>JAEIFJ010003018.1:0-1200000 GCA_018903435.1 Leucophenga varia | reverse complement strand
TGGCAGTTTTTTTTGTTTTGTTTTGTTTTGAAGAGCGAAACGGAAACTATTTGCAAAAATGCCAAGAGGGTAAAAAAAATGGAATAAAATACACAGTTTATGTATATATTCGCGTACCATGAAGGACGCGATAAAAATTCTGATATGAAATTTGTTATAAATGCAAAAAAAAAAAAAAAAAAAAAACATATAGAAGCGCATTCATTCAGTTCAGTTCAGGCTGAGCTCAACTTGCTCGCGCCATGGTTGCCATTTCGAAATAAACAGAAAATAATGAAAATATTATAAATAAATTGAAATGCAACAAAACGCTAACAAATGCTGCAAAAGATAAATATTTTGCACTGGGATAAAAGTTACAATTGCGCTTAATTGAGTTGGTTTTTATAAATAAACAAAACAACAAAAACAAAAAAATTAAATAAATTAAAAAAAAAAAAAAAAAATAATAAGAAATAAACAAAAATACTGTAGAAATATTTATTTTAATATTTTATAACCGAAATTTTAATACGCTATGCATTTTTTTTAAAGAGACAAATTTTTTTATGTTTAATGTGATGTTCGTCTGTCCAGATGTACGTCTGTCCCAATGTCCGCCTTTCCCAATGTCCGTCAGTCGTGTTGTTTGTCTGTCCTAATAACAGTTTATTCTGATATTCATCTTTCCTGCTGTCTGTCTGTCCAAATGTCCGTCTGTCCCAATTTCCGTTTGTCCTAATGTCCGTTGTCCTGTTGTCCGTCTGCCCTGATGTATTACACGTCTGTTTTAGTGTCCGTCTCTCCTAATAACAGTTTGTTCTGACATTCATCTGTGCTGATGTTCGTCTGTTCTAATTTTTGTATGTCCAAGTGTCCTGATGTCCGTCTGTCCTAAAGCTCATCTCTTGAATGAACGCTCAAATTCTCAAAATTTTATTCTATTCAAAGAAGTATATCAAATGCATTTCATCTACTGTATAAGTTTTTATTGGTACCTACATATTTTAAAATAAATATATTTCATCAAACGCATTCATAAAAGTTAAAACAAGACAAAATTACGAATAAAAAACAAATTTATAAAAACGAAAGTATTTTTTTTTTTTTTTTTTGTAATACAAGACGTTTTCTTTGAATTTAAAGTGTATTCATATCTTAAATGCATTTATTTTTAAAAAAAATAAATAAGAAACACATTTCAAATTAGTTCTTTAAAAAACTAAATAAATAAATTTATGTCCAAATTAAAGCTTAAATTATATGCAACAGATTTGGCAAAAAAAAATATAAACAGCAGCAGATGTGTTTATCTACATACGAGTATGTATGGTTTATATTTATATTTTATATTAAAAAGCTTAAATACTTAAAAAAAAAGTATTTAAATTTGCAATGAAATAAAGTCAAAAAGTTTTGCTTGTTTTGCATAAAATTGCGCCTAAAAACTTGCTATACAAATGTAAATACAGACAGACCGGTACACACATACACACACGTACACAAATTCAAATTGTATCATATATATGCATACAGTATGTATTTTATATTGTTTTATTTTTGCATATCACAAATTCCAATCAGTATCATTATATTTTTAATTAATGCAAAATTATTGAACAAAACAAAAAAATGCGACCATGCATTATTTTGGTTAATTAAAGTCTTGCATACTTTTATGCTTTGATTAAATTCGAATATAGAAAGTTAATATTTAAATAGTAAAAAAAAAAAATTAACGAAATAACAATATTTCTGCTATTTAACAGATAAAGAAAAATTTTGTAGAAATTAAAAAAAAAAAAAAACTATTTGAAGAGTTAAAAAAAATATTTTAAAGCAATCTAAATGCGTACTTTGTTTTGTCTTAAGCGCTTAAAATCTTCGTTCATACAAAACATTGCACAGCACAGCACAGACAGACGAACTTAAAAACGTACGCGTCATGACAAATCTGTAACATTGTAAATTGCATTTTAATTTAAATTAAAAACTGCATGAAAATTAAGCAATTTTCAGACAAATTTTAGTTAACAATTTAAATAAAAATAAAGCTAGCTTTCCAGTAAAGCAAAGAATGAAGCAGAAACTATGAATACCTGTTGCATACTTTTATGCTGCCTAATAATAAAACATTAAAAAAAAAAAATTAAATTCATTTATTATAGAAAAATAGGCAATATTTTAAAAGCTTTGTTAAATGTTTTTTTTTATTTTATTTTTAATATTTTTTTTTAGCTTAAATATCGAAAATTAGTTCAATTTAAGCAACATTTGTTTTTGTTGCATACTTCCAGGCGCGCTTTTAAACACCTGTTGCTATTGCACTTCCACGCTATGTTCGCATATTTATACACCACACAGTTTGCTATTCACCACAACATACTCTCTCTCTGTATCTCTTTGTAATCGAGTATTTGCGCAGAAGTTGAGTTTTTTGTTTCTAGAAATTTATTTATTCAACTTGATTTAGTTGCTGCCATTCATTGCGGCTTGAGGTTGTACACGCAAGAATGTTGTTTGGCAAAAAATAAATACTTTTTTTTTTTTTTTTTTTTTAAATAACGTAAAAAATATTTAGCAAAAACAAAAAAAAAAAAAAAAAAAATACTCTAAAAATTATAGACGAAATTCTGTTACAAATAAAATGGTATAAACAGTGCCTAGCACTCTTGAGCTGTTAGCTAAAAGCGTTGCAGTTTGCTGCTATATCGCATCGCTTGTAGCGCGCATCGCTTTAAGCATCTTAACTTCTGTACAGACCGAGTCATATACATAGCATCTTCAAATTCATATTTTTTATTTTTAAATTTTTTTTAATATTTTGCAATTTTTTTTTTTTTGGTATGAAATACAACTTTTGTTCCGCACTAAAGTCCATTTCTCTGGCTAAAAAAAAAAAAAAAACTTTGAATATTCAATGTACAAAAAACTATTGCCTTCCTTCAAATATTTAAATACATAAAGCGCCCTTGGCGCATAACACGCCCACCAAAACACAGCCTATACTGCCTCAATTGCTAGGACTGCTGCTGCTACTATTGCTGCTGCTGCTGTCTGCTAGTTAAATTGCAACCATGAAAATATAATTTTAGTGCCTACTAAAAGTCCTTCTACGTAGTTTTGCTATAATAGAAAAAAAAAACGTTCCGCCTCTCTTGCATTGTCTACTCGAAATTCAGTACAATTCATTGCGTGCCGCAAAACAAAACCAAAAAAAAAAAAAAAAACTAGTTTTTCACAACTTTTGGCGAATTATTATGAAAAAAAAAAAAAAAAAAGTAAGACATGTATTAAAAAGTTTTGCTTTTCCTTAAACCAAAGCATTTATATGCTACTCAAGAAAAAGAAACCACAAATTTAAAAAAGAGAAAGTACGACAAGTTTAAGATTTATATTTAAAAAAGGAACAGCAGTCAGATGAAAAAACACAAGCTTAATACATTTTGTTGTTGTTCAAATGCTCCACGCCTCTAATTGCCATGACAAAAATTTTCACAAACTCAATGATAAAGCCTTATCTGTACCAAGATTTTAGATTTTAGAGAACAGCCATTCAGTTGATTCGGCATCGTAACGGAAGTTTCATTTCCAACGTTTATATTAATATCGAAATTCGGTTGCTATAAAAGTATCGCTCCACGCCTACTGCTTTAAATTTCTTAAATTAGAAAAAATATTAATTAAAATTGGCATTACAAATAAAAGACAAAAAAACTTAAAACTATATTTTTTTTTAAAAGAGAGAATTCCCCCCTTTTTAAGCACTTTAGTTTAAATTTTCGGACCAACCCAGCCGGTTGAAATCGAAAATATTTTTTGATTCCAGCTCAAAATTTGTTGTTTGTAAGTATCGAAAGTTATAGTTTTTATGGGAGCATGGCAATAGTTTCCTTATAATTTACTGTAGCAGTGACATTTAAAATATGGAGCTGCATTCAGAATTGTTATATTTTATAAACTTTTTTTTTTTTTAGGTAGGGTATAGACTATTATTATTGAAAAGACTACATAACGCAGCAATCTATAAACGAAAAGAATAGTAGAAAACATTGTATGGGTTTTTTTTTGTGAGGGCGTTTATGATGGCATCGACATGGCATCGCATCGCATCGCATCACATCGCATAAGTAAAATTTAATTTCATGCTTTGTAGTTTTTTGCCAGGCATCAAAAAAATAGTTCTAATAAACTAAAAAGAAGAAGAAAAAAATCGATAATAATAACAAAATACTTTGAAGCGAACCTTTTCATTTTTTAGATAGATTTTATAAGTTTGTAAATTTTGACTTTGTAAAATGTTCTGGATTCTCATAGAACTGTTCCCATGTATTTTAGGGCCTAGATTCCAAAAAATGTACACGAAAAATGTTTTTCTG
Organism: Leucophenga varia; assembly: GCA_018903435.1. Classification (NCBI taxonomy): domain Eukaryota; kingdom Metazoa; phylum Arthropoda; class Insecta; order Diptera; family Drosophilidae; genus Leucophenga; species Leucophenga varia. The sequence goes on along the minus strand of JAEIFJ010003018.1, from coordinate 1,195,642 downwards.
TATCGTTCTAGGATATTCTTTGGTACTTTAATCAGTTATTACTATATATTGGGTTGGTCAATAAGTAATGTCGTATTTTTTTAATAGATGGCGACTCTTTAACATATCTTAGGTTGTACTCTTCGCATCGGGTCAACCTGTACGGCAATTTAAAGAGAATACCCAGAGCTACAAGGACACCCAGACTGTGTTTTGATCATATGTTTCAGTCTCAAGTTATAGCGTGCCAAAGATGGAGTTCACCAAGCAAGAAATTCGCCATATTTTACGTTTTTACTACCTGAGAGGTAAAAAATTCAACGAAGGCGGCCGAAAAAATTTGTGAAGTTTATGGGCCCAATGCTGTAACGATTCGCACAGCACAGCGTTGGTTCAATCGATTTCGTTCTGGTGTAGTGGATCCTCGTAAAAACCGATAAAATAGTCGAAATCATCCAAGTGGACCGGCATGTTAGCACTCGTTCGATTGGCCAGGAACTGGGTATAAGACATAAAACCATTTTAAACCATTTGCAGTAGATTGGATTTCAAAAAAACTAGATGTTTAGGTGCCACACGAATTAACGCAAAAAAAATCTTTTGGATCGCATAAACGCTTCTGATACGCTGCTGAAATGGAACAAACTCGACCCATTTTTAAAGCGGATGGTGACTGGAGATGAAAAGTGGATTACTTATGATAACATTCAGCGAAAAAGGTCGTGGTTGAAGCGCGGCAAGCCGACCCAAACCATCGCCAAGCCCGGATTGACGGCCAGGAAGGTTTTGCTGTCCGATTCGAACAACTTTTGGCTTCAGTTTTTTTCTACCAAAAATATGTAATTGAAAATTTTTTTTGCCGCCATTTCGCCCTTTTTGGGTTTTTGTGGGTCGAAACTTTTTTTCCTAATTGATTCAGTTATTTCTAAATTTTTAATACTTTATACCCGAATGGCAAAATGCTATATTAAGTCTGTAGCAAGAATGCTGCCATATAAAACCGACTTTCTCAAGAACTAAGAGACACAGAGACAACCAGAATATTAATTTTAGCTTAAATATCACTTTGCAATAAAATATTACAATATTTATCTTTCCAAAACTGTTTAAAAAATACAAATCGATCCATAATTGACTGAGTTCTTAAATCACAATCCGATATCCGGTCTCATATCCCTGGAAGACCCAATGTGCTGTATAAATCTAAAATTTTCTTTTCGAAATATCAGAATTAATACTTTAAATTACTGAACCGTTGCCGCTTATCAATGCATCTCTCAGACAGTTGCGCATTACGCTAAATTCTACGACTTAAATATTGTAGAAATTTTAAGGCGTTTATCAAGTTTTCCGGGACTTTCCCGTCAAAGTCAAAACTTTATAAATGCGCATCCTTTCTCCCTAAATTTGCTCCCTTTTCTTTACATAAAAAAAAAGTGCTTTAAGTTCTTTTTTTTTTTTTTTTTTTTTTTTTTTATTTTTTTATATTCACTTTGCTCAAAATGCCATCAAATGACAAAATGGAACATGTTAAAACCCCGAATAGAGCAAAATGCTAAATAAGAAGCAGCAACATATAAAAATAATAACGCAAAAAAAAAAAAAAACGAACGATTGAGCGAGTAAACGAAAGTAAACTTGTGAAAGTGAAACTAATTTTTTTTTTTTTTTGTGTTTATAGTAAAGCGAAAGCGCTAAAAGAAGAAGCAGAAAATAAACAAATAAAAAGTAAAACAATGTATAAAGCCTAAAAGTAGGCAAACAAAAAAATTATATTGCAAGGAAGTAAAGAGATACATACTCGTAGTTTAAGGGAAATGTGATATATTTCAATAGAAATAGTAGCATATAGCTTACAACAATTGGACGCGCTTCATTGGTGTCTGTATGGGCGGTTGGGCATAATTTGGCGAAGGGTAATATTGAATAAAATATAGGCTGAGTGGGTAAGAGAAAGAGAAAGAAGAGAGAGAGAGAGAGAGAGAGAACGGTAATACTACTACTTGCTATTGGCATTATATTTGGCCAAATTACATTGCATGACGTCTATTGCGGACGGACGGAGTGCGGACGAATTCAAGTGCTGTGCTGTGTTATGCTGCATTTTGTGTAGCGCAAAAGCCATAAACAATGAAATTTGTTGCTCACTTTTATGAGTTCCTTCCTTGCTGTTGTTTCTTTGCTGGCTTAGTTAGTTTATTTGTTTGTTTGTTGTTGTTGTTGTTGCTCTACGGCTGCTCTTGTCTTGTCTTGGACTAATGCGAATAACAAGAACAACACACAACACACACAACGACGACGTCAACAAGGACTATAGCAATAAGGACAACAATGAGATCAAAAAGCAGAAAGCAACAGCAGCAACAGCAGTAGCAGCATCATGCAAGCTCATATTGAGTATATACATATGAGTCCTTTAGCCATTTTTAGTTTCTTAGGATTTTGCCGTACATTGGCTAAAGGACAAAAGCAACAACAACAACGAGAGCAGCAGAACATCAATGTTACAGATACTACAAATGGGCCACTTGCGCTTAACGTACTTGTTGTACTCGTAGTCATCGTCATCGTCCTTGCACGTTGTTAAGATATCGTTTTCGTTCATGCATTCAACTCGTCCTTTATATCCTTTACATGCTTTCACATAAGCATTGTATGCGTGTCTAACTATTTATATGTATATCTCTCTCTCTCTGCTACGTGTGTCTGTGTGTGTGTAGAGGGATTTTGGTAAACATATCAGCAGCGTGTTTTATTCCAAGTCACTCACGCCGCTAGGCAGCTTCTTACACGCAGCAAGCAGCAGCAGTATAAGCTATGCCGCTTTTTTTTATACTTGAATGCTTTTCGTATAATCTTACACTACATGAGTGTACATATTGTGTGTGTGTATTTACAACGTCTTAGATACAGCATTGTCTCGCTTAGGTTTTTTTTAGAAGCAACTTTTTGCAGGCGTTGCTCGTAATATTCTTTGTTAGTTTATTACTTCTCGTTTATTAACAAAAACGAAGTGCGCGCTTCATCTAATTTTTTTTCTCTTCTTTCTCTTCTTTTCTTTTGGAATAAATTTTTTTTTTTTTAAAGTTTAACACATAAAATGTACATGCAGATAGCGTTTATTCATATTAAAAACTAAATAGAAAAAAAAAAAAAAAAATATAAATTGACAACAAAGTGAATCAAGTTTACGAAGCATTTTACTTTTCAAATTATTAACGAAATTTTTATAGTTTCGATATGATTTTATAGTTTTTCGTTACAGTTGCTGAGTTTGTTTAGAAAAATGATTGCCTTGCTTAACGGATCAGTTTAAAGCCCTTCAAGTAGCTTTTCACATTTGAAAAATCGCAAACGTTAATTTCGCTCGTTTTCAATTCGTACGGTTTGCTTTTGGTTTATTCGTAAAGTCTATAAACATCTGGAAAGTTGCTTGGTCAACTTTAACCGTTGTAGCTGTTCGATTAACGCCTACCATACATTATCTTCATACTTTTTATCGGCTGAACTGGACCTTCAAAATCACTAAATTCACCAAAAATCACTTTCAAAACTCTAAAACCTGTTGCTACACATTCTTTTACTAATGATGTTTTTAACATAAGTTTCTAATAGAGTCATCGTAGACCATATAAAGTATAAATTATCTTTATCGGATTGACGAGACGAACCGAGCTAGCCATGTCCGACTTTTTGGACTCTCTGTAGTTACACGTTTCATTCGGAAAGTCATCAATGCGGTATCAATGCTGCCGACGACAGCCCTATACAAATCGTTGTCGATATTTTCATACAAATTAGTTGTCTTGCATGACATGTCTTGCAAAACTGTGGATGACATGCTTGTTAAACTTCATACATGACATGTCTTGCAAGACTCCAGATACATGTTATGCAAGGCCAACAGACAAGTCTTGCGACTCATGCATAGCATGTCTTGCCAGTCTTCATATATGATATGTCTTCCAAGACTTTATAGATGACATGTTTCAGTTTAACACATGAATGACCTTCTAGACTTCATGCATACAGTCTTGCTCTGCCATGACACGTCTTGCAAGACTTCTGGATCACATGTCTTGCTACACTCATGAATGACATGTCTTGCTAGACTTCATTGCTGACATGTCTTGCATGATTTCATACATGACATGACTTACAAAACTTTTCTGTGTTTGTCATGGGTATGTCTTCTATCGCTTGTCCATCATCAAAGAAAAGAAAAATTCTACCGCTGAGTAGTCTCGAAATTTAAATTGTTTCGGATCATAGACGACTTCGAACTAGAAAAACAAATATAACGACTTAAGCTTTGCGTATTCAAAATTATGACTCTTCTAGTTTTCAAAATATTTGCAAAATAAAAAAACTTAAACTTAAATATAAAAAAAATCTTATTATAAACATTTAAGTCTCTAGTTTATTTTCGATATTTCATATAAAAACTATGCGACTATGTATATAACGAAAAAAAGATGCAACAATGAAAAACAAAACTTTTTTTTTTTTTTTTTATCTTTTCATTTTGTCTCAGCAGAATTTTTAGCACTTTGATATAAAAAAAAAAAAAAAAAAATAAGAAAAGATTTCTGCAGCTTTAGCGACAAGAAAATAATCACAGTCATTCATTTACTCGTTCACTTTGTGTAACAAAGTCCGTTGCGCCGCTGAGAATAGTTATCTGCTTTCTGTACGCCTGCAAGTATGCAGCAGCTTTTGCTACTGTATACGTTTTCTTTGTCAGGCATCTTGGTTTCTATGCAAAGTTAAAGTTTACCCTGGAAATTTAATCACATTACACACACACACACACTCACACACACAGTATGGGTAAGGTAAAAAAAAAAAAAAACACAAAGAAAAGTAAAAGAGATTGTATAACAAAAAAAAAAAAAATGTGACAGAAAGCAGTAGACAAGCAGCGGCTCTGCTCTGCTCAGCTCGGCTCGGCTGGCCGCGCTTACAATAAGTAAAAGTTGCAGCACAATATTTTAGTGTCATTAAAAAAATGGCAGAGCAACAAAAGCAACAAACTAAGAATAAGAATAGGAATGATAAAGGAGTTAAAATGCATAAAAAGACAAAGAAAAAAAAAAACATTATTGTCATATGACACTTGCATGAATTTATAGCAATTTTAATAGTCCTCGCAATAATGTTTTCGCTCAAAACTTTTTCAGTGTCATTTCAGCATAAAAAATGCAAGAGTTGCTGCGCATTTGAAAAAGTGTAAACTAAGAAAAGGTAAAAAAAAAATACAAACGAAAAAAAAAGAGAAAAAAGAATTTAAAGTACTGAAGTGGCCGACATTGTGTCAAGTCACCAAGAACTACTTATAATATTTAACTAGATATACTCGTATACATCCATTTTTTTGTTGTTTTTTATTATAGCAATTTTCAACATTTGGAAACGTTTCTGCATACTTTGACATTCCATTCCATTCGGTCTGTCAGTTTGTGTTGTACTCTTTACAGAAAGGCTAAATAATAGCGGTGGCATAGAAGGTACGGACAGACAGACAGACAGACTGGAGATAATGCAAGTTCTCGCTTAACGCTTATTCAAGATCCTAAAATATTGCAAAGTTAAGGTTTACAAAAGCTAATTATCGCGCTGGCAACCATGGAGCCACGCCTACTTTAAGATGGAGACATGGGTTTTTAACGGTCAACCACCAACATCATACGAAATGCTTATGCTCTGTTTTTGGTGAAACAAGCGCAGTGTGATCTACGAGCTTCTAAAACCGATTGAAACGTTTACGGGGGAAACTCTAACGGACTCAACTCAAGCGTTTGGGATCGCGCACTAAAGCAAAAACGGCCGGAATATGAAGAAAGGTTTGATAAGGTGATTTGCAGTAGGTTAACACTTGACCAAGAGCTACAAAACAGGTCAAGACCTACTTGGAAATCCTGAAATGGATGCTCCTACCGCACCCCCTGTATTCAGCGGTTCACTTTGGCATACGTCAATTGCCAGAAAGATGGTAGAAAGTAGTAGCCAGCGATGGGCAATACTTTGAATAAAATTAAAAAATTGTCATTTCAGAGTATCAAGATTCACTCCAAAACTAATAAAAAAAATTTAAAAAATGTGAACTAAATTGACGAGTAACAGGCTACTATGACATACCCGTAGTATTCCACCTCTGTTTTCATAGTTTCAGCAGAATACTCTTCATTTCAACCCTCCAAAAGGTTAAATTGGGTTAAACCTATTTCCCTTCTTTTTTCCCCCTTTTTTCCTTTAAATCCTAAAATACCCCCCCCAAACTATGAAAGCAAAAAAGAAAAGCCGAATACCCAAAAAAAAAAACCCTTCAACACCTTTTATAACATTTTTTTTTTTTTTTAAAAAAATAAAAAAATTTTTTTTTTTTTTTTTTTTTTTTTTTTTTTTTTTAAATTTTAATTAAAAAATTTTTTAAATTTTTCCCCAAAAAAAAAAAGAAATGGAAAATAAAAACAAAAAAAAATCAAAAGAATATAAACACTACTTTCCAAATTTAGATATGCACTTAAATTTCTCTTAGCCAAAGTCTAAAGGTCACAAGACTTATTTTTCTAACGGCACAGGTTTCTCTTTTTCGGACAGCTCTTCTTCTTAGGTCTACACGCCTTCTTACGTCTGCAGGCCGGCTTTTTAGGTCTACACGCCTTCTTACGTCTGCAGGCCGGCTTTTTAGGTCTACACGCCCTCTTCTTAGGTCTGCAGGCCGGCTTCTGACGTCTGCGGGCGGGCTTCTTTGGCTCCGGGCAACATCCCTCTGTATCATTATAAAGAGGGTTGCTCCTGTCCAACCTAGTTTCGTCCTGGCTGCTGCTGCTGTACGAGTCCTTTTTAAGCAAAAAAAAAAAGAAAAAACAAAAAAATTTTTTTGATAATATTGACACATTTAACACAATTTTACTTACCAAATCATAAGCATTACGTTGTTCGCGGCTTAGTATTCGCCATTTATTTACAGCATGCAGCACCAATTCACCGGCCTGAAATCTGTCCTTATTTTTGTCAACAAAATATTTCAAAAAATAAAAGTACGGTGCCTTTCTTAAACTCATTTTTTTTAAAAAAAAAAAAAAAACTTTTTTTTTATTATTTTGTAAAATTGTAGAATAAACTTTAAATATTTTTCTACGAAAGATCTTAACACTTCGACAACGAAAAGAACAATGAGAAAAATTTTTTAGATATGATTTTTAAGGAAATTTTTTTATTTTCAAATTTGACATAAATTTCAACGACTCCTCTGATGCTTTTAAGCTTCAATTCAACAAAAATTAGAAGCTTTAACTTGTTTGAATTTCATATTTCGAAAATGAAAGTGCCACGCCCATTTTTAGGTATAGCCCCCATACAAACTTATCGATTTTTTTTTTTATTTTTTCTTTAAAAATAGTAATTATTTATGAATGTACTCTCTCCCAATTGGGTAAAAAACATTTCTTTTGTCATCCATTGTCAAAACCAAGACGCCACGCCCATGTAACGGGTATTTCAGCTTCGGTTCCACCGAAGTTTACGTTTTTCCTTGTTTTTAAACAATTTTGTTCTTCAAAATTTTTAAAATTTTTTAAAATAATTTTTTAAATAATTTGTTTGTAATAGTTTTTTTTAATTAATTTTTTTAATATATATTTATTTTTAACGGGTGATTTTTTTGAGGTTAGGATTTTCATGCATTAGTATTTGACAGATCACGCGGGATTCAGACAAGGTGTCAAAGAGAAAGATGCTCAGTATACTTTGACATTTCATCATGAATAGACTTACTAACGAGCAACGCTTGCAAATCATTGAATTTTATTACCAAAATCAGTGTTCGGTTCGAAATGCGAAAATCCGCTTTTTTATCGACAAATTTTGTTCAGCGATGAGGCTCATTTCTGGTTGAATGGCTTCGTAAATAAGCAAAATTGCCGCATTTGGAGTGAAGAGCAACCAGAAGCCGTTCAAGAACTGCCCATGCATCCCGAAAAATGCACTGTTTGGTGTGGTTTGTACGCTGGTGGAATCATTGGACCGTATTTTTTCAAAGATGCTGTTGGACGCAACGTTACGGTGAATGGCGATCGCTATCGTTCGATGCTAACAAACTTTTTGTTGCCAAAAATGGAAGAACTGAACTTGGTTGACATGTGGTTTCAACAAGATGGCGCTACATGCCACACAGCTCGCGATTCTATGGCCATTTTGAGGGAAAACTTCGGAGAACAATTCATCTCAAGAAATGGACCGGTAAGTTGGCCACCAAGATCATGCGATTTGACGCCTTTAGACTATTTTTTGTGGGGCTACGTCAAGTCTAAAGTCTACAGATATAAGCCAGCAACTATTCCAGCTTTGGAAGACAACATTTCCGAAGAAATTCGGGCTATTCCGGCCGAAATGCACGAAAAAGTTGCCCAAAATTGGACTTTCCGAATGGACCACCTAAGACGCAGCCGCGGTCAACATTTAAATGAAATTATCTTCAAAAAGTAAATGTCATGGACCAATCTAACGTTTCAAAAAAACGTTTTAAAAAGTTCTCAAGCTCTTAAAAAATCACCCTTTAGTATATTTTTTTTTAATATATATATTTTTTTTTTTTTATTTCATAATTTCATAAATTTTTTTAAATAACTTTTTAAAAATAATATATAATTATAATATATAATTATAATTATATAATTATTATTATATTATTATATATTTTTTTTAATTTTTAACAATATTTCTTTCAATAATACTTTTGAATAAAATTTTTTAATTATATTTTTTGTAAAAATTTTTTTTTTTTGAATATTTTTTTTTTTTTTTTTTGAATATTTTTTTTTTTTTTTTTTAATATTTTTTTTTTTTTTTTTGTATAATTTTTTTTTTTTTATTTTTTTTTTAAATAATTTTTTTTTTTTTAATTTTTTTTAATAATTTTTTTTTTAAATAGTTTTAATAATTGTTTAATATTTTTTAATTATTTTTTTTTTTTTTTTTTAATTATTTTTTTTTCAATTATTTATTTTTTTTTTTTTAAATAATTTGTATATAAATTATTTTGAAATAATTTTTTTTCCATTTTATTTATATTTACTGAATCTATGCCATTTCAAGCATTGAATAAATTTTTGAAATCAATTTGTTTAACATTTTCTTCGTATCGGAAGACATAAAAGTAAAAAAGTTGAAGAAGAAGAATCACTTAAAAGTTCAAATTGTTCCGCTTCATTCCTTACGCCGTTATAATTTTCCAATGTTTTCCTTCGTAACAATCTACCTGTCTGCTCTGCTATCTACGATGCATATCGTACGTTCATAAGTTCAGTAGAATCCTTTGTCCTGTCAGTTTGTATGTCGGCATGTCATGCGGATGTGCGCTCTTAGCGAAAATTGCATTTTGAAAATGAACGCTGGACGCTTAATATTTCATCTTTCATGCTCATTTGCACTTATGTTGCCCACTATGCACCTACAACAACAACAACAACAACAAACAACAAAAACAACAACAATCAACTTTAAATTCAAGACAGACAAAAGCCAAGCAAACAACTAATGCCGCAAGCAACACTTACAAAAAAAACAAATGCCCACGCAAACAAAAACAACAACAACAACAACAACAAAATACTTTAGTTAAGTTAGCTCGACTGTAAAATACCCTGTAGTAAATTTAGAGAGCTTTGAGAATGTCTTTAACAAATTTAATATAACTTTTTAATTATTAAGTTAAGCGTGCAGTTAGCCAAGTTTGTATAATGAAACTAAGACGTTTAACCCATTATGTGCCTTAGTCTCGTTTGCCAATGTCTCGGGAGCTTCAAAACGAGACATTTTATAATAAATATTTGTTTAGCTTGCACTCATGTTGCAATTATTCAAGCTGTTGTATTTCACCATTTGTCTCTTTCTATTTTGCTTACATATTTTGGTGAATTTTATTAAGCATGAAAGCAAGGTGTGGTGAATATATGTTTATTTTATAAATGATAAACGATGAGCGAAATTATTTTCATGGATCAGAGAGGGCTCCCCAAAGAAACCCATAATAGACCCCTGACTACATGGTTCACTTAAATCATTGCGGTGCTAATAAAATTTAAATATTTTATTCTATGCAGACTGTTTTTTTTTTCTCAAATAATTTGTACTCTTATAGCGCATACACACTAATGGGTTAATCTTGTCACTAGCATACTAAGACGTCTAAGACAACCGTCTATAGCCTGCTGTGTGTGTGTGTGTGTGTGTAAAGATTTGCATAGAATAATTTCTACAACAGCTTTTGCCCTATCATAACCAACCCATGCAACCCAATCCAATTTTTCTGCTTCTATTCGACCAAACATTTCTTTAGACGCGCGCTCGCTCGCTAACAGCACAGCTTTGAAGCACCTGCTGTGAGTTATTTACAACCACTAAAGGGCGTTTTTTGCACACAAACTGCTAACCGGAAGTGGTACTGACGCCAAGTGGTGCTAGCTGCTGACTTCTGGCTCTTAGCTGCACGACTTTGACTTAAACTAGTAAATATAAGTTTAACTGCAAACTTAGACTCGAACTTCTTCTCAAAGTCCAGAAGAGTTGTTTGTTGTTGTTGTTGTAGTAAGACGTTCGTCGCTCGTCGCTCGTCAAGGCGGCAACTAAAATGTTTCCGTTATTAAGCTAAAGAAACACTTAACAGCAGCAACAACAAACGATTTGGGTGGCACGAGTACGAGTATGTTGAAAAGTGCAAGAACATTTTAAAGTATGAAGAAACACGTTAATTTTTTTGCCTTAGACGCGACGATGTGTGTGTGTGTGTGTGTGTGTTATATATATGCAAGTCATTTTCGCATTAACGCTTGCCACTTTAAACGTTGAGTATAATGTCCACGACTAGCAAAACAGGCAGTCGTGCAGGCAGTCAGGCAACGTCATCAACATCTTCTTCGTGGTTTGTCGTTTCGTCCTGTCTCGTCTCGCTACACAAAAACAGCGTCAATGCATTACAAAAATGGTTGCCATACACATTGCATGTATGTGTGTGCTTGGCACTTTGCTGTCGACGCTGCTGAGTGTTGCACCAATTTGTGGTGAAAATTTGTGGACTTACACTTTGCTATGGCGTCGTCGCATTGTGTTTTTATGCGTTAATGTTGTTGTTTTTGTTGTTGTTGTTGTTCAAACGCATTTACATATGCAATATACCTCAATTTAGTCAGTTACCTTTGCTAAAGTTAAAGTCCTTATCATCATTATTACTATTATTGTATAATAATCATCGTCATCATCATCTGCAACACCGACATTAACGTCATCATCATCATCATTAAACGCCAACAGGCATTTTTGTAGTCGGAAACACTTTGCCACTGTTTAAGTGGATTTAAATTAAAATAATATTTTCGCATTTTTTTTCTTCTTCTTCACACACACACGCATATATTTCACTGAATTAAACGCATAAAAATACATACACAGACAGTCACATTCCTTTTTGCTATTTTGCTACGTTTTACACATTTATTGTTGCATACTTTTGGGCTACTAATTTTACATTTTTAATTTAATTAGCAAAGTTTACAAACGCAGAAAACAAATACAAAAAAAAAAAAAAAAGAAAAGTAAAAAAAACGACAATTATACAAAAACAAATAAGGGCTTCAGTTAGATTGGTAGCCATTTTTTTTGCAAAAAGAAAGCGTTTTTTATTATTTTATTTTAGTTTTAAAGAAAAAAATTTATACCAAGATTATTTATTAAAACAATACAGTAGCAATCTAAAGAATTCTGAGAAATAGTGCTTTCGTCCATTGACTCGAACCTGATAAAATATATTTAAGAACACTTCTGACCTCTTAATTTGTTGCATATGCCATGGCAACTATATAAAAAAAAGTGTCTGCGATGTATGAACGGACGGAAAACTACTATCTTATCATGCTTATCATTAAATTAAAAGTAACCTAAAGATTTTTGTTATGCAAATTAAAAATATTTAATGAAAAATATATATTTAAAACTCTCACTAAAGTCAATAAAGTGCTGCAAGAATTTATATAGTTTTTTTTTAAGTGTAATTAAAGAGAAATAAATGCAAAAAAAGTTAAAAAAAAAAAAAAACACACACACACACACACTTTAAATGAAGGAGAGCAGTAAAACAATTTTCTTATTTTGTTGCCAAAAGTTTCCGTCAGTAATTTCCGTTGCAACTTAAATACAACAATAGCAAAAAACAGTAACAGCAACTGCAAAAAAAAAAAAAAAAAAAAATAAAAAAAATAAATAACAACAAGCAATGAAATGCAAGCACCTGACCGAAAGTCATTGACTCACAGAACGAAAGTCGCTCAACATCAGCGTTAACATATAACATAACACTTCATTGAGCAAGAAACCAACGAACCAGTCAGGTCAGTATGTCTCTCTGTCTGTCCGTCAGACAGACAGTAAGCTAGACAGACGGTCAGACGCATGCACAAAATGTTGGCTCATTTGGCATTGTTGCCAATGTTGCACAGTGGATGACAAATCGAAAAAAATAGTGAAGTGAAAATATTGTTTAGTGCAACAAAAATAGCTGCTCAACATAAATTCTTAGCACAAATAGTGAACATAGATACTAAACATAAATCTGAACATAGATATTCAACATAGATAGTCATTACAGATGCTCAAAATAGATACTCAGCAAAGAAACTCAACACATATATTCAACATAGATACTCAGCAAAGAAACTCAACACATATATTCAACATAGATACTCAGCAAAGAAACTCAACACATATATTCAACATAGATACTCAGCAAAGAAACTCAACACATATGTTCAACATAGATACTCAGCAAAGAAACTCAACACATATATTCAACATAGATAAAACTCAGCACAATAAACTCAGCAAAGAAACTCAACACATATATTCAACATAGATACTCAGCAAGGAAACTCAACACATATATTCAACATAGATACTCAGCAAAGAAACTCAAACACATATATTCAACATAGATACTTAGCAAAGAAACTCAACACATATATTCAACATAGATACTCAGCAAAGAAACTCAACACATATACTCAACATGTTTACTCAACATAGATACTCAACATAGATGCTCAAAATAGATACTCAACATAGATACTCAGCAAAGAAACTCAACATATATACTCAACATAGATACTCAGCAAGGAAACTCAACACATATATTCAACATAGATACTCAGCAAAGAAACTCAACACATATATTCAACATGTTTACTCAACATAGATACTCAACATAGATGCTCACCATAGATACTCAACAATATAGATCAAAAAGATACTGAAAATTCTTTAAAATATTGCATATGTGTAAGAGGCTTGCAGGTTGCCAGTACTTTCAAGTTGCCAAAGCTGTTATTAATGCATAAAGACTCAAGTTAGAATATTTAAGAAACTTTAATCAGAGAAAGAAGAAATAAATTAAATTACCATAATTAAATCAAAAGATAAAAAATTCTTTTGGGGTGGCAACCTGCAGTCACTTCACTGTATACGAAATTAGTGTAACATTTCTGTATTTTATTTGCAGAATATAACGCGAAATTTAAAAATGTGTATAAAAAATTAAAAACAAATTATAATTCGCAACAAGTTTTTATTTTTTTATTTGAATAAATTTTTGGTAAAAATTATTTTATTTTTTAGTTTTTTTATTTTAATTTTTATAATTTTTTAAATTCTTATCTTATAGATATGATAGTAGCGATTATCGAGCAGTTCCAGAACAGTTTTTCCATTTAAATTTGCCAATAGATGCCAACTTGTCTGAACTGAAATCTCCTGGAGCCTGCAGAGAGTGAGTATTAAAGATTTCACTCATTCAGCTTGAATTCAAAAACATTATTTTTAAATATTGTATTTTTTTCATATATTTTAGCCACGGTGCAATGCCGCATTTCACGAACTGATCTTAGACATGGATACAGCGAATTGTGCTGAACGCGAAAAGAGTGAAATTAAAATAAATAAAAAAAAAGCTGAATGAATGCGTGTGAGTGAATATAAATAAATAAAAAAAAAAAAAAAAAAAATTGTAGTACGAGTCAGATTGGAGGCAAGAAACATGTTGCAACAGTGTCTGTACAACTGAAATACAGGCAAGTGCGGAGCGGTGGAAAAAAAAGGAGAAAACTGAAAGTCAGACGAGGTACGTAACTGCTGCAATGCAATGCAATGCATAACGTATACGACGCGTTGGCGAGCCAACGACCAAGCGTCCAACTATTTCTTTTTCTTTTTTTTTCTTTTTGTGTTTTTTTAATCGCAAAAAAAATAAGCAAAGGAAGAAAAAAAAACAAAACTTAAATTCAATTTTCGCATTGTAAAACATAATTTTCGTCGATGTTTTTGTTGTTGTTTTTTCAGTTGTTGCCAACGAGCCAAAAAGGTAGTTAATAATTTTCTGTGCTGTTCATAGTTCTCGCTGCATGTCCTAGCTTTTGTTTTTTTTTTTCTTTTTCTTCTTCTTCCTCTTGCTTCTCTTATTGTTTTTGTTTTTTGTTGTTAAAATTTATTACTCTGTCCGCTATTGTTGCTGCAAGTCAAGCAATAAGAAAAAAAAAAAACAAAAAATGGAGAAGAATAAGAATTTACTTTATGTCGCCTTGTATTGCCAGGCGTTGAATTTACTTCACTCTAAGAACGTCTCATATATATATGAATTATGTTGTGTTTTCTTCTTCTTTTTTTGTTTATATTATTTTCATTTTCATTTTTTAGTTGGCAATTTTTCGCCTCTTGAATGCTCACCTGCTGGTCTTTGTTTAACGCTTTTCGAATTTTTCATACAATCGGGCAACATGCTGTGTTGTATTTTTGCTTTTAAAATTTTTGATGACAAAAACAAAATATTTAAATTGACATATTTGAATGGAGTTAATCATTTAATTTAAATTTTTTACTAGACTTGACACCGCCTTTTTAGCCAATGATAAGTCCCCACTCGTGGCGTCCAGCATAATCCAAATTCAGCTGGACCGCCTAAACACATGGCTAAGAAGGTGGAATATCGTAGTCAACCCAGACAAATCCACACACATTACGTTTGCCCTGAGAAGAGGAGACTGCCCTGCCGTCAGTCTGGATGGCGTTGGCATACCCAGCAGCGTCACTGCAAAGTACTTAGGCCTGGTATTGGATAGGCGCTTGACCTGGAGTAGTCATCTCTCACAAAAACGTTCCCAGTTGAACGAGAGGTTGCGTAAGCATCTGTGGCTGCTAGATAGAAGGTCCACCATCAAACTAAGGGTCAAACTCCTCCTTTTCAAAGCCATACTTAAACCTATGTGGACGTATGGCATAGCACTCTGGGGCACTGCAAAGAGAAACAACAGGGAAAGAATCCAAGTCTTCCAAAATAAGGTTCTGCGCATTATTTCTGAGGCGCACCCATTTCATACCAATGCAGAAATCCACCAGGAACTAGAAGTCCCTATCATAAGCCAGGAGGTGGCTAGGCTCACTAAGGCATACCTGGATATACTGGACAACCATGTCAACCCTCTGGCCATAAACCTGCTGGATAACAGTACTACGACTCGGCGACTGAAGAGGTTACACCCCTGGATTTGCCACACACATAAACTTTTAAATCCTCCTCCATCATCCCCCCACCCTTTTTAAACCCCAATAACAACTCCCAAGTCATGGAATACTTTATAGAAAGTCAATGTTATGCAGTACAACTCGCTGATAGTCCCCTTAGGGACTGATTGCAAATAAAAGAACACAGCATTAAAAAAAAAAAGACTTTATAACTCTTTATTAGCTCAAAATCTAAAAGTGCTATGAAGTTGCATACTTCAGAAGAAATGTTGCCAAATCTGTTGACTACAGTTTTCGAGTGAAATCTAAATGTCTTTCGTGTTGACATTTTAAACCAGTATTGGCAAAAAAAAATCACTTACTGTGATTTTTCACAGTGATTCGCCAAATCGCCAGTGACTGAAGTAGCGGCGATTTTGTGTATTACTCTTCGCGAACAGTGAACCTGTTTAATAATCGCTGTTTGTTTTTCGCGAGCTGTGATTCTATCACTGTTTGCAATCACTGTGATTTTCTAGTCTCTATCGCTAATCACACTGCGACTCAAAAATCACTTTATAGCTTAGAAGGAGGCATGGCATGGCATTTGCAGTCGAGAATACTCGACTTCAACGTTCTTTCTTGTTTATTTGCTGCTTACAGAATTGATGAATTTTTGAAAATATTTTCTTTTTTTTTTTTTTTTTTTTACGACAAATTTCGAACTTTTGAAAAAAAAAGAAAAAAAAAAAACAATTAACAAAATTTTATATAAAAACACACGACACACACACGCACACATACTTTTATTTAAATAATAGTAAAAAAAAAAAAAAAAGAGAAAAATGAAAAACAGGAACTTTAACAAGTAACGCTGCCACCTTTTTATGAGTGGCAGCCAGCCAGCCAGACTACAATTGGCGCCGTTTTTGTTGCTGCAATCTTCTACGCGCAAATATCGCTCTTCTGGTGCTGCTACTACTGACGCTGCTGCTGTGTCTGATGTTGCTGCTTGCTGCAATACGTGCAAATGGACCCGGCGCATATGGTGGCAAACGTTGCACATATGGCTTATTCGGATCGGTATTAAAATAGAAATTTCCATGCATTTTACGCTGCGAATGTATGCCGAAACGTGCACGTCGATTTTGTTCACATTTGCCCGCCACAAACTCTTTCCAGCTGCCACACTGACGTCCAATAAACGGAAACTGTGGATCCATTGATTGTTTAAAGAATATTGCCGCTGTCGAATGACTGCAGGATATGGGATCTGTGTAGACAAAAGTATTTGACATTAATTTTGTGTTATGAATTTAATTTTTTTTATTTACACACTTGTATTCTGCATATCCTTGAAGGACATAAACATGCGACAATTTCGTTGTGGCGCTTTACCGCCATTTGGAAAAAAATCCGCATGACCACATTTAAGACTTGTACCGAGCGTACCGCCCGATGTGTGCAGCACTTGTACATAACGTGCATCCGTTTTATCCAGTCGATATGTTGGCGAAACATCGGCAGGTAATGTAAAAAGTGGACCCGCCGGATCTAAGCCAATAATCTGTTCGATTTCACCATTCAGCACTGCGCCTGCGTAGCCAGCAGCATGTGCGCCTAAACTGTAGCCAGCAATGGTAACATTTTGACGATTAAAATATGGCGCACGTAATTCTTCGAGGGCCATAATAATGCCGGCCACTGTTAAGCCAACATCGAAAATGGACATTGAAGCGGTTTTATAATCACTCGACGACAAATGACCCCAATCGACGACACAAACATTATAGCCGTCATCGAAGTGTGTCCAGGCTAAATAAAAATTAAATTAATTATTTTGTAAAATTAAAAAAAAAAAAAAAAAAAAAAGGAAAAAAAAAAAACATACTCTGCAATAACTCTTGTACCCATTCCTTGCTACCCTGATCATTCCAGCCGTGCAGAAAAAGCGCAAGTTTTTTACGTGCATCGAGTCTGCGAAAGCCACGCAAATCACCCAGCTGCAAACTGAAATGTACCTCATCGCCGTATCTCATATTGGAGCTGTGAAAGAAAGAAAAAAAATATGTAAAATAGAATAAAGTAGCAAGAAGAGCAACACGCTAAGAGGTCAAGTTGCTTAATTATGCAGGCACAATTTTATGTACAGCGTCCGTGACACACATACGCGCCCGGCAGTCGACAGTGTCACTAACAACTTCAATAGCGGCGCCAACATTGCGGCTTTGGCTTATGAATATTTTAGATGTGCACTTCAGTTTTGTTCTAACACAAAAACACAAAAAGGTTGCAGCAATAACTAAGAAAAATATTTTATAGTCTATATTCGTATACCCTACACGAAAGAGAAAATTCTGCTCAAAATAAAACAGCGCACAGCAGTGATGGTAGCGATTCGCTGTTCATCGTTTTCTGAAAGAAAATACGGCGCATTGCCTGCTTAGGACTTTTATGCGAAATTATAGTCAAAACTTTGTTGAACCATGGCTCAGAACCATATTGCCTCATTGGAAGTCACACATACACACAGTGTGACAAAGCGGATTGAGAGGTAAGCAGCAAGGAATGAACTCTGGAGCCCAGTTATTGAGAGAGTAATTCAGCTCTAAATTTACCAAAGCAATTCTGCAGCTGAACAGAACTCAGCCAAGGATAACAGTTGGGCTATTAATAGACCGCTGTGGACTGAGCAGACACCTGTTTAAAATAGGTGTAGTAAGCTCTCCCGAATGTAGAAATTATGGTAGGGAAGATGAGTTGCCAGACCACATTTTCTCAGAACTTGAAGCTACGTTCAGCAAACTATGACAATTTGTAGATTCATACAACAGCTAGGGTACCAGATACAACCAGTAGGGGCTTACAATACTTCTTCTAGATAGCAGTATACTCGTCGCCCAATGGCGGAAAGCTAGATTTTAAAAAATACAAACTTTCCGATAAACTTACAAAAAGCTGTTCGCCCAAAAGAGTGTTTCACTGTAATAATAATTGCGTTACGGCCACATACGTTACAGGTAATTAATACGTTACGAGCATTATGATAAGAATGTTACGTTGTCGACCTAACCCACACATTAAACACTTCTTGAGTATTTTTCTGTTCCACTAGGCCACACCAAAAGAAGAGTGATTTGGCAGTTCTCGAAGACAAAAGTTACAAAAGTTTTATTGCGATCGTTACGTTACGTTACGTACGGTACATTACATTACGTTTCAGACGTCCCAATGCATCTTCTTTAAATATTTATTTTGATACACAATTTTTCGGGCTATAATTAACCTGAAAATAGGACAGTCGTCACATATTGGTGTGCGCTCAGGTTCGAGTCTCGCCTGTCCGTCTGTCTCGGTGACTATAAAAGATACAGCTACCATCTTTGAAACTTAGACTCTTCTAACCCCATTTCAGGGGTACCCCCATACAAATCTACCTCAATATTTTGGGTTTTTGCATAAAAACGTTATTGTTTTTTTCATTTTATTAATTCTAAATTAACTTTAAATAATGCCTATGGTAGTTCCAATGAATTAGACCAATATGGGTGAACCAAAACACATTTTAGGTATAGCCCCTAAAGTTTTGTACGACTTTACTTATGGTACAAAAAGATTGGGTAACAATCTTCCAGATTTCCACGCATACTGCAAGACGAGTATTATCAGTTTTACGGAATGTTTGAAACGCATTAAGCTATGATCTTGTTCAATTCGATGTGACGAGTTGATTTAGCCATATCTGTCTGTCTGTCGGTCCTTATGTTTTCATACTTCAAAAGAGTGTATACGAATTTCTATTTAGCTGCATTTAATAATTTATTTCGTTCTTCTTCATTGAGTCACTTTGTATAAAAAAATTGAAATTGTTTCGCACTTTTTCCCACTTACATGGTACGACACTCGAATATAATTCCATAATTGAGATGCGCGCGTTCCAAACTGTTGCGCAGCATTGTCTCCTGCAACATGCGAAACGTGCTCAACATGGCGTTCCATTTGTATTTGTGTAGATGCGCCGCAGCCAAACATGCACTGCCGCTACTCCATTTGCCGCCATTTGTGCTGAGTAGCAGCAGCAAAAAAAATAATGTCAAGCCGAGTGTCGATGTCGTCGATGTTGTCATTTTTATTTATTTATTTATTTTATTTTTATTTTTTTTTTTTTGTGCAACTGCAACAACGCCAGCCACACTATTTCTTCTTCTTAGCCAATTGACACTGCAAGCGTTCAGCGTTACATTTGCATATAAAACAAAAAATAAAATCAAATTTACAGAACACGATACACAAGGAAAAAAAAAAAAAAAACAACTTAAGAAAACTTTAATTTATATTAAAAAAAAATTTTCAACATAATAATTTAATACTTTTTTTCAAGCAGCTAAATTCTTTTTTTTTTTTTTTGCTTTATGTTTTGAACATAAAAGTGAAAATAAGAAAAAGTAAACACAAACACGCGCACTAAACTAAATAAACGAAGCGACGGATTTTTAAATGCTTGAAATTTTTTAAAGAAATTCAAAAAAGTCGCTGACTAGTCGCGACCAAAGCAAACCAAAATAGAAGAAGCTAGACTTTTTATTCGAAACCGCTTTTGTTGCCCCGTGGCATGCGCTGAAACGTTGAATTTTAATGTTTATAATGTGCGCCGGAAAGTTTGAAATGCTGACATCTCGTTTGTTCATCTTTCACATCGATCGACGCTGTTAACACAACACAACTCACCTTCACAGCCAAGCACAGCACGACACGCCTCATCGCCGCAACACTTCGCATCGATCGATCGATCGATTGGAGCAAAGATTGTTGTTGTTGTTGTTGTATTCATCGTTCGGTCCATCGATCGATTTATTGATCCATTCATCGATTTTTTGTACTTTATAAATTCTCTGTGAATTTCTAAGTTTTGTTTTGCAACGAAACGATTCTAAATGTTCTTAACATTGCCAAAGTTAATGCGCTACTAAAGTTCATTATGAAAAGAAAACTTGAATTTAAGAGTCTCAAGTTAGAAAGATAAACAAAGAATGCGAATAGATACAAAAAAAAAAAAAAAAGAATAAATAAATAAAGCAAAAAGGATACATAGATACTTTTGTATCTTAAGCTTTAAGGTTTTATTTTTAATATGTTACAGAAGGTTTTTTGTTTTTGTTTTTTTTTTTCTCTTTTGCACAAGTGAAAGTAAATTTTGAAATACATTTCTTTTTAGATTTTTGTTGCTTGTAAATTATAGTTTTTTTTTTTTTTTTTTTTGCTGATCTTGACATAGAAGCACACTACGCAGCGTTTTAACATTTGTATTTTTTTTTTTTTTGTATTTACTCAGTTGTAAAATGCAAAACCTTAAACAACAATGACAGCTCTTTTTACATCTTTGAGATGAAAGAAACCACAAATTGAAATTTTTATTCGAGTCAAATTCGTAAAAGAAACAAAAACAATAAAACATTTGCGTAAACAATGAAATTCTGTTTAGTTGCAATGGCTAAAAATTTCAAAACTACTTCTTTTTTTTTTTCTTTCTTTTAATTTTTTTCTAGACACTTCATATGTATTAATTTTTTTTAATAAAGTTTGTAACGCATAGCAGGGCTCTCAATACCTCTGTCCGTCTGTCAATTATCAACGTGTCCGTCTGTCTATAAAAAAATAATAAAAAAAAATTAAAAAAGATTTATATAGCATAAACGTATTGAATGAATGACTAATTAAGAAAACTTCGAACGTATGAAGAGTATTAATGTTTTGGTTGTATTAAAAATAAAATTTTCTCTTGTGTTTTTATAAAATTTATTAACGCAATTGTTAACCATTTGACTAATCGTAATCGTCTTTTCGTTTAGTGATGCGCATCGATTCATTGGCGTGCGGCCGGACGCACGTTCAGAGTTAGTATGAACGTTACGTTGTGAATAGTGTTGCAGTTAATGCGTTACGAACGTAACATTAACAAGTAAACCATAAAAGTCTCTGCAAAGTACTAAACAGTGTTTTAGTCGTGTAATTTTAAAAATCAAGTGATTTTTCAGTTCCTCAACTAGGCACAAAAAATGTTTACGTAACGTAACAGTGAAGACGTTACGTTACAGAAAAACGTCACGTAACGAATAAGTGACGTATTATATGTAACAAAAGCGACATACGTAACAGAAAAATCATTACGTGATATGAAAACGTTACGTAACAAAAAACGTAACGTTACATAACAATTTTACGTAAAAGGAAAATTTTACGTAACAGAAAAAGTACATAACAGGAAAATTTAACGTAACAAAAAACGTAACGTAATTGGAAAAGCTTTACGTAACAGAGACACGTTACGTAATTAAAACAATCTTGCGTAACATAAGACCCGTTACGTAACAGAAAATCAATACATTAACAGTTAAATTACGTAATTGAAAACGTTAAGTAATTGAAAAGACTTTAAGTAACAGAAAAAACATTACGTAACCAAAAACGTTACGTAATTGAAAAAAAGAGCAGAGACACGTTACGTAATTAAAACATAACATAAGACCCGTTATACAAAGATCAATACCATTAACGTTTGAACCACGTAGAAGTAAACGTTACGTAATTGAAAAACGTTTAGAAAAAGACAGAAAAGCGTTACGTAAAAAACGTCCGTAACAGAAAAAAAGTTACGTAACAGAAAAACGTTACGTTAAAAAACCGCTTAACTATACGTAACGGGAAAACAAAACAATTGCGTTGAATTCTGTAACAAAAAAACGTAACGTAATTGAGAAACGTTATGTAACATTGAAAAAACTTTACGTAACAGAAAAAACGTTACGTTATTAAAAAAAACCTTGTAATATAAAACCCGTTGCGTAACGGAAAAAGCAACAACATTACGTTGAATTACGAATGTATCCTTGTGGACGTAAAATTGCGTTTCTCGTCGTTGAACATAGTTAAGACAACAAATTTGGTTTTACTGTACTTGCAATAATTAAATAAATAAATGCTACCGAATTTCTTTCTTCTCGCTATGCGCTCTCATTTTTTAAATTTGGAATTGTATTCGAGTTAATTTTATTTTGACTTTTTCTTGATTGTATCTGAAGTTCTTATTTTTTTTCTGCTTCGTTTTTATTATTAAAATTCTTTTGTTGATTCTAAGCTGTTGCCGCTGGCAAAGCGCAATAATTACCAAAAAAAAAAAAAAAAAAGAAATGAAAGAAAAGCACTTTACACTCATAAATAGAAGATCATTAATATTAAGCAGCAAACATAACAATGCTGATCGAAAGTTGATTATGATGATCAATATAGATACGTGTATGTATGTATCTAGGTGTATATTGTCTCTACGTTTTGAGAAAAATATATATAAAACACGAATGAACTTTAAGCTTGCTAACTGATTCACGCATAAAAATGCTAAATCATTTTGTTTTTTATTTTTTAAACCAAAAAAAAATTTTGTTTTTTTTTTTGAATTAATTATGTGACACAAATTTTATGTATTTATTTGAATTATTTGTGAATATTTGAATTGTTACAGTTTACAGTAAAGATAATCATTTTTGAAGTTGTTATGTATCTTTTTTTGCTTTATAAACACTTAAATGTATCTTTGCTGCTTTAGATACTCGTTCTTATTTTGTTTCATTTAAATTATTAAAATTATTAAACTGCACTCTGCTATGTTAGCAGTCATCTTACATCTTACAAAGGTTTCGAATATTTCAATTAAATCATTTGCATAAGTTTTTAACATTCTTAAAATAGGCTTTTCTTTTGCTGACAAATGAAAATCAAACTATTATTCTTGACACAAAGAGTGATTTTATGTATCCATGTGAGTGTGTGTGTGTGTATGAGTGACTATGAATGTGTGGCATTGGCAGTTTGTAAGCAATCATTAATGTAAAATACAACTTAATTGTTACTCAGACAGACAGACAGACAGACATACTGGGTTTTGTTCTTCTATTTGTCTATATAAATATGTTCTGTATCTGTGTGTTTGTATGTGTGTGTGTGTGCATTGACAAAATATGTGCTTACAAGCATAATGAGTGAGAAAAATAGAGCAGTTAATACACAGACAAAAAAAAAAAAAAAAAAAACCAAAAGAAAGACATGTATTGTACGTGAATGCTATTAAGAGTAATAACCAAAAGCAACAAATATACAACTACACACATACATACATATGTATACATATATACTACATATATATAAGAAATAGTAACAATAAAAAGAATAACAACAACAACGACAGCTGTGCACATAATAACTCTATTTATTACAAGACTACAGACAGACAGACAGACAAAAACTGGCATACACACACACACACATGCATAAATATTAAAATATTCTTCTTTTTATTCTCCATTGGCATATAACAGTAGCAGCAGCAGTAACAGCAACATTCAAAGCAATTTTCACAATTTTCCTATTGTTTACTTAATTAATTCTGTAGAAAAGAGATTGTACATATGTGTGTGTGTGTGTGTGTGTGTGTCAATATATAAATATATATCTGGCATGTATGTGTTCATTTATAATAGCTAACCACAGACAAGCACACCAATTTATATACAATTACATAAACATATATACACACACACACATACGTGCATATTAAAAACACTTAATGAGTTTATAACTCTAAATGAATGCACAACATTGCGTATGAGTAATAATAATTATTTGTGTAAGAAGTAAGCAAAAAAAAAAAAAAAAAAAAAGAAAAATGTTAACTTCGGTTGGACCGAAGCTTATATACCTGTAACACATCATTTGACGATAACAGATGCGACATTATTTATTGAACAACCCTGTATATATAGAAACTAATATGAGACAAGCTTAAAGAATCCAGTTTAGCTTTTAAGCAGAGCTTTCTGTTCCGGCAATTTTTATGTCAAAATTAACAGCTTGAAACTATTTGATTACATACATACATATGTACACTTCTTAGCTTAGCTCATCTCTATTCTCATCTCTATTGGTTTTGTTCGCTTTTGCTGTTTCGCGCAGGCGCATGTTGTACGGATTTAATTTCAAAATAAACGCGAGTGCGCGCATTTCGTTTCGAGCGTTTGCGCTGTTCCCACATTTTTCAGATAACGCGACTATGTACGTATGTGAGTGTGTGTGATTGTGAGTGTGTATGCCGTTGGAAAAGTTTAAACTGCGCCAACGGATATGTGAAAAGCGATTACCAAATAATCTTGTTATCGGTACGAATTTAACTAAAATCATTTCGATACGCAAAGCTAACGGTCTACTGACGCGTCTTTTGGCGCTTTTTATGAACCAATCACACATTTTAATAAATCGCATACAAGCGCAAACATACTTTGTGTGAAAATCAAAAAAAAAAATGGAAGAAAAAAATAATCAAAGCATTGATGCAACTGCTAAAATAAATGCATCTGAAAATGCGGATGAGGGTTGTGTTGTGTCGCTGAATGTGGATGCAGGAACAGTAGCAATGACTGTGAATACTGCTCATGCAGCCAAGAATGAGGATGCTGCACCCCCCAGCAATGAGTGCCGATTCTGATCCACAAAGCACTAAAGTGTACACTTCTCCATCAGTACTTAGTGCGAATTCTGATCCAACAGTTACGAATGTGTGGACACAGCTCCACCAGCAGTGCTTGCAGATTCTGATATACCAGCTGCGAATGTGGATACTGTTCCCCCAGCGATGAGTTCAGATTCTGTTCCAATGCACGACACAGCAGTGCTAATATTTCAACCAATGAAAATCTGTCTTTGCTGAGTACACCTACAGCGGAGGCAGCACCAAGTGATGCAACCGTTGATACGAAACAGTTCACTGTTGGGATGCGGGCTCTGGATTGACGGTAAACATGCCGGAACAATTGCTTACATCGGCAAGACGGATTTATCGACCGACGGCGAGTGGGCAGGAATTGTGCTAGATGAGCCAACTGGTAAGTTACATCATTTTACAATGAAATTTTGGAATAGTTTTATACGTTTTTTGCATGAAAACACTCAGCACAGACCGCACCGATGCTAATTTCAACAATGTTTTGGTACCGATGGTACCATTCAGAATAAAAGGAACTTCAAGTGTGAAGTGAATCGAGGCATATTTTTGTGCCTTACCAAATTAACGCTTTCACCGCAGCCACATACAATAAAGCCGAAACGAAGTTCAACGAAAAGCAACACAGCTAACGCGGCTAAACCGTCTCCAGTGAAAACTAGCACAGAACTAGCGCCTAAAGCACCAACAACAAAGAGCGATACAGAAGCAGCACGAAAACCATCTCCGTCAATGAGTGCCACTGCAATAGCGGCAAAGGCAACTCCACGGAATTGCGAACTTCGTTTTTATCACTTTTAACAATCACTGTGATTTTCAAGTGACTGTCGCTAATCACGCTGCGACTCTAAAATCACTCTTTTTGGCAACACTTTAGCGAAGGCTTCATAGAGTGTGACACGAAGGCCCCACTGTCTGGCGTTAATGGAATCCAAGAGTATAGAATTTGGCATCATCTCAAAATCCCATCTTAACAAAATAAGAATACTTCAGGCAAAATTACTCCGCTGATTTTCGAATACTCCATGAAATATAAGAATTTCTTATTTGGAATTGAATATATTTCAAAATTGAATTAGTAATCACTTGCCAGGACTTAGCTAGACGCCTTCATAAGAGTCGAAGAAACATAGTAGTGAACGTAAAAAGGCGGCTCCAGAAAATACTTCTCACCGACCAGACTAATCTAAGCAAGTTGTAATCTTTATTCAAGTCGATCTGTCGATCTGTCTGTCTGTTTTCTGTTAAAATAGCGGTTTTGAAGATATTTTGAAAAATTAGAGTCAACAAACGTCAACTAACTGCTTTGTAAAATGTTATTTTCAATTGTTCTCCTTTTCTATTTCGTAAACTGTTGCATAACACAAAAACATAAAATTATGTATGACTTTTTTTTTTTTTTTTTTTTTGAAGTTTTCAATTGAAAATAAAGTTGACGTTAAAATTATGATATTCACAAGACAAAACAAAGACGACAGAAAAAGGTGCGTTCTACACATACACACACATAGACACAGATACATATGGTATGTATATAAATTACCGGTAAGTAACTATTTCAAGTATTTGCATCGATTGTATCTGCAACGTTTTACTTGCTACGACGTACTTGTTTACGGAATTCATGAATGTTGTAGCTGTAAGAAATTGCTGCTGTCATCAGTTTGTCGTTTGCTGAAATTTCAGCCATTTAAGTTGAGTTTCGCCTACGACAGCAGTGCTGAAATGCGTTATACGCCCAAAAAAAAAAAACACGCCCAGTTACATTGAAAGCATTGAAAGCGGCGGTATTCCTGTTGTCAATAAGTAGTTGGTTACTTTTTTAAAAAATATTTTTCGTTTTTTTAAGTTTAAAAGAAGCGAGCGGCTATTATGAATTTGTTTAAAATTTTGTAACAAAAGAAAAAAGAAATAAATTTTGAGAATGAATTGCAAAAATGCTAAAGGCTATGCGTTTCGCTTGTAAAATTTTTAAGGTAAATGATTCATAATTTGTATCTGAAAAATGTATTTAAAAAATGTATCTCAAAAATGTATCTCAAAAATGTATCTCAAAAATGTATCTCAAAAATGTATTTCAAAAGTATGCTCAAAATGTATCTCAAAAATGTATTTCAAAAATGTATCTCAAAAATGTATCTGAAAAAATGTATCTCAAAAATGTATCTCAAAAAATTTAACTCAAAAATGTATCTCAAAAATGTATCTGAAAAATTTAACTCATAAATGTATCTCAAAATTGTATCTCAAAATTTAACTCAAAAATGTATCTCAAAAATTTTACTCAAAAATGTATCTCAAAAATTTTACTCAAAATAGTTCTTTATAAAATTTCATACTTCTGCTCAATTTGTAGCGTATATTTTAGTCGTATACAGTTATAGCTTTGGTCTATTGCTTATATTTTCTTTAAAATGTTTGTTATTCGTACTCTTTCATTCTGTTTTGTTTTACGCTTTGCTATTTATTATCGACTTTTGTTGTTGTTGTTTGGTTTTTCCTTTATTGAATGCTGAACTATTTTACCGCTCAATTGATTTTGCAATTTATTTGCGCACATTATCCTTATCGATAGATGTGAATATACACGTACAAACGTACCTGTCTCTACGTACACACATACATACATACACGCACGCACACATGCAATCTTGAAGCTGCTTATACGGCATGTGACCAACGTTATTCTTATACCATGTTTCTCTCTCTTTCTCTTCTTTACGTTTATATTTTTGTTCATTGACTCATTCCTTTTTTAACATTTACCATTTGCGCATTTTCAATTCTATTTACTCCCAATAATCATCATCAATGTCAGTCTCACTTGCACTAAACAACAACAAACCAAAAAAAAATAAATAAATGTAAAAAATAACAACAACAACAATGCTACACACCCATACAAAAGTAACAACGTTAACAGGAGATCATTGCCAGTAAGCATTGACAATACCAACAACAACGACAACAACAACGACAACAACAACTTCATTTATACTTTTGTAGTAGTCGGTCGTATGCATCCTTTCGCTCATTCGCTTCACTTCACTTCCGGTCGCCCATTTGTTTTGCTTGTTTTTTTTCTTTTAAATGGAGTCTGCTTTTGTATAATACATATAAAACTATATACACGATCCGATTGAAAAAATTCGGCAATTTGATAACTTATTTTTTGTGCAGGCTTTGTATAGAAGGCATATTTTGAATGTGGATATTTTTACCTCCTTAATTTCCTCAAAATCATTACGTGACGAGCAGTTTTGAATCACTAAATTCGAGACAAAGGAGAGGCACACACTTAATGGGCCCCTGACGCCAAAGACCCATGCTATACCGCTGTGTCTGTCGGTCTTTTTGAAGAAAAGCAACATATAGATTGATCCTAAATACAAATTTTCCCATAGATTTTTTTGTGCATTTAACTAATTTTGGCGCAAAAATCACTTTCGGTGATTTTTTCACTGTGATTTCTTCACAGTGATTTTTCCACAGTGATTTTTAACAGTTTTTAAAAATCGCAATGTCACACTCTGATTTGCGATTTTCTTGTTCTTCAGTAAACATGTTCAGTTGTCGACGATTTTGCGTATCACTTTTCGTGAGCAATGACACTGTTCATTTATTAGTGATTGATGATTTTAAAATTCTTAACCGTACATTTTACCAATCACTTGATTGGTCAAAGCGTGCAATTCACTGAAAGCGCGGACTATTGGAACGATTCAATGGTGTCAACGAAATTGCAACAAAAATATGATTTAAAAAAAGAAGTGAAATGTGATTTTTTTATACCCGTCACACACAGTGTGGAGGGTATTATCATTTTGTCAGAAAGTTTGTAACGCATTAAAGGAGACATCTTAGACCCTATAAAGTATATATATTCTTGATCAGCACGACGAGACGAGTCGATCTAGCCATGTCCGTCTGTCTGTCCGTCTGTCTGTATGTATGCGATTCATTCGCTTAGTATTAAAGATATTGACCTGAAACTCGGAACTTAAGCTTTTCTCAGTCCTAAGCAGTTCAAGTGCTAAAATCAAAGTGCCACGCCCATTTTAAGGGGTAGCCCCCCATATAAACTTACCGTTTTTTCGGATTTTTGTATGAAAATAGCAATTATTTATGAATGTAGTCACTCCAAGTTGGGTCAAATACTTCTTATGTCATCTTATGTTAAATCCAAACTGCCACGCCCATTTTTAGCTATAGCCCCCATACAAACTTACCGCCCATTTTCAAATTTTATATGAAAATAACTATTATTTATGAATGTAGTCACTCCAAGTTGGGTAAAAATACTTCTAATGTCATCCAATGTCAAATCCAAGCTGCCACGCCCATTTTTAGCTATAGCCCACATACAAATTTAACGCCCGTTTTCGAATTTTTGTATAAAAATCGGTATTATTTATGAGACTATTGACTCAAATTTATGTAAAAACACTTCTAATGACATCCAATAACAAAACCAAGGTGCCACGCCTATTTTTAGTTATAGTCCCCATACAAACTTATCGATTATTTTCGAACAAATGTATGAAAAGGTAATTATTTTCCAATATATCTTTATAAAAGTATATAAGCCACTGATGATCACACTAAACTATTCAAAGATTCGTGTGACGGGTATTTAAGCTTCGGTTCCACCGAAGTTAACGTTTTTTCTTGTTTTATATACAAAAAGTTGGTTTGTTGTTCAGTTAACGGCGATTTTAAATATCACTCTTCGCTAACAGTGAAACTGTTCCGTAAACGCTGATTGTTTTTTCACGAACTGCGATTTTATCACTGTTTGCAGTCACTGTGATTTTCAAGTCACAGTCGCAAATCAAAAAATGACTCAAAAATCACTCTTTTCTCAAAATATTTAAATTTTTAAATAAGTCCTTGTTATGTCGACGTATTTAAGTTTATAACCGAATTGCTTGATATCATATTCAGTTGATGTTTATATCGATTGCTGGCAATTTCGTCTATTGGAGCAAAACAACAACAGCAACAACAACAATCAAACAACAAACAGCAATAGAAGCCAACGATGATACGTTACGATACGATACGCACTTGAAACATCAATGAAGTCAACGAATCGTACAACATCGATGATGACGACGTCGCCTGACTATGATGAGAATGGGAATGTGAATGTGAATGTCGATGAGAATGAGAATGAGGATGACATCAAACGTTGAATTGTCGATTGGCAATACAATTTTGGTGTTACTTCGTTGTCTGCAATTCTGCAGTCTATTCTGTCTGTCCGTCTGTCTGTCTGTCTGTCTGTCCTTTTGTCGCATTACCTATCCATGCATTGCTTGAATAGTTTCTACTCAATGTAGTTGCAGGCGAAAAATTGCTGTAAATCACTTTTGCTGACGATAGTACTCACTCTCGTTTCTTAGTCTTTCTATGCATTTCACACAAACACACGCACGCCTCTTAGACTTTTTCATAGCATCATCGCATTGTATCTTACAATTACTTTTTTTGAACATAGAAGAACTCAAAACTCTTTCACATGAAACACTGAATTGCTGTTATTTCTATCTGTCAGATTGTGTCGCATTTGTATCTGTTTCTGTTTCAATTCAGAGGTGTAACGTAAGTCAATTCCGCTTACTTGATTAGCTTTCCATTGCAAATATACGCGTTAAATTTTTTTTTTTTTAAATTGTGAATAGAGAAGTTGTTGATATCTTCTGGTAAATTTTAATTGGTTTCTTAAATGCAAATCAAAATAATCTAAAAAAAATGGTTGGCTTTATTTATATCCTTTTCAAAATGTTTCAATACAAAAAAAAAGACGATAATGCTGATCTTTGAAATAATTAATTTGCAATTAATCTAAATCAGCAAAATACTAGCTTTGATTTCCATGCTTACACAAAAGCTGCAACCAAACAGCTATAGCAATGCTCCTGTTGTGCTGTCGTAAATATTTTGTTAACGAAAAGATGTGAATTTAAAAAATTTTAAACATCAAAACAAAAAAAAAAAAAAAAAAAAAGTTTTCGCACAAAATTTTTGTAAATAAAAAAATAAAACTTGTTGCGAATTATAAGTTGTTTTAAATTTTAAATGCAAATATTTTTCTATTTCGCTGTATGCAACACCTTCTGCAAATAAAATATTTGTTCAAAATGTTGACAGAAATGTAATTTCGTATGTAGTCAAGAGGCTTGCAGATTGCCAGCTGCTCAATTTATTTTTTTGTTTTGTCAATTTCATTTTTGCAGATCGACCCATTACTTTAGCTGATTAGTTATGGGTCAATCTTTTGTAGCGTTGCGAAATGAAATTGACATAAAGAAAAAAATCAAATGAGCAGGTGGCAACCTGCAAGCCTCTTAACTACAACCTAGCGTTGTCAGCACTGTACCACGAGCTTGTCATATTTTTACAATACAATGTCTCATAGATATATTCCCATGAATTCAAAAATGGATTAGGGTTTCTTAGGATTCGTTTTCGAAATTTTCT
Organism: Leucophenga varia; assembly: GCA_018903435.1. Classification (NCBI taxonomy): domain Eukaryota; kingdom Metazoa; phylum Arthropoda; class Insecta; order Diptera; family Drosophilidae; genus Leucophenga; species Leucophenga varia. Next base: position 1,164,087 of record JAEIFJ010003018.1, on the reverse strand, counting down.
TAAAAATCAATGACTTTTTTATTGATTTAGATAAGAATGTAATCTTATAAAAATACATAGGAATAGATTCATAAGAACCCAAAACCTTTGACAAAGTGAAAGTTTAAAAAACTAGTGTTACTGACTAACTTGTATGGATCAATTACTACCGACTTACTTGGGACAATCGTTGACCAACCTAGTTAAGGACGGACTCATCTGCTACATTTTCTGACAAGGTTATCAGCGAAAAAATGGTAAAATTAGTTTTCGAGTTTGCTTTATCGTATCATATTTTATGAATAAACTTTTTGAGAACCCAGTGTTGGTCAGCAACTGCCCAAGCTAATGCAGAGAGGATCCAGTATTGGTCAGCAACTGCCCAGGCTGATTCAAATACGATTCAGTGTTGGTAAACAACTGCCCAGGCTGACTCAAATACGATTCAGTGTTGGTAAGCAATTGTCCCAGGCTGATGCGAAGACGACACAGTGGTGCTTAACCAGCCTATTCTAATGCAGAGACAACCTAATGCTAGTCAGCAACTGGCCAGGCTGATGCAGAGTTGACCCAGTGTTGGTCAGCAACTCTCGCAGGCTGATGAGGCAGACAACCCAGTGTTGGTCAGCAACTGTCCCAGGCTGTTTCAGAGACCTAGCTTATGTAGGAAATTGTAATGTAAAAAAGGGATAGGAAACAACATTGAGGCTGACTAGCTCGAGGGTCAGTTGAAACTAACTAAAGCTGCTCGTCATGACTGATGAGTTTTTGTTGTTGTCTGCTGCTGTATGCCACAATCGGTAAATATCGCAGTTTAGCCTACGTAAAAAGCGTTAAATATTTGCTTTGGAAGAAGAATATAAGTTTTTTTATATTTTAAGCTTGCAAAGTTATAAGAGTTTTAACAGATAAACAAAAAAAAAAAAAAAGAAGAGAGAAAAATGCTAATTAAGGTGATGAGGTTGACAACGTTGGCCAGGAAGTTTATAATCGTTTGCAATATAAAAACGTAATAACAACAACGTAAAGTACAAAACGTAAGTGACGCTACCGTTGCTAAACGAATAAACCACAATTCACACGCAAAAACTTAGTTCAACACATACACACACACACACACACACACACACGTACACAACATCACAACAACGCACGAACATTCATTCACTGATAGAGGCACGCCTAGAGGTATGCTTTAAATCGCGTTCGCATAACAATTGTTGTTGTTGTTGTTGTAGCTTTTGTTTTTTTTTTTTTTTTTGGATACACTTCAAATAAATTGAAATGGGTATATTCGTTTTGATAGTGTTAAGCAGTTTTCTTTTTTAATTCTTAAGAATTGAACGTGTAAAAGTTTAGTTTCAGAATTGGGTAAGAGGCTAGGCTAGGTTGTGTTTTGGGTTAAGGTTTTTGTTTCTTAATTTTATTTAAGTTGAAAAAATTATAGTGTATAACATTGAGTCGAACAAATCGTTTATATATAACTCATGCTTCTCCCCTCTCTCTCTCTCTCTCATCATTTTTTTTTTTTTTTGTTGTTGATGTTGTTATGCAACTTAACAAACGTCATTTAAAATTTTATTTTTGGGCGATACTAGTTGGCATTTTACGTAAGTATCTTACGTATGTGTACATGCGTGCCGCGTGCCGGCATCGCGTTTCGCACTTAAACTGTTTATAGTGTCTGTGTGTGTATGTCCATGTATGTCCTTATACAAATGTAATGCTTCTCTTTCTCGCATGGCTTGTGTTTAAAAGGATTTACAGTTTGTTTAACTCACACACACACACACACACACAGACAGACGTATATGTACACTCACATGCGCCACTACGTGCTGATTACTGCAAAAAGCAAGGATTTCATATAAAACCAACAACAACAATTCGCAAAAGGACAAGCTACACGTTGTCGACAACAACAACAACAAACAACAACAAAAAGAATTTCACAAATTAGTGCGGTCCTTATTGTTAGTTTAGTACTTGTTTGCAAAGGATTGCATTTAAATTAATGCATATGTATGTGTGTATGTGTGTGTGTGTGTGTGCGTGTGATTTTCGTTGCTTAACAAAATATTTAGCATTTGCACATTTTAATACCTGCCACGTCAACGTCAAACGCTTCGCCGCCTTCGTACTTTGTTTTATGTGACAAAGCTTACAGCTTAACATTTTACATATAAATTTATCATATTTATTTATTTATTTATTTATTTATAAATTTGAACCCGCTACCAAAGTTAACTGAAAATTTAATTTAATTTTGTTAAAATATTTAATCACATTAAATGAATTTTGACACATTTGATAATCATAAATTAGTCGGCTTTATTTTTCCTTTTATTGATGAGTGAGTCTTCTTGAAACGAAGCGAAAATTTATGAATTTTTTTGAGGAGAACTTACCGACGACAAAGAGACAGACAGACGGACAGACATGTGGACTAGCACTAGAAGCGCATTTCGAAAGAATGGAACCCATGCCGCATTGCCTGGATTTCTAATACGAGTGTAATAATTGTTTACATTTTTAATCTAATTTCAATCAATTAGGACAGGTTCTTCTGGTAAGTGATTGTATGACTGTGTATGCGTAAAGATGCTAAAGTAAAGGTTATTTTTTCTCGAAACGTTAGAAACTGCAAGGTGTGTGCGTGTGTTAACATTTTTATACACATTACACAATTGCGTAAAACGGAGTTTTTGAGTTTGTCGGAAAGTTTGTAACGCATAAAAGAAAACTGAATATAAACCAGTGCTAAAAAGTAGTGTGATTAGCGACTGTGATTTAAAAATCACAATGACTGCAAACAGCGATAAAATCACAGTGCGCGAAAAACGATCAGCGATCACTGAACAGATTTGCATTTGCCGGTTTAATTAGTTAAGTTAAGGTTAAATTAAATGGCCGATGCGAATATTCGCGATGTCACGTCCAGAGCCAGATAGGTCCATTAGAGTAGTAGATACCATATGATCCCTCTTTTATTTCCTCCTACTCGAAACAGCTCGATTTCCTTATGAAGGCGGCTACTGCACCAATCTTGACTGATGCAATCTCCGCCAGACTATCGAGAAACGGCCTACCAAGTACGGTAAACCTTATTGTCCCAAGGGCTGTGCACTGGCAGAGAAAATGCTGTACTGTCTCCTCCTCTTCCTCGTTTCTACAGCTCCTACAGAAGTCATTTAATGCTAACCCTTGTCGGATGGCATGTCTTACCACCAGGCAGTGTCCCGTGAGAGCTCCAACCATCATGAATAGAGTCTGTATAGTGTCTGTCTGTTTAGTGTTATACTCTGGCCACGTAAGTTTCGAGATATTACATTTGGGATTTGTGGTCCACTTAATCTCTGCCAGTTTGATTATTTCCTCGCACTCGCAGCTTCAGAGAGGCCATTGGAATTCCAGTCGAACTTCTTCCAGAAGAAATAACGAAATTTGTACCTTTTCTGGCCAATCTATCTGCTTCGCAATTACCAAATATATCTTGGCGTCCCAGAGGTTAGGTTAAGATAGCCACACTTGTATAGAACGACTCTTTGGCAGAAAACATATTCATTTTGCCGTTTGTTTTACCTTTTTTTTTTGCATAAAAAAATGTCACAATTCACTTCGTTTTCTATTCATATTTTTGTTGTAAATGCGTTTTCACCAATCAATCGTTCCGAATCAAGTGATTTGCAAATATAACAACAAATTTCTACAGGTTCGGTTCTCAAGCGAATATAAACGATTCGCGAAGAGTGATAAAAGCAACAATCACATTTAAATAAATAGTATCACTGTTCGCGAATAGCGTTATACAAAATCGCCGATAACTGAACATGTTCACTGAGGAACAATAAAATCACAAATCACTACTTTAATTTGCAGTATGACATTGCGATTTTTAAATCACTGTGAAAGTGTTTTTTTTTTTTTTTTCCAACATTAGTTTTAATGCTCGTGCCATTTTTTTGGTTCAAGATTTATTCCCGCAAATAGTTCAAAAAGTATAAAAAAAAAAACGCTGGTAGCAATCTACGTTGGCATCAGTTATGCCATTTTCGCTTTTTTTAAAAAAATCTCATAATCATAACTCTCTAGCAATCTCTCTCTCTCTCTCTTTCACACTCATGCATGGCAGACTGTACAGAAACTTGAAAACAGTACACAATGTGTATGTAAGAAAGAGAAAGAAAAAGCGAAAATGGCATCATTGGTTGGCATCGGTCTGCTTGCGGTCATATTTTTATTTTAATATTTATATCAATTAATTTTTATTTATTTAATTATTTATTTAAATTTATTTCTAAATTGTTTTTTAGTACTAAAGTTTTGCTTAAATTTTTCTTTCTTAATTTTTTTTTTTTTTTTTTTTGTTATAATTAAACGCAAACTTTTTCAAACATTTTTGATTTGTTAAATTTCAGGTTTAAACAAAGAAAAAAATATATTTTTATAGACAACAGCAACAACAGAAACAACAAAAGCAACAACACAAACTCATAAACGAACACTCTAAACAAAAAATAATGGAAAAAAAAAATTAGAAAAGTTTACATCGATAGGTGCAAATTGCAAAACAAAGCCGGCCACTTCAACTATGGTGCACCAGCAGCAGCACTCGATTTTATTGTTTTTATTTTTTGTTTTTGTTGTTTTTGTTGTTGTTGAACTACTATTAACTCTGCAGACAGCTAACGCGCCATGTTGTTAGTAGCAAGCCGGAACGGTACGGAAGTTTAGAGTAAAAGAGATAGAAAAAAATGGAGAAAAGTGTAGAAATTGCGGAAGCCATTGTTATAAATGCTGCTACTGATGAAGAAGAACTTTATTTTTATTTCTATTTAGCTTCTATTTTTTTTTTTTTTGCTATTATAAAACTTTTCTGCTGCTTGAAAAAAAAATGGCGTGTGAAAGAGATAGAAGTGTGATATAAAAGAAAAAAAGAAGAAGAAGCAGAGGAGTATCATTTCCGGTTTATGCGCTTAATGAGTTGAAACTGACTGACTGACTGACCGTGCAATACGACGTCGAAAATTGATGTTTGTAGCAGCAACAAAGCATTTTATGAGTCAAAAAGTTGCAGTAAAACTTGTTAAGTGGTTTCCTTTTTTTTTTTTTTTTGTTTATTTAAGGTTTCTATTTTTATTGTATTTTTTTTTTCGATTTGATTGAAGGTAAATTTTTGAAACGTTTCCAATTGACAACAAGCAGCAATTTATATTTAGTCGGCTCGATTTTCTGTGTCTGTGTCAATAAATCAAAACATGACGCAGCTATTGACAAACATGACCGAAAATGTCATAGTCGAACCAAATGAATGCAAACCATGAATGAATTTGCAAATAAACAAATAAACAAACAAACAAAAATAAGCGAACTCTGTCGTCCTTTGGATTGACAGTATCATCAGAGTAATCAACATCATCAACCATGTTATGGCCATGAATGACATTCTGGCTGCTATTAGCTGCAATAACTTTCTATGCTGTCGCTGCATATTTTCGTATGCATTCTCTTGTGGCAATGACACACACACATACACAAACACACATACACATTGCGGCACTGTGTTACTAATACAGTTATGATGCAATCATTATAAAATCTTTTTTTTTTTTTTTTTTGATAAAGTGCCTTCTTGTCTTGTTCTTAATTGAATGTCAGAAATGTGCATACACAACTGAACAAAATATCTGTCAATAAGCGAATCTAATTTAAACAGAAATTATGCATAGAGTTATGCTTTATGAAAAAGAAAGAAAAAAATGAGAAAAAAAAGCCAGAATTCCCGCTGTCTGCTGCTTAAAAAAGCTGATAAAAGCCAGAAATACCGCTGTCTGCTGAAATAAAATTAAAAAACAAAAATAATGGAATGGGATTTTTGAAATATAGACTATATATATACTACATATTTAAAAGAAACGATCTGTTAAATGAACTGGAAGGTTTTTTGTAGGGCCTCTACGTTGGCGACGCTGCCCACGCCGATGGAACCTCTGGAGCTTATATAGGCTTCTAGCACTAGCATTTGGGTGTTTTTGAAGACTTTGCATATATTGCGCGGACAATTTTTGAATGGCGTTACCAAAAGCAAGGTCGCGTTCTATGTTCCTAGTAACAGGTCAAGTTTGATAGTTCACGCAGTATTTTTGCCTGAGTCACTCTAATTTTTATAACCGTCACACATAGTGTGAAGGGTATATTCAGTTTGTCTGAAAGTTTGTAACGCATTGAAGGAGACGTCGTAGACCCCATAAAGTATATATATTCTTGATCAGCTCGACGAGACGAATCGATCTAGCCATGTCCGTCTGTCTGTCCGTCTGTATATTTCTAAGCATCTTTTTCGTTGAAGATATAAAGATACAAAGCTGAAATTTGGAACTTAAGCTTTTCTCGGTAACGACTATTATGAGTTCGAGAATTAAAGTGCCACGCCCATTTTTAGGTATAGCCCCCATACAAACTTACCGTTTTTTCCGATTTTTTGTATAAAAATTGTAATTATTTATGAATGTATTCGCTCCCAATTGGGTAAAAACATTTCTTTTGTCATCCAGTGTCAAAACCAAAATGCCACGCCCTCTTTTAGACATAGCCCCCATATAAACTTTCCGTTTTTTCCGATTTTTCCGATTTTTTGTAAAAAAATACTAATTATTCGTGCACATATTCACTCCAGTTTGGCTAAAAACACTTCTAATGTCATCCAATGTCAAATCAGATGTGCCACGCCCTTTTTTTGGTATAGCCCCCATACAAACTTTCGGACCATTTTCGATTTTTTGTATGAAAATGGTTATTATTTATTCATGAATTTTCTCCATATTGGGTAAAAACTCTTCCAATATCATGGCGCCACGCCCATTTTTAGGTGTTTCTTCCATAAAAACTTGGCGCCACTTTCCAGATATTTTCGAGAAAAATGTTGTTATACATATCTGTATTTTTAGCTCAAAATTTTAAATTAATATTGTGTGTAAACTTAGGTGACCACTGATGGATACACATAAACTCTTTAAAGATTCGTGTGACGGGTATTTAAGCTTCGGTTCTACCGAAGTTAACGTTTTTTCTTGTTTTAATGTGGCTTCTTGCGGTTATACCAAAAATCTGCACTCCGTATTTCCATATTTCACTTAATTGACAAGCGATAATATTCTTTGCTTTAAGCTCTTAAGTCCATCTCTAAGGCGTTGTGATGTGTTTTGTGCTCAAGTGTGACACCTTGCAGCGTCGAACCCGGACTGTTTGCCCTTCGATTTGTAAACATCACATTCACACTTTTGGCGATGTTAATGCCTTTGTACCAATTACTGAACCAGTTAGAAAAGTCGTCTTGGTAATTTAGGAAAACCTCCGTTTCAGCGATCACGCAGCGATTACTGACAATAACAGCTTTAAAAATGTCAGCATAGGTGGCAAGTAGGATGTCATCATTGTTAAATGTAAATAGTAAATAGAGAACACTGCCTTGCGGAACTCAAGCTTTTATTGATCTATAACGCTATGAACGGCCGTCAGTAACAACTTTAAAAAAATTGGCTCTGAAGAAAACTTTTCAACATAAGAAACAGCTGCTTGGAGAGCAGCTTTTTTTAGTTTGCATAGCAATTCTGGATGCCACATCTTGTTAAAGGCTAGGGGACGGGGACAGCATATTCCTTACACTAACGATTGAGTTGTTCTGTTAAGCGCTGATTTATACTAAACAAAAAATAAATTGCATACTTTCAGGCTAATCATTTAAAAAGTAAAAATTTTAATTTATCAGCCTGAAAGTTTTAAAATTTGTTTCATACTTTTCACAACAAAAAGGTTCAGCGTGAACAACTATTTTTTTACGCCATATCTGGTTTGTTTTTTTGTAGCGGGCAGCGGTAAATCTAGCTTTTTCACGCCAATTTTGGCTTTTTTTTGTAGCGGGTAGCGGAATTCTGGCTTTTTGACGCCAAATTTGGCTTTTTTTGTAGCAGATAGCGGGAATTCTGGATTTTTTTAAATTTATTTTTAAGCATATCATCAAAATACTACAAAAATTTCAATTGCAGAGTTAAAAATTTAGTTATTTTAAGATATTGACGACAAAATGTGCGTCTATGCCGCACTTCATAGCTACAACAAAATTTTGCTCAATGTAAGTAACTGTTTCATTAAAACAAACACATATTCAGGTATTAAATTAAAGATAAAATATTGAAAATTTAATGTAATTTTTGAGAGCAAACTTTTTTATAAAACTTACTTGAATGTCCATTAAATTTCTTATTAGATTATTTCAAACTGAAACTGAAGAATGCCGTTGATAATTAAATTATGAAAGCTGAAGAGTTGCTAATCAAAAAAGCCAAACTTTTGTTATTATTATTGTTATTTTTGTATACAATATGACGCAAGTGGCGTTGTCAATGCGTGTATCCGTTTGAAGGAGTTTTAAAACCACTTGAATGTGTGTGTTGCCATTAAAAATATGATTTCGTGTGTGTAAGTGTGTAGAAATTCATATAAACCAAAAACAAAAGCTGCTGTGCGCTCGTGTTTCGTTTTAATTCAAATCAAGAATACACTCGCATGTCTTTTGTATATTTTTCCACCGAAAATGCGCGCCGCCGCTTTTGCCTCGAAATTGTTTTTTAAGTAGCAATTGTGGCAAGAGATAAACAGACCGACAGACAGACAGACAGACAAACATAAAATCATGTTTGCTTTTATGTCAACAATATTGCTACTTAAGTGTGTTGTATGTGCTTTTCTGTTTTTTGTTTTTTTGTTTTAAGTTTTTCGCTTTTATTTTTATTGAGTACATAATCAACTTCAAGACTTAATGTAATATCCTGTAAAATAGGCAAATGCAGACATATGTTGCCAACGTAACATCTTGACTTGATTTGACTGTTTTATGCAAAAATGTGTATAAAATGAATTATGAGTTGAGCCTAAAAGTATATATATGCCAAAACTTATTTTATTTCAGTTTAAAGAGTTGATGCGTATGTCTGTCTGTCTGTCTGTCTGTCCGTCTGTCTGTCGGTTGCTTTCTTTGTTTGTTTTGTATTTTTGCTTTGATTTGTAAGGCAAAAATATTGCTTGAATTAAAGCAAAATTAAAAATACGCAATAATAATATGCAGCCTTAAAGTATGCAGCATTTTTTTTTTTTTGCAATGAAACGCGTTGACTTTTGCGCATTTAAAAACTCTTTCTTAACTCAAACTCAAATAAAAACCAGTCAAGAAAAAAAACACCCGAAGCTTAAATACCCTTCACATCGCATTAAAAGTCAATAGTTTTTCGCAAGGTGTATAAGGTGGCTATATCTGTTAACGTACAAAATACACAGTGCCACGCCCATTTTAGGGTACAGCCTCCTCACAATCTTATCGTTTTTTTTCTTCATTTTTTTTGTATGAAAATAGCTTACATTTATGCATTTATATTCACTCCAAATTGGGTAAAAATACCTGAGACTCCTAATAGATTTTTTTTTTTACCAGTTAAAAAAAAATATAAAAACGCGAGCAAAGCCGCGGGATATAAGTTTCAAAGACAAAACTTAACCATACGATCTAAGCGCCAAGAGCGACGGCACCCTCGGCTCATTGCATCGCTACGCTTCGTGACAATTATGATCATTTTTTCGTCGTATGAAAAAAAAAACCGTTATTGCAGGTTGAGACAATTAATTATCAAATAAACAGCTGAGTATGTGGTAACTGTTTTTGAAAAAAAAATGTATTAAATTAGAAAAAGCCAAAATATTGAGTTATCCATTAAACAAAATAAATAAGTCATGAAAGCGCTTAACGTGAAGTAACACTACCAACAACACAGGTGATTGTTAAAGAACGTATAAAGTGCTGTGTGTGTGTGTGTGTGCGTGCGTGCGTGCGTTGTCAGTCGAAAAAAAAACAAAAATAGTGCAGCATACACAACAGCGAAGTCAAAAATGGGAATTCAGGAGAAATGTCAGCGAATATGCGCGATGGTGAAGATCAAATAAATAAACATTTTTATGTTGTATCACGTAATGGTCATAAGTCATGTTTAGCACGCACATGTGTGTGTGTGTATGTGTGTGTGTGCTTCCTGAGAAATATACGTTTGTATCTGTAGCAAGCGTCAAAAGAAGTAGTAGCGCGCTGTTCGCTTTTTTATATTAAATTGTATCGTTTCAACTCGTTTTATTTTTTTTTCCCCCACTTTTGACTAGTTTCGAGGAATTCTTTGGAACGCTTATGAACTGAACTGCATATGGAGTATACACTAAACGAAAAAAATATATGGTTCAAAACTTAAAAAAAAATGCGGGAGATTCATTAGAAAAATTTTGTAGTAATAATTTAGCTAATCAATTTTTTTTTTTTTTTGAGTTATTTAAAAATTATTATCAATTTTTTTTTTTATACAAATTTTTTAAACGCGTAAACATTTTTATGCCGTCTAGTGTACTATTCCGCACTTGTATGTTTTCATATAAATAGTTCCCGTTCCCTTAGCCAATTCATTACTACATCTGTCTTTGTTTTACTACTTTAGTCAATTCGAGTTGTCTACGTGTTTGCGCTGTTTGCTTTCACACATGTACGCGTATGTGTGTGTGTGTGTGTGTGTGTGTGCGAACGGATATTACAAGGTGTTGGCCAAACATTGACCGTACATGACCTTAAAGCAAAATAAGCTTAACTCAGCAAGACAAACGCATTTCAAAGACAAGCGTGGTGTGTCGTTTTGTAAAAGATATTTCGTATTGAAATAAATGAGACAGACAGACGGACTGAAGTTCTGGCACATTTTCTACGCCTACAAAATGTGTTTTTGATTTATATACTTTGCAGCAAATTTCGATATGCTTCAGACTCGAACTTGAATTGGAACTTCAGCAAAGTAAAGAAAGAAAACAACAGCAAAATAGTTTTACTTCAATAAGACCAAAGCTTAAATACACATCATATAAAATTTGAAAGAATTAACATTGTCAAAGATGTATGACCAGCTGCTCAGATAGCTTTTTCCAGTAGGCGTGGGTTGGTTGGTTTCAATGAGGCTGCAAACCGGTTTTGAACCGAACCACAGCATTTTCTAAGTCCGATTTAAGAAATTTGTAGCAAAAGCGTAAATATATAATTTATGTAGGTGTTCAGTTCGAACCGGTTCGTGAGAACTTTAAATTAAATTTTGTGTTTTTGTATGCGGAAAGGTTGAAAATTTACCTTATACCGATTCTGTGAATTCAAAAAAAAAATTTTTTCTTTCAGGTTTTTACCCGAAGTTCCGAAACGCATCGATCATAGTGTCTAGTTCGGATTGGTAAAGAGCGGTAAGTAGGATGATTTTGGCAATATCTAAGAGGTGAATGTTAGTTTATGTGTGGGAAAATTTTTAGATTTTACTTGAACCGCACCGAACTGCGGTTCGACACTGACTAAAAAACGGTTCATGAAACGAACCAGCGGTTCAAACCAGTTCCAATTTGTTAGTGTCTTGCAGAGCTGTTCTTTCGGTGATTTTTTCACAGTGATTTAAAAATCACAATGGCACACTGCGTCTAAAAGTAGTTATTTGCGATTTTCTTGTTTCTCATTGAACATTTTCAGTTATTGGCGATTTTGTGTAACGCTCTTCGCGCACAGTGAAACTGTTTAGTTCAGTGATTGGTGCTATTATCACTTTTAGCGAATTGTTCATATTCGATTTATTTTTCAATGAATTACAACAAAGTCCGTTTGTTGTGTTGGTGTAGCGAAACAGTTCAGTTAGCTATGATTTATGTGTATCACTCTTCGCGAACAGTGAATCTGTTCAGTAATGGCTGATTGTTTTTTTTTTCGCGAACTGTGATTTTATCACTGTCGCTGTCGCTAATCACACTTTTTGTCAAAACTATGCCTAAATGTGGAAGTTAAACACAACAAGCTTAATTTTAAAACTGTGCTAGATCGATTCGTCTCGTCTCAAGCTGATCAAAAATATGTACAACTTTCTTTATAAAAATGGAATAGAATAGCAGTAACGCAGTAGCGCAGAGGCTAAAACAGTAACAGAAAAAGTATCTCATAAGTTTTTCGTGTATATTTTTGTTGTGTAGGCGTGGCACTGCTTTATGACTTTCATTGCTTTTTTTTCGCATCAATTGAAGTTTCGCTTCGAAGAAACAGACGCAACACTGCGTTGACTTGGAAATTTTTTGGATAAGAGAAGTTAATTCCAATCAAACGTCAAGCTTTAAGCCGTTTGCTGTTTCCTTCTTTTTTTCCCCCATTTTTTTTTTTTTTTTTTTGGAACTACATTCCGCTGCCGCCTACAGAACTGAAGTGAAGAAACGTTAAACGTCAAACGCATCGATACAAAATTTTGTATGCCAGCGACTAGTCATGTTGTTTTTGTTGTTGTATTACATTTGTGTCTTTCATATTTTGTTGTTGTTGTTGTTTTTTTATTGTCGTCTAACGCTACTTTTGCATCGTGTGTGTGTGTATTTCTATTTTATGATTTACGCGCATTTTCGTCCCCCAAAACGCCTTCTCAAACACTCATCCTCCTCCCATCCAGTCATAATAATAATAAGAAACTCTAGCTCGTTGCTCTCTGTCTGTCCGTTTGTCCGTCTGTCTGTCTGTTGGCCCTGTATACGTTTGTAGATTTTATTTTTACTGATAAACTAGGTAGGTGTGTACCACTATTGTCGTTGCCGTTGTTGCTGTTTTTGTTTTTCTTGTTGAATTTATGTCCTTTGACCCGGCACCAGTACTAGGTCCTTTGTATTATTTAGATTTATAGATCTGCGATTCTTTCTTTTTTTTTTTTTTATTTTGCTTTTTTCGCTTTTATGTTTTTCAATTCATTTGCAAACTTTAATTTCATTTAGCTTTTAGCTTTTAGTTTTTTTTGTTTTTGCTACTAAAAAAAAATTCCTTCTTGAAATAGTCCTTTCCGTTGCAGCTGATTAACGAGTTGATAAAAAAAAAAAAAGCGACAGAGCGAACGACTGATGAGCACAGCACGTGTGTCTTTATTTTTATTTAATAAAATGACTTTTCCTTATAGAAAATATATCTAAATATGCTCGTAGTAGGAATATGTCCCATTTTCTGTTTTTTTCTGATATCCTTCTTTTTTTCTTTGTTTTTGGTTTGCATGCGATTTTCGCTTATTAACTAATTAAGTCAACATTTTGATAAGATCTCACCCACCTTTTTTTTTTCATTCCTTTAATTTTTTTAGAACATTATTAACATATTTGTACGATTTTTACTTTTGATAAAAAACATAATGAAGCATAGTTATATGATTTATAGGTTTCGAACTTGTATATGCCTACGCTTCGATGCGTTTAAGTTTTCCAAAATTTCGTAGAGAAATGCGAATTAAAAAAAATAATAATAATAAAAAAGCGCACTATGGAACCTTTGTAACGCATTAAAAGAGACATCGTAGACCCCAGAAAGTATGGGAAGCAATTGTTCTCAAACGAAGACCGGTTAATACATCTATTTTGAAAAGCAAGATGGCTTTTTTTTAAGCTGGCCGTTTCAAAATGACGAAAGATTAAAAAAAAAACGCTTGGATTTTATTAAAATGCTTTCTTTTTTTGGGTTGTTCTAAAAATCTGCCCATATTTTTTACATGTTTCTATAGACGCTGAGTGCGAATCTGGTATCCATTTCATTACATCGCACTGTCGCCGATTTTCCATTAAAACCTGACAAAAAGTCTAAAAATTAAAGGATTCTGACTAAAGCTTGGGTACTTATGTTTTTGGGTTCGTTGTTTACATATTTCACATTACTTTAAAGTTTTGGATCCAAAATGGCCATCATCTTTTTCGAAATCCTCTTAAAAATTAAAGGATTCGAATAAATCTTGTTTAAGCAAATTCAGGGCAAGTTTCGGGTACAATCTAATTTAGAAAAATAGCAATTTTTTTTTTTAAATCTTTGCCGAATTCCAGCAATTTTTTTTTTTTTTTTTTTTTTCTGGGATTAAACATTTTTTTTTTAAATTTCAGATTTATGCAGCTCAAAACACACCTAAGATAAGTGGTGTATTCGTACTCTGTCTCTTTCTATTTCTCTCTCTTTAAACACTTTTGTCAGTTTGCTCTTTTCTCTTTTATTTTTTTTTACGCGCTCAGCATTCTTTCAGCAGAGTTGACAAATGAAAGAGTCAGAGAGTAAGAATACATCACCTTATATAATTGCATCAAGCATTTAGCTCTTTCTGTACAAGCGGTGCAACGGCGTGCCGGTCAAGGAAAAGAGAAAAAGTATTTTCTGGCTAAGTCAAGCCATATTCTGCGAGAAGGAGAAGGGTCTTCTGTTGAGAAATAATACCTCATATATATATTCTTGATGCGCTCGATGTGACGAATCAATTTAGAATCAATTTTATTTGTGAGTCTTTCCGTCTGTCTGTTATGTGACGTTTTACTCGATACAAATCTACCTCGTTCGGTGTGACAAATATTTGAGCTTCGGTTCTAACAAAATTAACCTTATGACTTGAGTTTCATTTTTGATTTAAGAAATATTTATTATTTAAAATTATGTAAGTACATAGAGTATGTCTCAAAAATTTGCACTTAAAACTCAAAAACATTTATAAGTCACGAATGATTTTCACGGAGCGTATTTTAGGCAATCAGTTAAACGTTAAACGTTTGTACTATTTGTTTTTTTATTGTCTCTAAATTTGGTAATACAGGGCTTTATTATGGGCCCACATCTGCGCATATAAACATGAACTCTGTTTTATTTTTGGGTCACTCAAATATTTTTGGCTTGGTTTTTTTTTTTTGTAATTATTGCTAAATGATATATAAGGAGCTCCTGTTGTTCCATAAAATTTATTATGGCAAAACAAGAGAGAACCTATAACCAATGTTCCCTTTCGAAATACAAATGAAGAAGTCATGTAACGATTTGATTATCAACTAAAAAAATATATTTCAAATAAGTCAAAACAAAACAAAAAATTCTTACCTAAACAAAAAAGTATTTTAAAAATCTATTCATTAAATAAAGTGCAAAAAGGTTAAAATAATAAAAAAGAAAGACTAAAAGGACATTCCAGCACTACACTAACACCACAAAAACAATCTATGTAACTAGGAGTAACCATAATAGAGACCATGCCGTACCGTACCATACCGTACCGTACCATGCCGTGCAGTGCCTGCCAACATATGTTGAGTTGTGCATTTCACGTGTCTGGAGCACACAAACGAAATATACAACTCCCTGGCAACTGCTTCTGATCAAGTGGACCCCAAGGAGCCGTAAACATATTCTCCGAACATGAAACGTGCACAATGAGTGCCTGTGGTGTGCCATATACTCGTACAACTATTGCACTAGTGCAAGCGGAATAGAGTCGAGGAAAAAACGAGGCACCATCATCATCATCAACAACAACAACAAAGGAAGGGGTACATAGATACAGCAGCTGAGAAGAGCTGTACACGGCATAGTTGCAGCATGTGGCGACAAACATGCAAGTTTCCATTTTTTTTCTAAATTTTTTTAAAAAATATTTCTTTTTGGGTTTTACATTTTTTTTTTTTTTTGCATTCGAAAACAAAAGCAATGAGTTACATTTAAAATATTTTTTTAAAGACTTACGAAAAATCAATTTAAAAACTAAAGTAAATATTTCAATGGATTATAAAGTTAAGAAAAATTTGTAAATATAATTTATTTATTTATAAGCAAAATTCCAGTTCAGAACTACACATTTGCACAAAGGTGCTCTTTTTTGAGTTGTATACATAAATTTCAAAATGACAGCAATGAAATGTGTCTCATAGTCCGTCCAACTTATCTGAATATGAGATCCATACGTGTCTGTCTATGCGCACATTTGTTGCTTTCAATTCCCTTTTTTTTTTTTTTTGAATTGTACAACTTTAACAGTTACAGACAAAAGGCTAGACACAGACAGACAGACGGACAGACGAACTGCCTGACAATAAGTTAGACATAAACTTTATATATGAAAGCATCATTATTATTATTTGCAACTTTATTCGTTTTGTTGCTCGAAAGAAAAAATATAAATAAAACTAAAGTCAAATGGGCTCAACTAGATATGCTGTACTGCATTTGAAGAGAAATATTTGTATTATTTTTTTTTTTTTTTATTTTGAAGCGAAACATCGTTTTACGTTTAAAAATTATTCATTTTCCAGGTTTCTACATTTGATATACGAAAGAGTGATATTTTCCCATGTATAATGCATGGAAACTTCGAGGCGTTGTATCCGATTTAGAAAAAAAAGTACGGGTACATAAAAATCCCAGTCTTTTAAGATCCGGTCTTTCCAACGCAGCGGCAGTCGTCCTCGCTGTTGTACTCCTCCGATTTCGTTAACGTTTTTATACCCGCCACACATAGTGTGAAGGGTATATTCAGTTTGTCTGAAAGTTTGTAACGCATTGAAGGAGACGTCGTAGACCCCATAAAGTATATATATTCTTGATCAGCTCGACGAGACGAATCGATCTAGCCATGTCCGTCTGTCTGTCCGTCTGTATATTTCTAAGCATCTTTTTCGTTGAAGATATAAAGATATTAAGCTGAAATTTTCTCGGCAACGACTATTATGATTTCGAGAATTAGAGTGCCACGCCCATTTTTAGGTATAGCCCCCATACAAACTTACCGTTTTTTCCCATTTTTTGTATAAAAATACTAATTATTTATGAATGTATTCGCTCTAAATTGGGTAAAAACACTTCTTTTGTCATTCAATGTCAAATCCAAGATGCCACGCCCTCTTTTAGCCATAGCCCCCATATAAACTTTCCGTTTTTTCCGATTTTTTGTATGAAAATAATTATTATTTATGCATATATTCACTCCAATTTGGCTAAAAACATTCTAATGCCATCCAATGTCAAATCAGATGTGCCATGCCCATTTTTTGGCATAGCCCTCATACAAAATTTCCGCCCATTTTCGAATTTTTGTATTAAAATGGTTATGATTTCTTCATGAATTTACTATATTTTAGGTAAAAACTCTTCCAATAACATGGTGCCACGCCCATTTTTAGGTGTTTCTTCCATACAAACTTACCGCCCATTTAAAGTTATTTTCGAGAAATATGTTGCTATATATATCTGCATTTTTAGCTCAAAATTTGAAATTAATACTGTGTGTAAACTTGGGTGACCACTGATGATTACTCATAAGCTCTTTAAAGATTCGTGTGGCGGGTATTAAAGCTTCGGTTCTACCGAAGTTAACGTTTTTTCTTGTTTTCGTACACTTTTCTCGCCGGCGCCCGTGCATCCATATGAAGCACGTGATTAGCCCTGTGCCATCGTTTATATTTAATGCGCCTGACTATATCGATGTCGTTATACAGTTCGTCATTCATGCGAATACGTTAATCGTTGTCCACTCCGATAGGTCCAAAGATATTACGAAGAATTTTTTTCTCAAACGTTCCCAATGCTGATTTGTCCGTCTCTGGCATGACCCATGATTCTGACAACGTCTTGTAGAGTTGGATTTTTGCTGTTCTGGATAAGACTCTACTTCGCATTTGCTTACCGAGACCAAAGTAGCATCAATTAGCCAGAGTAATTCGTCTGATTTTCAAGCTGTTGTCAATGTGCTTTTAATGCCTCTGCCTAAGTAGACGAAGTTTTCTACTACCTCAAAGAAGAAATTCTTCATACTCACATATTCTCTAGGGCGTGTTGTTGATCTACAAGTCTTGCTCTTCTCTTTAATCTCTTTGAAAGCCCTGCTGACTGTAAGTTAAAAAAAATTTTTTAAGAAATATATATACTCCATCAGAAGATTGAAGAAGTCGCACGAGAACGCATCTTCTTCTTTCGGTCTCAAAGGGGTGGGAGAGATTTTACTGACCCTGAAAACGCCTTGGGTCTTTGTAAGAGGCAAACGATTTTTGCTGTAGCTCTGAAGAACTTTGAACTTATTGACGTATCAAAAGCGGGGTTTTGAAGTCCACAAAAAGGTGGTGTGTATCGATTTGTTTTGCTTTGGGTTTTCTTTAGTATCTGGCATAGTACAAAAATGGACTCGATGTTCGATTTCTTCGGTCAAAAATCGCATTGGTATCGTTCAACCAGACTTTGTACCCATGTTAGCAGTCTTTTACACATTATGCCGGATCGAATTTTAGATGCGATTGGTAGAAGACTTATATCGCAATAATTTGCAAAGACTGCGGGGTCTCCTATTTTGAGTTCGCATCGCTGAGCATGCATTCATATTTTGCATAAGAGTTAATGCATACATTCAATCAACTCTTCGCCGCCGGTCTTAAATAACTCTGCGGGTAGTACGTCTGCGCCTGCTGCTTTGTTATTTATAAGTCTTTGTATAGCTTCTAAGACCTCGTCATAGCCTGATAGTGCTACAGGAGGCCCATCATCGTTTGGGGTACCCAGATATTCATCTTCTTCGATTTCGATGACACATTCGCTTCAAATCTTTAAGCGCAAGAGTGACACGCTACTCCTCCACATTTGCAAGCCACTCCTTTACTTTTCTAAGTCAACTATTTCAATCTATCAAAATGAGTCACCTTATTGCAAATCATTGGCAAAATTACAAAATAAATACAAGCAGCAGAAAGCATAACCTAAAATTTTCAACACACACACACACACAGGCGCACATTCTAACAACAACAAAATATGTGCATACTAAGTAAACAGCAATGGCGATATTGTTGACCATTTTGACCAACATGAAAATGAAGAAGGAGAAGAAGAAGAAAAATGTATGAGAGCGAGCAACTAGCCAGCTGATTTAGTATGCATCGTTTGATATGCGAAATGCGTGGCTGAACGGACACAGGAAAAACAGACTGGCGAACACAATTGAATGGAGGAAACGCATGCATAGAGCGAGAGGGAGGCGAGAGGTTTGATGAAGAGAAATCCTTTTGCCTTGTATCTTGTATAAACTTAAACATCAGCAAGAAGTTCGTTCTTGTTGTCCTTAATATTGTGGTATTGTGAATGGATACATATACTCGTATGTATATGCAACTGTCGTCCAGTTAAGTCCAACCTTGATGCTGTTACTATAACTGTTGGTCATGTTGGTTTGCGTGTTCGCATCGGAGTTGACGTTGGTGTCAGTTGCGCAGCATAAATCTCTTGTCATGCAAACTAAATTTCCACACGCACTGCGGCTAACGCATTTCAAATGCACTGACGACTACGACGATGACGACGACGACGATGACGATGACTACAAGGACGACTAGGATGTTGATGTTGATGACTATGAGTTGTATGTTGTGCAGGAGGAGTACGAGGAGAAGAAGAATGATGATGAGGTTGATTATGTTTCGTAGTTGTTCCGTTGGCCAGTTTAGATTTAGATTTGCTGTTGTTTGCTGCAACTCAGATTTTTGTTTGGTTGCATGATTATATCTGTCTGTCCGTCTGTCTGTCTATCTGTCAGAATGTTCAACTGCGTGTTGACTATATGATGTTGTTGAGGTTATGATGATAGCTTGCAATCGTTCTATTGTTACTCTACATACTACTTGACTCTATCTACAGATGGCATGAAATGATGAAACTGTGCTTGTATGCATTGTTGCGAAAGATAAAACAAGCCCGCCAACGCCCCAAGCAATTAGTCACCCACAAATTTAACAACTGCACGCAGACAACAACAACAACAACAACAAACAAACAGACAGCAAGTGCACAGCCAGCTAGTACAAATACGCTGTCTACACATGTAAGTCATAATCGCACTCGGTTCATTTGTTAATGCGCTTGAACAAGTTGACAAACTGAATACATAGAGCAACGGAATCATAACCTTAATGCATCCTACTGCAGCAGCTTAGCATGTTTGGCAACTTACAGTTTAATTTCGTAAAATTTTTGAAATAAATACACTCAGTGTACTCTAGAGTATACAATTGGTATTCAAAATATTCACACACGAAATCTTAAAAATAACAGTAAACATAAAATGGCAGCAGTTCGATTTCACAAAAAAAAAATTAACATTTAACTATTTTTTTTTTTTTTTGTTTACTCAAGATGTGCTGTGATGTGAATGATGATGATGATGATTATTTTTACAATGAGTTCATAACAATTACTTGAATGTCAAAACCATTTGCAATTGCACGTAATGACTTTATACGAGGCGACAGGTCATCAAAAAAAAAAAAAAAATGAATGAAAAAAAAAAAAAAAGGGACAACGACAAAAGTAACAACGTGGGCGACAGCAATAATGGCGTAGCAAACATTTAGCTGAATCAGCAATGTTAAAAACGGAAATGCTGACAAACAGACAGCTACATCGAATAGAGTAGCATGGGATAGGATATGATAGGATAGGATAGCATAGAAATTGGGATAAACGAAAACATGTGAAACGGACAAAGCGTTTGCTGCTCACGCTTTCGAAAAATATTGTAGTAAAACGAAGTGCAATGCATGCCAAACCAAAAAATGGTTACCAGTAAGCAGACTATTTGGCAGCTATGACACGTGCGAACATGCGCCAATAATGTCGTCGCTAAGATAGTTAGACACGACAGACAAACAGACTGACAGACAGACAGACGGACAGACATAAATGTAATAGCAACAACAATAAACAAGAACAACAACATTGCACAGCATTTTGTTTTTTTTTTTTATTGCTTTACGACATGTTTTCTAGTTGCTTGGCATAAGGAAATAAGTTCAACAACTGAACTCTTGACATGAGTTCTCTTCTTTTTTTTTTTTTTCTTGAACAAAATATCTTTGTAAAACTCTTCTGGAGAACATAACAGTCAAGGCAGTGTAGATGATATTTTATCTTGAAGCAATGAAAGTCTTCTTGAATTTATTTTAGAACATTTTGAACAGAAATAAATAAATACAATAAAATTGCAAAGTGTACGAGGTGTGTTCAACAAATAAGAGCAATTCTTGTTCTGATAACTGTTATTATTTGGCAAACAGTTTTAGGGGAGAGTGGATAGAGCCGAAAGAGAGAAATTTATAATTTTTATTATATATATCATCGTAGCTAAAAGAAAAAAACGTCAGAGAAAGTTTTTCAAAATTACTACGTAAAGTATAGAAAGAGAGAGAGAAGGAGAGAGAGAGAGAGAAGGAGAGAGAGAGGAGAGAGAGAGAGAGAGAAGGAGAGAGAGAGGAAGGAGAGAGAGAGAAGGAGAGAGAGAGAGAGAGAAGGAGAGAGAGAGAGAAGGAGAGAGAATGAGAGAGAGAGAGAGAGAGAAGGAGAGAGAAGGAGAGAGAGAGAGAAGGAGAGAGAGAGAAGGAGAGATAGATAGAGAAGGAGAGAGGGAAGGAGAGAGAGAGAAGGAGAGAGAGAGAAGGAGAGAGAGAGAAGGAGAGAGAGAGAAGGAGAGAGAGAGAAGGAGAGAGGGAGAAGGAGAGAAGGAGAGAGAGAGGAGAGAGAGAGACGGAGAGAAAGAGAAGAAGGAGAGAGAGAGAGAAGGAGAGAGAGAAGAAGGAGGGAGAAAGAGAGAGAGAAGGAGAGAAAGAGAGAGAGAGGGAGAGAGATCTGAAATCTGAGATCTGAAATCTGAGATCTAAAATCTGAGATCTGAAATTTAAATAAGTTTTTATACCCTGGTCCGAGAAGAACAAGGATATATTAAGGACAGTGCGATGCGTACTTGGTATCTGTTCGCAGATCATTAACACGACCTAAAGATTCTGTAGAATTTTACCTTCGAGGTTGTAGAAAACTTCGTCTACTTAGGAACAAAGTAATCAAAAGAACAATGATATTAGCTTGGAAATCAGACGAAGAATTACTTTGACTAACCGATGCTACTTTGGTCTCGCTAAGCAAATGCGAAGTAGAGTTTTATCCAGAACATCAAAAATTCAACTCTACAAGAGGTTGATTCTCCGAGTCCTGATGTATTGCACCGAATCATAGATCATGTCAGAACCGGAAAAATCTACGTTGGGAACGTTTGAGCGAAAAAATACTTCTTAAAATCTTTGAACCTATCAGAGTGGACAACGAGTTCCGTATTCGCATGAATGATGAGCTATACTAGCTATAAAATGACAACGATATAGTCAGGTGCATTTAGTATAAACGATTGTACTGGGTTCGTCATGCGCTTCGAGTTGAGGAACGTGCTTCGGGAAGACAAATGTACGAAAAATAAAAACGTGAACGACATCAAAGGGACCCGACAGCGAGTATTAGGAAGAACTGGATTATGAAAGAGGTTCGTAAAATTGGAATTCAAAATTGATATCGAGTAGAATTGGATCTTTCTAGCTGAGTGAATATCCTAAGTGATGTCCAGGCTTGTAAGAAACTGTAATGGCCATATACATATGAGTATATTTATAATGCTTGAATGGATATTTTCAAAATCTCGTTATGTAACATTTGTTAAGAAATTTATTTTTTTTTAAGAATAATTTGTAGCACTTTCAACCATGGAAACAATGGAAGTTTAGTTTGTATGGAGACTACATATAGAGTAGCATGATCCTAATCGAATCCATGGCTTAGAAGTATATTTTATGCAAATTGAGGAGAATACAATAATATATAATAACTTTCTTTATATAAAATCTCGAAAATGATCGATCGGTTCGTATAGGTACTTTGCCTTGAAGCGAGCGTGAAACACTGGTTCCAATAAAATGTTGCTGTCGTTGCCAATAAAAGCTTAAGTTTTAAATTTTAGCACAATATCTTCTAAATGAAGGAACAGACGGACTAACCAAAAAATGGTTCGATCGATTCGTTTCGATTTTTTTTAGCCATATATTTTAAAACTACAAAGTAGACGATGAATGCGGAATGAATAAGTTGAAATGCAGAACTTTAAACCAAAAACAAAAACTCTTAAAATGAAAGCTGTGCCACTTCCGTAAAGCTGACCACAAAAACTGACGCACACGAAACGGAAAAACTGTAAAAACGCACCAAACACAACAAAGATACTTCAGATACAGATACAAATACAAATACAGCACAGCTACAGATAAAAGCTGTTTGTCGAAGCATAAAGTTTTTCAATCAGCTAACAAGAAATTTGCTAAGAAATCAATTGCAGAACTCGATTTATGCCAATTTTACTTTTCATCTATTTTTTTTTTTTTTTTTAATAAAAAATATATAAAATATATTTCTACTTTTTATTTTATTATTATTTTTTTCGTTAGAAAGTCACAACAATTTGAGTAAAAAAAAAAAAAATAAAAAAACATATTTAACATAATTTTATATTATTTAAAAAAAAAAAACATATTTATTATTAGTAGCACATAATATAATATTTATTTTTGTTGTTGTTGTTGTTGTTTTTCCACTGCTTTTGAGTCTGTTGCTGTTTTGCTTTTGGTTTTTGGTTTTTGTTTACAATTTATATTTGATGGCACGCAAAATTGGATATTTATCGCCCGAGCAAATGCCACGGAAATCATCGTAAGACAAATCAACCAACGCAACACCGCCCAAACCCTTTGACTTAACATAAGCAGCCTTATTGGCAGCTGTATCGGGATCCTCATAGCCAACCCAGATGCCATTTTCACCCTTATCATCGGCTGAACGATAAGCATAGCTACCGAAACGTTTTGTCGGATCACCAACCTTACGCAATGGACCATCGGAACCCTTCAAATGTTGATTAGCCGGATTTGGCAATTTCGAGCAAACCTCAGGCCAACTGAGAAAACCAGCTGTTTGCGTTTGTAGACCAGCCGGTGCAACACCTTGTGCCTCCGCTACTGGTGGCAAACCAGTCAAACCCGAATCTTTCGACAATGCCCATGAGCGTCCATAACTGGCAATGGCAACATTAATTTTCGATGCAGGACAATGATTATTTAGCCAATATTGCACCTGGAAGTTAACATTAAATTCCGGATTACGTTCGTTCAGCTCGAAAATGGGTGCAGGGAAATCAGCGACCTCCGGATTACGCTCACCGGTAACCCAATCGTAGGCATGCAAATTGACATAATCCAAATTGTTAATCAATGCGGGAATATCGAAGAATAGCGATGAATTCACATTTGGCAAAACGCTCAAACCGAGCAAATAGCCATCCGGACGGAATGCATTCTTTATTTCACGTACAAGCGCGGTAAATTCTTCTTTGTGTTCCTCAGCTTTCTCGTCGACAACGAAATCACCGGTAAAGATTTTCTTAAAACCCTTCCAGAATTTACCAACACCGCTGTGCACTTTTTTGGCTTTATTTTTGGGGAATTGCCAGGCCAAATCGATACCATCAAAACCGTACGTTTTGATCAGTGAATGTGCGCTATTAATGAACGGAATGCGTGCATTTGAGCTTTCCAAGAGTGTTAAATATTTATTATTCTCTGGATCGACTTGATCACGATCACCACCAACGCTAAGCAATACCTTCAAATGTGGATATTTCTTCTTCAAACCGGTTATGGTGCGATAGAGACCATTGCCCACATCCAGATCAAGTTTTTCATTATTGCTGACCAATTTATTTGATGTGGGATTTATGCCAGCGTAGCCGTAAATAAGATGCGAGCAAAATTGTAACGAAGGTTCTAGATCGCTGACAACGAGCTTCGAGAGACCTGAGAATAGAGAACAAAAAAGAAAAGTTTCTTAGTTTATAAAATATATTTATGAAAACTTTCCCAATGTAGCTGATACATTTACAATTACTTCATCCTCATTTGCAAAAAATAAAAAAAATAAACAAATACAATTTAAATTGTTTAAAAACCGCAGTCAGCCTGGCCGCCAAGCGCGCTGCCTAGTCCCGCTAGGCCGTTGCTCTTATTCAATCTACAAACGCAAATTAGTCGTCTCACTGTCTGTCTGTCTGTTTTATTTTTATTTTTTTTTTCAAGTTCCCCAAGCACCCGCACTGTGCAATTATAACGACAACATCTCGACACTTCCATTCCATCAACACCGTTGCCCAACCCAAAAAAGAAAAAATATATAAAAATAAGCTAAATGCGTTTGCTTTTTATTTGCATAATCAATTAGCGTTAAAATGCTCGTGTCATATGCTCCGGCGGCGGTGGCAGCGGCGGCGTAAGGCCAACGCTATACCGCAAAACTAAACCCATAACAAACTCCCCGCACTGCGCCACAATGATAACTTTTTTTTTCTCAAAATGTCTCAAGTCGGCAGCGTCATCAAGGTAACACTCAGCTACCAGTTTAATTCGCTGAATAATCAACCCGAAACAAAAGTAATCCGAAAAAAAATAAAAATTAAAAAAAATTGTACAAAATTAAATATCAGCTTTATACCAAATTTGCATACCCTATAAAACAATTTCAAGTTCGAAAACGATTTATTTAAGTTCGAAAATAGTATCTGACAGAAATACAAACATTTTTTTTTTTTGCAATTTTTAATAATTTTTACAATCATTTCCATTCCCAAACAATACACATTTTGGGGTTCAATAAATAAAAAAAAAAAAATAATTAACATTAAAAGCCAATTTCAATTATAAAAAAAAAAAAATAAAAAAAAAAAAAAAAATTAACACATTCGCCGCTAGCCAACATCATTATGACATCCATCTACAAACTCAGCACAAACCCAAACACAAATACAAACGTTGTGATTCCCCCTTTCATAGACACACCTTTTGTCTTTTGTGTGTGATTTTATGGTCTACGACAATTTCGTAGAAAAATTTATTTAGCTACTTTAACATTTCTACAATATTTTTTAATTGGCAATGTCCGTCTGTCCAGCTGTACATCGCACTTATTCATTTAAAAATTTTTTTGTTGCAGTTAATTTTTTTTAAATGTATTTTTTGATCTTGTGATCTGTAAAACAAAATACAACAACAAAAAAAGTATCTAATAGATACATAAAATTGTAAATATATAGATACATTTATGTATGCATCTAACAGATACTTTTTTTTTTTATATGTATGTATCTAGCTTTAAGGTTTTTGCTAATTTAATTAATGAAAATTGCTAACGTTTTGAATTCATCAGAAATACGTTTTATGTTTTATTTATAAGTTTTACTTTCAGTTTAATAAGTCAACAATTATTTATTTATTATTTTTTTTTTTTTTGTTCTAATTTTTTAATTCTTAGCGCGTTTCAAGCTGGGAACGTGTTGTAAATTATTAAAAAAAAAAAAAAAAAAGTTCCCCAAAAACAATTTATATAAATCAGAGCTATTAAAAATAAAAATAATATTTATGATTTATATACAACAAAATCACATTGAATTTGCTTAAATTTTGTTTTTTTTTTGACAGGAAAAAAATATCATGACAACTTGTTTGAATAGACAAAAAAAAAAAATGTAGCTAATTTCAGTGTGTATGAGAGAGAGAGAAAAAAAGCGAGATAAACCTATTTAAATTTGATAACCTTATAACATGAAATTGTTTTTTTTTTTTTTTAATAATTATGAAATTTCTAAGAAAGACAAACAAACAAACAATTTGCTTTTCTTGGAATCAGAAAACTTGAAATATCGCCGTAATTGGGTAAATTGTAAGAGACCAGCTTTAATGGAGCGAGTGCGTAGTCTGAAACAGGCTTTACAAGCGACAAACAATGATAAATTCTGAGAAACCAAAAAAAAAATAAAAATACAGACCCACTGCTGCAATGGCCACATCTCAAGATATAAAACCTTTTTTTTCTCCGACACATTCCGCATTTATATGGATCATAAGTATGTATTTTATCATTTCATAACAGAATAACAAGAAAGAACATTGCAGTTAGGACTCTGAGATAATCTCTATACCCCATTTTTATATACCTTGAGTTATAATTTGATATTTACTTATTTCGGTAAACTTTTTATAAAAAAAAAATCAATATTTATTGATAACTTTTTATGGGGGCCATATGTCATAGTTGTTCCATTTGAACCAAATTTTGAAATTTTGTCTTTCTATAATAAGTAAGAGGAATATACATAACTAAAAATTCTTTAGAATATTTTGTTGGTACTATAATAGGCATAATTTTTACTATACATATTAAGAGTTTCTAGATTAAAAAACCAATTTTGGGTTTGATTTGTATGGGGGAACCTCTTAAAGTTCCATCTCGACCACTGACGACCCATAGACTATTTCGTAGAATGTTGTTAAGCCGTCAGAGCATCACAAATAGGTATTTTTGGTCGATATATGAAATGAAATTTTCTGTTCCGTTTAATCCCACGGTGGGACTAAGAGAAATACATGTGGTGTTATATGGGTGGGTACATATTATAATACACTGTATCCGATGGGTAAAAGAGCGTATTATGTTTAAGGTGAGGTATGGCGAAACCTTTTACGTTTGTTTATGGACCCAAGGCTCATCTTCAGTTTAAATTTTAAGTGTTTAACTCAAAAAGAAAATAGCTTTGTTCCGTATAGCCCCGGGTTCCCCATGTATGCAAGGGTTTTCGTGTCACTCGGATAGCTTAAAAAAAATTAATAATTAAGTAGTGCAGCATGGCGCAGAAGAATCAAACAAATTTGGTTACTCTTATGGGCTGCGCCTTTAGTGGAACTGGAAGTGGCTTGCCAGTTGCAGACTGGCCAAAGAAAAGACATTGATAAAAATCCGAGTTTTTAACTTTAAACTTTATTTGGGTTTACCTAGTTTCTAACTTTTTGTTAGCAATATTCAAACAAATTTAATAAACCATGGGCGTCGAGACGCGAATCCTGTGGGTCCCATTTTCTTTTAATTAAAAAAACCCAAATATTTATTTGATTTACTAATCAAATCGCTTATAATTAATAAATATTTGCAGTTTCATATTTAAAAGTAATCGAGACTCAGCAGCATCTACGGGATTCCCGTCCCGACACCCATCTCTAGCAAAGTCTGTCTCGTTGAAGAAAAGGTCCCTTAAAAATAAATAATTTTACTGCAATAATTTAAAGCGTCAAAATATAAAATCTAAGCGTGTCACAGATTAGCCGACAGACAGACGAATCTGTTTAATTACATAACCTCAAAATATTTAATAATTTCCTAAAATTTAGCACATATTTGTCTGCAAGTCGGTCTGCCTTCGTCTGAGAAAATTTTCCAGAAACTAGAAACCTCGTAGTTGATATGTCTTTTGAATTTTTTATAAAATATAGCCCGGTTTTTTTTTTTTTTTTATAGCTTACCTTCACGTACAAAACTGCTTCCATCGTAGTAACAAATGAGATGCGTATTGCCTTGATTGGCAATTGTCTGACCGATGGTCACGACACCCACAACGAGCGATAATAGGCTAAACAATTTCATTTTATGCCTGTTTTGAACACAAAAAAAAATTATTAATTAATTTAAAAATTTTATTTAAAAAAAAAAACAACAACTAAAATTATCACTTAAGAAAAAAAAAAAAACAAAAACAGAAAAAAAAAATATTCAAAGAGATGAGACTAACTTTTTGTCTGTTCGCATTAAAAGTAAAAATGAAACTGTTAAATGATCTCAAAATGAAATCTTAAAGTGAGCTCGGTTCGCATCGGTATCAGCTACGACGATAACGCGAACAGCAACAACAAAAACTACAAAAACAAAAACACTAGAAAAGCTCAAGTCTAAAAAGTAAAACTAAAAATTGAAACAAAAACATAAGAAAGAGCAAGAAATATTTGCGTTCACAACTAACGCGCTTTGTTTGAATGAGAAAGCAAATAAAATTGAATTGAAACGATGAAGCGGCTGATTGAATTGAAACTGGATTTTTTTTTGTTTTGTTTTTATTTTTTTGTTTCAAATTATAAAATTGAATCATTTTTTTTTACTGTTTTTAAAATGTTTTTTTTTTTTTTTTGTTTTGTTAATGTTTTTACACGCTTAAAACGTCGGGTAACTGCAATTTGCCGTTAAGTTTGTAACTTGAGATAATTTGATTTAATTAAATTCGACTGCAAAATTCAAGTGCAGCGTATTTCGCAGTCGTGCTAACCTGATTGCAATGTTCTTTCTTACAGTTTTTGTTATTGTTATACTTTTAAGACTAAGTATGTGAGTACAATATACATATGCCTAGTTACAATGAGTGTATGTTTGTGGTTTTTAACGTGATGTCATTAAAAAACAAAAATAATAATAATAAAAAAAAAAAAAAAAAATAAAGCCGGTGAGTAAGATCTTAAATAAATATTTTTTAACTCTGGACGCAAGGACAAACAAACCAAGAAACAAACAAACAAAAAAACAACCGAACAAAGATATCATTTATTTAGATTCACATTCGCGTCAGATGAAACTTCGAATTGCTAATGTATGATCAACAGTGGCGTAGGTAATATATTTAAAAAAGGGGCATCGGATGATACGACACAAGCCAAGCAAAAAACCTTATGCTAGGCAGAAAACGTCTGAATACAGGCGCAAAGATAAGTGTGATTTTGGAGTCGCAAAGTGGGGGTAGAGGTACTCCAACACGTACGGAAGGCATTCTCTAGTAAATAACATTTTGAATATTCATTCAAATTCAATCAAAGTGGAAAAAGGGTACGAAACTTTCTAAATTAGGTAATATTTTCAAATGAAGTCACTTTTTAGAACAACGAGTTTGTGAACAACTTTAAAATTACGGGAGTTTTGGTTTCAAAGCCCAAATCTAAGTAATTGCCAATTGTGAGCACTCGTGGAGCTATGATCTACAAAGCTAATCCCAGAATAACTATATTGAAAATAGCTAGAAACATTCTTGACCCATGTGGTGTCAAGAATACCAACACAGCATGCTCAGCTTAACGTAAAAGGCGTCTGAAGAGACATGCACTCAGGATGAGGTTGTTTTCGCAGGAATTTTGGGCCCCGCAACCGGCAAACAACTTGAAGCAAGGTGTGAAAATCCAACCGTGGTGAATTCCGCGGCAGGGGCATGTATTCTGGAGGCCTCAACTACCCCTAAACCGGCTGCTTATGATAACAAACCCCGGAAAAGATTAAAGGCTCACAATTTATAAAAATGCAATTGGAATGTTCTATGCCTTAATAGGTTTGGTGCAACTAAACAACTGATTGACACTCCTGACAAATTTAAGGCTAATAAGGTGTACGAGCATACAGAGGTCCCAAAATCGACTCGGACCACTATCTTATTCTAGCCAAGGTACGTAGGCTAAACTCGCAGCAAACCGCCGCTGCCTTCTTAACAAGCATCTCTTAACTGCTTAGAGAGCCTACTCCGGCATCTGTAGAGCTTGTAGAACTCTGGTTGCTATATAAGATCCAAAATCAACTTCTTACGCCTCCACAATCATCAGATTTAAATTCTGTTGAGCTTTTTGTGGCATCATTTCGATAATTTGGAACCCTTACCATAACTTCAAAGTCAATGGTTAAAGATGTTATGGTACAGAAAGGAAACTCAATAGCTCCAGAATTTACAGAAAAACTTGTAAACGATAGCTTGATACTATAAAGAGTCGGGTCTACCCATTCGGGACTTTTTCTAGTTTTTGTTTTATTTTTTTTAAAAAAAAGATTGAATGGGAACTTTACCAAAAAATGTTTCGACAAGTGGCTTGGATTTTCTCTCTTCTGGAGAGACCCGATTCGAAGCTATAAAGTTTTCTCTATGTTTAGTAAACTCAACTAATCCGCTTGTCCAACGTTTATTGACAATTTCTGACTAATTACAATAAATCCCCTCGCATGATGATATACTTTTCTTATCTTTGTGGTTACTAAGTAAAACGATGTATAAAACTTGCTACAATTATGAATAATTTTTCGATTTATTTATTATTGGAAACTTTTAATTTAATATTAATCGTTGCTAATTTATTTAACTTGTAAATTATTCATTTAAATATTTACACAGCAGCAGCAGCAATAGTTTTCCCAAGAAATTTAGCATCAATGAAATCAATGAAATCAAAATGTGATTTAATATTACTACGCAAGTAAATCGTTTATTGAACAAAGAAATTTTGTGTTAATTGTTTTGCTTTCAAGCAATAAACTTTCTACAAATTTTGTCTGTTGCGTGTATTTATTTAAAATATACATTTACAAAACAATCTAAATAATCATTTAGTTATCAGTCTCAGAACAGAAGTGAAGAGTTCAAGAGGACAACAGCATTTAATCGCTTCGAGAATTGATTCTTTGCCTTTAAGCATTATCTGTGTATTTTAGAAATTAAGTTGAATATAAAATGTATTTAATCTTTCTTTCTATGATTATTTGTACTCTGTTGATTATCTTTTAATTCGATTCGTTTTGAAATGATCAGTCACTGATTGACAAACTGGTTGACAAGCTTTGACAGTTTAAAACGCATCAATAAAATAAATAATGAAAAATTCCGTAATAGTTTAATCAAACAATTGACAGCTTAAGTGGAACTGGGGGAACTGGAAAGTGTTCTGAATACGTTCCAGGTCATAACTAAATATATCTCTCTGGGTTCAGTTAAAATAACTATTGGCGTGAGAAGCTTTACTATCTATTTTCAGCTTAAAGTCTTAGCAAGTGAATAGTGCAGACAGACAGACAGAAATTGATAAATCTCTAAAATTCAGATGTAATGGAATGAAACTGTCTTTGAATTTAACTTCAGCAACCTTAAAACTGAAAACATTGAACTCAAATTTACTTAAATTGATTGTAGACAGACGGACATTGTTGATTTTGTCTAAAGCATAATGCTATGGAATTAAATGAATATTCGATTCTAATTTAGCGAACCCAAAATCATAAGGCAAACAAAAAAAAAGACTTTTAGATCAGAATCCAAAATTTTTTTTTTTTTCAAGCCCAAAAGTAGACGTATTAATACAAAATATGAGCCATATTTCAATTTTCCTACCTCAATCCATAGTCTAGGAGAAATTTATAAATAACAAAAATATCTATAAGAGTTCCTTATTTCAAGTTCGGTAGCACCTGCTTTAAAAGTCTTCAAGGTAATCGATTCCATATGACCGACAGACGGACGGACATACGGACAGACAAAAGTGAATTGTGGAAAACAATTTGAAATGCAAAAAAAAAAAAAAAAAATGATTTACGGATTAAATTGTTTTTAGGTTTTCGCCGAAATTTAGTATAATAAAAATTGAGAGTTTGGCAATGAATGTATTCACTCCAAGCGATTTCGGTGAATTGCACATTTTGACGAATCAAGTGACTGGCAAATGTACAAACAAATTTGTACAGGTTCTGTGTTTAAGCGAATATGAACGGTTCGCGAA
This sequence comes from Leucophenga varia, assembly GCA_018903435.1. Taxonomy (NCBI): domain Eukaryota; kingdom Metazoa; phylum Arthropoda; class Insecta; order Diptera; family Drosophilidae; genus Leucophenga; species Leucophenga varia. Next base: position 1,131,957 of record JAEIFJ010003018.1, on the reverse strand, counting down.
GAGTGACAAAAGCACCAATCACAGATTTATGAACAGTATTACTGAACGCAAAGAGTAATACACAAAATCGCCATTCAGTGAGGAACAAGAAAATCGCAAATCACTGCTAACCGTCGCAATGCAACATTGCGATTTTTGAATCACTGTGAAAAAATCACCGATAGTGATGTTTTTTGCAAACACTACTTATGAACGCTTATAATTCACGAATGATTTTTACAGATAATGTTATAGAATGCATACAGGTTTCGTTCTTATTTTACAAGTTTTATTTTTTTCTTTCTATTTTATAAATTTTGTTTTTTTAAGTTTCTTAAAATATGTTCTTTATTATATTTCCAACTGTGAAAAAAAACGTCCGCTAGGGTTAGCTACAGACTGGCCAGAGATGAAAGACAATATTAAAAAATAAACAGCCTGCATTGAAAACATGATTGGTCATATCCAATCAAAAGTTTATAAATAATTTTATTGGTTAAATCAAAAGAACTTAATGAGCTTCCAAACAAATTGAACCAAAGTTATACATAAAATCAAAAAAACAAAAAAAAAAGCAATATCACAAACGAACTTAATTGAAATTGTTTGGAAAACGTGTTTGAATGGGAATGAGTATTAATCTGCAAGGATAAAACAGGCAAATATGGCGACTCAATTTTAATTACATTGAACAATTTACACGCATTTATTTGATGTAATTTAAACCAATTAAACACTCAACAAATAAACAATAATAATAATAATAATAAAAACAACAAAAACAACAACATCAAAGCCAATAAAATAAAAATTAAATATTGTTGTTGTTGTTGTTTTTGTTAATGCCCGCTTTGTGTCGCATGTCGAATGTCAGCAGCAGGCAATGGACCAAATCGAATTGAATTGACCTGAACCGAACCGAACTGAACCGAACTGAACAGAAAAATGCCAAACGAAATGTAACTTTAACACCAATTGGCAATAAATACAAATAAATGCAGACAAATATAAATATACACACACACACAACACAATGTATACGCAATTATGTATGTATTTGTAAATAAAACAAACAGAAAGACAGACAGACAATATCGATGAACAAATAATTGGTACCGTACTGAGACACGTGTAAATGAACGCAATCAGCCATTCAGGCAGGCAGGCAGGCAGCAAACGCAATTGCAATCGGATAGATTGGTAAACATTTACACACGCGCACGCATCAATGACGCTTAAAATGGCGCTCATCTACAATACAACACTGCATATTACCTTTGCGCCTCCATTTCCATTGAATAGCGGAAACGGAAGTGACAGCGCCATTGAATAGCAAATGAACAGCAAGTAAACAACAACAACAACAACATATGTAGATATATAGCCAGACAGACAGACAGACAGATAGACGGACTAGATAGTGAGATAGATGGATAGAAGGCATCAGAGTGAGCGACAACAACAACAAGAATACTAGCAACCAACCAACTTGATTTCGTGTTCTGCGGATTAATGTTAAATTAAACAAAAAGTCAATATTTTGATTATAAATAGTTAAAAATTTAATAATTAAAAAAAAAAAAAAACAAGGATAAACATTAACTTTGGTTGAACTGGTGCTTATATGTATTTCTGTCACACATCATTTGTAGTGGAGAGATCTTCGTTTTCAGCATTTGTATTAAATTTTATCTAAAAATACAAAACAAATTAAAAATATTCTTAAACATTTTAAAATTCGCGGTCCGATCTTAATTAGATTAAACAAGTTAGGACCTAGAAAAGCTTAAGTTGTCAATTTCAGCTCAATATCTTTGAAACTGAGAGAATATATTGTGCAGCAACAAAAACAGACAGACGGACCGACGGACATGTCTAAATCGATTCGTCTCGTCAGGGTGATGAAGAATTTTTAAAACTTTACGAATGAAACGCATACATACAGACGGACAGACAGACAGACAGATGGACATGGTGATCAAGACTCGACTCGTCTTGTGCTGATGATCAAGAATCTATATATATACTTTATAGGGTCTATGATGTCTGATTGAATGAGGGTATAAAAAAGAGAACTGGAAAGACGTGAATGGGAGCAAGTTGTGTGGCTCTAGGATTCTAACAAAAAATTCAGGCAAATGAACGAGGCGTAAAAGCGCTTCTTTCTGTAAGGATAAACATGTTTGGAGCATGGCAACAGATGTCCAGGAATCACATAGTTTATAGAGAAGTGGTTTCTTCTCTACTCTATTTGGGGACGAGTAAGGAAACAATGCCGACTGAAGAGAAGCGAAAGAACATGCTCCCCGATCGATAAAAGGACTCTTGCGGAGGCACCAGTGTAAAAAATGGTTAACAATGCTATTGAAAAAACTTTAGTGTCCACATTCTTAGAAAGAAGACTCTATAGTCTGCGCAAACTGCCTCTCAATAATAAGCCTCCTGTCCAATTGCTTACTGAAACAGTACATATCTGTGTGGTTTCAATTCATAAAAGTCGACCTTTGGTTTGTATAAGGTTGGGGATATTTAATTTGCGCTATTATAGGCTTAATCCAAGCAATTTTAAAAGTTTATAGATTACATAACAAAAAAGTTTTCATTTAAAAAACTCAAAATTTTTGGGTAGGTTTGAATGGGGGGTCGTATCTTTTAAAATGGGGCTACATAAAAAGCTTAGAAGATTTTAATTACGAATACGCCGCCTCCTCCTTTAAGTCTACGTGATAATCGTTTTCGAACGGCTGGATTAACTTTCCTTTCAATGCTGATCAAGAGTACACAAATACTTAATAGGATCTATCATATGCCTCCTTTCTGTCTGTTATATACATATGCACAAACTTAATACTGTACATCCATGCACTAAGTTGCAGTGATGCCATTTTAACTCTCTTTTTCTCTTTCGCTCTCATGCAGAGCAGACTGTACAGAAATTTAACACAGTACACCATGTGTATATGAGAAAGAGAAAATAGAAAGCTAAAATGGCATCATTGCAACTAAGTGCATGGATATACAATATTAAGTTTGTGCAAATGTACATGTGTATATATTTTATGAGCCTATTATATTAATCAAACATCCTGTGTAGAAATGAACATCCTGTGTAGAAATGAACACCCTGTGATAAAAACATCAAATAAGTACTCGTTGTAACGAATACTCGAATTTTTAATGTTACCGAAAAATCGTTACAGATTGTGTCAAGTTTGCCAAAGTTTCGCTGCATTATAAATTTTTTTAATTAAACAGTTTAAAAGAAACTTCGAGAACGCAAAATCACGCTGCAAACATTGCTGCCCAATCGTACAGTGCGTTTCTAGTTGTTGGCGACGACAGCTGCTGTGTGTGATAAAGTGTAAATAATTTTTGCATTGTTTTTGATTTTCTATTTCTGATTTGCAAATAGAAAAATGTCAACGAACTTCAATATTGGCGATTTAGTATTTGGCAAAGTGCGCGGCTACAAACCATGGCCCGCCAAGATAACCGGACAAATGGGCAAAAATTACAACGTGCATTTCTACGGCACTAACGAAATCGGAAAAGTGCACAAAAAAAAGCTTCTTATGTACGCCGAAAACAAGAAAACGTTTTCAACTAAAAAAAATAAAGAGCGCGCCAATTATAGAAAAGCCTTGGAAGAAATTGCAGCAGCAGAGAGCGCAGCAAGGATCTGCGCCGGCGCCATTGGCAGAAATTAGAGCTGAAGAAGAAGAAGAAGAGGAAAGTAAGCTCAATAAAACAAAACAAATACCAGGCGATATCGCTCCGGATTGCAACAATAATAAAAGCCGTAAACGTGAAGTTTCATTTGAAACTAAGAAAGCCGTAGCGCCAGTTTCAGTTAAGAAGCGACGTGTGTTTCCCCGATACCCAAACGTAAGTCTATGACGGAAACATTTAAAATAAATTAAAATTAATTTCTTTTTTTTTTTTTTGAAACAGATCATCTACAATTTGCTAATGGTTTACCTGCCGCGTGGTGTGCGCATTGGTATAAAACTTGATTACCAAAAGCCACTAAAATTTGATAGCATCGAAGATGAGACGAAATGGATCAATGAATCTTTCGTCCGTGCGCATTCAATAAAAGAGAAACTCGAAGCGGGTATTGTGTGCGTGGAAAGCGTTTTTAATTATATAATCATAAATCCAGAATCGAATGATGCATCGAAAGCTCAATACGAATTAATTGTGTCTTTGTCGAAGCAAAAATATTCACTCAACGAGGAGTCCGCGTTTCAAGAACTTGTAATGCAATTGTCCGACAATTTAAAATCAACACGCGTACCAAATCTGCTGCTATGTTTAGAAATTTTGAAGCAAGTAAAACGTTTAAAATTAAATCCTTTGATTTTGTTGCGTAATCTGTATTGTGTACGCGTTATACACGATTTACAAAAACGTTTCTTGATTCCGTGTTCCTGGAATTCGAATAAAAATACTATTATCGATGACAATGCACAGGCGCAGAATATATTCGAAGAAGCCTGCACCATTTTCTATAATTTTGAGAGCTTTTTTTGCAAGAATTCTATACCAATTGTGGCACCAACTAATTTTTGGAAAGAGTTTCGCCGTAAAGTTGCTATCTACGAGACACACGTTAAGAATGAAGAAATCTATAAGAAGATTCGATCTAAAGTTAATCCGGGGCATGTTGAATACTTAAGACTAAATACGCTCATGTTTGGCTGCTAAATTACAAAAAAAAATGGTAATAAGATTCAGAGTCTATAATACTTAATTTACTTTTTTTTTTTTTGGTTTCAATAAAATACGATTATGAATTTTCAAAAATATTTTATTGTGTTGTTGGAATAATATGTACCATCAAATATAATAATATAATATGAATGGCACAAGTCCCCAATGAAAAGTAGTCAAGGCGAGACCAAAAACTGCATTGAGACGTTGCTTAAAATCCAGCGAAAAATACATCTTTTCAATTGCAAAATTTGTTTATTGTTTTAAATATTTTTTTGTTTCGAATTTTCAAATCTGTATTTTGAATGTTTTCAATGCTTGTCTTGATGCAAGATAAATATTTTATTTTCTCATTTTTAAAATGTTTGACAGCTACGTTTGCTAAGTTTAAATAAAATAGAAATCGAATCGAATTGAACCTAGAAAATGACTTCTTCATTAGGGTTTCATGGTGGTATCTATCCAGTTCAACTTGAACTTCTGCTTAAACTTTTGCTTTTCAGTTTGTTTCTTCTTCTTTGCGATTGAAAACTTTCGAGTGCACATGAAAGCCGTAATAGAAGTTAACTAGTATTACGTTCCGTATTCTTTATTTTTTTTTTTTTTTGTTTTAGGCTGTTCTCGGTGCCGGTGTCGGTGTTGGTGTCGAGGCAAGGTGTTATTCTCTTTTAGCATCCAAACGAAACCAATCCAATTCAATTCAATATTAAGTATGCTAAAAAGAACTTGAAACTTTTTTTAAGCTGTTTGTTGCTGCCCCATGTTTCTGATGAAACAGTAGAAGAAGTAGAAGTAGAAGAAGCAGAAAAAATAACATCATGATACATTGGAAAGATGCAGTAGATGCGACAACATAACTCAATTCAAATTTGAAGCTAAAGTTGAATCTATTGCTTCTGCCGCTTCTTCTTCGACTGAAGTAGATGACTTTAGTAGTTGAGTTGAGTTGAGTTGTTGCGAATTTCTGGTTTCACGGTGACTGATTTTGATTGGAAATTTTGTTGCTCACTGTTGCTAAGGCTAGTGTAAGCGACGTCGACGTCGACTACGACGACGATGAGTGCATAAGAATTTTTGTATCTATGTGTGTGTGTGTGTTTGCAACAAGGACTGATTTAAAAATGTTGTAGTGTACTGCAAATTTAGATAAAAGAGACGTTTGCTTAGCTTTATTTAGCTAAATGCTTACCTGGCTTTGCGTTTGGTGTGCATTCCAAAACAGAGAAAATAATGAAAAATCGAAGCATACTTTTAGGCATAAGTGACAACCCAATGCATTTGTAAGTCTTCTGTCAAGAGTCTTCTGACGCAAGATGGATTTCTAGGCGTATAAGTTATGTGTAAAGACAACGGAGTCTTCGTGGCAGCATTAGGATCATTAGGCCAACTTGAGCCAAAAAAAACTGTGGCACATGTCAAGCGAAACTCATCAGAAAATATTGGAAAATCCACTATGAACAAGGTGAAGCGTGTCAAAACACTAGCTTTGGAAACTTCGGACATAAATTGATACTTTTTAAAGTCATTCAAAATATTGTAGCGGAAGTGTGCCACATGTGGGCACCCTCATCCCCTACTTGTGGGCACCCCTATATAGCAAGTATATTATACTGATCTAAGTACTGTAAAACGCGTCTGTTTAAAAAATCTCTGCCTTTACTGATTGCGGACATTCGAAGCGATTTTTCAAGGGTGCCCACAACCAAGTACTTATTTTTTTCACCAAAAATTTGTAATTTACTAAAATTTAAATGTACACATACATATGTACTGTATAAATATGATCAAAAATTGTGAGCGAATAATCTAAGGGTGCCCACAATAGGCACATTTCACCATACTGCTGCATTGTTTAATTTTTTTTAAAGGGTTAAGAGAAACTTATGAGTAATACCTGGTTGCGTTACTGCTCTAAAATCGAAATGCAGTGCAATGTACAATTTGAAGTTGTTTTTCTTTTTTTTTTTTCTTTTTTGATTAAATGAAACTTAGGAGAATGTTGTTATGTACGTACGTTTGGCTATTTTTTGGTTGAGTGTGTGAGTGTGTGTGTGTGTGTGTGTGTGTATAGCAATGCATATTTTCAAAATAAATAAACAAGGAAAAACATAAACTTCTAATGGAACCAAAGTTTTTATACCACAGCAAAGAATTTTATTGCTTAAAATCTTAAGTCTTCGAAAAACGAAGTGAAACGGAATCTTGAACATAGAAACATGAATTGGGATCTTTCGTCTTTTTTTCTGAAGCAAAAACAATTTATGCGTGATACAAAAAATGTGTACAAGTTAATATATACGCAAGAAAAATAAAAAAAAAAAAAATAAAAAAATGTATAAAATAAATAAATAAATGAATAAAATAACAGAACATAACAGAACAGAATAAAAAGAAAACTGCTTAAACAAGAAAGACAAACTTGGCTAAACTTTTCAAGTATATTGCACTCTGTCTAACATGCATGCTTATGCACGCTTATTCACTTACTCCTATGCCAACTTAAAGGTTGCTATTGCTGCTGGTACTGTTGCTACTGTTGCTGCTGCTGCCGCCATTTTGTCAATGAGTGCATTCAGTGCAGAAGGCCAACGCCAACGCCAACGTCAATGCTAACAACTCAAGCGTAAGCGTATATCGATATCGAGCATTGAACAGTGAACAGATTGCAACGCTATAATAAATTGACAGCTGCTCTTAACTAAAAACGAAAATTGGAAATTATTAATTTCAATCAAAATACCAAACCAATATAAACCAATCTATAAGTCAGCAGCTAACAGCTCACAGCTATACAGCGTTTGTATATTGTGTGGCGTCGAAAAAGTTTCAAGTAATCTAGTAAAGTTTTTGTCAAAGTAAAAGCTACAAAATAGCAGCAACAACAACAACAACAACTGCAAAAGCTAGAAGTAACTAAAGTAACTGAAGAAGCTAAATAAATACAATATACTATATACATATACATAACTATGTACATTTATTACAGGGCTGCATACCGGTTTTGAACTGAATTGCAATAAGTGAATCTGTTTTTCTGAAGGATTCAAGATAAAAAAATGAGGGGAAAACCCATATTCACCACACAAATTAGCAACTGTAAAAATCTCCGTAGAGGGCCTTTTTACGCGATAGACTCTGATCAGAGCCAACCAGCACTGTTAAGGAAGGACCGAAGTTTGAAGATATATAAAAAGAACAGATCTGTATAGCAATTCCGACTGGTAACGTCCGAAGTGCCTAAGTCCGCTCGATCAAATGCCAAATGCTCTAACGATTCTGGACTGTCCTCTTTCTATTAGCTTCTTTCAGTCAATGCGCCGTGATGTTCATCTCGCAAGTTCTTTACAGGAGTTACGTTTTGGGTCGATCCCTGGCAAATAAGTTAAGCTTTCGAGCAGCTATTCAGATTTTGCCGACTAAAAATGCCTATATCGTTGAAGACCCCCAATCATTGGTATCTGCATCACGACTGGCTGGGATTCACTCGATAAACGCTCTCTTTTAGCCTGTTAACTTGCTCGTTTCCGGGAATATCACAGTTCTGAAACCATGAAAGGCTCAACAAAATTGAGTAGGTTTTTACATTCCCTTACGTATTTAGATTTGCTAATGTGGCTATTCAGCGTTTTGATGGCAAAAAATGAAGACCGATCTCCAGCTTGGCCAAAATAAAACTGAGACAACACATTTTCATAAGCCTCTCTTTAAGCCATTAAAGTGCTTTGCTCTGGACATGGACTACGACGATGATCGCTGCGGTTACCCCCGGGGCGGCTCATTTTTTTTTTATTAAAAAAATTTTCGTTTAACATTGTCGTATGCTATCCACTTTTCATCATCACTAATCGATTTTATTGCGATTCAGCAGATAATTCACAAATGGAAATTCAAACCCCAAATGGTTTTTGAGCGTTACCTCGAGGTTCTTTTGTCACTCTATTTGCCTTCACCAATTTTGCGCTGAACGCTGACCGAATACAGAATCAAACACATACAGACATCCCCTTATCGCAATCGGAAAAATTTTGAGATTTACTTTTCAAATCGAATATTTGATACTCCGGCAATCGCAAATCGCAAAAGACTTCCGATTTGAAACCGGCAGTGTTTCAGTAAGTGAAATTAAAAGTAAATGCACAATATTACACAAAGAATAATCTAATCTGTTAATTATTTTAACATATTTTCTACTCATGCCTAAATTTAAAAGAGCATACAATTTGCGATTTAGTTAGACCGATAACCTTTTAATTTATAACCGATAGCAGTTTATTTTTAAATGTACAATTCAAAGAATCGTTTTGGAAAGGAAACATAACTTTTGCGATTGCCGAATCGTACGAATTTACTAAATCGGGAGCATGAAACCGGTTTATGAACCAAAGCGAACCAGTGTATTAAACGCTGCCAATTTTTAAGTGGTTTCCAGCCCTGGTAAATACAATACAATATTTGACGATGTGTGTTTCTGTGTGTGTGTGTGTGTGTATCTGTTGCCACTGTATCTCGTTAATCATAATTCCTTTTCAAGTTCATTGCGAACATTTATCATTCTTTTGTTTTTTTTTTTCTTTTTTTCTTTTTTTTTTTTTGACTTTGGTCAAGTACGCGCGCACTCATTCTTATTTTATTTATTTCATTCAATAAAATTCTGCCTTCGGTATACCCTATAAATATTTAAAGAAATTTCTAAACTTATTGAAAGTTACACAATTCCGTCCGTCTGTCTGCTTGAATATAAATCGAATCAACTTTCCTTTTTTGCATTTACTCGAATTCATTCCGAATCCATTCCAAGTTTAGTCTTTTGAACTACGAAACGCTCTATTGTGTAGCGTATAAACGATTCGGAGATTCAAATAAATAAAAATGCTCTTGTTTATTCATTTTTGTTGTCGTTGCTTTTTTTTTTTTTTTTTTTTTGAAGCAATTGATCAAGTTGAGCGTTAGAGCAAATCGCCAGCTAAGAACTAACATCATTTATATTGCAACTCAATGGATGCAAACTTTTTTGGTTTAGAGCAAAAAATAATCAAACTCCGTGAACGCGTGACAAAGCGAAATGTCTTGGCCAAAATGCTGAATGTAAAGTGAACGCAAAATGTATAGAATTGTGTATGCGTGCATGCGTATGCGTGTGTGTGTGTGTGTGTCTATGATTTTTGTGGTAAGGGGTGATTGATAAAGGGTGTAGTGTATTGTGTGTGGCTTTGACTGTGACAGCGTATGGAAGCAAATCACAGCAATCCATTGTGAACTACGAGCAAGCGAGCGCATATTTATGTGTCTGCAATTTACGTTTTACATACATACGTAACGTAACGTAACGTATCTGCATACACACACACACACACACACATATTGTACATATGTAGATACGAATGTATCTGAGAGTGTCTTTTAAAAATTTATAACACAAACGTCGGTAATCGATCAAATTGATATATGCAGCGACACTGACGCTGGCATGTAACGCAATTGCACACACACAAACACAAACACACACACACATACCACACTCTCACATTACAATATATGAACTCGATTGTTCTTGTCAATTGAGTTGCTATGGTTTCGTTGATATTTAATTTGAAATGAACAATAATGAATGTCCACAATTTGTAATTTCATAAAAACGATTTTATTTAAAGGCAGAAAAGTTCCGAACTGTAGAAAAAAAAATGTCTGCGTACAAAGTGAAAAGGGAATTCCCAATAAAAGTCTGCGTACAAAGCGAAAAAAGGGAATTCCCAACAGTGCAGTTTGAGTTTCGGGACAGATCAGATCACGATGCTAACAGCCGCCATCACGGTGCATTGGCACATCGGGGAACAAACGGCCAGATTTGGTAAATGATAGAGTGCTTCCTCTGTGTGTGTGTCCTTAGATCACTAAGATCGAGTAGACTTATTCACTGCGCACATTGGCAGTTAGAGTCGCTGAGCAATGGGTCCTTTCTTTCTACGGTCCTGCCTTAAATGTAAAAGTTTAAAATATCAACGCAACATCTTCGAAACTGAGATAAATAGCCAGACGGACATATCTAAAAGTCTCAGAACTCTATATCATTTGCAAATCTTGAGCAGTGTTACAGTCTTTTCAGAGTTTGTTGAGGTTCGTAACCATTTAATCGCGTTGAAGGTTGCTTTTACTGAAAATATGAAACAAATTTCTACACTCACATTACGTTTAGTCTAGATTGAAATGGTTTGCTCTTTCGCCTGGAAAGGCGCATTGTGTTGCAATATGATCTCGGGTTTGACCTTCAGACATGAACCAATTGATTGTTGCTCTTAAGAATTTGGTAATAGGTTCAATTGCTTCAGTAGATATCTGCTAAATTGCTTAGAAAAATAAGAAATAGAGAAGTTGAACTCTTTCCTCCAAATTTTTTTGTAGCTACTGCATGAATTGTGCGAATCTAATCCTAGTCTTGCGTTAAGTCTTCCAGTACAGATGTATTTCGGCCAGGTTAGCTGTGATATGCCGCATGCAAAATCTACTTCCCGCGCAATCTCTACTTTAGAACATCGTTCAAGTCTAGTCATGACTATTCAAACTGAAGAAATGTCAAAGTTGGTCCATTTCTAGTCAGCCAGTTTATTTGTTTCGCAATTACCTAACCATGCGCTTGAATATCCCAGTGCACAGTGGTCATCTCGTTAAGTGAAAGAGTCAAAATGTTTCAAAGCTATTTTGAGCTATGGCTTAGCCTCGGGTAGTCGCCTCCTATGGATGGCTATCACTGCCACCTGTTATTCAGCACAGTTTGTTTTAATACCTCAAAGTCCTTCAAAGAAAACCCATTGGCAAAAACAAGAAAAATGTATATTTTATTTGTGTCAAGGTGCAACTATATATTTTATTATTGCTCTTAAATAAATTGAATCAACATGCCACATTACTCACACTTTCAAAGTGTCCTAACCTTATAACTTTCTATTCCAAATATTTTAATTAATTTAATCAAGCTGAAGTGTCTGAGCGTTTTAAAATTAAAGTTGCATAGCAATTGCAGCAATCGAATAGGATATACGCATTAAACGTATAAAAGTATCCAGATTCAATACAACAACATGTCCAACAACAAACTGAACAGGCATCATAGTCATTGTCATGAAATTGAGTAAAGAACGACGAAATTCCAAAGGTTGTTCCCACCATTCACATGAATAAATGGCAAAAGTTATATCATAAAATTCCGATTCGACAACGGTGCTGTAATAGCAACAGGGAAAAATTTCCAGAGTACAGACGAACGTAACGCAAATGTACAAAGAGAGTAGCCACATAGAATCCGCTGTCATGGACATATAAAGTAAAGCCCAACCGAGTACAACACCGCTGAATAACATCTGTGCAAAGAGCATTGGACCAGCACTTATGCCCAGCAATTCGAAAATGCTAAAATGTTTACAAAAACAAAAATATATTCATAGAAAAAATAAATTTTGGATTTTACTTACTGCATTAACTTGCAATAATCATCGATGCATGCCTCTAAGGTTTTATTATTGGACACACGTGCAACACGCAAACCCAGCAGACGCACATGTCCTCTTAATATGGATAAAGTCATCGAGGACATGGAACAAACGAACGTACCCATTATTGGACAAATTAATGATGCAACAATTTGATAGCAAATCGCAATGCCAAAACGTAGATCCGAATTCCTCCAATCGAATGGAAACCAACCATCGAAGATAAGTTCACGTTTACCTTGGGCCAAAACCACGATATTCATCATGGCAATCGTTATGGAGAATGACAAATGAAATAATTTTATCAGAAAAATCGCTGGTTTCATCACCAACTCAACGAATGTCGGCCGATCCAATGTTGCATCGATGTGCGCATCTAATTCCGTAAATAATTCTTGAATACGCTTGATTTCGTACCATTTGTAACGCATCCAAAAATATTTTATTTGTACCATTGCCAGTGCGACAACGTCGACAAGTGCTGGCACAAAGGTTCGAAGATCACGCATAAAAAATAAATTTATAAATAAATGCAACGGAAACCAAATGCAAAAAGCATTTATAAATAAATAATAGGCTTGTGCCACATAAGGATGCTTGCCGTGCCAGTCAATGCCCAGGGGCAATAGTAGTCTCCAGAGCAGTGCATAGATTGGCGAAGTTTTTACTTGATTTAGATTTATTGAAAACATTTTTTTCTTTTGTTTTTTAGAAAACACTTTGTTGCGTATCCTTATACGATGAAGTTGATGTTGCTGATTGTCTGCATTTAGACTGAATCGAAACTCAATTGTGTAGTTTGAATTTTATTGTCAACCTTTGACACTATCTGACAAGCGTGCGAATGACATTGCAATTGCCAGATGCACGCCCAATGGGCGTATACATAATAAAAATAGAGCTTTGAAAGATAATTAACAATGTTTTCTGTCAGTGCCTAATAGCCTTGAGAGATATGCATGTGCAGTGTTTTTTATAAATAAATATTCTGCGAATTTTAAGCGTAGGTATCTTGACAGAATGGCAGACAGTCAGACAGACAGACAAAAGAACAGTAGTTGAAATCTTCGTTCCACATCTATGATACTTTGAAACTTTAGGAAAATTCACAGAAACAAAAACATAGCTTTTTACTCAAATAGCCAAGCTGCAATTAGATCACTTAAGTTGATCTTGGAATGTTTAGAGTGATTAAATACTTGAGGAAGTTTGAACGAGGTATCAAATAAACTAGCTTTTCTGTGATCTGGAACCAGATACAAACTCTATAAGCAGAGAGAGAGAGAGAGAGAGGAAAGTCATGACACTTAAAGATACTGGCGAGATCGTGCGAAAATTAGTCATGTGTCCCAAGAACGAGCAAGCTGAAATGCTGGCTGGAAGGTGTTCGTCGTCCCAGTCAGTCGTGGCACAGATCCCATAGAGTGCCTTGGTCGCCTACATTAGGAATCACTTCACTAATAATAACTGGGAAAATCTGGAAAGCTACAGGAAAGCTAAACTTATTTTGGGTTACGATTGACCCCAATCGTATCAGCTCACAACTGCTTAACTTCGGTAAAGACCTGGCGAGACTTACAGCCACCTTAATGGGGCGACCAGATTGCGCATGTCTTATAGCAGTACATGCAGAAGTTTTAAGGAAGAGGACATTCCTGAAATGTTAGAGCGCTACTTCTGTGTATAGTCTACTGCACTCTGATCAGAGTCTACTGGTTGACTCTGATCAGAGTCTACTGAATGACTCTGATCAGAGTCTACTGAAATGACTCTGATCAGAGTCTACTGAATGACTCTGATCAGAGTCTACTGAAATGACTCTGATCAGAGTCTACTGGAATGACTCTGATCAGAGTCTACTGGATGACTCTGATCAGAGTCTACTGGAATGACTCTGATCAGAGTCAACTGAATGACTCTGATCAGAGTCATACTGAATGACTCTGATCAGAGTACTCTGATCAGAGTCTACTGAATGACTCTGATCACAGTCTACTGGATGACTCTGATCAGACTGGTCAATGACTCTGATCAGAGTCTACTGGATGACTCTGATCAGAGTCTACTGGATGACTCTGATCAGAGTCTACTGGATGACTCTGATCAGAGTCTACTGGATGACTCTGATCAGAGTCTACTGGATGACTCTGATCAGAGTCTACTGGATGACTCTGATCAGAGTCTACTGGATGACTCTGATCAGAGTCTACTGGATGACTCTGATCAGACGTCTACTGATCAGATCTCTGATCAGAGTCTACTGAGGAATATGTTTCGCCTCAGCCACATCTAACTATTAAGGCAGGGTAAAAAGGAAAAGGTCCCTTTCAGATGATTGCTTCCGAACTTGTTGGAACTTGTTGAGACTTCAGACGTAAGAACTTAAGACAATTTAACTGATAACAACATCAGGTTCTGTTTAGAGTCATCAGTTCGAACTGTTCAGTCTTATCTTGCATAACGCAGGAACTGAGTCCCATAAATTGAATAGCCTTCTCCAGAATGAAAGAATGATAAAAGTTTGTAGTCTCTACTTTTCTATAATAATATGAATTCTAATTTGCTTCGAAGTAGTTTTCACGTATGGTACTGGAAGCTTCTTAGCACTTGAAATGGCTGCATCGGTACAAATATATCAATTGTCAATTGTGTGTAATGAAAAATCAAGTAAATTGATTTCTTGTGGTGATATATTTTCTTCTTTTAATCCATGCAGTTGCAGTAGCACACATTGAAGATACTCAATTTTTTAACTAAACGAGTACCTTTGGCACCTGTCAGAAAAATAAATTTGTGGTAGTAAGCGAGTAAGTAAGTAAGCATCAAGATAAATTGAAACTTAAGTCCGAAATGTTGCTTGAGCTATTAGCTGCCTTCAAAAGTGAAAAAAAGAACGGAAAATATGTCACTAGCCCCCAAAAAAAAAGCCACTCAAAATGTTGATTGTTTTTTTCGCATGAAAGCGGCTCAAGGAAGAAGAGCATGATTCAGATTTTATTGAAACGAAGCGAAAGGGAAGGAAACGACGAGAGACAATGCATGCCAAGCAACTTAAAGGACGCTTAAATTACAGTAAATCATGGCAAACAAATTGAATTTTAAGTCAACGTGGTCGACGACGACGAGAGAGAGAGAGAGATACCTCAGATAGGTAGGGAGGTACGTGTATAAAAAAAAAATACATTTCAAAAGAAAAATGCCAGGCAGGTGTCTTTCATCTTCATCTTATTGCATTTTTGCATGGTGAACCGCAGGAAAAATGCCACTAAATGTAACAATAATAAAAAAAAAAATCCTTACACACACACACACACACATTTACCCAAAACAAACACCTACACACACACACGCATACCAAAGCAGATGCCGCAATTTGTAGTGGCCAAAGTCATGGTTGAAACGGATACAAAACTGCAACAGACAAATTTCATCCTCTTTTTTTTTTTTTTTCTTTCTTCTCTTTTCAGTGTGCAAAAGCAGAAGAAAAAGCGAAAAATTGCTTCGGCGAAATATGCACTCTGACTGCGGCAGAGATTGATGTCAAGCCGGAACGGAATGGAACGTTGAATACGGTGCAACATTTGTACGAGTATGTCTGTTTTTTTTTTTTTTTTTTTTCCATTCCATCTAACCACTTTGGAGCGACATTTTGTAGATACGACAGACGACGGCATACATACGAGTACATTGGCTAACGAACGCTATCAGTTAAAACTCGAAATTGCACTTGGCAAGCGATCAAGTAAGCAAACTTCAGAACGCTATACTCGTAAGTACACCCACGTACATGCATGCAAACGTAATTTCTATCATCTTGCGACGACAAAAGGTGACTTTTAAGAAAATGAAAAAAAAAAAAAAATGTATTTAGCGAGGGTTGGAAACTATACTAAACTAAAAAATAGCTCAGTCGCTAACGAAGAACTCAGGAAACTGTCTAACTCTCTGACTACTTCCCAGTTCCTCGTGGAACTCTAAAGAATAATAATAATGATGATAAAAAAGTTGAAGAATTTGTATAAACCAGCATGGACTTGAGACTCAGGTGATCTCCAAAAAACGAGGTGCTGCCAACACATTATAAAAAAAAAAAAAAAAAAAACCATAATAATTCAGTACACCCTGACTTGAAACATTAAAGGAGAATTGGCAAACATCGAAAAACTTTTGTAAAATCAGCTACGGAGAACTATTGTGAATGATTTAGGCTCTAACTACATAGTAAGCCGAAGTAAGAGAACAAGACCAAGCTAAAGTCTATTATTGAAAGGAATACAGAGATGAGGTAAGTTAAGAACAATAAAGTTATTAAGGAAAAGGCCTCTTTTTTGGACAGAACCATTGAAATGTTTTCTATATCTTTAATGACTTTAAGCGACAGTCACGATATCAACGAAAAGGTTGAGTGACCGTTTTGCGGTGATTTCGCCCTTTAATCGCTCCAATAATGCACAGTAATACTCGCTGTTGATGGTTGTTTTCCTTTTTCGAGGTAGTCCACTAAAAGTGTGCCATGACAATTGCAGAAAACCGACGCTATAACCTTTCCGATCCATACAGCCTCCCTCGACCGCATCGGCACATACGCATCATTCATGAAGTCGATTTTCTAATTTGTTCATTAATAAAATATTTTGCTTTTTTTTTTTTGTGTACTAGCCCAAATATTTTTCGATCAATTAGCAATTTTTTGTGCTTTTCTGTATGTTTTTATACCAGGCACAACATAGTTTAGGTACGCTGCAATACAAAAACTGGTATTTTTTAGTATATTTTCATATTAGCCCTAATACATACATATGTTATGTATATAAAAAGGGTAAAATGCCATCCCTGGTTTAACCATTCCAAATTGTGTTTAAAATTACATCACATTACCGTTGCCGATCAGAAAAATATTTTACTGTCAAATCTGTGTCTTTTTTTATACCCTGTACCAAAGGGTAAAAGGGTATATTTAGTTTATGCTAATGTATGTAACAGACAGAAGGAGGCAAGATAGACCCTATAAAGTATATTTATTCTTGATCAGCATTGGAAGGGGAGTCGAACTAGCTATGTCTGTCTGTCCGTCCGTCTGTCATGCTGTCTGCCGTATGAAAACGATTATTTCGGAGACTATAAGAGGTAGAGCTTTCAAAATTGAAACTTAGACTCTCCTAGGCCGTCAAGAGTGCACTTACAAACGGTTTTTCTCTAGACCCATTTTAAGGAGTACCCCCCATACAAATCTACCTCAAAATTTTGGGTTTTTGCATAAAAACGCCATTGTTTTTATTCTAGGAAGTTCAAATACAGATAGTAACCAAAAAAATTTAGTCAAAATTACCCCCAAATTGTTTTCATAAAAACGTAATTGCTTTTTATTCTAGGAAGTTCAAATTTAGTATACATTATGTCTATGATAGTCCCAATAAAATAGCCCAACATGGGTAGGCCCAACAAAATTTTAGGTATAACCCCATTCAAAGATATACCCGATTTTTTAAGTTTTTCTATGAAAATCCAATTCAATGAGGTATGGTAGTCAAATAGAACCTAACTAAAGGTACATATAGATTGGGTACAGGGTATCTTGCAGTCGAGCATACTCGACTTCAGCGTTCTTTCTTGTTTTTTTTTTGTTTTTTTAAGCAAAAATCTTGTATCATTTCATTCACATTTTAAATCATTTCATATCTATGAATAAACGCCTCCATCACCTCCAAACCAATTCAATGCTTAAATGCGCCTGTCGTCTCAATGCCTCCAGAACGAACACACAAGAATGTGAAAAAGATAAAGTTGCGCAACAATATTTTTCTTAAGATTTCATATCATTTATCAGGCTCGACGACAAATTTGTCATTCTGAATCTGTCAATTTCTGCTTTATTAATATTATACGACCACCAACCGACAGCACCGACAGCAGCAACAGCTACGACGGTGTCGTGTCGACAGCTTTTGACATGGAGGTAAAGTGCGGGAAGATGATGGCGGCAGCAGTGGCTGTGAAGCGGTATAAAAATGGTTTGCTATCTGCACAGATTTTCACTTAGAAAGTGTCAGGAGACAGGAGAGGACAGCAGCGCCTTTCGAAGAGTAACTTCGAATGCTGAATTTAACCGCAACAACTTGGATTTAAAGTATCTATGAGTGTTTCTGTATGTGTGTGTGTGTGTGAATTTGCTACTTCATACAAACATTCACTCAATTATTCATTTATTCAGTCAGTCAGTCAGTCACTTTACTCATTTGTTAGCCAACTCAACTCAGCTCAATTTGACTTGTCGAACAGGTGACAGCATACGGACGACATTACGACCAGTGTCTGGCTTTATTTGGGGTTGACTGTTGCCACTTTGGTTTAGAATTGATTGAGCTAAAGCGTAAATATCTTTTGGAGAAATTTCATTTCTTTTTTTTTGTTGGAAAAGTGTTCATTTTGTTAGTAAATTTATCGCTTGTTTGCAAATAGGCACATAAGTCAGTTGATGTGGTTTTAGTTGACAGCATTTAGGACCCTTGCTACGCCATCATGCCACTCAAGGATTAAATCCCTGTAAAACGTATAAAACGCTCGTTCGTTTATGTGTATGAATGGATTGTATTGAATTGATTTGGATTGGATTGGATTGATGTTGCAGCACAGCCGCCATAAGAATTATTTGGCTTACGTTTTTAGAGATTTGGTTTATTTAACTGATTATTTTGTTGAAAAAGTGTTTAATATAATAAATGTATGCATTGTAGGGTACATACACACTGTATGTATATCATTTATTCATTCAGTCAGTCACTTTCGAATGTAAATTAATGAAAATTTATGTAAATAGTTTTAATACGAAAGGAAGAAGACGACAAACCAAAATGCGTTAAGTAAATAAATATTGGTGTACATTAGGGTGGTCCAAAATCAAAATTTTTTAGGCTATATCGAAAATAAGAAGACACTTTTTTTTTTAAACGCCACACATAGTGTGAAGGGTATTTTCAGTTTGTCGGAAAGTTTGTAACGCATTTAAGGAGACGTCGTAAATCCCATAAAGTATATATATATTCTTGATCAGCTCGATGAGACTAGTCGATCTTGCCATGTCCGTCTGTCTGTCCGTCCGTCTGTCTGTCCGTCCGTCTGTCTGTCTGTTTATTTCTACGCATATTTTTAAGTGAAGATATGAAGATATTCAGCTGAAAATTCGAACTTAAGGTTTTCTCGGCAACGTCTACTTTGTATGTTGAAACCAAGGTGCCACGCCCATTTTTAGGAATAGCCCCCATACAAACTTACCACTTTTTTATGATTTTTTCTATGAAAATAGTTCTTATTTATAAATATATTTGCTACAAATTGGGAAAACACTTCCTATGTCATCCAATTCAAAACTAAGATGCCACGCCCATTTCTAGGTATAGTCCTCATACAAATATACCGTCCATTTTTGTATTTTTGTAAGAAAGTAGCTCTTATTTATGAATATATTCACTCCAATCTGGGTAAAATCACTTCTACTGTCATCCTTTAAATGTACTACCGATATGACAAGGATCGGGCCACTATAACAGGCAGACCCCGTACAAACTCACCTTCCATTTTTTATACCCGCCACACATAGTGTGAAGGGTAATATTCAGTCGGTCTGAAAGTTTATAACGCATTGAAGGAGACGTCGTAGACCCATAAAGTATATATATTCTTGATCAGCTCGACGAATCGATCTAGCCATGTCCGTCTGTCTGTCCGTCTGTATATTTCTAAGCATCTTTTTCGTTGAAGATATAAAGATACAAAGCTGAAATTTGGAACTTAAGCTTTTCTCGGACAACGACTATTATGAGTTCGAGAATTAGAGTGCCACTTCCATTTTTAGGTATAGCCCCCATACAAACTTACAGTTTTTCCCCCGATTTTTTGTGTAAAAATTGTAATTATTTATGAATGTATTCGCTCCCAATTATGTAAAAACATTTCTTTTGTCATCCAGTGTCAAAACCAAAATGCCACGCCCTCTTTTAGGTATAGCCCCCATATAAACTTTCCGTTTTTTCAGATTTTTTGAAAAAAAAAATACTAACCATTATTTATGCATATATTCACTCAAATTTGGTTAAAAACACTTCTTATGTCATCCAATGTCAAATCAGATGTGCCACACCCATTTTTGGTATAGCCCCCATACAAACTTTCCGACCATTTTCGATTTTTTGTATGAAAATGGTTATTATTTATTCATGTATTTACTCCATATTGGGTAAAAACTCTTCCAATATCATGGCGCCACGCCCATTTTAAGGTGTTTCTTGCATACAACCTTACCGCCCATTTCCAGATATATTCGAGAAATATGTTGTGATACATATCTGTATTTTTAGCTCAAAATTTGAAATTAATTCTGTGTGTAAACTTGGGTGACCACTGATGATTACACATAAACTCTTTAAAGATTTGTGTGACGGGTATTTAAGCTTCGGTTCTACCGAAGTTAACGCTTACCTTCCTTTTTTTTTTTTTTTTTCAAGAAAATTATTGTTATATTTTCATTAAAACCTAGAAATGTAAAAAATATGCTTTTAATTTGAGCCCCAACTTGAGTTTTCCCCACCCAACCCCTTTGCGGAATACAATCTACGTCACTGAAGATTATACATGCAACTAATTCAAGTTTCGTGTGGCGTGTTTTTGAGCTTAGGCTTAACCGAAGTTAACGTATTTCCTTGTTTTTATTACGGTACAAAACACTTTTAATAGCAACCCATGTTTAGAAATGGATCCATGGTTGAGGTGGGATCACTAAAACATAAAACACATACAGTAATTTACGTCTGGGACTTGTCTGATCATAGACCTTAACCCATTCCAGTACACTGTGCGAATTTATATGCTAAATGAAATAATATTTATCAGAAGCAATCGAGCGACACTAGCGACAGAGCCAAAGGTGACAAAAAAGGCCACAGATCTATTTCTATTCTTAGGTAAAAAAAAAAACAAAAACAAAAAACAAACATGTTCTCACATACACGAAGTGTGTGTGTGTGTGTCTGCAATGTGTGCGTTTGTGTATTATTTACTCAAAATATTACACATACGCACAGTTGACCAGAAGAGCAATTTTATTCAGCTTAGTGTTTTTTTTTCGTAGCAAAATGCCTATTTTTTTTTTTTTTTTTTATTGATAGCCAAAATAAAGTGTTTACCTTTTGCCAAATGTGTTTTTTTTGGTCGTAGGCACTATAAACTCATCGAAATTGTCACCAATATGCTATTTTGGATAACGAAGCATATTGTAAGGTAAAAGGACCTTCTGCTCCTTTTCTTTTTTCTTTCTTTTGGTAAATAATATGCCGAAGTATGAGACAGACAAGCAACATTTATTTTATGAGATTACCTAAATGTGCACAAAAATGAAATACATCCGGTAGCATTAACAGCTTCGATGAAGATGAAGCGGAGTGGTGGTGTGGAGTAGGAAGGCGATTTGAGCATAAGAATGAGCTGCGCGTGTATACACAGGTCACCAATGCGTGCGATTGCTTAATCTTTTTGAGTGGAGCAGCAGCAGCAGCAACAGCAGACGAAGACGGAGACATGAGCATTGCAGGACATTGCTTATTTTGCTTTTTTTCGTTCGTATATTTTTTGTTGCTTTTTTTTTCTCAATGTTTTTTATAAATGGGGCGACTATTGTCGCATATCAATGTCTGCTCGAATATATTGTAAGTTTATAAAAAAAAACTTATTATGGAACACGAAATTGCTCGGAAATTTTTATTTTTCATATTGACTGTTTGCAAGGAATTTTCTTTCAAAGACAGACTCTGAGGCTGAGGTTAAAAAATTTGGATCATTTGGTTTGAAAATACACAACACTGTGTGCATTGTTCGAAAGATTAAAGTTTTTTTCTTTTAAAAACCAGTAAAAAAAACTAAAATCAGTTCGTAGTTAACTGAGTTACAGCCTTTTTAAATGAAAAAAGTGGGAGAATCATTAATCCATATATTTGAGGGGTTTCCCGAAAGTTCCAAATATACAATTTGTTTTTTTATCGAGCAGATCTATCAGTTCTGTAGTCTGGAGAAGATTGCTTTGAATTCAAAATTTGAAAAAAGTGGAGGAACAGATCCGACTGACGGAGTATCCAAAATAATGTGCAAGAACCTTAGCAAAAAACACTACCACTCCACAGGAAAACTGCAGGCTGCTGATTCTAGGCATTCTAGTAGACCATTGCATAGCGGCTGGTGGCAATAACCAACGAGAATAGTTGCAGAAAATGCACCCTAGAGTCCATCACTGAATGATGCCTAGTCAGCTAATAATTTTTGCCATACACGAAAAAATACTGCAGCAATACTGAATGACCTCCGAGTAGGCATCACTAAAGACCACTAAAAGGGGTCAGCCTACCTAACCTAACCTACCATACAGCCAACTTTTTAATCACTTCCTTCTCCTTTTAGCATTTTTCATGAATTAATTTTTATACCATCAGCATTGGAAGCGGAAGGGGAGTCGAACTAGATATGTCTGTCTCTCCGTCTGTCTGTCCTGCTGTCTGCCGTATGAGAGAGATTATCTCAGAGACTATAAGCTCTCCTAAACCGTTTGAAAGTGTGTACTTTCAAACTGTTTTTCTCTAGCCCCATTTTAAGGGGTTCCCCCATACAAAAATTCACCCCACAATTGTGGGTTTTTGCATAAAAACGTCCTTGTTTCTTATTTTAGGAAGTATTAATTTGGTACAAATTATGTCTATAATAGTCCCAGTGAAATAACCCAAAATGGGTGGGACCAACGAAATTTTAAGTATAGCCCCCATACCAATATACCCCAAAATTTTGTGTTTTTGCACAAAAACTTCATTGTTTCTAGGGAAATTTGGTATGAATAATGCCTATGATAGTCCCAATGGGTTGGTCCAACAAAATTTATAAAAGATATACCCCATTTTTTTAAAGTTTTTGTATGAAAAATCAAGTCAAAGATTAGGTATAGGGTATCCTTGCAGTCGAGCAAACTCAACTTTAGCGCTCTTTCTTGCTTTTTTTTGGTTTGCCTCAAAACCGTGCAGCACATTATTTTATAAAATTAACTTAAAGAATGTCTTTTATGTTGCAATAGAAATGTATGTAATCAATTTCGTATGTCCTTTTTTATCTTTTCTCTCTCTCTCTCTCTCTCTCTCTCTCTGTGTATCTCTTTCTAATATTTTATATGCGTGTTAGCATTGATAATATAATAAACATAATCGTCTTTATTTTGGAGTATTCTTATGCGACAACATCCTTCCGTTCTGCTCTCCAAAATTCAACTATGTCGCTTTAACGCGTTGCTGTATATAATCTTATTGGCTTTGTCTTTGTCTTTGTTTTGTTGTTGTTGTCCTTCATATTCCATATTGTTCAGCGCAAATTGGCTTGCGCCAATAAACCTATCAAAAAATAATTCAATGAATTTTTATTGGCAAATTATGTAAAAGTGATTTCGAATGCAAAACGAAACGAAACGAAAGAAAAGACAAAACTAAACGACGTCGGCGACGATACACATAAACCCAATAAATATGCCAACAATAAATGTTATAGGTACACTCACACACAGGCATAGTTATGTCCGACTGAATGTCCTTTTGTCATCAGACGCAGACGCCGCCTCTCACCTGTTACTATCAACATTTTCCGTTGCATACGTAAAAGAAATGGCAACTGTTATGGCAGGCAGCTGCTCATAGCCATTTCTATGCAAACGCTTCAAGGAGTTTGTCTTGAAAGCGTTAGGCAAAATATAATAATTTTCTAAAAGTTTCGTTTGGTTTTGTCTTTAAGAAACTTTTTAGTCACATTAAATGATATACATAAATACAGGGTGCATTAACTGTTGCGTTAGCTTGGGAATCTTGAATAACTTTTGATGGTGACAACTTTTTTTAGATTTTCTCTTTTTTTTTCATAAAAATGACCACCATCAGCATTGATTTAAAAATGTGTCAATTTTTGTGAATTTTGCATCGTACCACAAGTGGTACTTTATGGGGTCTCCGATGCCTCCTTTAATGCGTTTGGAGTATGAGAGAAATTAGGTTCAATATCTTAGCTACAATTTTTGTATAGAATATAAATATGCATCTCCTCTTGATTTTGACTTGTGAATTTTCTCCTCTACACAGTTTCGGAAACATCCGTGACTGCTTAGAAGTTTACGCCACTAGTGTATCCTGCTTCCTTTTTTCTGCTATCCCATTCGGTCTACCATCTTTTTTTAGATGGATGCTCTTCTCAGCTAGTTGTTTCATTACCATTTCGAAGACTTCCATGGCTTACCAATCTATACTGCCGTTGGTATTTCTTTTTTTTGCCTTTCTATCTTGCATTTTTGATTGCATCTGCAGCAATATCCATTATTGTGGTTGTAATTGAACTCGCCTATTTTAAACCGAACAAGTGTATTGACAGCTCACCTGCCACTCTGGATCTGGCTGCTTCGAGTCTGGAACATATTTTGTACTATTTGCAAGAACATTACTTGCTGTATCTTCATAATAGGACAATCTTTTTTTTTTTTTTTTTAATGCTGAGTTCTTTATTTGCAATCAGTCCCTAAGGGGACTATCAGCGAATTGTACTGCATAACATTGACTTTCTATAAAGTATTCCATGACTTGGGAGTTGTTATTGGGGTTTAAAAAGGGTGGGGGGATGATGGAGGAGGATTTAAAAGTTTATGTGTATGGCAAATCCAGGAGGTGTAACCTCTTCAATCGCCGAGTCGTTGTACTGTTATCCAGCAGGTTTGTGGCCAGAGGGTTGACATGGTTGTCCAGTCTATCCAGATATGCCTTAGTGAGCCTAGCCACCTCCTGGCTTATGAGAGGGACATCTAGTTTCTGGTGGATTTCTGCATTGGTATGATATGGGTGCGCCTCAGAAATAATGCGCAGAACCTTATTTTGGAAGACTTGGATTCTTTCCCTGTTGTTTCTCTTTGCAGTGCCCCAGAGTGCTATGCCATACGTCCACATAGGTTTAAGTATGGCTTTGTAAAGGAGGAGTTTGACCCTTAGTTTGATGGTGGACCTTCTATCTAGCAGCTACAGATGCTTCCGCAACCTCTCGTTCAACTGGGAACGTTTTTGTGAGAGATGACTACTCCAGGTCAAGCGCCTATCCAATACCAGGCCTAAGTACTTTGCAGTGACGCTGCTGGGTATGGCAACGCCATCCAGACTGACGGCAAGGCAGTCTCCTCTTCTCAGGGCAAACGTAATGTGTGTGGATTTGTCTGGGTTGACAACGATATTCCACCGTCTTAGCCATATGTTTAGGCGGTCCAGCTGAGTTTGGACAATCTAACCTTTAAAATGTATCTTCTAATAACTTTTTTGGTTTTTGCATCAGTACAGGTCTTTGTTTCTTCCATCGTTCTGGGAATATACTCTCTGAGCGACACTTTTGGGAGAGTGCAAATTGCTACGTTCTATATTTTATTAGAAATAACGTTTAAACCTGGTGCTTTATTGTACTTGATGCTCGTTTTAAGACCCAAAGTTAGCTTGAGGCAGTAGCACCCGAATCCGAAGAGACTGTTTGGTCAAATTCTGGCTGCTGAGAAACAATGTAGCGACTATTTCTGTCTGTCCGTCCGTCCAATATTTATCATTCTGCTATCATAAAAATCAAAATGCTTTGCCCATCACTGACGTATCAAGTATAAAAAACATAAAAACATAAACAAATAAATAATTGTAATAAGAATTTTATAGGAATGCACAAAATAACTTTTCTCTATTTTTTTTTTTTTTTTTTTTTTTATGGCTGCAACAAAGAATTCGCATACAATACACAACTGCAGCCGACATAGTTGTTACATTGAAAATATGGCATATAAATTGGCTAAAAGTGAACAGTAGCAGCAGCAAAATGCAGCTAGAATAACGTTTTGTGTGTGTGTATGTGTGTGTGTGTGTGTGCATTTGTTTGAGCTTGGTTAGTTCGGTCATTTAATTCCGGTTGAACGCACTTCATTCAGAAACCATAAAATTGAAAAATTCTACAGGCCAAATAAACAAAACGAACGAAAAACCGCTTAGAATGGCAGCTTCTATACATATGCATATGTGTGTATGTGTGTGTGTGTGTTTGTGTGTTTGTGTGTGTATAACAAGAGTTAGGTTTAGCTCCATGTGACTCTGGCATTTGCTGCAAGTTAAACCGCACAAGAGTCATTTGACCGCCGCCGCTAACATGTCACTTATGGCGGCATCATGTGTGTGTGTTTGTATGTGTGTGTGTGTCTGTGCCTGGAATTTGTTACTATTTCCGTTGACTGCTAAAGCAACAAATTTTTCAAAAAAAAAAAAAAAAAAAAAAAAAACACAAATTTCATCGCTAACATCGTCGGTTTTGGCGTCTATAAGCATATTTTCTTCTTTTCGCTTCCATTGCATTTGGACTTTGTGTTTTTTACGAGTAACGATTTTTCTTACTTAGCGTATATGTATGAGTTTTTAGATTTTAACTGAAATTCATACAAGGATCGTTTGAGGATTTGATTTAAAAAAATTTAATAATCCAAAAATTTATAAATCTAAAACATTAAATAGAAAGATTTTGAATGTCACTGATGACATCTCACTGGAGCAGTACCATTCTTGCACGGCCTGGTTATGCTCCAATAGTGTTGGCAAAAAAAAATCACAGTGATTTAAAAATGGCAATTTCGCACTGCGGCTGAAAGTAGTGATTAGCGATTTTTGTGTTCCTCAGTGAACATGTTTCTGTTGTCGGCGATTTTGCGTATCGCACTTCGCGAACAGTGAAACTTTTCATTTATCAGTGATTGGTGCTTTTATCACTCTTTGAGAATCGTTCATATTAGAGGTGGCAAACTATCGATAGTCGACGCTATCGATAGTTGTAAATTCTATTGATAGTCTACGACAGTCCCAGCAACCAAGTAAATTATATATAAACAGTAAATGTCATTGTCAGTGACACTATTGATTTATCTAAAACTATCGATAGTGTCGACTATCGATAGTTTGCCACCCCTAGTTCATATTCGCTTGAACACTAAACCTGTACAAATTCGTTGGTACATTTGCCAGTCATTTGATTCGTCTAAATGTGCAATTCAGTGCGGTGATTGTTTTTTCGCGAACTGCTATTTTATCACTGTTTGCGGTCACTGCGATCACTCTTTTTTGCCAACACTATGCCTCACTCTTGTAAAGGCAATCTAATATTGATTTTAATTGGTAGTTTTCTTAATCGTTTAATCGATTTAAACGCTTAACTAATTTCATCTACCATTCCTAGCTACTTCTGAGCTGATTTAGCCGTGCAATCGATTATTTTAATCGATAAATCTTTATACTTACAAACGATTAGTGTCTTGAATCGATTTCATTTCGATTAATCAAAAAAAATATTTAAATTTTGCGAAAAAAAAAAAAAACTCTCAAATCAAACCTTGCATTTACATTGTCTTTGTGGTGCGCTTTATACAAATCAAAATGAACCGCTGAGGTCGATCACCCTCCGCAATGGTCGCCTCAAACGTTTTGTTTCAGTTTGTGAGCGCCGCCGCGTACATTCAATTTAGTTTTCTATGCCGTTTTTCTTTTATTTATTTGGATTTTTTTTTTTTTTGTCATTTTTTCGCGCAATAACAGTTCAGTTCATAATTAAAATGTTTGTTACGCGGCTAGTGTGGCGTGGCATGGTGGTGGCTTATTTTTCATGTACAGCCTGCCATCCTGCCTGTCTGTGTCCTTCTGCCCCCCCTTGTTACAATATCTTTTACTGCTGCTCTTGTTGATTCTTCTTCAGCTTCCTCTCCTTTTTGTTTTTTTTTTTTGAACGTTAATGGAATCCGTTTAAAGTGTTTGCTATTGTCCGCAATGTATGCATGTAATTATTATGGTATATGTGCATGTGTGTGTGTGTGTGGGTATGATTTTTTTTTTCGGTTGAGAACGCATTTCAGTTCAGTGTTGTTCATTTTGCGCTTGTGGCGCAAACACAATTTTCACTTTATTATCTTATGCGGGGGCGTTTTGTGAAAAAGAAAAAAATTAAAAGCCAACACCAAGAATGCTTTACCACGTAAGTAAGTAAGTAAGTAAGTAAGCAAGTAAGTAGGTAGGTAGTCCAAGTTAAAAGAAAACAAAAACAACAACTCAGTCATCCAGTCAGCCAGCGAGCCAGTCAGGCAGCCACATACAAAAGTACAAAGGCAGGCGTAAAAAATGTTTGCTTGTGCCTTTTTTTTTTTTTTTTTTTTTTTTACATATTTTGAGTATAATTAAAATTTACATACAACTTGGCAACGTACATTCACATACGCCGCGTTGGACATGCAAAATAAATAAGAGCAGCCGCAACAAGAACCAACAACAAACATTTTTTTTTTTTGTTATGAAAAATATTCAGACATGAAGGGGAAGAGTTTATCAACTTCAAATTCAATATTCGAGTCAAAGAAAATGAACTATCAACTCGAGAACGGCTCGATCGATTGCCATAAAATTGCAGGGGATGGTGCAGAGAGGAGTGATGATGTTTAGTTAATTTGGAAATTCAAAATCGGTCCAGCCATTCTCGAGTTATGATTTTTTATAATATATATATAGTATATGCACTTCACAGGGTCTATCATGTCTCCTTCTGCTTTTTACATACATTTACACACACTGAATGTACCTTTTTACCCTTTGGGTATAGGGTATATAGAAACTGGGTACTAAGGAGCGGAAAATGTATGATTGATTGGAAAAGAGGACGCTGGGAAAAGTTGTTTGGTGTCACAAAAACATTTTAATAGAACTATTTGCGATACCCGAGCAAGTTCGGGTATTTCGACTAGTAAATTTGCATGCAACTAAATCGAATAAAGAATATGATTGATAAGAAATTAATTTATAGCAAACATTTATGTTTTGTAAAAAGAGAGAAGCACCAATTTTATTTGATTGAATTGACTTGATTCATTTGACTCGACTTCTCGAATAAGCTAATCGCATACTCGGTATTCGGTGCTAGCTAAAAATGGCAGAATAAAATAATTAAGCCATTAATCGATTAGCCGTTTATGAAAATTAACAATTAAAATCAATTTTACGATTAATCGTAACATTCCGTTTATTAGTTCGATACGCTTTGCATGTGTAAGGCCCATTGAGATTTAGTGCCCGGCAAATATATGTGACAAATGTCCGTTATTTTTTACTGGCAACGATACAATGTGTATATGTCTAAACCATGAAGCCACGCCTACTTTAAGATGGAGACATGGGTTTTGAACGGTTAACCACCATCATCATACGAAATGCTTATGCTCTGTTTTTTGGTGAAACAAGCGCAGTGTGATCTACGAGCTTCTAAAACCGATTGAAACGTTTACGGGGGAAACTCTAACGGACTCAACTCAAGCGTTTGGGATCGCGCACTAAAGCAAAAACGGCTGGAATATGAAGAAAGGCTTGATAAGGTGATTTGCAGTAGGTTAACACTTGACCATGAGCTACAAAACAGGTCAAGACCTACTTGGATATACTGAAATGGATGCTCCTACCGCACCCGCTGTATTCAGCGGTTCACTTTGGCATACGTCAATTGCCAGAAAGATGGTAGAAAGTAGTAGCCAGAGATGGGCAATACTTTGAATAAAAAAATGTTATTTCAGAGTACCAAGATTCATAGTTTCAACAGAATACTCTTCATTTCATACCTTCATAAAAGGCTAGAGTGAGATAAACCTATTTCCAGTACTTTTTTCACCACAGTTTGCTTCAATACCGAATAAAAGTCACCAAACTATGTAAGCAAAATAGAATAGGCCAGTGGCGGAATACAATACACCTTCTGCATCCTTACATAACATGTTTTTTTTTTCTTAAAAAAAGAAACTGCATTTTTTTGTTTTACGTTTTTTTTTCGATTTTTTGAATTTTGACTTTACAAACAAATTTTACAAATTTTTCTCCGAAAAAAAAGAAACAAAAAAAAAAAAAACAGTCGAAAATTTAAACAAAAAACTAATCCAAAAAATTATAAACACAACAATACTTTCCAAATTTAGATATGCACTTAAATTTCTCTTAGCCAAAGTCTAAAGGTCACAAGACTTATTTTTGTAACGGCGCGGGTTTCTCTTTTTCGGACAGCTCTTCTTCTTAGGTCTAGACGCCTTCTTACGTCTGCAGGCCGGTTTCTTGGGTCTGCAGGGCGGTTTCTTTGATCTACAGACCGGCTTCTGTCGTCTGCGGGTGGGCTTCTTTGGCTTCGGGCAACATCCCTCAATATCATTATTAAGAGGGTTGCTCCTGTCCAACCTAGTTTCGTCCTGGCTGCTGCTGCTGTACGAGTCCTTTTTAAGCAAAAAAAAAATCGAGAAAATATATGAACTGAATCAAAGCGTTCGGAGTATACTGATGCATTGTTCCATACACAGAGGCACAGTAGTTGGGTCCTCCAGAAACCGTGTCCCTGCAGTAAAATCAGCCACGGTGCGAATTAAGATGTCTTTGTCTGCTACCTGCAGTATCTATGGCTATTTTCATACTTTTTTTACACATATTTTTCAGTGAGATGTTCTTTTTTTTGTTTTTTTTTTTTTTGCAGTCATAGGAAACCAGGACAACAAAAAAAAAAAAAAAAAAGGATTCCCATTTCCAATGCACCAGTGTCTAAATTTTTTTTGAAAACCAATTTTACAAGTTATAATACGGGTCTGATGTATGTTGGAACATATGGAAAATAAATTTTTTCTTATTTTTACTATTTTTTTTTTCGACATACAAAATTCAAACGCAAAGTTATAATGCAAAACTTAATGAGTTTGGCGACATTTCTTGCTGCTTTGTGCTTTCTCTGCTTTTGTTTTCTTTCTTTTGTTGTAATTGTTGTTTTTGTTACAGCCAGAAGCTTTGTATGTGTGTGTGTATATGTGTGTGTGTGTGTGGTAGCACATTTATATGGCTGTTTTTTATATGCGCAATGCTGCCGCTATAACTGAAATGTACCTTAAGGGCCTCATACAGCCCACAATCGTACCAACAAAAACAACAACAAAAACAACAAAGAAGCCACAACATGAAAATGTGCAGCTCTTAATTAATTTTCCATTTTCCATATTCTATGCATTTTCTTTTTTTTTTTTTTTTTTTGGTTCGTTTGTTTGTTTTCTTTATTAAATAATAGTAATGCCTTTTTTTATGATTATGCATGCAGGCAGGCAGTATGAGAGCGAGTGTGTCTATAAATTATTAAGCCTTTTCAAGTAATTTCTTTTCTTTTTCTTTTTTTTTTTTAATCTACTCCTTTTTTATGAAAAATTGTAATAATTTTATTATTGTTTGTGCTTACGAAAGATATTAAAATAATATTCAAATGCACCGCATTAAATGGCATTTTTAATTACTTATTTGATTTGAACTAAATGTTGTGCGTATTATAATGGGTGTGGCAATTGTTTAGGAAAAAAATAAAACGATTGTAATGCACTGTTTTTAGTTTAAAAGTGGCATGCGTCGTTGCTCACAATTTTGGTAAAAGATCTTCCAAATTGTTATATTTTCGCCTGTCGAGACTAATATTTTTTTTTTTTTTTTTTTTTTTTTTTTTTGGACAGACAAGCGATAAAAAGTTTTCGTTTTGGCTTATTTCATGCTCAGTGTGCACAACGAAATTGAAGCAGATGGTAAAATGTTGCCGCACAGTGGTGCGAAATGCACAAAAAATGAAAGAAAAACTTTAAATTCAGTAGAAGCGAAGCTGAAATATGAAACCTTAAATACCAGAGTGGATTTAGTAGTTCCAATGTCCAATACAACCCAAGCTTAAATACTATCTTGGGCTTCATATACAAATTATATGTGTCAAATTTTAATAAAAATGAAGCTGGAAGGTGAGTTTTTATGAAAGGTTAGCAGATGAACTAGTCATATCTGGGTTTTCTTTACAAAAGCGGTGTTCGTAGCATCATTGATAGCTTCTAAAGAGATCCCTCATACATCATTTGCTGTTTGCATTATTCAGGTCTGCAGCAAGTTAAGCAGTTACACATAAATTCTATATTCCACATCTCAATCGTAACTGATCTTAAGTCTGATCTTAGGTTACCTTAGTGATCAAATATATAAGTTGCACTACTCCATTGATGTGCTTGGCAGCACGTAGGTTTTGCACCAGCGGTTTTAATCTAGTAGTAGGTGATACCAATTCGGGATAACGATCTTGGGAAGATCAGATCTTTGAAGATATCCAAAGATCTGATCGTCCCAACGCATCGGCGGAGTTCCTCTCTGCCGTTTTGGTTTTCGTCTTGCGCATAAATTTTTCTTGCTGGAACCTCTGTATCCATCCGATACAGGTGACCAAAGCAGGACAGCCTTTTGTATTTGACGTTCCAGTTTATGTCGATGTCATTTTATAGCTCGTACAGCTCAGTTCATATACGGATGTCATTTTCCACTCTAACTGGACCAAAGTTTCTCCGAAGTTTCTTCCTCGCAAACACGTCCAACGCCGACTTATCCGATTGTCATGCTTCTGAGCCATACATTATCAACGTCTTGTAGAATTTAATTTTTGTTTCTCTGCTTACTGAGAGCAAAATAGCTACGGTTAGCAAGAATGATTCTTTGTTTAATTTCCTGACTGGAGTTGTTGACGCGGTTTACATCTGTGCCCATCTACACCTCATCTACAGCCTCAAAGTTCTCCTCAAAGACTGCTTACGTCGTGTACATTCTCTGTGAGTGGACTATTTCGTCTTGCTCTCGTTCAACGTTTTTCCCATTGGGCGTAACTTTTTAATCATACAAATCTTCTCCGAATAACAAGCTCGCATATTATCTGTGAATGTTCGGCGTTGTTACGTTTCAGGTTCACACAGCTAAGATACTGCGTCCTAATTAATCGGATATACCACAACCAAAAATATATTTTCTGACTTCGAAGAAGCAGAGAATATGTAGCATTTCGTCACTGTCTCTTTCTAATTTGCTATTAAATTTTGTTGAGTATGCATGTTATGGTGAATTTATATATAGTTTCACCTTATAAATGTCATTTTTTCTGCTTGTTGCTTAATTTAAAAATATATATTTTTTTTACAAAAAACCAAAGCAACCGAAGCAAAAGTACAGAAAATATAAAGCTAGCTTACTATCTCTTTCTTAAACTTTCTCTTACTCTTCTGTAATGGCGAAATTATATATAGTTCACCAAAAGCATATTTTCTATTTGATTTCGTTTTTTTTTTTCTGTTCGAAAAGAGTTTATTATTATTTTCTAATTGAATTAGCAATTTCAGACAATTTCTAATCCGACGTATTATGAAGTTTTTAATCAAATAAAATACAACAAAATACACCACGGTGCAACAACGTTGCTTGGCAGTGTTGATGATTGCAACTTAACACAACACAAATGAATACAAATGAAAATTCATAGATCGCGTAAAATCCTAGGCAGCTTTCATGCTACACACACACACACACACCCATATACACACATTGTGAATGGTTATATTTACTTGTTTAACTTTTCTTTTCATTTTCACGTGTTTCTTTTTTTTTTCCTGCCATTGTTTTCTCTTATTTTGCACAGTTTGACTTTTATTATTCTATATACTCTGTTGTACAGTGTGTACACTTCGAATAAATGGGTATCTTAAGCTTGTGCAAATGCATGTAACAGTGACAAAGTACAATAATAAAGAAATGTAAAGGCTCTGGAACAAATGACATTCTTCTTATAGAGAGAGAGAGAGAGAGAGAGAATTAGAGAAGAGTAATACTATAGTGTATAACACAGGCGACTATCTTTGATAGTTTTTTTTTTTTTTTTTTTAGTTTAACTTTAGTTTGAACCTTAATATTAAATCTCATGTGAAACTTTTTTTGTTGGTCAGATCAAAGGCGAGCTCTGTCTGTCTGTCTGTCTACACACACACACACATACACACACACAATATGATTGTTGATGTTATTTGGCATCTTAAAGCAGTTGAGCTATCGCAATCCCACGCCTGGCTAACTGCCAGTTCAACTAATACATCAAATATAGCTCGAAACTCAAGATTAATGACGTACGTGTGGCGTATTGTGAAACTTGGTGACTTGATGAAATTTATTATTACAAAAAAAAAAAAAAAAAACCACACACACACACACATAGAAGTAAAACTAAAGTAACATAAGTCTCTGTTTCTTACTTAATTTTCTATTTGCTCAGTAGATTTTTTTTTGGTCGTAGGTATTTTTTGTTTCACTAAACTTGCGTATAAAAACTTTATGTGAAACTAATAAAATGTCTAAAACTTAAAGGATGTTGTATGCTTAGTTTTTTCGTTAATACTACATATAAATTATTGTCTGAGAAATTATAATAAATATTAATAATACAGGGTGTTGCGCCGGTTTCCAAACACTGATGTGTTCCTGGACAGCAATCAAACCAGAATCGAAAATTGTTTGGAAAATGTTCAGTTTTTGTGGCAGTATTCGTTCGATATAAACCAAATAGTCTCACACCCTCGCACCCACCACCATCACTTTGCTTTACTGTTGGGCTGAAATTTGTCACATTTAAAACTGTAACTTTTTTCTTTCGAGATGGTAGCCCTCAAATGGAAAAGAGAGGTACAAAGCATACAAGCTCCGTAGTCCATAGAAAACGATCCGGTGCTAGGGCCAAGGTTATCCCAAGCTGGTAATTATAGGTCAAAAGGGAAGTGTCCGTTGGTCATATTCGAAAACTTTAATGCAAAGACAATTTTAAAAGAAGAACTGCAACAAAAAAGCCATTCCTCCTCAGCAAACAATATAATAAAAGACGACTAGATTGGTGTAGACCTCAGAAAAATTGGTCTTTTACAGATTGGGAGAAAGTGCTTTTTCAACTCAGACCAAACGGCCCAGTATCGTAAAGACCAACAAGGTGAAAGCAAGACAACAGTTTGGGCCGGAATTTCTTGGGGTGGCAATACGAACTTGCATATCGTAACTGAAAGCATCAACTCGGCACGATATATTCAAGTTTAAGAGACAAAATAAAACTAGCATTTATGGAGGATGATATGCTTTTACGTGTTGCACTCTTCCAGCAGGATTATGCTGGTCCGCATACCAGCAGAGTGACAGAGTGAGTTGGTTACATGTTCATTCTATCAAAGTTTTGGAATGTCCAGCTTGTACTCCTGATCTCAACATCATTGAAAATGTATGGAAGGTGCTGGACGGCAAAGTCACAATACGAAAGTCCAAAACAATCTTGAATTTCAAGATAATGTTGCAAGAAGAATGCGAAAATATAACAATTGGAATTATTCATAAACTGAATTACTCACTTGTACGCTGAGTTTAAGATTGCATTTAAGGGGAGCGCTTTTAGTTCAGGGGAAAAATAAACTTATGCGAACAACTGAAGATGATCTTTTCTAAAAAAAAAAAAATGCATTTAAGTCTGTTCACTTTTCTATTTCATAGTAGCGCCCCATACTTAATTCAGCAACTAATCTGGGATCAGAAAACATCGAGTTTCCCGAACGCTCAATATTGGCGTTCGCCCAAATCTGGGGTTTGAAATTAAATTTCCCATGCTTTTAAACTTGTTTACAAACTAGTTGAATTGAAGAGCGACTTCGCATAAAAAATTTCACCATTTTTCCACAAATTCACCATGATTTTTCGTTCACTTAACTCAAGTTCCTTTCTTTTACAACACATTGGTTTATTAATTTTATCCCAAGTGTATTCAGTTTGTACAAGTATTCGTCTTGCTATTCGCTAAACCTTCGTTTTTTGGTCTCTTTTATGGAATTTATTCGTAAGTATTATTCAATTTCCGAATTTTTTTTTGCCCCATAAAAAGTTATTCCATTTTCTATGACATTTCAATGAGTTCAATTTTATAAAATTGTTTTATATATATTTTTGTTCTCTTTAAAACACACAAAAATTTTAAATTTTATTAAACTACGACAAAATCGCATTCAACCAAAGCAAATTCGCACTCTAAACTAAGCACAAAACGCAACTCTATTAATTCTTTATAATTATTCAGTGCAGGTCACTTAACAAACACATACATAAACACACACACACACACATACAGACAGACGGACAGACATGAATAACATTGCCTCGGAACACAGGTCAAATATGTATGTATTCTATTAGACACTTTACGAGAATACAACGCGATACAACGCGACAATATACAAAACTACAGAATAAAGCAGAAATATACAAGTACGGACAGACGGACAGACGGACGGACGGACCCGCATATTTACACGCGCCATTATTTCAATTTAACAATGTGTCGCTATTTAGCATAAAGAATCCTTAAAATAATTACAGGCAACGAACGACAGGGCCACCCCATAACAACAACAACAACAACGACAACGACTAACGCCAGCATTTACCACCATTTTCACCATTTCTAAATATTATTGCGTTGCGGTTGTAAAGCACTTTCCACTTCACCCACTCCACACCACTTCATTCCTCCACTCTATTTCTCCATTCCATTCTCATTTAGCACTCAACGTGCGTCAGGTGCTATAAATTTTTTTTGGCCACAATTTTGCGATACTCTAGGTTTTTTTTTTTTTTTTTTTTTCTGAGTGAAGTGTGCTGAGGGGACAACATGTTGGTTGGTTGTGGTTCTATGAATTTGTAGTTTATTAAGTGTGTGTGTGCCTGTACCTGTGTGTGTGTGTGTGTGTTTGTATGGTAGACGACTCATCGCCTTTGGCATTTATTAGCTGTTAACAAAATGTTCAACAAAAAACAGCTAAAACAAATAAAATTCTTGTGTTTTTTTTTTATTTCATTTTTTTTTTTTTTTTTTTAATTTTTTTTATTTCATTCCACTTTTTTTTTTATTTTGAAGTGTCTGAGCTCATTTTCAAAATCCCCTCACGAAAAATTCTTGGCACCCACACACACACAGACACACACATTGCGCTTCATTAAATTAAATGATGTGAAAATAATGTTGCCATTGTTGTTGTTGTTGTTGTTGTTGTTTAGGTTTGTTTCTAAGGTTTTGCAACTTTTTTGGTTTTTTATTTTTATTGTTGTAATTTGTGTGGGAAAAATTTGTACGTTGAGCAGCAACAAAAAATTACAAAAAATATTCAGGCTTTTCAGGGATAACTATAAATAAGAAGAAAATATTTACGAAATTAAATGATAGGCAAAGCTGTACTCAGTTCTCAGAAGTATTGAAGATCGATCCATAACTACTCAACTGACTAACTAACTTGGACAGCATTGTTCCACAGTGTCAGCCTTAATGTTATTTCCTCTACTGACGCATTCGGCTCTGCATTAGCCTAGAACAGTCGCTGATAAACACGGTTCCGCCTCTGCTCAGCCACTTCTGAGCGGCTTGTGTGGTTCAACCACGACCGAGCCATGTGGGACAATCATTGACTAAAGCTTGTTATAAATGGATGCGTCAGCTTTTAAGGACAATAAATTTTTATTAAATAACGCCTCTGCCATGGAGCCTGACACTTGAAATTATTTGAATGAGATGGATTGTCTTGCTACACCGGATCCTGATGTGTCGCCATTTATATAAGCAGCAAATTTTCCCAGTCGCTTTGTGACATAATCTATGGAGCACTTAGAAGAGTATCAGAGCTGGATAGCATTTTCAGGTCTAGAAGTTAATTCAAGATCTTAATACTTCAAAACTTCGAAGCTTCTATGGAATGCTAACTGTGAAGCAAGAGTATGGAAAGCCAATACAGCAGAAAAGGCGATAGAGAGCAGATGGAGGGCTTTCCCCACTTCATGATTACAAAACTCCAGGCCGACTAATAACGACTACTGCGTTCCAAATTTAGACTTCAACAAAAGACATGAAGTCATTATTCAATTACGACATTAGTGACGTAGTCGGCAATGGACGAAATAAAATTCTCTGATAGATTCAAGCTTAAAAATTAAGCAGGCGGTGAGGTGCACGCCACATCGTTGATGCTCCCTAACTGCATTGTTTATCAAGCTGAGGTTATATATGAAGCCATGAATCGTCTCAAATCTCTTTATTTTATAATAAAACATGTTTTTCTTTACTCTGATATCAAAATCTATCGCTGAGTATCGCAAATCTCTGAACTAGTTGGTCCAACAGTATTCACCTCGTGTGAGTATCTGGGCACGAGGGTATTTGCAAAGTACTCTAACTAGCCAAGCTGGGTAAGACAGCTCATTTCCTTACAGAAAACATCTGATTTGGAATTCCCTACATGGAAATTACTTATAAAGGAAAACACTTTACGTACTGCAAACGGTCAATGGATGAATCTGGCTACTTTTAAGATATCTAGGATAACTTGGTCATACTTATGTATAAACATAAAAGGTTCAAGAACGTACCTAAAATGAATAGACTGAACTTATTTTCATTGATAGCAATGAACACGGAACACTATTGCAAGACGAGACAAGCAAGTTGTCTGAACGAAAGTGGAGACTCAAGAAAGTCACAACACGTTCCTACCGTTAGCTCAGAGTATGATAACAACTTGGCACTACGACTCTTAAGGAGTCCATTGGAGTTAGGTTAATGGACAGAGAATCATCTCCGCCTCTTTAATAAACAGGAGAGTGTCCTTAGTCGGGGCCACTCTGATTTAGTCGGTTGTGATAAAAAAGCAATTAAACAGAGTGAGTCTAAAATGTGTGTGCTAGTTTCCTCGTCCTCCAAGGAAACTAGCAGATTCGAGTATGTGTAATAATACTTCTTAGAAGATCTGTTGAAAATAAACACTATCGACGTAAGGAACATATGTGAAGGCAACTTAATGGTGAATCTGAGCTAGTTTTTTGTCTCCCAACTGGTTTGCGCGCTGACTAGTCACAGACCAATCCAAGTGGGCTAGTCAGAAAAAATTGTGTCCGGTCAATTGAACCTAGCCAGTACTGCTGCGTACTTGACGCTGACGCTGCTTAAATCAAAAAAAAAAAATCGCTTAAATAAAGGTAATAAATATATTTAAAGTTTACGCTTTATAAACATTACAAAATAAATATGTATGCCGCATACAAACATAGGGAATAACAACAAAAACAATAACAACAAGACAAACGCTGACGATTCGATGATAATAACCAAATTTCTCGGACATTAAACAAAGCAAATTATCGTATCAACGCCAAAATGTTTGCATTGCAAATTTACAAAAGGAACTAAAGGAGCAGAATTGAGCAGGACGAGGAGAGCAGGGCAGAGTAGAGCAGCTGTTGTTTTAAACTGTTAAACAAAGACAACAGTAAACCAAGTAACAGAGTGGGATAGAGAGAGTGTGAGAGTATGCTCTTTTGAGGTGCGTTGCGCTTTAAATAAATCTTAAATGAAAATTTAGCTTAAATGAGCATGCAAATTTCAGTAATACTCCTCTTCTACCCGCTCACTACTCTTCACTCACGAAGAAGATTACGAACAGAAGAGATACACATACATCACGACCAACGTAATAAGAAGAACAAAGAGCATAGCATATGGCATATGGCAATGCCATCATTGTCGGAATGCTTATACAGGTGGAATGCTTATAGTCAGTCAGTCTGTCAGTCGGTCGTTCGGTCCCTTATGGCAAAAGTAACGTAATACAAACTGCCAATGTTTCTACTGTGTTGTCTACACATTGGGAAGATTACGTTAGCTTACGATGTCTCTAGAGACAAAAAGAGATTCATATAAAACAGAGAGAAAGAGAGAGCGAGAGCAAGCGAGCGAGCGAGCGAGCGATATAGTGTGTGTGTTTTTGTGTTGCTGTGTATGTCGGGAGTAAATCTAACAAATCACCTTGCATTATGCGAAAAGTAGCTAATACACCAGTGTGGCCAAAATGTTTGGTATATAAAGAAATATGTAGGTAGTGTGAGAGAGGCAGGGAAGGAGAGGGCGTTCTCATGTAATTGGGCGTTACAGTTCAAGCCTAATTTCATGAGCTCAACGACAGATTGCTGCGTCATTAGGAATCGTTTCAACGTTGTAAGACAAAAGCAACTAAAGAAGAAGATGAAGAAGAAGACGAAGATTTAAATCCAAAGACAATGGCTAAATTTTGAGGCAACATCAACAGCAACAACAACTGCAACACCAATAGTCGTTCGCCCTTTGTCGTTAATAAACTCCCTCAAGAACAAAAGCTTATGGCAACAAAAACAAAATGCAAAGAGCATATTTAAATTTAAGTAATGAGGTTAGGTTCGGATTAAAGACAAAAGCAGACAGACAGACGGATAGACGGACGGACAGACAGACGGATAGACGGACGGACAGCTATAATGAAAGACAATTCGATTCAAGTTTTATATTTAATTTGTTATAGAAATTTAAATTAAAGCATTGCAGTACATGTGTGTACGAGTATGCATACACTAGGCAGAAAAAGTCTACATACACGCGCATGCATGTCTAACGGGAAATCATCGTGGAGCTGTGGAAGCTCTTCCTCTTATAGTCTTCAAGATAATCGTTTTCATACGGCAGACAGCATGACGGACGGACGGACAGATATAGCTAGTTCGACCCTTTGGGTACAGGGTATAAAAAAAACTAAATAATTTAAAAAAAAAATTTTAACTTCGGTGAAACCGATGGCTTAGATAGAACTTCGAGATGAAATGGGTGGTGATCTATACTCTGATATAACTCAAATTTTAAGTAAACAAGGAAAAACTTTAAATTCGGTGGAACCGATTCAGATTTAGTTTGTTCGAAAAATTAATATCTTTTTTTCAAGGGCTGATATCTTTGGTTCTGACAGTCTAGTCCTCATGTTTATAAGAAAAGATAACATGGTCATTTCATTCTCTATCAACCATCTGAACAATGTTTTGACGTCAGATTGACGTTTGATTGATGGTACATATTATTTCAACAGCACAACACAATAAAATATTTTTGTAAATTCATAATCGTATTTTATTGAAACCAAAAAAAAAAGTAACTTAAGTATTAAATATTCTGAATCTTATTTCTATTTTTTGTAAATTAGCAGCCAAACATGAGCGTATTTAGTATTAAGCATTCAACTTGCCCCGGATTAACTTAGATCGAATCTTCTTATATATTTCTTCATTCTTAACGTGTGTCTCGTAGATAGCAACTTTACGGCGAAACTCTTTCCAAAAATTAGTTGGTGCCACAATTGGTAGAGAATTCTTGCAAAAAAAGCTCTCAAAATTATAGAAAATGGTGCAGGCTTCTTCGAATATATTCTGCGCCTTTGCATTGTCATCGAAAATAGTATTTTTATTCGAATTCCAGGAACAAGGAGTCAAGAAACGTTTTTGTAAATCGTGTATAACGCGTACACAATACAGATTACGCAACAAAATCAAAGGATTTAATTTTAAACGTTTTACTTGCTTCAAAATTTCTAAACATAGCAGCAGATTTGGTACGCGTGTTGATTTCAAATTGTCGGACAATTGCATTACAAGTTCCTTAAATGCTGACTCCTCGTTGAGTGAATATTTTTGCTTCGACAAAGACACAATAAATTCGTATTGAGCTTTCGATACATCATTCGATTCAGGATTTATGATTATATAATTTAAAACGCTTTCCACGCACACAATACCCGCTTCGAGTTTCTGTTTTATTGAATGCGCACGGACGAAAGATTCATTGATCCATTTCGTCTCATCTTCAATGCTCTCAAATTTTAGTGGCTTTTGATAATCAAGTTTTATACCAACGCGCACACCACGCGGCAAGTAAACCATTAGCAAATTGTAGATGATCTGTTTCAAAAAAAAAAAAAAAAGCAAAAAGAAATAAATTTTAATTTATTTTAAATGTTTCCGTCATAGACTTACGTTTGGGTATCGGGGAAGCACACGTCGCTTCTTAACTGAAACTGGCGCTACAGCTTTGTTAGTTTCAAATGAAACTTCACGCTTACGGCTTTTATTATTGTTGCAATCCGGAGCGATATCGCCTGGTATTTGTTTTGTTTTATTGAGCTTAGTTTCTTCTTCTTCTTCAGCTCTAATTTCTGCCAATGGCGCCGGCGCAGATGCAATCTTCATAGCTGCGCTCGCTGCTACTGCAATTTCTTCCAAGGCTTTTCTATAATTGGCGCGTTCTTTATTTTTTTTAGTTGAAAACGTTTTCTTGTTTTCGGCGTACACAAGAAGCTTTTTTTGTGCACTTTTCCGATTTCGTTAGTGCCGTAAAAATGCACGTTGTAATTTTTGCCCATTTGTCCGGTTATCTTGGCGGGCCATGGTTTGTAGCCGCGCACTTTGCCAAATACTAAATCGCCAATATTGAAGTTCGTTGACATTTTTCTATTTGCAAATCAGAAATAGAAAAAAAAATTTATCACACACAGCAGCTGTCGTTGCCAACAACTAGAGACGCACTTCGATTGGGCAGCAATGTTTGCTGCGTGATTTTGCGTTCTCGAAGTTTCTTTTAAACTGTTTAATTAAAAAAAAAATATTATGCAGCGAAACTTTGGCAAAATTCACACAATCTGTAACGATTTTTCTGTAATATTAAAAATTGGAGTATTCGTTACAACGAGTACTCATTTGATGTTTTTTTCACAGGGTGTTCATTTCTACACAGGATGTTCATTTCACACAGGATGTTTAATTAATATAATAGGCTCATAAAATATATCCATTTGCACAAACTTAATATTGTACATCCATGCACTTAGTTGCAGTTATGCCATTTTTGCGTTCTTTGTTCTCTTTCTCATATACACATGGTGTACTGTTTTAAATTTCTGTACAGTCTGCTCTGCATGAGAGCGAAAGAGAAAAAGAAATCTAAATATGGAAGCTCTATATCGTTAAGTCTCCGAGATAATCGTTTTCATACGGCAGACAACATGACAGACGGACATAGCTAGTTCGAGTCCCCCTTTCAGTGCTGATCAAGAATATATATGTATATACTTTATAGGGTCTATCTAGCCTCCTTCTGTGTGATACATACATTCGCACAAACCTAATAAACCCTCTTACTCGTTGGGTACAGTGTATAAAAAATGGTGGACACTGTGTATGCATACTTTTTCAGCCTAGTGTATATGTATGTATACCATACCATGTGAAAATGTATATATACATATGTATATGCATACCTATAGGTCGATTACTATCGCTTTGCACAGTCAATGCAACCACATAGACACCGCAGATATTGTAAATGAAATCGATTTTCGTCTACTGACTGCCCTCAGCGCAGCCACAAAGCGTTTAAATATGCATAAAGCCAATATTCACACACACACACACACACACACACACAACAGAAGTTACTCATACGCCACGTTGCACCGAAAACACACACACACACACACACACACATGCGACGTATGAGTAAAATGCGGGCAAAGCATGCTGTTTTTTTTTTTTGTTTAAATATATAAAAACCGATTTGATTTTAAAGTATTTTTTTTTGTTTCATATAAAGCCCAAAAAAAAATGTAAATATTTGAAACTTCTATTTCAGCTCTTGCAGAACAGCCAAAGTTATTGCACGACATTTTGATGTATGCAAACATGTATGATGCGGTTCGTTTTTTTTG
The DNA here is from genome assembly GCA_018903435.1 of Leucophenga varia. NCBI lineage: Eukaryota > Metazoa > Arthropoda > Insecta > Diptera > Drosophilidae > Leucophenga > Leucophenga varia. Next base: position 1,088,211 of record JAEIFJ010003018.1, on the reverse strand, counting down.
TACTTTTTTTTTTTTTTGGTGTTTTTTTTTTGCATTATAAATTTTTTAATAAAGTTACGTGGCAGTCTTCACTTTCAGAACTATGCTCGAATACGGCTCAAATTGTGCAGATACAAAATAAGCGCAGCTACCCTCGACCATCGAATGCGAATGTGAAAACAGCTAAGCTGAACCTGAACTAAGGAAACTGAGACTGACTCACTGACTGACAGATTGGGAGAACGCGACACGGTGCAATGCTGTCGCGTGGAAATATGTTGCAAGCTGTCACCTCTCACTGTATTTCATTCACTTCGTTGCACATTCAAGTACTTTTTTATATATTTTATTTGGTTTTTTATTTTCTTTTGGTGAAACCGATGCTCGCTCGTTGAATGTTATTGGATTGTATAAAATATTTGCATTCGTGACAAATTTCAGCTTATATGCTACTTCCGTGTCTTGCCAGAAAGTGAATTATTTTTATTTTATTTTTTTTTTTTTTTTTTTGGGTTATTACGCTAAATGTTTGGACAAAATACCTTTTTTTTTTGTTTAGTTTGAATAATTATAAAACATTATTCCAATGCAAACACATCTCAAAAACTATTGTAATATGTTTCTTGTAAAAGTGTAAAAAAGTAAAACTGCACAAGTGCACATTGTGCACCCTTTTGAACACGCTTCGATATAAAAAAAAAATGTCATATGTTGAAGACTTTTGTAGCTTTATTCCCATCGAGTAGCTTTTCTTCTCTTTGTTCAAATAAAAGATGTACGCGGGACACCAAGGTCTAATCCCGGCATTCACGAAAACAAACACTAAAACATAATTTCATATTTATGCCACACACACACACACACCTTTTGGTATTCCAAAGATAAGTAAATAAAACAGTGTTCAATGTGTCTTAAACTTGGAGTAAGTAATAAGTGTCTAACTTGAATCAAGTGCACCCAGTTTCTGAAAGTGAAATAAAAGGAGTAGTGTTGGCAAAAAAGTGATTTCTGTGCACAGTGTGATAAGCGACTTGAAAATCGCAATAACAACAAACAGTGATAAAATCACAGTTAGCAAGAAACAATCGGCGATTACTCAAAAGGTTCTTTGTTCGTGAAGAGTGATATACAAAATCGCCGATAACGGAACATGTTCACTGAGCAACAAGAAAGTCACAAATCACTACTTTTAGTCGCAGTGCGACATTGCGTTTTTTAAATCACTGTGAAAAAAAAAACACTACACAAAGCGACCAAATCTTGGAAGACATTCTCTAAATTTGAAACCCATGGAAACCACGAGGGAATCGGCACCAAATAATAAGTGCCGTAGCCAACTCTAGTCCAAGTGCTCTATGTTCATTTGAATAAAAGTCTAATAATCCTAATAGCCTAAATATTCGCAAAAAAAATACGTATGTACCTTCGGCCTTAAGCATTGCTCGAATGAAAGGTAATTTTTTAGTCGAGGACCTACATATGTATAGGGTAAAGAAGTGTCTGATTTTTTATTTTATTCCATTTTAAACAAAAATAATAATTTGTACTGAACTTAAACGCTTCTTATCATTTTCAAGTTACCAGGCTAACGTTGGTTACGCTGGATCGAAGTACTATAACTAAAGTTTCAAAAACAAATCGAAAATGCATACAAACCGAATTATTTGCAATATATTCCAACGTTTAACCTTTCTAAGCATAAAGCTAAGTAGGTGCATACCTGTTATGTTGTATAAATAAAATTTGAATTTATTTTTCTTTCCGAAGTTTAAAGAAAAAAATAAATAAATAAAATAAAATACAAAAATATATAAATACAATAAAAAATAAATAAAAATATACACAAAACAAAAGCAAACACAGACCCAGTAGGAAAAAGAGTGCTTTAAGGAGCGCTTCTTGCTACATCTTTTTTGGAATGAGCGAGGCCTTCATTATCGCTTTCCGAACTCTCATTCCTTTTACATAGATCATGGCCGAGTTATACTCGTTGTACGATACTTTTGTAAGACCAATTCGGTAGGGAGTTTCATTCCAAATGGCCTTACAAAAGAAGGCTAAAAGAAGGTGCTTTTGTAACGAGCCATTTCGTTTTATTTATTTTATCTTTTCCGATCACAACTTCAAAAGAAAATTTTACACAGAAGCTTCCACTTTTTCCGACTGGGATCTATCTGTCTGTCTGTCCGTCTGTCTGTTTGTATATATGCAAATATAACTTTGCGGAAAAACTACTTTCGAGTTGGCGGTGTCGTCGGCAGCATCAGGTGAAATTTCACAAATTTTGCATATCCACAAAAATCCAATGAATGTCAATGATGTTTCTCGTTTATGTTGCTTTTGTTGTTTTTGTTATTGTTATTGTTTTTGTTGTTGTTGTTTTTGCGCTGCAAGGCTTCAATAACTTTCAGAGGCTCTGCTGTAACGCAAAAATAAACAACATTCAGACAGATACTGCAGACAGACAGACAGACGTACAGTTGTCCTTGTTTCCTGTTCGCTTATCGATTGGTTTTGGCATTGCCTATTTGCATTTGCATTTGTATTTGTTCATGTTTATGCTGGCATCAGCAAATTTCTCTGCGGCTATGGCTACGGCTACGGCTACCTCTTCACATTCATTCTTGTATATATTTATGAATGCGTTTATTTGTTTGCATTTGTGTGTGCGTGTGTGTGTGTATGCGCTTATTTGTCTGTCTGTCTGTCTGTCTGCATAAGCGTTATTTTTAAGTGTTATACGCTCTGATAAGCTTCATTATCAGCTAACACCGCTTAGCCTTTGTAATGCTATTTAAATAGACTTTCATTGCGACAAATTTACATACACACATACACATTGCATATATGTATTTGTTTTTGTTTTGAATATCAGTTTAAATATGGCTTACATTGTTATTAGAGCTACTTATTTATGTTTGAAATCATTCGTTGTTGAGTTGGGCGTGGAACTAAACATTTGATCCCAACTCAGCACATTCAGGTGTAGAATTATTTTGTTGTGTTTATCTTACCCAACCCGGTTTTTGAACAGATAGAAGAAAAGGCTCCATAATTTTGGGTCCAAGCGTATAGCAGAAGCGTAATCTTTAGAATCTTTTAAGAAAATTTTCCCAAAAAACCACTCACTAGAAAAATTGGTTCATGCCGACAAAAGTTGACGAAAGATTGGAACCGGAGACTGGAGAAGCATTTGAACAAGCTGATTCAGCTTTTAGGTTAGAATATCTCCAAAAACTATGAAAGATGAAACAATTTGGAGCATAAATTAGAAAAAGTTTCTATCAATTTGCATAAGAAAAAAATTTTCTTATCAAAGAAGAAGAAAAAGAAAAAAAAATTTCAATTGATGCAATAAATATTTAGTCCAATTGACTGATTGCACTTTATTGGCCGCCACCGCTAACGCTGTGGCATACAAAAACCTTCTTTAATAAAATTACATCAACCAGAAACAAAAATCTAATAAATTTCCAAATAAATAAAATAATTACACAAATACAAAATGAATGAATAAATATGAAGCAGGCTAGGCTGGCAGGCAAACAAGCAAGCAAGCAAGCGAAACCCTTCTAAAAATCAAAGTAAGAGGCGTGAAAAGGGTCGTTAGGCCAAAATTAGCCGAAAGGATTGTGAAAATCAAGTTTCATCAACATCAAATCAAGTCAAAAAGGCTTCAAAAGAAAATTTTCTTATTTGACTGATGACCGAACAACACGTTTCATTTCGACTACTCCAACCATTTTTCTATCGAAAAAAAAAAAAAAAACAAAAAACTAAAATTGTAACGTAGCAAACAACAACAACAACAAAAAGCAACAAGAGAATTTAAATTTATTTGTTCTTTTTTACGGATAACAAAGTTTTTATGCACAGCAGTTGAACTTTTTTTTATTTAAATGGGCATGCTTCTATTTTTGGATTCACTAAAATACGTTCGTGGGACTTTGCAAAGCTACATACTCAAGTGGTGACATTCTTCCGTTTGCGTGTGGCGAGACAGAGTAGAGATTCTAACGAGTATATAGTCTAACGAGTATATAGTCTAACGCGTATAGTCTAACAAAGTCTAACGAGTATATAGTCTAACGAGTATATAGTCTAACGAGTATATAGTCTAACAAGTTGAGAGACAAGTGATAGTCTAACGGTGTCGAACGGTATATAGTCTAACGAGTATATAGGAGTATATCTAACGAGTGGAGAGTCTAACGAGTGGAGAGTCTAACGAGTTGAGAGTCTAACGAGTTGGGAGTCTAACGAGTGGAGAACCTAACGAGTCGAGAGTCTAACGAGTCGGGAGTATAAGCGAGTCGAGAGACAAGCGAGAGGTCATGAGTCCAGAGTCAAAGGTCGAGAGACAAGCGAGTCGAGAGTCAAATGTGTCCAAAGTTAAACGAACGACTCAAGTCTTGTAAAGTTAATCATTTGCCTATCAATTTACTTGAATCGATTTTATTTCGAGTTTCCGATTAAATCGTTTTTAAAAAATTGTGCAGCCCATTAACAAGAATCATCATTTTTATTTTTCTGTGAATTGTTACGAACTTTGAGCATAAACCGAAATGACTTTAAACATTTTCTTGGCTTGTTTGTTTGTAGGGTATAACAATTATACGACTAAGTATTGGCATAAGATTGCCAAAGACGAAACGGAAGTAAAGTCAACTTGAAAGTATCTTGACGGCTATAATGGCATTGGCGGCGATTCCTTTTATTTTTTCATTTCTGTTTATTTTTTTTTTTTCGTTTTTCGTTTTTTTTTTTTACTTTGTATTTTATTTCATCTTTTGGTTTTTCTTCATTTATTTTGCTTTTGGGCAGCAGTTAAACGGATTCAATGACTGCGCGGTTTCCTTCCGTTCTTCCTTCCTGTTGTCCCGAGTGTATTTTTCGGATGCATCCCATCACAGTAGAACCATTTCCACCTTTTTGAACACAAAGTTTTTTTTATTTTTTGAATGCTGCTGCGTCATATTCAACTGTTTTCTGGCTTTTAGTGGCGGTTTTTTGTGGTCGCCAAAAAAAAAAACGCTTTTTGTGGTCTCCAGAAAAACAAACAAACAAACAAAAGGACAGACAGACAGACAGACAGATACAGTAGCAAGTTATTAGGCAAAGGAGAAGGCATAAGTCGCTTCACATCGTTTCGCATCGAACTGAGTTGTTGAGTCTTAAACAAACACTTTGCTGCTTGCTTGCTTGCTTGCTTGCTGTCAACTACTTTGCAGAAACGGATGCGTACTGTTTTCGTTTTCATTTTTTTTTTCTTAGAGAAGCTGAAGCAGCTGCAGATACTTATACGAGTTAAGTCAGATACGTACGTCTGTCTGCTACACTTGCTACTTGCCACATTCCGTGCGCTTTAATGAAAGTTCCTAAGTAGATTTCGTCGTTTCGTTTTTTTTTTTTTTTGCTGTCTTTCATCCCAGGTAGGAGTAGAAATCAAACTCATGAATAAACAAAAACCGGTAAAAGTTATTAGTTTCAATGGACGTTGGCATCTTTCTGATGGGTGGGCGAGAGTTTTGGTATCTTAAATATACATAGTTATATATATATATAGTATATATATATATTTTGGGCAGTTTGCCAAAGCTGTTTGATACTTTTTCTACTTGATTTTCTATCGTTTTAATTTTTTTTTTAGTTGTTGTTGTTTTTTTGATGCTTTCTATTCATTTTGGGAAAAACCCTTTGAATTGAAATGAAAATATTCTAATTTATAAACAGCATTGAACAGTTTTCCAAAACCAAAGCAAACCGAATCGTTAGAAATTTTAGCGTTCACATCACAACAAGTGAACTGAATGAAGAACGTGAAAATTAATTGGAAAATATTTTAAATTTTATTCATGCCACACAGCCAGAGAGAGAGAGAGTGGGGGTGAGAGCAGCAGCAGCAGAAGTATACCACCCAATCCAGTTAAAAAAGTAGCAGCCTTGTTAAATTTTAAACTCTTTTTTTTTATTTATTTGCATAGGCGCGAGCGCAATTGAAAATTTCATTTAGTAAATTTACTTATTGTCGATTTTGTATCTTTTTTTTTTTGTCTTCTTTGACTTTGATTTTAGCGCGTATCTTTTTGTATTTATTTTATGAAATTCTTTAAATAGCCAAGTCAACTTTGATTTTAGATATTTAATTTTTTTTTTTTTTTTTTTTGCAGCAACATATTTAAATTATTAAATGTTTAATTTAATAAAATAAAAAAAAAAAAAAGCTAAAAGAAAAAAAAAGGGTTGTATAGTGTTTTCCAATAGGATAGCTGATAGCGGCCATCTTGAGTTTCAGAACTCGGACATCAACCTTTGGAAATTATTCCAGCTTATTAGGAAAAAATCGAAAAGTTTTGTTGCGGTCGTTATTCAGCTTCTCCAGAGCAAGTTATTTGCCGTATAATTCAAAAGTTTGAAAGTGAATAGTAAGCCACCAGCACGACTTCGTTGTAGCCGTAGTAATGAAAATATTGCTGCTGTTTTGAGGATAATGACAATTTGTCCGTTTCACGCCGTTCACAAGAATTGTGCTTGTCACGTACCTGGCATATTTTGCGCTTATATCTTGGACCGTGCACCCGCAAAAGATCGTATTGGCACAAGAACTCAAGCCAACAGAACATAGATTGCATTGAAAGTTTGCAGATTGCGCTCTGGAAGAATTGGAAGGCGACACCGGTTCCGAAAATTTGTGTTTTCGAATGAGGCGCATTTTTGGCTAAATGGCTTTGTCAACCAATAAAATTTTCGTTATTGGTGTGAGTCAAACCCAAAATAACACCCTCAGAAACTCATTGTTTGGTTTGCATTTTGGTATGGTGGCATCATTGGGCCGTACTTTTATCAAAAAAGATGAGAGGTGCACAGTTATCGTGAATGGCGAAAACTATCGTGCAATGTTGACGGACTTTTTTTCTTTCAAAAATTGTCCAATAAAATTGATGGTCAATGACATTTTCTTTTAACAAAATGATGCAACATGCCATACACAGCCAACGTTACGTTCGGTGGGTCAATAATATAGCGAAATGACCCTAATAATTTTCCAACTAGATCGTGTGACAAACCATTTTCTTCGGGATTATGTTTAAGTCTAAGGTTTATGCCAACAAAACAGCAACAATTTATGAGCTTTAGGCCAACATTCCAGCCACTATTACTGCTTTTCCAGCGGAAATGTTGCACCGTGACATCGAAAATTGGAAGAATCATATAAAGCAGGGCAAGAAAAGTGGTGGTGGTCATCTGAACGATATTTTGTTTTAATCATAAAATGGCATAAAATTTCCCATCAAATAAAACTATGTATTACGATTTTTTCATAAAAGTAAACTATTTTGGCTAATATAATATTTTCTTAACAGCGTAACTTCGTATCTCTTCGAACATGCAAAGTGGTTACATAGTCGTACTTGAGAAGAAAAGCTTTACACATTTCTAACTTTGAAATTCGAAGTGATAGAAAGTTGCATTCTTCTCATTTTTTACAACATCACAACAAATTTTTGCAAACTAACCAGTAAATAGATTATAGATGTAGACTAAAATAAGGTTCGAGGGGAATGGTTATAGTTCAAAATGTAAAAGAGATAAGCATTTATTTTTTCATAAAATTATAGTTCAAAAAGATCAAGCTAAATGGGTAATTCGATAACTTTTAATGCAAAAAAATACATAATTGATCTTACCACGCTGAAAATATACATTTGCGATTATGCATTAGTACATACATACACTCACACATACATACATACATATGTATGTACATAAAGCACCTGGTGATATTAAAAAATTACAACAACAAATTTCAATTACAACAAATTCAAGCAATGCGTAGCCTAAGCATTGTTTACATCGATATTTACCGTTACATCTCGGTAGATCGTTCGGATGCTAACTTCGTTTCCCCGCGATCGGCTGCATCGTGCGTTGGATCGGCACACGTGTGTGCCGATGCAGAAGAATCAGTCTATTACCGAAAGCAGCGGAGTGCGTATCGCGTAATTTAATTGAAGTGAATTGTGTATTTTTTATTTTTTTTTTTTATTGCAAGTGGTGAAATTTTGTGTTGCTAAAAATTGTGTTTAATGTGAAATTTAATAAAAAAACGAAAACTTCTTTTATTTATTTTGACAATTAAATTTTAACGCATGTGTACATATATTATTTGTTTGCAAATGTGCTGTAACTTTTACAAATTCTAATCTTTATTAAAAACAAAACAAAAAACACAAAATAAATTAAAAATGAGTGACCGCAATTTACCCCTCTCCTTTATTATACATTGGTGAGTACCTTATTTATTTATTTATTTTTTTGCCAAAAATTTACAATACAGTTTTTTGAAATGTTTTTATACCTGTTACACATAGTGTAAAACAGGTATATTCAATTCGTCAGAAAGTTTGTAACGCATTAAACGTAGGTATCGTAGACCCTATAAATATATACATATATTTTTGATCAGCACGACGAGACGAGTCGATCTATCCATGTCCGTCTGTCTGTCCGTCCATCCGTCTGTCTGTCCGTCCGTCTGTATTTATGCGATTGATTCGCTTAGTTTTAAAGATATTGATCTGAAACTCGGAACTTAAGCTTTTCTCAGTCCTAAGCAGTTTAAGTGTCAAAAAAGTGCCACGCCCATTTAAAGGTACCTTTTTTTTTAAATTTTTTGTATGAAAATAGTTATTATTTATGAATGTTTTTACTACAATTTGGGGTACAAAAACTTCTTATGTCATCTAACATTAAAACAAAGACTCCACGGCCATTTCTCACGCCCATTTTTGTTTTTCTCTAATGAAAATATATTTTCTTTATGTATTTTTATGAATATATTAACTCCAATCTGTGTAAAATCATTTCTAATGTCATCCGTATAATGCACTACCGATATGACAAGGATCGGGTCACTATAACATGCAGTCCCCATACAAACTTACCTTCCTTTTTTAATTTTTTCTGGAAAATTATTGTTATATCTTCATTTAAACTGTATCGTAAACTGTAAACCGTGCAACTGTATCGTGCATAACATATAGAAGGAAATACAGTAGATTCCGGTTATAACGACTCCGCTTATAGCGACTGACCGATTATAACGACCAAAATTCAATGGCTTGGTTGGTCCCCATACAACCTTGTATGGAACTGCTCGCTTCGGTTAGTGCGACGTCCGTATATAACGACTGAGTCAGGATAATTTTGTACGTCTGTCTTTCCAAAAAAAAAATGGAGACTTGAAACTTTTAAGGCTGTTGTCGGATTTTTATCTCAAAGTTTTTTCTTCGTGTAGCTGGTATTAAAGTTTTGGTGCTGCCGAATTTTAAGTTTTCAGTGTGGAAACTAAATTCGAATTTTAAATTAAGTATTGAAATTTGCTCTCTTCTTTGTCTCTCTTTCGCTCTCTGTAATTTTCAATAGCTTAACTCGTTAATTCATTTTTTGTTGATCAGGTACAAATATTATAATGTAGCTAAAAATATATATACTATGTATAATTTTATGTATATAGACTGTTATAATTATATTTATTTAAATTACTATTTGACCAAACTTTTGGGCATCGATTTGTAATACACGGCACAGCATTAAAGCAGAGAAATTTTCATACATTTAAACAACAATGTTGCCAGCATAACGTATTGATAAGTTGATTGATTGATAAACTCAAAGACAACACAAAAAAATAGTTCTGCTTATCCATGGATGCAGTTAAAAACGAAACATCTTTGCGATGGATCCGATGGAACAAGAAATCACAGAACTACTAAACAGTCAGTTTATTTGGAAATTTAGATCGATATAGATCGTTTTTCTATTTCTTCTTGAATTCCGACGTTTTTATTTCGCTTAATTCGCTCCTTTAGCATTGACAATTCTTTGTTTTTCAATGGTCCAATCAGTTTGTAGACTTTGTCGTCGAGCTGCAAATGTGCCTGCACCAGACAAGTAAGCGCCGCATTCCGTACTGCACTATCACAATCGGAGATTTGACGCGCAATCTCCTGCAACGCAACTTTCTGTGACGGCTGGCAAACTGTAATGCCAAAGGATTCTATGAGAAAGTTAAGCTCTTCGAAGCGATTCACTACGCTGTCGCACATTCTTCGATTTTAAGCCTTCCATGACGTACGAGAACACCTTTTTACTCGGATAAGCGAGCACCACTTGACGTAATATGTGGCGTACTCCATTGCGTATTGTGTCCTTTGGATCGCCAAGCTTTAATAGTAAATGCGGCACAAATGAGCTGCCCTCATTTGCAGCTAGCTGATATTTTTCCTCAATAATCATTTTAAAAACGTGCGTCAGATACTCAAGTACCTTGAGATGTACCGTAGGTTTGCAGCTCATAAAAAACGTAACGTTACCCACATCAGGATGAGATCCAGATTGGAAATGAGCGCCGTTTTGTTGTTGTTGACAGTCAAGTCAACGCTTAGCTCTTCGATAGCTTTCAACTGAAACTCAAAGTCTTCGTGAAACATATTCTTCAAAAAGTTTTTTACTCACATTTGCCGCGGTCATCTGTTCTAAGAGTTGCGCCTTGTGTTCCGCACATGGCGCAGTGAATGTCCACTTCAAGACGCTCATTTTTTTGCTCATCTGCGAAACGTTGTTTCTTTGCATTGTTCACAGCCAGCAAAGAGGATCTCTTCACATTCTGCTGCTCCCCCTGCTCCCATCGCTACGCAATTTTCAGTAGCAGATACAGTGCAATCAGCTATCTCAATGGTAGCTGCCGTTTCTTTAGTCTCAGTTTTGGCAACTCCGTCATTTTTAGCACCGCAATCATTGCGATCCGTCTTAATGGTTTTCGCCGTTGTCGTTTTTATAGTTAACTGCTTTTCAGCGTTCGGCATTGGCTGCATTTCCAGTTTAACACGCGTCTTTTGCAGAATTATCTGCACATCCTCTTTACAAATCGGCCTCAGAGTTTCGGTTGCACTAAGCAGCGCTTCGTAGCCCAAATGCAACATAATGCCCATCACTGCCTCGTTAGCATTCTTACGAACTTCAGCATTGCGATCGCAAAGATGCGCATACAAATGCGGCACTATCAACAAGAGTTCCTCCTTCGCTATCGACTTTAAACGCAACGTTGGCAACTTCAGAGCCAACCAAGCCCATAGTTCCGACTTTAGCGCAGGCGAACTGCTTTTCAAGGCATCTGCAAGAATATCTCCTTCGAATATTGCCTTGAACCCGCCATTTACGGCAAAGACGTCTACGCATTTTATTGCTGCAGCACGTATAAAACTTTTGCCGTCTCCGAGCGCATGCAGCAGTCCGGGAAGCAGCTTCTTTACGTGAAGTTTCCAACTCACGCCCATCGCTGTGGCCAGCTGTTCGCAGATGGAAATTGCAGCCTGCACTATCTTCGCATTCGAATCTTCCAAACGCTCAACTATTACCAGCGGCAAGTGGCCTATTGAAGGCGTTATTTGTTTCGCTTCGGTTATTATGTTCTGCAATTTACTTAAGCCTTCGCTTCGCACTTTCCAATTTTTGTCGCGTATCTTCTCAAGCAGTTCGTCGCATATTAAAGTTGAGATATCAACACGCGGTAGCAGATCTGCCTGCTCTTCGGCATTGGCATTGTCATCGGCAATTGTATCGCCCGCTCCGAAATTGTTAACTGCTGCCGATTTCATGACGCGTAAGGGTGGTGGTTTCTCATTTACTTTCTTATCGAAATCTGTTTGAAGTTGAGTTTTAAGCGCAGCTTTTTCGCCATAGAAAAACATCAGCGGTTGCCCAAAAAACGTGGCCATCGTGGCAACTAGTTCAAGGGCGGCAATGCGAACGGCTGGATTGGTACTCTCAACACCCTTATTCACATTTTCAATCCACACTTTTGGTTTTAAGTGAGAGCCAAACTCAATAATTGATCCATTGACCCAGTTAAATGCCGTCGCCTGAAGCTTGGGCGGTTTATGGCCGACCGCATACGCCATAACTTTGGTGGTTATGTGCTCCAGCGAGCTGACTTCTGCAAATGCACTAAGCACATCCGCAGCTGCGGTATTAGTTTCCGGGTCAGCTAGTAATTCAGTAATTTGATCAATGATCAAATCGATTGTAGTCACCGTTACCGGAAATGCCTGTGCTATTTTGTGGATTATTTGAAGCTTTATCTTTAACGCTTGAAGATTGACATCTTTGAGTCCCGGCTTAATTTCACTGATGGCGCGCAGCAGTACTTGCGATAATTCTGGGGTATTCTTATCAAAATTTTGTATTTGTGACTGCATGCTCCAAACTGCAGTTAGTCGATTCTTGCAATTTGCATCCTCAAGTCCACATAAGACATCATTGCCCAAGATATTCTTACATTTCTCTTTGATTTCCAAAGTTGAAAATTCATGTTCCACAGCAAGACCAACACTTAAGGTGGCAGGTTTTTTAGGTTTATCTACGCGCGACGAAACCAGACTTGTGGAACGAGGCTTTTTGTTGCATGCACCGAAAGCGGCTCTATGTGTTTTACCTTTTGCCAAATTTTCAACGGATACGCTGCGCCTTATTGGCAACGATTTAGCAGGCGGCGTGTTTGTTTGCGGTGTGGTGCTTCCGGCATAGAATTGTTTTATCTTCGCTTTCTTTATTGCATCGACATTTTCAAGGAATGGAAGCATTACGCTTTCGCCCATAAGCTGCATAAGACTTGCCAATGCTTCCGCAGAGCAATCACGCACATTTGAATCAGACTCGTTCAATGTTTTTATTAGATTTGAAACCAAATCTTTTAGAAGCTTTTTGTTCAACGTTTTCTTTTTTTGTACGCGGCAGGGCACGCGTCAAAAATAAAGCGGTCTCTGCTTTAACGCTGGGATTTTTGCTGCTAAGCGACGTCACGATGCACTCCCTGCATTGATGCTAGACAAAATGAAGGATATATGGCATCCAATGCCTCTCTCAGCGCCGTTACAACGTTGGCCTTTCGCTCTTTAAACTTTTCCAGCAACACGGGCACGCAGTCCGCTGCGTATTTAGAGAACTTTTTGCCGATACGATTGGCTAGCATAGCCAAACAATTTCCGGCAATGGCCACCAAGACGACATTGTTGTCCTTTTTGTAATATTTTAGTAAGTGCAAATACCAGCAGCTTGTAATTGGCGTTCTTTAGAGTTCGATTTTTTGTTAACAATTTCTCGAGAACATCCAGCGACTCTTTGCGTATGGTCCAAATTGGCGATTCGAGATTCTCGTAGAAATTATTCGGCAACTTTGACAGCAAATCGACTGGTTCCATTAACACATTTGTATCCTCGCCAACAACATCAACTTCATCAGCAACAGGATTCGAAGCCATAATTATAATTTTTTTTACACAATTATTTTTTCACACAATTCTTTTATTCCAGGATATACTATACAACCTTTCAGTATCAAAATATAAATTGCAATGAATTATTTTCTGACATTTGACTTAGGTTAAATTCTTGAAATCTTAGCCTACTTTTTTCTTTTTTTTATTTTTTTCAAAAATTTAGTTTATGAAATTAAAAAAGGAAAAACGTTAACTGAACGAAGCTAAAAAACGAATCAATAGTTGTGATCATAGAATATACATTATAAATATATATAAAATAAACAACAAATGAAAATAAAAAGGCTACTAAAAACTTTTTACCCAAATTTGAGTGACTACATTCATAAATTATAGCTATTTTCATATAAATTCGATATTGGGCGGAAAAGGGCTATATTCTAAAAATGGGCGTGGCAGCTTGTATTTTATTGGATGACATTAGAATATTTTTTAACTTCAGTGACTTTCTTAATTAATACTATTTTCATGCAAAAAATTAGAAAAACGTAAGTTTGTATGGGGTATCCTTAAAATGGGCTCACTTGATTTTAACACTTAACTCTTAGACGAAGTTCGAGTTTCAGGTCAATATCTTAAAACTAGCAATGTCGCATAAATACAGACAGGACAGACAGACAGACGGACATGGCTAGATCGACTCGTCTCGTCGTGCTGATAGAATATATACTTTATAGGTCTACGACGTCTCCTTTAATGCGTTACAAACTTGACAAAAATAATACCCACATGGCGGTAAAAAAAAAATTTACTTTATTTGAAACTCTGATATTTCTCACTTTTCATCGACTCGAGTAAAAACTTGTAGGTTTGTATGGGAGCTATACCTAAAAATGGACTTAGGAGATCTTAAGTTTCAAATATGGAGGCCATATCTCCTATAGTCTCCGAAATAATCTATCTCATTGGGCAGACAGACGGACTGACAGACATAGTTAGTTCGACTCCTGTTCCAATGCTGGTCTATCTTGCCTCCATCTGTCTGTTACATACATCGCACAAACTTAATATACCCTTTTACCCTTTTGGTATAGGGTATAAAAATATATTAGCTGCATCATGGCGTTCTGTTAGTCACTAAAGCTGTTCAAGTAAGTTATGAGTCGATTACCGAGTCGCGTTGACCGATGTATGAAGTTCTTAGCCTCATAGAAGTCAAATTGTGATAAGCTACTTTGTAGCGGACAGACGTACATTCGCATTCAATAAGGCATGCAACTGTTTAGTTACGCTAATAAGCTTACCTGACTTGTTAGTGATATTAGCTGGCATTGTCGACTTTTCTGAATATTTCAGTTAATATGCAGCATATTGGGTGAGTTATTTTTGTTATTTTTGTAATAGAAGCTGATATGCAAAATTAGTTATTGCATAGATACATAGAATGCATATGTAATCGAAATTGATAGTTTAATAGATACATCGATGCATATCTAACCAAACACTTTGCATTACAGTCAATATGTATGTATGTATGTGTGTATGTGTGTGTGTGTGTGTGTGATATCGTATACAGAATGCATTGATGCATGCCACAAACGATTTAGAGCAATATGGAAGCAGTTGGATTAAATGCCAAAGCCAATTGATGATTTGTTAATATTTGCACACAAATTCTGTGAATACATTTCGAGTTGCATTCACTTTCATTTTGAAATGCTCGAAGTTATTTCTTTGCCCAATGTTCACATTTTTAATTGAAGAATTTTTATGATAATCAGACACAATAAAATTATGCTCTCCGCTGGACGTTGGACGAAGGTTTGATGCTGATTTGATGCTGGAGTTTGCTGATTCAAAAAAGAATTCCAAATCAACTCAAAAATAATGAATGATGAATTCCAAGAGACTTCGAAGCGAAAACATGATTCGTAGTTAAATTCAGAAGGGGTTTTTTTTCTTTTTGCATTGAATCTTGACTGGGAATCGAAAGTTAATCCACGATTAGAACCCAAAGCTAGAGATAGTACTCGTTAGTGTTTAATGTGGGCTACTGTCTTTGGGTAAAAACCACAGCCACCACGAATCTCCAAAAAAGGGCTGTACCCATCGAGCTAAAGTTTTCTGGCTTTGTTTTTGGTCAGATATCGCAATATACCGTGGTCCAATACCCCATGCCTGGGGATGGTATTAATCAGTTATTTCCTTTATCAATTAATGTTTTTTTCTGCCAACCCTATTCAAAGCGATAGAGTTTTGGTCTAAGGTTGGCCAAGCATACTGAATCTGCTGGAATCAGCTCGGAGTGATCTACTTTGAGCTACTCTAACCAAACGAAACCAACACTTGGGAACGTTGCCAACAACAAGATATAATGGAATTTAGCCGGGTTCTATGCTAGGCCACACTTTAAGACCATCTTGAAGGTGCTTTAATGGAATGTCTTAAACGCTGACTAGAAATGTTAAAATAAAAAAGAAAATTATATATTTCAGTGTCTGTCTGTGTCGAATATTTTATTACTGTTCTCATCGGCAAAAAATGCTAAAAAAAAAAAAAAAAATAATTATTAAAGAAGTTTAAATAGTTTATTATTTTTTTTAAACAATTTTTTCCACTTCAATTTTACCATCCAAATTTATAGGCTTGAGACTATCGAGATCAACTTTCATCCATTTGGCAATATTTCTTAATTGCTCCAGAGTTAGTTTATCGTCGAAATCATCATTCAAATCAAATAGCTCATCTTCGAGCGTTGTTGGTAGCGGTGGCAGCGTTAAAGCTGCTTCAGGACGTAGTAGTGCCGGTGCCTCAAATAATGGAATTTTTTTGTCTGCAGCTATGATATTATTTTTTAATGATTAACATTTTTAAAATCAAAATATTCGGTTTACTTACCGGTTTTCTTTTCAAGATTCTTTTTTAAAACAGAATTGCAATTATTCTGTAATTTTTCAAGAAACAAAAAGCTTAAATTAAAAAAGTAACGAGTAGTTGGGTAGTTAGTTACATACCAGATATATGGTGTAACTTGCATTTGGATGCATATTCTCCTTTTCTATTACTGAGTAGCTATAATGTTGTTCTTGTTTAGTTGGAAACATTTTTTCTTTTTTTTTGGTGATTTTATTCTGAAAAGAGAAGTTGAGTAGTTTTTCAGAAATATTCGACGAAAGCGTACTTTTTTAGCTTTGCATTTTTTGGTATTTCTTACCAAAAATTGTACGAATTTGTAGACAATATTTTCCACCGAATAAAATCTTAAAAGCTTAACAAAATCCGAATGTGAGCCACAAATTTAAAATTAAATAACAAAAAAAATAAAAAATGTTATTATTAAAAAAAAAAAAGGAAAAATTATTGATGAACTTCGCCGCAACGCCTGCTTGACTTTTTAGTGATAGTTCTGTACTTTTTTTTTTTTTTGTCAATCACATGTTGTCTTTTTTTCAAGCGTGTCCGAGAAATCTCTAGTAAATCGGTTGCTTTGTAAATCTCGCTAGGCTTTGAGCTGGTCCAGGGAGTCTGATATATCTTCATAAACTTTTTACTTCAGGTAAAAGTCTTGTGGCGCACAAATGGAAATGTACGCTCAGCAGTCTGGATTAAATTTTGACAAAAGTCGTGTTTTTGGCGTATTGCAGACATCAAAACGGAGCACCCTGTATATACATTCTTGATCCGCTCGACGATATGAGTTGATTTGGCCATGTCAATCTGTCCGTCTGTCTGTCCATCTGTCCGTCCGTCTTCCTATAGTTAAGGCTTTCATTTACTCAGTTTTGACGATATTGATCTCAAATTTCGAAATTTTTTTTTTTTTTTGCAAAGGGCCATCTTTTCCAATTTTTGCGCTCATTTTCGAGTATTTTATCATTGAAAGAAGTAGCAGTATTTGCCTAAAAATCTACCAAATCTCGAGCAGAAACCTGAAAGATTTGAAAAAAAATTCTAAGCGATTGCTGTGACACCTTGAAATCACTTTTTTTTTTTTTGGTAGAGATTTTCGAGACACTACTGAATGAGTATAAAGCGTTTTTTTTTTTTTTTTGACTCTTTTTAAATTTAATTTTTTTTTTAATGCTTTAAAGGAAATCTTAAGCTTTTCTTTTTGTTTTTTTCTTTATGTAGGTACGCATTTGTTATTAGAACATAGCAAGTAAGTTTAATAGTTTTCTATTTTCCGGTTTTCTCTCTCCCAGTTTGTGTGTGTGTGTGTGTGTGTGTTTTTGTGTGAAAACGTAGCAAGTGCAAATATTTGGCTACATATTTGATCCACTTGAGCGGTATAGTGAGCTACCTCAAAGATAAATACCGCGAATACACAAATAGCCAGAAACGTGCAAATGTATCTACAAATGTGTGTGTGTGTGTGTGTATCTATGTTAGTATTAGTGTATATTTGTCTACGCAAAATAACAAGCAAAGCAAAAGCGTTTCAAATGACTATGTTGGAACACACACAGACATATTCATTGTATATATGTGTGTGTGTGTGTTTGATTGTTTGAATAAATGCATGTTTGTTTGTTTGTGTATTTAGAACAGAATAGAACAGAAGAAATCGCGTTGGGCATGTGGCCAAAAGTGGAAATAGTAGCAGCCGAAAAAAACAGCAGCAGCAGCATCTGTGGCTGTTTTAGCCACAGCAATCGCAATGGAAGTGGTAAATGGTAAAAGCTGCAAGAGAAGCTGTTGAAGAACTGCATGCACTTGTGGTTGACTACAACAACAACAACAATAACAATAGCAAAAACAATGAAAACAACAACGCTGACAAATAGTAAAAACCACAGCAACAACAACAGCAACAATGTAGAAACTTTACTCAAGCGCTTTTTGGCAAACGCGCTTAGCCAAAACTGAAGTATCTGCAAGTAACTCAAGCGATACTTTAACCCGCAGCAGTGGCATTATTTAAGCCACAACAACAACAACAACGACAACAGCAACGACGATGACGATTGTTGAATGAGATCACACACAAAGCGGCTGTATACAGCCACCTGCAATCCTGGCAAACAGCTTTACCTCAAAAAGCAGCAAAAAGATACAAAAAAAAAAAAAAAATACAACGGAAGAAACTTAAGGCGCACTGCTGCAGGCTGACAGCTGCTGTAAATGTTTTCACTACTTCAGGTAAAGAAGCGACGTTGGAGACGTTGACAAAGTTCTTTTTTTTCATTTTTTTTTCATTTTCAATTCAGTTAGTTTGAGTTGCAGGCGGTAGCGGATTAAAATGAAAAATGCTTGCAGCAGCAAAAATGTGAAAATGCTGCAAGGAAATGAAGCAAAATCAAATCAAATCATTGTCACTGGCCCACCCTCAAAAGCAGTAGCAATGTTGTTGACAACAAACAACAGCAAGCTGCGACAAAAACAACAACAAGAATAGTCATACTAAGAATATTACTAGCAAAGATAGATATAGATACATTTACAGATACATTTACAGATACAGATACAAATATCTAAATAGAAATGAAAAATGTATAAAACAAAAGGAAACAAGTGAAAATTTGCAGAATCAAATTAAAAAGCTGAAAAGAGCGGAAAATTATAACAAATGGCATAACAACAACAACAAAAAAAAAAAAAAGAAAAATCGTAAACATTGCTTAAGGATATAAATAAAATTTGCTGCAAATGCAAAATGTGAATAAACAAAAAAAAAATAAAATAAATCAAAAAAATGAAGCTTTAATCGTGATGACTGACTATATTATGCGCTATAAATGAGTTCCTATTACAAAAGCAACAACTTGATTATATGTATGCATCAATTTTTATGCAATATATGAACTGATTGGAATGCAAGCGCTACGAATGCCCAATTTTCAAGAAAGCAGACCCCATAGTTTACGCGAACCACTACGGAAATAAGTCTACTACCGATCGAAACTGCCATAGAGAAGAGCTGCTTACGACACTCCAATAAGAATGAAGACGCTAACAAATACCCAAAGCATTGTCAGGGTTGGAAAGAAGTTTTACAAACCTTTCGATACCATGTGAGGATTTAGACTGTGACTTCTTCAATCGCCATCATAAAATCTATGTAGAACCAATGACCTATAAATGAAATGTGCTGCTCGCGTAATGCAATTTACCCCTTTTTCCGGTTTTCTTCAATATTTCAATTTAAATTTAATTTAAATAAATTATAAAAAATGGGAGGGGTTGGGGGTTGGTTTTTTTTTATTTTTGAATTTCATTTTTTTTAACATTTTTTTTTTTTTTTTTTTTTTTTTTTTTTTTTTTTTTTTTTGTTTTTTTTTTTTTTAATTTTAAATAAAAAAAAAAATTTTAAAAATAATTTATTTTTATTTTTTTTTTTTTTTTTTTTTTTTTTTTTTTTTTTTTTTTTTTTTTTTTTTTTTTTTTTTTTTTTTTTTTTTTTTTTTTAAAAAAAAAATTTTTTTTTTTTTTTTTTTTTTAAAAAAATTTTTATTAACAAAAAAAGAACTTCTTTGTTTTTCGATAATTTTTACGAAAAAAAGGTCAGAACGGCAAATCTTGGAAAAACTGTGAGAATGGAGAATTGTAGCAAACTTCGTCTACTCAGATGCAGAGGCATCTAAAACCAAGAGATCAGCTTGGATATCAAACGAAGAATAAATCTTGCTGATCGATGCTATTTCGTTCTCGGAAAACAAATATCGAGTTTTTATCAAAAAAATACAAAAATTAAACTTTACAAAAAGCTGTTACTTTCGTTCATGGTGTATGGTTCAAGACAGCGTTAGGTGCATTCTGGAGATAATTTTTGGAAAAATCGATATTGAGAAAATAGACATATTTTAACAAAATTAAATACAATCGATATCTTTGGAGTATTGAAAAGTATCGATAACTTAAGGTCAGCGAAAAGTATCGATATTTTTAGAGTATCGAAAATTATTGATATTTTTAGGAATTAAAATTAGGTGCATTCTACAAAAAAAAATGTTCGGAAATGTGAAGTAGAGTTTTTATCAAAAAAAAAAAAAAAAAACTTAACTCTACAGGGTGTATGGTTCAAGTTAGCGTAAGGTTCATTCTAGAGAAAAATCGATATTTTTGAGTATTGTAAATATAGCAATATTTTTACTAAATTAAAAAGTGACGATATTTTAAGGTATCAAAAAGTATCGATATTTTTAGAGTATCGAAAAGTATCGATGTTTTTAGAGTATCGAAAAGTATCGATATTTTTAGAGTATCGAAAAGTATCGATATTTTAAGAGTATCGAAAAGTATCGATATTTTTAGAGAAGAACTATTCGCATTCTACAGAAAATTTTTTCGAAAGACTTGTGTACCCATCAGAGTGGACAACGATTGCCATAATCGAATGAACGACAAGCTGTACGGGCTATGTATATATTTTATATAACAACATCGAGATAAGTAGTCAGGCACAATCAATATAAAAAATTTCACTGAGCTGGTCACCTGCTACGTGTGAAGGCAGAGGCTCCGACGAAATAAGTTTACAAGCGAAACGTGAACGTATTCGGTGAACGAGTAGTTCTTGGAAGATTGAAATTCCCAATTGATATCAAAAAGCATTAGATGATCCCAGCTGAGTCAAACCTAGCCTGATAAAAAACTGTTATGGCCAAAAACAATAAATAATGTGTGAAGTGCATAAAAGCAACGTTACAGCCAAACAAACAAATTTTTTTATTTTTTTTTTTTTTTTTATTAATTTATTTTTAGTTGTTCATTCTTTATTTATATACATAAATATTTTCATTTTCTATTTTTAATAATTCTTTTTTGTTTTTTTCTTTTGCTCTGAATGAGTGAAAAATGATAAAGAATTGAAATAACACTTGTGTGAGTTGTGTATGAATGGCTTCAGGCAGGCAGCGTAGCAGAATTCTTCTTCTTCTTTTATATTTAAGCCGTCAACGTTCGGGAGTGAGCGAGATGAAAATAGTATTGCATACAATTTTGTTTTTTGTTTGAATTGAAACAGTGCCGCCGTTTCCGTTTTTGTTTTTTTTTTCCTACGCCGCATTATCACATTGGAATACCCTTTGCCTACACATTTTTCTGTTTTGTCTCTTTATTTTTTTTTTTTTTTTTTTTTGAATGTTCCTACAGACTTGCGGATTAAAAGAAAAACTCATTAAAATTTTGTTGGCCATGCACTTAATGCAATTCAGCGAGAAATTTGTTGCATAGCGTGTAGAATGAGCGAAAAGGCAGCATAGAGGATGGCAAACACATACAAACATAAATAGTAAAAGTAAATGTGAATGTAGCAGAATTAAAGGAAAAGATTGAAAGCGAAAAACTTTGCTGCAATATTTTAATAGCATTAAATAATATTTGGCACACTTGAAATTTACAAAAAAAAAAAAAAAAAAAAAAAACAAAACGAAAAAAAACCTAAACCCTTCACAAAAAAAAAAAGAAATGAGCTAAACCAGTCACGGAAAACATCTATTCACATTGATTTTATGTTTAATGTTACCAAAATATTTATTCTCTTCATTTTACAGATGATTTTGCGTATGTTTCTTGTTGCAGTGAGTGGCAATTTGTCATTCACATGCTTTTTTTCAGTTTAGGCTATAACTTATATTTAATTAAAATGGAAACAGTGAACTTAGCATGGAATTCATGGAATTGAATAAATTAATTAATAATTAAAAATTCAGAAAAGAACAGCATAGAATTTTTAGAAATTGAAAAAGGTTTGTTTAATTTGCATACCATATACTGTACTGTCCACATATTAGAAGAGTAAGTTGTATATGATGCCAATTTTTTTATGGGTAAAAGTAAAAAAAAAAATTAAATCGATACTTTAAGAGTATCGAGAAATATCGATATTTTTAGAGTATTGAAAAATATCGATATTTTAGAGTATCAATATTTTTAGAGTATCGATAAATATCGATATTTTTAAAGTATCGATAAATATCAATACTTTTAGAGTATCGATAAATATCGATATATTTAGAATATCGATAAAAATCAATATTTTTAGAGCATTGAAAAATACATCGATATTCTTAGAGTACTGAAAATAGCAATATTTTTACAGAATCAAAAGGATCAATATTTTTGACTTTTAAAAGTATCGATATTTTTAAGGTATTGAAAATTGCCATTATTTTAAGAGCATCGGAAAATATCGATATTTTTAGAGTATGGAAAGTATATACTTTTTACTCTTTTCGTTAACTGCCAGTTTAAAAATTTAGCAAAGAAAAGGTATCAAAAAACATATCAATCACATAAATCAGCACAAGCTAAACACAGTTAAGCACAACATGTCTTTCAGATAACGTTCAGTTAAACTTGGCGATATAAAACTAGTATACAGTCGGGCTTCCTTTTCAAAATCACTAAAATTTAAAAATTTACTTTTCAAATAAAAATGTTCGTGCTCCGACAACCGCAAAACGAAAATATTTTTTCGTTTTTCAATCGGTTACATATGACCGATTTTTTTTTTCGTTATGTTCGATAATCGAAACATGTCGAACTATTTATTTACATCATTTTTTTCTTCAGCAATAAAGTTTCATTGCATTCAAAATGTAAGTATAAAATTGTCCCAAAAAATTATTCAAAATGACACTTCAATTATATTACTTAACAAACACTTACCTAGCAGAGGGACAGAGAGAGAGAGACAATGATATAGCAAGACTAAGCTATCGACGAAAGCTGAGAGAAGAATTTTCTATTTATATTACCTGGTGTAATTGTATCATGGCTAGATCGATTAGGCTTTAACCAACTTATTTCAACGTTGCTAACGCAGTGATAAAATTAAGATGATACTTTTCATTTACACTACACTCTGTTTAGATAGTAAAAAAAAATAAAATCCTAAATATAAGCCTTAGATACTATTGTATGTATTTTGTAGCAATAATGTTTTGGATAAGTGTACGGTTTAGTTCTACTCGTAGATTTAATTTGTGCTGAAAGCCTTTTCATCAAGAAATTTTATTTATTTTTTCACATTTAATGATTTACCAGAAATAAATGTTAGAATAAAAAAAAAAAAAACAAATGGAAACTCTTAACTTAAAATAAAATATTGTACATAAACGAGTAGTTCAGTTCATAAAGGATTTATGGCAAACGATAAACGCTTCAATGAGTTAGTTTGGGCAATTTTATTTTGATGTTTTCAAATTGTACGAAAAATTTAAGTTTTATTTTAGTTTTTTTTTTTTTCTATTTTTGTATTGGCCAAGTCAAAGAAAGTAAAGACTCTAAAAAAGTCAACCAACCGCAAATCCCTTAACACATTTGTCAACACTTCATCATTGTCAACAATGATTGCTACTGGTGCTGAAGTGTCCCTTTCGTTTAATACACTTCATTGAACGTCAATATACAATACTCTGCGCTGCGCTGCGCTGAGCTGCTCCTTCTGCAACTTTCGCCTTTGTTTCAACTGTAAATGCCCCATTTTGGATGATCCCGAGGGCATTGCAAGGCAACAAAGAAATAAACAAACAACCAAACAAACAAACGATAGGAAAGGAATGAGAAGAGAAGAGAAGCTGCTACTAATACTACTACAACTTTAGTCAAAAGTCAAAAGTATAAGTTGATATCAAGCCGAGTTGAGTTAAGTTGAGGTCGGCAGAGACAGAGAAACAAATCAACAGCCAAACTGTTAAAGCAATAACAACGCCATCAAGCTTATTTCAAAGCAATACGCTTCTAGATAGCTAGATACATAAAAAGATAGAAAGATAGATACTATACTATATATAAGTAGATATGTACGCATACGCACAGATACATTTATGCAATAAAAGTGTGTGACTGTGTCAATTCAATTGAGTTACTTTTTTTTTGTTTTTCCGTATTGTTGCAAGTAAGTATTTGTTTTCTTTGCTGATTTTATTTTTACTTTTTTTTTTTTTTTTTTTTATTGTTTTGACAAACTATGTCAATAACATCTTTATATTCTTGGCCAATTTGAAGTGTAGTCACAGTGAGTGCTGTTCTGTTGTGTAACACATTTAACTATACATTTTGTTTTTGCTTTTATTTATGAGGGTAGTACGATTAGAACATAGAGTTCATATTGAATTACATTCGAATGAAAACATTTATATTTATAGCTGCAAATGTAAAATGAGTGTATAGAGTATGCAGCAAGTATTCAGTAGTACAAGTACAAGTATCTAAATGATAACATTAAACATATCAAATTAATACTAGAAATATTAAAGAAAAATTGTTGCTCAGTTTATATACCATTTATTATATTTTATTTCACATGATTCAAGCAGTAGTAGTGTGCAAAATAAAAGATTTATCGAAATACTCCATTTTCAAAAAAAAAAAAAACTATCGATTGCTTTTTTAAAAAGTTGAAACGTTTAATCTTATATTTTGTTTAACGATACATCGAGTCAGTGTATAAAAAAGACATATTTTTATTTAGGTAACATTTTTATATATATTCTTGATCAGCTGAGTGATGAGGCGAGTCGATCTAGCCTTGTCCGTCTGTCTGTCTATCGCTAATTTTTAAATTTAAGCTTTACTCTAGCATATAAAAATCAATCAGTGCATAGCTTTTTTTGGGCATGACACACTACAAACTTAGCGCCTGTTTTCGTTTTTTTTTTTTTTTCATTTTGTATTTCACCAGCAATAAGATAGGAATCGGGCCACTATAACACATATAGCCTCCATACAAACTCACTATCCATTTTCTGATTATTGTCTTAAAATTTTACCATAACCGATGATAATCATAAATAAGCTATTGAAAGATTCGAGTGATTCAGGTTTCGCAAAGATAACGTTTTTTCTTGTTTTTCTTCAGTTTCGAAAATATTGATTAATCGATTTTAATATCGATTAATCGATTATAATTGATGTTTTCAAATAATCGCACAGGGCTAGATGCAACACATATTTATGCGAACTATCACACAATAAAGTTTTTCTTTTGTTTTCATCTGACAAAATCGATTTTTTTTCGATCATCTAATATAATCGATGTTTTAAAATAATCGCACAAAGCTTGATACAAGACATAATTTGGGTTGTTCAATAAGAAATGTCGTATCTGTGATCGAATTTTGACGCTTTATTACACATAGAATATTAGAACTAGAATTATTCGATTTAAGTCAAATATGCACTGTTTTGTTCGTAAACTTGTTGCTATTTAGAAGGCAACTTCATTATGCTCCCCTTTATAAACCCCCCCTCCCTATTTGCAAAAAACTCAGAAAACCAGTTTTAAAGATGGTAATCACTTGGTGCCAGGTCCGGACTATACGGTGGGTGCGATAGGACATCCCATCCGAGCTTCCGTAGTTTCTTGCGGTTCATCAAAGATGTGTGAGGCCAAGCGTTGTCCCTATGGAACACTACACCCTATATTATTTAAACATCCTGTGTAGAAATGAACACCCTGTTAACAAAACATCAAATGAGTACTCGTTGTAACGAATACTCGAATTTTTAATGTTACAGAAAAATCGTTACAGATTGTGTCAATTTTGCCAAAGTTTCGCTGCATAATAAAGTTTTTAATTAAACAGTTTAAAAGAAACTTCGAGAACGCAAAATCACGCTGCAAACATTGCTGCCCAATCGCACAGTGCGTTTCAAGTTGTTGGCGACGACAGCTGCTGTGTGTGATAAATTTTCTATTTCTGATTTGCAAATAGAAAAATGTCAACGAACTTCAATATTGGCGATTTAGTATTTGCCAAAGTGCGCGGCTACAAACCATGGCCCGCCAAGATAACCGGACAAATGGGCAAAAATTACAACGTTCATTTTTACGGCACTAACGAAATCGGAAAAGTGCACAAAAAAAAGCTTCTTGTGTACGCCGAAAACAAGAAAACGTTTTCTACTAAAAAAAATAAAGAACGCGCCAATTATAGAAAAGCCTTGGAAGAAATTGCAGCAGCAGAGAGCGCAGCTATGAAGATTGCATCTGCGCCGGCGCCATTGGCAGAAATTAAGAGCTGAAGAAGAAGAAGAAGAAGAAACTAAGCTCAATAAAACAAAACAAATACCAGGCGATATCGCTCCGGATTGCAACAATAATAAAAGCCGTAAACGTGAAGTTTCATTTGAAACTAACAAAGCCGTAGCGCCAGTTTCAGTTAAGAAGCGACGTGTGCTTCCCCGATACCCAAACGTAAGTCTATGACGGAACCATTTAAAATAAATTAAAATTAATTTCTCTTTGCTTCTTTTTTTGAAACAGATCATCTACAATTTGCTAATGGTTTACTTGCCGCATGGTGTGCGCATTGGTATAAAACTTGATTACCAAAAAGCCACTAAAATTTGATAGCATTGAAGATGAGACGAAATGGATCAATGAATCTTTCGTCCGTGCGCATTCAATAAAACAGAAACTCGAAGCGGGTATTGTGTGCGTGGAAAGCGTTTCAAACTATTATAATCATAAATCCAGAATCAAATGATGTATCGAAAGCTCAATACGAATTTATTGTGTCTTTGTCGAAGCAAAAATATTCACTTAACGAGGAGTCAGCATTTCAAGAACTTGTAATGCAATTGTTCGACAATTTAAAATCAACACGCGTACCAAATCTGCTGCGTTGTTTAGAAATTTTGAAGCAAGTAAAACGTTTAAAATTAAATCCTTTGATTTTGTTGCGTAATCTGTATTGTGTACGCGTTATACACGATTTACAAAAACGTTTCTTGACTCCGTGTTCCTGGAATTCGAATAAAAATACTATTTTCGATGACAATGCACAGGCGCAGAATATATTCGAAGAAGCCTGCACCATTTTCTATAATTTTGAGAGCTTTTTTTGCAAGAATTCTGTACCAATTGTGGCACCAACTAATTTTTGGAAAGAGTTTCGCCATAAAGTTGCTATCTACGAGACACACGTTAAGAATGAAGAAACCTATAAGAAGATTCGATCTAAAGTTAATCCAGGGCAAGTTGAATACTTAAAAAAAACATGTTTGGCTGCTAATTTACAAAAAAATAGAAATAAGATTCAGAATATATAATACGTTAGTTACTTTTTTTTTTGGTTCAAAAAAAAGATGATTATGAATTTTCAAAAATATTTTTGTATGTTGTGCTGTGCTGTTGAAATAATATGTACCATCAAATATTATCATTTATGGCAAATGCTTTCCTGAATATATTCCATGGCAACAGTTTACGGCTACACCTTTCAATTGGTCAGTTTTAAAGATATTGATCCGAAATTTCAAAAAGAAAAATTAATGCAAATGCAACGCACGTTAGGAAAATGAAGTCAAAGATACAAGCTACAAATAAAATTTATGGGTGTATTTCAAAATATAAAAAAACGTTTTACCCCATTTTTGACGTTTTTGTTTGAAAATCCAATACAATAGGGTATATTACAAAGATAGGGCTTAACATAAGGAACATAAGGATTGGGTACGGGGTATCTTGCAGTCGAGCATACTCGACTTTAGCGTGATTTTTGTCAGAATTATTTTTTCAAATTCACATAACGCTTAAAATTGGTTCGAATCGGACCGCGAATTTCTAAATTTTTAAGAAAATTTTTAATTTGTTTACTATTTTAAGATAAAATTTAATACAAATGCTGCACACAAAGATCTATCCACGTCAAATGTTGTACAATAGGTATATAAGCTTCGGTCCAACCGAAGATAACTTTTTTTCTTTTTTTTTATTAAAAATATTTCTATACAAAACTTTTAAAAGTGCCCACCTATAAGTGTATGTATATATATATATCTGTCTATATATATATATATATCTGTCTGTGTTTGTATATGTTTGTATTATGTAGCAATAATAACAACAACAACAACAATGATGACCAACTATTATATTGGTGACAACGACTAAAACGACTTTGACATTTTCTAAGCCATTTACAGCATTTAAACTTAACAAGCGACCAAAATCACAACAGCAGCAGCAGCAGGGAGTAGGAGCAGGGAGCAGCGACAGTAAAAGTAGCAAACAAACTTGAATGACGTTTGCGAAAATTTTAACAAAAACAACAACAATATAAACCGAAGAAGAAGAAGAACAATTTCAGTACAAGTGACAAAACTGAAAATCCCAAAAGGATCAACGTTTCAATTTGTTTGAAATGTCCTTTTTTTTGTTTTTTTTTTTTTTTTTTGTATTTTGACTGCTTTTAGGTTTCTTCCTTTTTTTTTTTTTTGACTTGTTTGCTTGTTTGAGCTTTATTTGAATTACACGCTGAGTGGACATGTTATTATTATTATTATCATTATTTTTATTATTATTTTTAGTATTTTATTTATTTATTTTTTTCTGTTTTTGTATTTTTTGTATAGAATAAAAAAAGAATCTATAGAAAGAATGTTATTGTGTACAAAAAAATAATATTTGTGCTTTCCTCTTATTTTTATTTATTTTCTATTTTTTACTATATAAACACATTTTTAATGCCAAATGTATAGTACAGTCAGATTGTGTGTGTGTGCGTGTGTGCGATTGAGCAATTGTTTGAACTGCTGCTGCAACCTTTAACATTTGATTTTAGTTTTGTACATAACAATTGAGCTATATAAACATGTACATATGTGTATGTATGTATGTGTGCGTAAAAGACTCTTTAACACCTACAAAACGCATGTATAGATACGAAGATACACACAGATACACACACATACATGTTTAGCAGCAATTGTAGTTGTCAACATCCTTCTTAATGTTAGGCAACAACAACAAAATTTGTTATGGTTCGTTAAATTCTTTAATATGGCATTATCCTTGCTTGAATTACTAGACAACATCGTCATCATCATCATAACATTTGTCTAAAATTGCTATTGTTTCTTGATTTATAATTACAAAGCTAAGCATGCAGCTAAGCAAAAATGCTTACAATTTAAAATTAAGTTCATTTATACTAGGCGTATGTGTAATATTTTGAATATTTTTGATATTTGATTCTTTTGAGCAAGCTTAAAAAATTTTGATAATCAGTTAAATACAATACAACTAGTTGCTGCACACAATAATTAATTTTTATCTATGTCCAAATTACACACATCAGAAAATAATATTGTAATAAAAATAAAGGAAAATCGTAATTCCATTGAGTAGGAAAAAAGCTAACAGCTTCATGACAGAGATAGATAGTTTAATTGTAAATTGGTTTAGTTACAGTGCTGAGCAAAAATTGAAAAACAAAAAAAAAAAAAAACGAAAACGAAAAAAAAAAAAATGTATAGTTGTCGAACAAAAATACAGTGTGTCACATAATATCTAAGACACGAACCATATTGCAGTAACCACGAGCGCCATCTATGTGGAAAACAAGTTTTGTTGGACATTTTTAATAGGTATGCGTCATGTATAGTGAAAACTTATATATTATATAAAATATTTTGTATTTTTCGAAACGAAAGCGAAAGCGAACAATATATTTTAATGAATTGTGTGAAAAACCCTCTCTCAACCGATTGCGTACCACTGAACAACGAACGCGTAAGTCAAAATGACCCAACAAATTGTTGCGTAAAAAGCGCAGCAAATATGTTGGGTATTTTCCCGTAAATTACATTGTTCAGAGTCAGCAAGTTGTAGTGAAAACATCAGAATGAATGGCAAAGAGAAAAAAATCTACTTTGAAAGAAAATGTGAAAAGTGTAATAGGTAAAATATTAATGAAATAATAGATATGTCTTTTTTTAACTAGAGTTAATATTGGGCAAAAGCACAGGCTGTGCTTATTGTTCGGGTCGTACTAGAACTTTTATGGATTTTGATAAACATTAACACAAAAACAGTGTTTTACTACAGCACTCTGATTAGTATAAAATATTTGCTGTTCAAAGTTATGTAGGGGTGCCCACAACTAGGTGGTGCAAACAGGAGGGTGCCCATAACTAGGTGGTGCCCAAAACAACTAGGGGGTGCCAGTCGGGGTGCTCACAACTAGGAGGGTGCCCACAACTAGGGAGGGTGCCCAAAACTAAGATCAACTAGAACAAAGCCCAAAACAAGTAGGGGTGCCCATAACTAGTAGGATGCCTACAACTAGGATACTACCCACAACTACGGGAATACCCATATGTGGCATACTTGTAGGAAATATGTACAAAAAAAAATCCGTGCAGTACAATATATTTTTGTACACACGGTAAAGTCAGCACGCTGCTCTTTTTGCACACATTACATTGCATTCATTCATTCATTCACTCATTCATTCACTCATTCATTCTTCATCAATAGCTTAAGTGCAATTTTCCCTTGCTATACTTTTTATTATTTTCGTTTCGTTTTCCGCAGATTTTGAAACATTAAGCGCAAATAAGTGTGGCACAATTATTTTTACTTAATTTTTTAAAATAAATTAATGCACATAGAATGTCCGTCCGTCCGCCCATCTGTCCGTCTGACCAGACAGTTGGTTAGTGAGATGAAGGTTTTGGTACAGACAATGCATACAGGCAGGCATGTATGGGTGTGAATGTTTGTTTGGTATTCATTGGTTTTTTATGTGAGTGTGTGTGTGTGTGTGTGTGTGTGTGTGTGGTTGTGTTTCTGGTGTTTGCAAGCAATTAAGTTTTATAATGCACGCGAGCTGCTGCTGCTGACTGCTGCTAATAATGAACTCATTCATATTCATTTAAAATTGACGCTAACAGAGTCATTCAAACAAATACTGGCAAATATCTTTGTATACAAGCGTTCGTACGTATGTGTAAAAATTAGAAGAACATAATATACTCGTAGTATAGAATAGGTTGCCTTTGCTTGTTTTATTTTTTTTAGATTTTTAAAATATGTGGAAAGTATTTGAAAATTTTTTTCAACTGTTTTTTCTTCAAATTCAATTAATTTGCCCACAGATGGCAGCAACATCGGCAGCCTCATTGGCAAAAGATGGCAAATTACGCTCCGTACAAATATTTTCTTTTATTTTGAGTGATAAAAGTTTAAACATTTTCTTAAAATGGCTTCCACATATTTTAAAAATCTGAAAAATAGCGCAGTAGGCTCTAAAATATATTACAAAATTTGAGGTATTCACGACGGTGTCCCAGAATTAACGCAAGTCCCAGAATTAAGGCAATATTTGCAATAATGTGCTGGCAACCCTAAAAAAATTCTATCGTGTAACGCTTCATTTCTACTTGACCTAAACTTTTCAGAGTTGCCAGTTTTTTACTGCAAATCCTGCGTTAAATCTGCCACTTGCACTAATTCTGGGAGACCCCTTAGTAGTTAAAAAGATAAAAAAATGTCGATAGAATGAGGTCTTGAAACCGGAAAAAGCTATTTATTTGGGATTATTAATGGGCGCATTTAAAAATGGTTAAAAAATGTTTTTGGCCTGTTCAAGGGGTTTCGGAAATATGGGCATGGAACTCGTTGGTGGACCCGAAATAGATTTTTGTACGAATTTTTTTTTTTTTTTAGATTATAGGCTAGCACTAGGACGGGATGTGGAAAATTTTTGATCCGGGGCTTAATGGGGATCTTGAAACCGGAAATTAATTAAAAATCGCAATGTCGCGACTGAAAGTAGTGATTTGCGATTTTGGAGTTCCTCAGTGAACATGTTCAGTTATCAGCGATTTTATCAGTGATTTGTGCTTTTATCTGCATTCGCAAATCGTTCGCTTGAATACCGAATCTGTACAAATTCGTTGGTACATTTGAGAATCACTTAATTCGTTAAAATTTTCAAATCACTGAAAGCGTAATTGCAACAAAAATACGAAAAATAGAAAACTAAGTGAAATGTGATATTTTTTTGTAGACAAAAAAGTAAAACAAAAGGCAAAGTGCAAAATGTTATCTGCCAATTATTCGCGAATTGCAATGTTATCAGTCACTGCGATTTTTAAGTCACAGTCGCAAATCACACTGTGACTCAAAAATCACTCTTTTTTGCAAACACTAAAAGATTCTATAAAGCATTAAAAAGTACATATACAAGTAAAATATCGTAGTATATGTTAAAGTAGCCTATGTTCTTTTAAACGACGTCTTCGACATCCTAATCGATGCATCACACAATAACAACGACAACAACAACAACAGCAGCAGCAACACTAAGAATCACAATACAGCTTAAAGCTGAAAAGCAAACGAATTGTTATTCTTGAATAACGTCGCACTTCCGATCTGTATTTTTATGCCATTTTAGCAATTTTCACTTCCGTTTGTAATGCGATTGTTGCCTTCTTATGCATTATATCTCGTTTTCTTTGGAATACTTTTTTTTTTTTTGTACTATAACACAAGCACAATTGTTGCCCTTTTTATTTTTATTTTTATTTATTTTTTTTTTATATGATTTTCTGCAGTCTTCCTTCGTGCTACAAGCATAATTCTGCTTTGCGCTTTTGTAACGAGTGACGTGGAAAAGCGCGGAAAATACAAAAAAAAAAATAAAAAAATATTTATAAAAAAAGAAAAGTAAAATTTCTTACTAGACTGTCTCACTATAAACGCACAGCATTATTTATTCTGAAACGGATAATAATAATGTCAACTGTAAAGAGGCATTCTTATTGTTATCAATGTTGCCATTTCTATTTAGTTTACTTACTTACGATATTGGTTAACTATCCTTGCCTGTATAGATACCGAAGAATAATTTCAAGACTTTAAACAATTTTCTAGGCTAAAGCAGAGCCTTTAGAGCAGCAATTCATGTAAAATGAACAAAGAAAAGTACAGGGTAGCAGGTACGCCTGGACATTTTTTTAGAAATTAGTAATACTAAGATGAGAAACGACCATTCACACAAATGCTGCATGAAAAATTGAAAGTGGCTTTTCGATAATGTACTGCGAAAAGCCACTTTTTTGGACTGTCGTTTTTTTTTTTTTTTGCTTTCATGCTCAACTAACAAGACTTCGTTGACTTCAAATGTGAGCATTGATCCGATCGCTTTCATTTTATTTTATTTTATTTTATTTTATTTTATTTTATTTTATTTTATTTTATTAAGAAAAGAAATTTCGAAAATGCAATGTTAATTTACTTGCCATGCAGTTATATAGTTTTTAACTAATTAATTTAACTAGTTCTCAATTTATTTAATTCATTCATTTATTCTAATTCATGCATATATGTTATGTGTGTGTCTTATGTCAAATCACCTAACTCAGCTAGCAGATAGGCAAGCAAATAAGGAGCACAGCGCCATGTACTGCATATAATTTATATCAGAAAGTTCTAAACAAATATGAGAAAAGTTTTTTTTTTGTGCGAATTGCAAAGTCACCTTTTCGTGAAAATGTTCAAGGAAAATACTCGCGAAAATGTCTTGAAAATTTGGCGAAAGGCAATGCCACACAACACGGCGTATATTCTTGTTTTGATTCATAGCGTCAACAGCGGAAACAGCAGAGCTAGTATAGTTTTTTTTTTTTTTTGCTGTTAGTATTTTATTCAGTTTGCATGTGGCATTAAAATTAATTTGCTGTTGATACTTTGACGCAACACGCGAACGAAGTCAAAGAAAAGAAAGTCCTTAAAGAAAAAATAAGATAAACGAAAAAAAACCGCTACTACACTACTTTTGTCAAAATAAGTTGTTGCATTTTTTTTTCAGTGTACGTATTTGTGTATGCATGAAGTTGTTAATCATATTAAGCGCTAACAGAATTTATGCTGACAGACGGACAGACAGCAAAACACAACTCACCAAAAGACAAAGTAAAAAAAAGCTTAACATATAAATTCATGCAAGTTGCAAAAGGAGTCATTTAATTGGCAATTCAAGCTAGGCAGACTACCGCTAAGCTAGGATAACCAGGAAACTATCCAGGTACTTGCTTAAAAAAAAAAAAACAAGACAAAACAGTCCAACGAGTAACAAATAAATTTGTCAAATATTTTATGCAGTTAACAAAAAGTTTTGAATGAAAAAATTTCAATGAAAAATTATTGCAAAAGTTTTTGTTTTTTCATTACAAAGTGTGTATTTTTTCGCTATAAACTATTTTAATAGTTAAATATTGTGTTTCACACGAAATGAAAATAAACTCGAATTTTAAGTTAAATGTTTATTTAAGCGGAAATTATTTGTTAAAGATAAAGCGACATCTGAATTATTATCATACGACCAGACAGACGGACAGTAATATTATCGATATGTTTTTTTTTTGCTTATGGGTAAAATTAATAATTTATATCGAAATAAGAGTATTCCCCTGGATACTAGCTTTGTAAGAAAAGTACTTGTTTGATAATAAAAGTACTCGTTTGTTGGGAAAAGTACCCCCTTATTAAAAAAATTACCGCTTGATAAGTAAAGTACTCGTTTGATAAAAAAGAAAGTAACCGTTTGATAAGAAAAGTACTCGTTTTATAAGAAAAGTACTCGTTTGCCTTATCAAAAGTACTCGTTTGATAAGACAAGTACTCGTTTGACTTATCAAAAGTACTCGTTTGACAAAAAAAAAGTACTCGTTTGATAAGCAAAGTAACTGTTCGAAAGTACTCGTTTGATAAGAAAAGTACTCGTTTGACAAACCTAAAAAAAGTACTCGTTTGATTAGAAAAGTAACCATTTGACTTATCAAAAGTACTCATTTGATAAGAAAAGTAACCGTTTGACTTATCAAAAGTAATCGTTTGATAAAAAAAGTATAAAGAAAAGCACTCGTTTGCCTTATCAAAAGTACTCGTTTGATAAGACAAGTACTCGTTTGACTTATCAAAAGTACTCGTTTGTCAAAAAAAAACCGTTGAAAACTCGTTTGATAAGAAACGTACTCGTTTGCGTACTCGATTGATAAGAAAAGTAACCGTTTGACTTATCAAAAGTACTCGTTTGATAAGAAAAGTACTCGTTTGAAAACGAAAAGTACTCGTTTGATAAGAAAATAACCGTTTGAAATGAGGAGTACTCGTTTGATAAGAAAAGTACTCTTTTAATAAGAAAAGTAATCATTTATAAGAAAAGTACTCGTTTGCCTTATCAAAAGTACTCGTTTGTTTAGAAAAGTAACCGTTTGACTTATCAAAAGTACTCGTTTGACAAGAGAAGTAACCACTTGACTTATCAAAAGTACTCGTTTAATAAGAAAAGTAACCGTTGGACTTCGAAAGTACTCGTTTAATAAGAAAAGTAATCGTTATATAAGAAAAGTACTCGTTTTCCTTATCAAAAGTACTCGTTTGATAAGAAAAGTACTCGTTCTATAAAAAAAAAAGTAACCGTTTGATTTATCAAAAGTACTCGTTTGACTTAGAAAGTACTCGTTTGATAAGAAAGGTAACCGATTGACTTATCAAAAGTAACCGTTTAATAAGAACTCTTATGTTTGAAAAGAAAATAACCTGCTTGATAGTAAACTACTTTATTGAAAGGAAAAGTACTCGTTTAGAAACAAAAGTAACCGTTTGAAAGTACTCCTATGATAATGAAGTTATTGATAAGTTAATATGTATTTATAAGAAAGTATTCGTTTGAAACTCGTTTTAAAAGAAAGTTATTTAATGGTTAGATAAGAAAAGTACTTGATTGATAAGAAAGCACTCGTTTGATGAGAAACGTACCTATCTGTTAGGAAAACTACTCGGTTGATACTAAAAATGTTCTCGTTTGATCAGAAAAAGTAATTGTTTGATTAGAAAAGAACGCACCTCTGTCCGTCCGTCCATTAGTCTATGAAAAATCACAATTTCGAATTGAACGCCAAAAACTGATGGTTCGTCATTGCTTTCATTTATTTTGTAGTTTTATAAAAACATTTTATCACATTCATACATGCTACTCAAAAATATCTTAATCCATTTCACAATAAAAAAAAAGCTTTTCATTGCGAAATTCATATTTAAACTATTTTGTTACTATAAAAATAAAACAATTTATATCAATTATATCAATAGTAAAATATAACCAAACTAAAACAAAACCTATTGTATATTTGTATATGTATCTATGTATGTATGTATGTATGTACATATTTAGGTATGCAGTTACATAGGAACTGGCAAAATACAATTTACTATAGCCACTGGCAGCGGAAATGGGCGATCAGCCAGTCAGGACATCATTGCCACAATGTGACATTTTGATATTTAGACTGACAGTATGTCAACTAGACTCTGAGTGTGCATTACTAGTTGTACTAATACACTCTCTCTCTCTCTCTCTCTCTCCTCTGTCTCTCTCTTGGGGCTTTGGTTACAGTATTGCTCCTTTTAAATGGTTAAATGTTTAGCTTATTTGAACATTTCAAGCGTTCGTTCATTGCTTCTGGCTATTGCGCTACTGTCACATATTGTGTTGCTCTTCTACTACTCGTACTCGTATGCTTCAGTTCTTGGTTATTTGTTGCAGTTTAAGTGACTTGGAATTGCAATTTATTACTGACGTACTCAGTCAGTCAGTCAGTCAGTTAGACTGAGTGAGTGAATGACTAAGCATGCCTATATGTCGACCTATAACAATATACAAACTCAACACTGCTGCTGCTGCTATCCTAGATAGTTATTTGTATGCTCCATTTACCACTTTTTCTTCTGCTCCTGCTTCTGCTTCTAACGAAATATGAGAATTTAGTGTAATGTGGCAACATTTTTGTATTTTTATTGTTGCACATATTTTTCAACAAGTAGAAACATTCAAAAGTAATTTATTTACAAAAACGTAAATTGTATCTTTTGTGTTTTTATTGTATTTGTACTAAAATAGCTTATCAAATCAATAAAACAAATGCTAAATTTAATTTTAATTTTATATACGAGTATAGCAACAAAAACAACTCAGATATTGTCGCTGCCAATGTTCGATATTCAAAATGAAATGTAAATAGTTCCTAAGGAGAAAAGTTTTAAAACAAAAAAAGAAAACAAAATTTCTAAACAGAGTTTGACAGTTTGAAAAACTTGACCGCAGACAAAAAAAGAATAAATGTAAAAATAAAACAAAAACAAAAAAAAAAAGAAGAAGAAAATAATAAAAGCAGCAATACGAAAAACCAGAGTCAATAATAAAAAAAGTTAAAGACGACGACGGCGACGTTGACTTTATCGAGGTGGGAAAAACTATTGTGAAAACAATAAATAAAAAATTAAAAACAAGAAAATACTTAAACTTTGGTAGAACCGAAGCTAAAATACTATTTAAGGTCCAATACCTTTAAAACTTATATATCGCGCAACGATAAAAGAAAGTCTTGTTTGAAAGTACTCTTCTTATAAAAAAAGTACTAGTTTGAAAAGAAAAGTACTCGTTCGATAAGCAAAGTACTCATTTGATAAGAAAAGTAACTGTGTTCATATAAAAACTACTCGTTTGATAAGAAAAGTACTCGTTTCATATAAAAAGTACTCGATTGATAAGAAAAGTATTAAAAGTACTCGTTTGATAAGAAAAGTATCAAAAGTACTCGTTTGATAAGAAAAGTATCAAAAGTACTCGTTTGATAAGAAAGTATCAAAAGTACTCGTTTGATAAGAAAAGTACTCGTTTGATAAGAAAAGTACTCGTTTAATAAGAAAAGTACTCCTTTGATAAGAAAATATCAAAAGTACTCGTTTGATAAGAAAAGTACTCGTTTGATAAGAAAAGTACTTGTTTGATAAGAAAAGTACTCGTTTGATAAGAAAAGTACTCGTTCGATAAGAAAAGTATCAAAAGTACTCGTTTGATAAGAAATGTACTTATTTGATAAGAAAATTACTCGTTTGATAAGAAAAGTACTCGTTTGATAAGAAA
This sequence comes from Leucophenga varia, assembly GCA_018903435.1. Classification (NCBI taxonomy): domain Eukaryota; kingdom Metazoa; phylum Arthropoda; class Insecta; order Diptera; family Drosophilidae; genus Leucophenga; species Leucophenga varia. The sequence continues at coordinate 1,050,284 of JAEIFJ010003018.1, read as the reverse complement.
AGTACTCGTTTGATAAGAAAAGTACTCGTTTAATAAGAAAAGTATCAAAAGTACTCGTTTGATAAGAAAAGTATCAAAAGTACTCGTTTGATAAGAAAAGTACTCGTTTGATAAGAAAAGTACTCGTTCGATAAGAAAAGTATCAAAAGTACTCGTTTGATAAGAAAAGTACTCGTTTGATAAGAAAATTACTCGTTTGATAAGAAAAGTACTCGTTTGATAAGAAAAGTACTCGTTTGATAAGAAAGTATCAAAAGTACTCGTTTGATAAGAAAAGTATCAAAAGTACTCGTTTGATAAGAAAAGTACTCGTTTGATAAGAAAAGTACTCGTTTGATAAGAAAAGTATCAAAAGTACTCGTTTGATAAGAAAAGTACTCGTTTGATAAGAAAAGTATCAAAAGTACTCGTTTGATAAGAAAAGTATCAAAAGTACTCCTTTGATAAGAAAAGTATCAAAAGTACTCCTTTGATAAGAAAAGTATCAAAAGTACTCGTTTGATAAGAAAAGTACTCGTTTGATAAGAAAAGTACTCGTTCGATAAGAAAAGTATCAAAAGTACTCGTTTGATAAGAAATGTACTTGTTTGATAAGAAAATTACTCGTTTGATAAGAAAAGTACTCGTTTGATAAGAAAAGTACTCGTTTGATAAGAAAAGTACTCGTTTGATAAGAAAAGTATCAAAAGTACTCGTTTGATAAGAAAGTATCAAAAGTACTCGTTTGATAAGAAAAGTATCAAAAGTACTCGTTTGATAAGAAAAGTACTCGTTAGATAAGAAAAGTACTCGTTTGATAAGAAAAGTATTAAAAGTACTCGTTTGATAAGAAAATTACTCGTTTGATAAGAAAATTACTCGTTTGATAAGAAAAGTACTCGTTTGATAAGAAAAGTACTCGTTTGATAAGAAAAGTATCAAAAGTACTCGTTTGATAAGAAAAACTCGTTTGATAAGAAAAGTATCAAAAGTACTCCTTTGATAAGAAAAGTATCAAAAGTACTCGTTTGATAAGAAAAGTACTCGTTAGATAAGAAAAGTACTCGTTTGATAAGAAAAGTACTCGTTTGATAAGAAAAGTACTCGTTTGATAAAAAATAAAAAGTAACTCGTTTGATAAGAAAAGTACTTGTTTGATAAGAAAAGTATCAAAAGTACTCGTTTGATATGAAAAGTGCTCGTTTGATAAGGAAAGTTCTCGTTTAATAAGAAAAGTATCAAAAGTACTCGTTTGATAAGAAAAGTATCAAAAGTACTCGTTTGATAAGAAAAGTACTCGTTTGATAAGGAAAGATATTCAATATTGTGTTCAACTAAGAAACATACTTTAAATTCCAGGATTGAACGCTCTTTTTTTTTATAGTCTCCTAGATAATCGATTCCATACGGCAAATAGAAAAGCAGACGGAATTGTTATTTAAGAATTTAAATACGCTCAAACATTGTATATTCTCTTACTCCTCGGTTATAGGGCATGCGTAGCAATTAAGTACACCCAAAAAAATAGAAGCATACTAAATAAACAAACAATGCTGTCGCACTGTACTATATAAAACTGAAATGGTATAAATGAATGAATTGAAACAATAAGCAGCAGCATTGGCAGAAAGCAGCAAAGTGTCAAGTGACCAAAGAAAGAGCGACCGTCCGTCCAACTAACCGTCCGACCCACTGACTGACCAAACGACCGCACAGTGATTTACTTTCATGAAATTGAGATGTGCAAATTATTTATGAACAAAGGACAACACACACACACACCAACCAGTCAACGAAAGGCAAACAAAGAAGATGCTGCGACCCATACGAAAGCAAATACTAAAGTCAAGAAGCCACAGCAGCAGCGGCGGCGGCGGCACCCAAACGTTTTACTCCCGCAATTTGAATTGGCTAAAGCTTTTCGTATTAAAAACCATTGAACATGGGCCTTGGAACATGGTAGACAGACAGACAGACAGCGGCAGCGACAATGGAAAAAGTTTATGCGAAATAATTTATTAGCGGCAAACGAGCTAAAGTTTTATGAAAATTTCAAAAGTGCGACTTAGACGGCGACGTTGACTGACGATGAAAAAAAACTCGAAAATAATGCGGGGAAAACTGTAAGCTGAACATGAGGATACCTATTTCAAATGCTCTTTATTTGTTTGTTTATTTGTTTTGTTGGTTTTTTTTTTTATTCTTGGTGCTAAGCTATTTTTCTAATTTTCCATTTTATTTTTAGTTTTTTTTTTTGTCGCTGTTTTTGTTATTTGAAAACAAATTGTTTGTGAGGGTTTTTTTTTATTTATTTGCTTGTGCGAGTTAATAAAATTCAAAATCATACGTGATTTATTTCAAAACTTTGGCATACACTTTATTAAGGAGAGAAGAGATCTCGAAGTGACTTCTAGAAGTATCGTGGAAGTGAGTTTTAGAAGAAGTGGCTTCCAAAACTGTCGAGAAAGTGAAAGTGAGCTCCTGAAGTGTCGTGGAAGTGACTTTAGAAGTGTCTTTTCTAGAAGTGTCTTTTCTAGAAGTGACTTCCAGAAATGTCTTTTCTAGAAGAGATTTTTAAAAGTGTCTTTTCAAGATGTCACTTTCAGAAGTGTCTTCTTGAAGTGACATCTAGAGATGTCTTCTAGTAGTGACTTCCAAAAGTGTTGAAGAAGTGACTTCTTTAAGCATTGAAAGGAGTGCCCGTCTAGTTATGTCCGTCTGTCTGTTTACAGATTATCTTCTTATTGAGCAAACTTGACTGCAGCGTTCATTTTTTTTTTTTTTTTTTTTTTTAATTCACAAAAATTTAATCAAAGACATTTGCGTGCTTTTTTTCTGTTTCTATTGCGTACAAAAGAATAATTTTTAATTTTAAATGTCAAGGGAAATCCAGTGCAAAATGAAATTAATTAAAAATATTTTTTTTTTTGTTTTTAAGTGTAAAATAATTATTATAATTTGTATTAAATTATTTGTTGAATATTTTACATGTTGTTGGTTGTTATTTTGTAGCTTAAAGCTGTACAATTTAATATTAAAAAATATTACTCATACGTCATATTGAATTACAAAAAATTATTAAATATCGATTGAAGCACATTGAAACAAGATTTTTTATAACCGGTTCACAGTTCTTGTCACGCTGCACTGTTTTAAATCGAAAATTAAATAGAATCGAATGGTTTAGAAGCGTCTATTAAATTTATGCAATGATTTGAAACAGTTACTTCGATGCAGTTGACAGATTAAAAGACGCTTATATTTATTGCAGGGTATAACATTATCGTTTCTATACAACTGTGCTCTACTTGCTTTCTTATTTATTTAAACAGTTTTTTAAGTAAAACAAAAACAACAAAAACAACAACAAGAAATTGCCAGTCAACCGCAAAATGTTATGCGTCAATTGTGAAAGCAAAAAAAAAAAAAAATAATAATAATAATAAAAATAAATATAAAATTCTCAAAAATCTCAGGGGACAATTTGCATTCAAAACGTTCTTGAATAAATTATACAACAAAACAATTGTTTCTCACTTAAAAAAATGTTCGAAGAAAAAAAAATTGAAAACAAGTCACAAAGTTGCAGCCGAGTAGGCTAGAAATTGTTCTTACGAAAAATTTCCAAGACAAAATATTAAAAACTTGATATAAAAACATAGCTGCATAACATACAGGCTCCATGTGAACCAAATTCAGACTACATTTTGGGATTTCTATTTTATAAGTAAAGTAAAAAAAGTTTTTTTTTTAGAAAGTCTTGAAGGTTCAGGAGAGCCTATGTTTGCAATATGGTGGCTCTAGCTCTTTTATTATCTTCGAGATAATCTGTTTCGGACGTACGGACAGATAGACACGAACATTTAATAAAATAAGACATCTAGAAGTGTCTTGGAACAGACTTCTAGAAATGTCGAAAGTCGTGAAAGTGATTTCTAGAATTCACGGGAAAGTAACATCAAGACTCTCCTTGCGTTTGCTGCTCAAAATGAAATAAACTTTTCAAGGTCTATCATGCAACTTTCTGTCTGTTACATACGCTTCGAATAAACCTAATAGACCCTACAGTTACAGCGTATCAAAAAAAAAAAAAAAAAAAAAACCAATAAGAACTAGTTTTGTGCATAATAAATAATTTAAACAAATTTTTTTTTTTTTTTAATTTAATTAAAAATAAATAAGAAAAAAAAATTAACAATAAATAAAATAAAATAAATTTCGTATAGAAACAACTTATGTACCCGCTGCATTGGGTGACACCTTTGGTCTCAAAAGCATTTTAACACGACGCAATGAACCAGTCGGCCCATCTACAAACGATTTCCACAGAATACCCTTATAATTGCCAATTTCATTTGCAAATTTACCCTGAAATGTACCAAAGAGATTACTTTCAAAGCATTCACGTCCATACCACCAGGCGCCGGCATGCAAACGTGCACAATTCTGTGCATTCTCATCGTTATCCTGATCGTGTGTTGTAAACTTTTTACCCGAATGATAGCGTAGCGCATCACCCACGTTACCCGTATATGTGCCCAATAAATAAAGTAAATATTTCTCATTTTCGCCGCCAATGCCAAAGCTATCGTAACGTGCAAAACGTTCCTCATTATGCTTGTTCGTCATCAAAATCAAAAGCTCATAATAATCGCTATTCGTGAGCAGATGCACCTTATCCAGACCGATAAAGAAGTCACCGGTTAGCGAACCGAATCCCGTTTTATACGTTTGCCAATCACGATTAAAATCTTCGCTGCCATCAAAACGATTTGCAATAACAATCCAACCGCCATCTTGTGTCTTCTGATCGCATAGAACATAAAATTTTTCCGTTTCTAGTGTGGGACGTATCAGTACGACACCCTCTTTCTGTTCGCGACAATTACGTGGCTCTTTGGAAATCGGTGTTGGTGCAATAGCGCTGGCAGCATAATATGGTGCATCAATGGCGGCGCTGTAAATTATCATGAAAGTATCTTCCCCTTTTCTGGTAAAAAAACAGTAACACTTACCTTCTTACGCCAATTGCTGTATTGCTGCGACTACGTTGCAAATCTACAATCTGTTCTTGTACGCTGTTTATTTCATCTTTTAATAGGTTAACTTCACCGACAAGGTGTTGTATTCTAAAAGAATTTTCAATTTCAAAAACATATTTAATTATTAAATTGAAAAAAACGCACCTTGCTGTTAGGCCGCCCAACGCTGATACTGGACAACCAGCGCCATTTGTGTTCTAAATAAAAAAAAATTTGAATTTAAAAAATATTTTTTTAAATCCAAAAATATATTCTTTATTTCTTACATTATGCACATCCCATGTTTCCAACGAATTCTTTGTTATCGGTTTCAGTTCATCATTTGTCGTTGTCAGACACGCTAAAACAGTGACCAAAGTATCCAGTTTAAGTAACTGTGACATGTTTTTTTTGGTTTTTTTTTTCTATGCGAAAAGTATCTCAAACTTTTTTCAGCTACAGCTACAGCGACAGCTTAGTGCATTATGACGTTTCGTATTCGAACGTTTTTAAATGAATGAATTACAAAAGCTTTTACACAGTTTAACAGTTTAGAACTTAAAAACTGAGATACTTTTTTTCATTTTGCTGTGCTTTGTTTCAAAATTTTGTTAAGCTTTTGCTGCATTGCATTTGTTTGTTATTTATTTAATTTTTTTATTGTTAGATTTGCATACTTGACTTATTAATTATTCATTTAATTGAAACCAGATTTAGTGTAAACAAGTAAAATGAATTGTTTTTATGCTCAAATTTTTATTATACTCAGCACAATGTTATGTATTGCAAAAATATAAAAATAAAATAAAAATAAAATGAAATTGGAGCATTGAAAAAACAAACTAAATTTAAAATTAAATTTATTTTACAATATTATTTAAGCAAAACTTTATTTGCCCACAGATGGCAGCCTCATTGGCAAAAGATGGCAAAGCTGCGCTGTGCCCACAGATGGCAGCCTCATTGGCAAAAGATGGCAAGCTGCGCTGTGCAAATTTTTACAATGTAAAGCTCAAAATATTTTTTTAAATGCCCGAGACAAATTTAAAAAATTTAAAAAAAATCGCAGGCCTCTTTTTTTTAAAGATAAAAATCGTTTCGTAGTTATCTGAGTTATTGCGACACGAGGAAAAAAATCAGAAAAATCAGTTTTTTAAGCTTAGATCAAGATTTTGACGCTGTACCCCAAGTTGCAAGTGTGTAGTTTGGTCTTACACGACTAGAACATTTTTTGAGTGTTCCATAGTGTGCTCTTGGGTAAAATCCATAACGAATTCGGTGTTTTTAAGTTCAAAAGTGTTTTACACGTTTCATACGACAGATAAAAGCATAGACATTTCGACAGATATCTCTCGAATCGAGATAAATTGAGCTGTCAGACTGTGTGTCTTATTGAAAGATGTTTTAGTCGCGCTGTTTTGAAGATTTTAAGCTAATATTTTAAAAGTTTTTAATCTACATACAAGTTTGTATGTCAAAACCAGGCTTAGTCTCAAAATAATTCTTCCAAATACGAGCCGATGTACAAATTCTTAAATTATGTGCGGTGTATGAAAAATTGGCTTGCTGTGATTTGTGAGTTAGAAAGAGTAAAAACAAATTGTTGGAGATTTTATTGTTTGTAAAAATTATTATTATTATTTTTATACCCACCACACATAGTGTGAAGGGTATTATCAGTTTGTCGGAAAGTTTGTAACGCATTGAAGGAGACATCGGTTATCCCATAAAGTATATATATATTATTGATCAGCTCGACAAGACGAATCGATTTAGCCGTCTGTCCATCTGTCTGTCTATTTATTTCTACTCATTGTTTTTCGGTTAAGATATGAAGATATTAAGCTAAAATTTGGAGCTTATGAAGGTTTTCTCGGCAACGACTACTTTATAAGTTAGTACCAAAGTGCCACGCCCATTTTTATGTATAGTCCCCATACAAATCTACCGCCCATTTTTGAGTTTTTGTATGAATATACTTCTTATTTATGAATATATTCACTCCAATCTGGGTAACATCACTTCTACTGTCATCCTATGAATATGTTACCGATATGACAAGGATCGAGCCACTATAACTTACAGACCCCGTACAAACTCATCTTACATTATTTAATATGCATTTTTAGCTTAAAATTTTGCATATATGTATGCGTCTTATTTAAGCCCTAACATGACTTGTCTCCAACCAACCACTTTGCTAAATATAATCTACGTCACTGATGATCGTACATGAATTAATTAAAGTTTTGTGTTGCGGGTATTTGAGCTTTGGTTCTGCGGAAGTTAACGATTTCCTTGTTTTTTTTTTAGAATTATATCCGTTGACCTACGTTGAAAGCTCTGCTAAAATACACTGAGAAAATTTTCTAAGTAGCTTTGAGAAGAAAGTTTTTTTTAAAGAATATTCACGTAGCAACTTTAAAAATTATGTAATGCAACACAAAGATTCACGAAGTTGCAACGCAGTCTTTCGCATTTTTCACAGTGTATACGGAAATTAAATTAATAATTCGATTAATTACTCAGAACTAAATAAAATAAAAAATAAAAAACAGCAAATAAGTAACAACTCGTCACGACTGACTCTGCGATTCTGCCACATTGGAATGCAGATACACGGTGTGCAGTGCTTAATTTAGTTAGACAGTTTAACTGGTTGCGTTATAAACTTTAGAACAATTATTTTAGTTCGATTAAAACGTTTGCATGAGTAACACAAAACGAACGCACTGGAACGAAACGAAAAATAAATAAAAATGCTCAAAATGGATGCACTTGTCACAATGTTGGCCTGTCTGACAACAACAACGCCTCCGGATGAGTTGGGTGGTGGCACAAATACATTGGATGCGATGCCATTTGATAATGTAAGCATAAAATAAAAACAAAAACAAAAATAAATAAATAAATACAAATAAATTTTATATAATATAATCACACACACACACACTACACGCATACAAAGATGACAGGCAGTTGTCCGATTTCAGCGCTGAGCGGTTTAACAACGAGGTAAGTTTATATAGTATCTATGCAGCGCATATTTCACAAATTTTGAACTCTTGCAGACTGCATAACTTGGCCAATGACATTGATGGCTTAAAACAACAACTTGGCACATTACAAGAGCAATTGGCTGATCTTAAACGTGCCGGAGTAGCGGGCGGTGGTGGTATTGGACATGGTCATGGTGCACCAGCTGCTTTGGGTGGTGGCATTAGTATTGCATCAAGATTGTAAGTTTTGCTTGTTTTATTTTTGATGTTTATAAAATATTAATTTTTTTGTTTTTTTTTTTTTGCAGTCTTGCACCTGAAATAGATTTTCGCAGCGCTGATGATACGCCAATTGTATCACGTTCCGGTTTTGTACCACGCACTGTGGCAGTGCCATTGCCAATATCGAATACGCCGCGTAGTTGTCTTAAGCAAAAACACGGCGTTGTACGCATACAGCCCGCACCCGAAGTACAACCATTTTTTGTATTTTGCGATGAGAAGGTAAGCGGCGGCGGTTGGATACTTGTCGCAAATCGTTACAATGGCGATATGAGTTTCAATCAAAGTTGGCAAGATTATAAAATTGGTTTCGGTTCAGTGACTACCGAGTTTTTTATCGGTCTTGAAAAATTACACTTGATCACGAGCAGCGATAATTATGAATTGTTGGTGATAATCGAGAATCGTAAACAGGAACAACGTTTTGCACGCTACGATCAATTTAATGTGGGCAGCGAAAGTGAAAAATATAAATTAATTGTTTTGGGTAATTACGAGGGCGATGCCGGTGATGCGCTGCGTCAGCACGTTGGCAAAAAGTTTAGTACACACGATCAGGACAACGATGAAAGTGCACAGCACAATTGTGCACAAATGCAAGCGGGCGCTTGGTGGTATGCCGACAAGTGTACATTGAGGTAAGTGGCAAAAAAATATGTGTTCAAAATTGGAGAAAACATTTTAATTTTTTTTGTTCTTTCTAAACAGCAATCTTTTCGGTGTCTATCAACGTTTGCTTGAACGCGATCTCGATGATTATAGAGGCATTTTGTGGCAAGGTTTTCTAAATGGTCCCAAGGGTTCATTAAAAGTTGTGCGCATGTTATTGCGTCCGAAAGTGCTTTAAGTAATGATAAGCTTTATATATGAGGCAGTATTTCTCAACGGGAAGAACACAAAACCGTTAGCCACTTGTATAACATATAGCCCCATACAAAGAGAAATTTATTGTTACATCTCTTCTTAGTCGAAAATTTGACCACTTTATTATGTCTAATCTAGGATTGTATCGGACCGTTAAATACCATCTCGAAATTTTACCAAGCATAAACTATTCAAAGATTCGTGTGAGGTATATCAGAGCTTTTGTTCCACTGAAGCTAACTTTTTTCTATTCTCTTTTTTTGTTTCCACATTTTCGATCCGCCATCTTTAGTTTCAAAAAGCGCTACTTTGCTTCTGAAAGAAGACGTAGTCCTATTATTAAAATCCCAAACAATTGTCTGGGAAAGTAAGTTCTTTCGTTGAAAATGAATGTCTTATATATCATCATATGCCATGTTCATCATGTTCGATCATTAAAAAAAACTATGAAATAAAAATATATATTTTTTTTAATTTTAAACTGTTTTTTTTTTTTTTTTTTTATTTTTTTCAAGATTTTTAGTTTACAATGCATGTTTTGGACCCAACTTCTATAGAAGCAAAACTTTTTCCTTGTTTATAATACAAGTTTATGAATAAATTGTTCTGCGATTTTGTAGTAAGATATTATGAGTGTACTCCAAATATAGCAAAATTTAAATTTTTTGAATTATGAAAAAAAGTGATTTCACTAAATTGCAATTATCTCTAAATCTATCGATCCGATTTTAAAGTTATTAGCAGCATATTAAAGACAATAAAAATCATTCATAAAAACATTCAGCAGAATAAACAATAAAAAGATGAATATTGTGAAGAATGGAAAATATTATCCGTCTGTCCGAAAAAAAAATCGATTATATATTTTCTGACTTGCTGGAAGTAGAACCAAACTTTATTTTGCCGTAACACCTAAATAGAAGAAATTTGGGTTGGGTTTGTTTGGTTGAGTTTCTCATATCTATCTGACTTCATATACTCATATTCGACGTTATGGCCAAATGCCTTAGGTCAGCATTTTTTACTTGTGTAATTTATAAATCAGAGCAAGTATCGCTCGAAGTAATTAAGTAATAAATAATTCTGTACGTACAAGTATGTTATGTGCCTTTCGTATATTCGAAATACTTAAAGTGTTAAAATTCTCACGACATAAATTTTAGATTTACGCCATAAATAAATTTTTAATTAGTTGTCATGCTCATCGAAGCATTTCAAGTGCAAATAATTGATTATAGATTAGCTTTGCTTTTCAAGGACGAAAGTTAAGACAAATTATTTACCACAATTTTGACGCATTTTAGCTCATTTAAAATTGATTAAAAAAGAAAAATAAAAGTAAAATCGATGACCCTAAACGGGTTGGTACTTCGCCAACAGAAGATACAGCAGAAGGCCCAGTGTTCAAATATGAACATGTGCTGCTTGTGGATTACCATATTCAGAATGTTCAAGTATGAACATCGGATTCGGTTTTTCTGTTTATACTTATTTATTACGCTATAAGAATAGGCAAGATATTCCGCAGCGACAATATTTTTAAACACACACATAAGTCATAACATTTTACGATCGTGCTAAGTGATGCTCAGCACTCAAGTAGCAATGCGATGACTCTTGACTCCGGCACAAACGATAAAACTCGACTCCTAAAATTTATAAGCTATTTTTAACATATATTCATATTCATTGTAAACATACACATAATATAATTTTAAACATACAGTCCACTTTATAATAGAAATAGAAATTGTATATAAACATGAAATCTTTATAAATAAAATTTAGTTCTAAAACAGAATTCAAACTGTGTACGTGATTGTACAAATTGGTCCATCGATCCGTAAAAGACTAGGCGACAAAACATTTTGATCTTCGAAGTCTTAACGAATAAAGTGTATCAAATAAAGGCGTGTCTGAGGCTTAAACAGCAGACTAGGCGATCTTGGGGCTATAACTTCAAGAAACATCGAGAGAAAAGGCGAATTTTGAAGCTTCAATCTCGACGTGAAATTGTTGAACGCGATCAACAAAACAAAAAAAAATCCCAAAAAGCTAATTCACTATTCAATACAAATAAACATTACCTTACTGTGAGTAGAGGCACAGCTAAGTCAACTAGGCGACTTTAAATTTTCCTCCAACAAGTTTATTTGTACGAATTGAGTGAAATTAAGAAAAAATGGGTATTAACAGAGTGAAAATAATTGACTCTCAAAAAGAAATTGCAGAAAAAATTTTGCAATTATACAATAAAATTAATGCAAAGAGCATCCGTAGAAGCAGTTGCGCTGAGCTAGTGAAATATCTAGAAAATATCGCAAAGAAATGGATGCTAACCACATGAAATTGTTAGCAGATGGAATTGCTGAAGAAGATTACTTCGTTAACAACATGTATGAAAATACAGTTGAAAAACACGAAGAAATCATGGCAACCATCAACAAAGCGCTAAAGGAAGACTATTTGGTGCTGGAACAAAACGTATCGGTTCTGGAAGCAAATGCCAGCGGGTCCTCCAAAACTCCGGATCAGAGTGAAGCATTCAAGGGAGTATCGGAGGACAATAACTATCAAGATAAGTCTTACTTCAAACTACAAAAATTTAAACGAGAAGTAGTAAGGCTTATGGAATGGTTAAAAAAAAGAAGAATTTAAAACCGAAGCCAATAAAATGATTATAAAGAAATGGTCGACGATATAAAGTTCATGTATCAAAAAGAAATATGTGAGCTGCAAGATGCTGAGGCTGATATCCTATTTAATGATCTTCCCTTCTACCATTTAGAAACAGTAGGAAAAGAAGCGAATGAACTCAAAAATCAGCAAAGTAGCCACTGGGATTGTTTAGAGTTAGAAAAACTCAAAATTCCAACATTTTCTGGCGACTTGAAAGAATGGGCGACATTCTTCAATTTATTTAAAGATATGGTGCATAATAATGTGTACATATCAAATTCAGAGAAAATGTTGCGTCTTCAACAATGCGTGAAAGGAGAAGCTGCACGCTTGATTCAGCATTTACAGATATCAAGCAGTAATTATAATGTAGCTTGGGCACTATTGCAACAGAGATACGAGAATAAACGAATATTATTTTCGACTCAATGGGACAGAGTTCTAGATCAACCCCAAATAAACAGCGACAATACAGAAAGTGTCAGACAGCTGTTGGATACAGCTAATGAATGTCTAAATGCAATTCGTGCTTTAGGCATTGAAATAAAAGATGACGAACCCTTTATTGCAAGAATAATTTGTCGAAAACTAGACAAAAAAGGGTTAAGATTATATGAGCAAGCTAATACGAAACCGAAAGAAGTGCAAACCTTAAAAGACATAATAGAATTTCTGGAACGATATTATGAGATTTTAAAGGCAGTAAATGACAGTGATTCGTCAACAGACAGAAAACGGCCATACCAGGTTTTTCACATCTCAAGAGTCGTAAGTCAACCTACAAAGAAAATGTGCTTTTTTTGTAAGCTGCAGAACCACATGACTAGCGAATGTCGAAAATTCAAGGAAATTTCTGTTGAAGAAAGACGAATATTTGCAAAAAAACAAAGTTTATGCTATAAGTGTATAAATCACAAATATGGTGAAAAATGTCCAACACCAAAAATTAAATGTAATTTTTGTTCGCAAAATCATCATGACAGTTTACACGCTGAACAATCAACAAATGAAAATAAGAAAAGTTCAATGACGTTATGTGATTCATCTGCTGCGGTAATTCTGGCTACTGCACAAATCAATGTAAAAGCAGCCAACGGAGAATACAAATTGATAAGAGCGCTTCTAGATCAAGGCTCTCAAATTACAGCCATATCAGCAGAAGCTGCTGAAATGTTAGCAGTTCCAAAACTAAAAACAGAGACAAAAATTTTTGGACTTGGAGAAGCTGTAGTAGCTGAATCGAATTTTAAAGTAAATATACAAATTAAGCCTAGATTCGTCAGCAACCACCGTGAAATGGTCGAAGCTATAGTTTTACCTACACTATCAAGTGTACATCCTGGTCAGTCATTTGAATATGATATACAAAAATGGAACAAATGCACTTTAGCAAATCCTATGTTCAATAAATCTGACAGAATTGACATGGTGATTGGTGGAGATCTATTTGGCAGGATTTTGGAAAGTGGCGTAATAAAGATGAATGGACTAGTTGGCCAAGAAACTAAATTTGGTTGGATATTATCTGGTGTTGTTCAAAAACGTCGTAACAAACCAAAATTAACAGACCGATTTAGAAGGCTGAAGAATACATCAGATTCAGAAAAACAAAATATAACAGCTGAACATCAACATTTTGGTAGTGATTCCGGTGATCCAAATCATTCACGCAAGAGAAGTCACCGGGTAACAAAGGATGCAGTGGAAGCGAAAAACGTCGATTTATTCAACACTCCGCCACGAGTAGAAGTGAAACAGGTCAACAACAACGTCATAACACAAAATTTGGGCAAGGTGATTGGGATCGTAAATTGGGTGGACATAGACCATGTCGCCGGGGAGGAACATCACAATGTCGTCGTTGCCTACATAATAATTCAAACGATCATCGACATCGTGATATTGAAGTGTTGAGCAATATCTTGAGACCAAGGCAAAAACAGAAGCGTCTTCTCAATAAAAGAAACTCAAACTTATCAAGCAATGTTGAAAGAAAGATACAGCAAAACAATTGTCAAAAAGAAAATGTTAAAAGCGTATCAGACGGCTCAATCAAAATTCGGCACCCAGTATCGTATTCATTTTGTAAGAGATGTAAATATAGAACGGATTTATAATAATTAATAACACATCTATGCTTAAATAACTTGATCGATAAATTGATAAACGGAACAGCGAAAAAGTACATATTAACGATTTATACTAACAATGGACATTTATCGCTGCTACTCCTAATAGTAAAGAGATATCACTTATGGGCCCCGGGAGAATGTTCAAATATGAACATGTGCTGCTTGTGGATTACCATATTCAGAATGTTCAAGTATGAACATCGGATTCGGTTTTTCTGTTTATACTTATTTATTACGCGATAAGAATAGGCAAGATATTCCGCAGCGACAATATTTTTAAACACACACATAAGTCATAACATTTTACGATCGTGCTAAGATGCTCAGCACTCAAGTAGCAATGCGATGACTCTTGACTCCGGCACAAACGATAAAACTCGACTCCTAAAATTTATAAGCTATTTTTAACATATATTCATATTCATTGTAAACATACACATAATATAATTTTAAACATACAGTCCACTTTATAATAGAAATAGAAATTGTATATAAACATGAAATCTTTATAAATAAAATTTAGTTCTAAAACAGAATTCAAACTGTGTACGTGATTGTACACCCAGTGTACTCACAAAAGAAGAAAACTTCTTGGTAACTAAAGCAAAATTATTTAAACAAAATATTAAATAAAATTTATTTGATAATATTGAAAAAAAAAAAACACATGTATATACCTGCACAGCGCCCACCCCTTATAACAAATTTTTATATATAACTAAATATGATTATAGAAATCAAAAAAAAAAAAAAAAAATATTAAACTTCATTCAATTTATCAATTTTGCTTCTTGGCGTCGTTGTTGTTGTTGTGGTTGTAGTGGTAGTTGGATCCTCGTAGCCTTTTACAACTAAAGCATCACCGAAAATTGGCTTGAAAAAGAGCACAAATCGTGAATAACGGCGTGCAGAATTCTGTTAAAAAAAAAAAAAAAACAAAGAACAAACAAAAAATTGAACATTAAGCTTACAGCATGTAAACAGTTTCTTTAATTAAGCTTTTTGTTTGAGCTTTTGGTACTTACCATCATTAATCTGGAGATAATTTTTGAAACATTTGTAACTGTTTGAAAAGATTGTGTAAAGAGTCCATCGGGTAATTCAAATTCAGTATCTGCGCGTGATAATTCAGCAACTTCACCGCCACTCTTTGTGCCCAAAGCACGTTGTGGTCGTCGTTTTTGTAGTTTATTATTATTGAAGCGCTGTAAGCAGACAAGAAAAAAAAATAGAAATTTATTTATTGATTTAAATATTGCAGTAAAAACAAATTGATAATCATTGAATATCGTATGTTCACTATCTTTCTCTCTCTCTCTCTCTCTCTCTCTCTCTCTCTATTCCTAATGGTTCTTGTATTCTGCACAAAATTCTTGTATTGAGAATTTTTGTGCTTAATTCAAATTTTAAAAGCTTAAATTGCAAAACGAGCGTGCAAAGTAATGAGTAAGTTTGCTCTCTCATTGTTGCTATTATTAATTTCAGTGCGTTGTCATTTATATCCATCTGCTCTGTTAGTTTTATCTGTTTATAAGAACGAATGTGTTTGATATAAGAACGACAGATTTTGATATAGGAACACACAAGTTCATGCAAAAATTTCAATAGGGTGGTTGGTTGCAATAACCAATGAGAACGACTGAAGAAAATGCAAGGGGCATGGTATAGTAGAGCCCCTGGAACACTTACTTTGCTGCTGCCCAGCTATCGCCAAATAAAGTGTGAAATTTGCTGAAAGATACAAACAGTTTGACGTCTAGTAAACATACGACGTTTGCCAAACAAGCAGCAATACTACAAAATTATTAAAGGACCTCCGACAAGGCATCACTAAGAACCAAATCGGTCTGTGTGACCTCCCTAATTGGTATCTGCCACACCTACATAAAAAAATTGGTATCGCTTTTATATACATACTAATTATACATATAAGTATATTTATATTTGGTAGGAACATATTTATAATATATGCATAGCAGGTATAAATCGATTTTGTATTAAGACCAATCGTTCTTCATACAAGTACATTTTGTTCTTGATATGAGTGAATGATTCGTTCATGATACAAGCAAAATTCTCTCAAATTGAGATAAATTTGTGCCTATAATGAGCACACGCTCTTAAAAAAAAAAACAAAACGAGTCAAGTTTTTTTTTTTTCAAAAATTAAAAAAACGTGCTTGATTTGAGAACTTTATGTTCAATTTTAGAAAAAACTTTTCTTACAGCACTTTTGACAACGAATGAAAATACAATGTAATTGATTTTTTCTTTCTGTACATATCTTCAGTTCTGTTGATTACTATAATCAAAACGGAAGATAGTAACGTCATTTTATTTGCTAAAAATAATTTAAACAACATTTTGCGAACAGATTATTGGTTTAGTTGCTGTTTATACATTTTATCAATTTTTTGTTCATTTTTGCTCAATGTTAACCATTTTATTAATGTTTAAAATAAAAATGTACCTTATGAGCTGACATGAATGCACGCAGTCGTCAGTGTATTAAACATTTTTTTGGTTAACATAACAATAACATTCACTAAAAGCTCTTTAAAGCTCTTTACATTAACAATTACTGTTAATAATGTAACTTAACAGCTGTTAGAAACAAAACGTTAATCATACGCAATGTTTATTTAACATTTTTGTGTGTTAAATGTTAAAAAAAAAAAAAAAAAATGAATTAAATAAATAAAAAACAAGTTTATTTCTTTTTATACCAAAACATGATTTATTTCGTTTATTTTTTTTTAAGTTTTATGCCGATACAGTATTTACAAACATGATTGTGAACATGATTAGGGTCAAAACTTAACTAAGGCAAACAAATAAAAAATAAAAATATTTTTTTATGCCATATTACAAAAAAAAAAAAAAAATTATATCGATTTATAAAAAAAAATTCAACAATTCAATTTTCGCTTAAAAACTAAACTAATGCAACAATTTTTTTTTTGTTTGTTTTTTTTTTAACTAATTACAAAAGAAGAAATATATTAAACGAGAGCAATTCGATAGATAGTTATGAAAAATTGTCGAAATTTTCGTTTTTTTTTTATAGAATGTTTCTATGATTTTTTTTTTTTTTTTTTTGCATTTTATAGTTTACACAAAACTTGATTTTTAGACTATTTCTTTGCATAATTATAAAATAAAAAAAAAAAAAAAATAATACAATAAAAACAAAAATGTTTATAAATGAAAATGTGTGTTTAAAAGTAGAACATTCGTTTAGTTTCTTTTTTTTCTTAGTTTTGCTTTTATATAAATATTTATTTAACAATTGTATTGTTTCGCTGAATTATAAATTGCCTCTAATAGCCAGCCTCATCAGAATCAGGCGCTGGTGTTGTTGCACCTGCAATACCATTCGTACCCGAAGAGCCCTGCAGTATTGGACCAGAGAAACCAAGAATTTTTGAAACAACATTACCTAAACCGGCATTTGCATTGCCATTGCCCGATGATGAACCACTAAATGCGGTTATCGTTGTGAGTACACCCGTTGTTATATCATTTGCAATGTTGCCCAATGAACGGATTTTTGGTGATACAACCGCAGTGATTAAAGTTTGAAAATCCTTAATGGGTACCGGTGATTTAATATCCCATTGTTTATTCTTTTCAATATTTGAACGATCTAATTGCTCAATAACGCGTGTTTTTGTATCCAAGAAATTGTCGATTTTCTACAAAAAAAAAAATTCAACAAAAAAATCGAAAGAAAAATATACAAATAATTAAAAATTAAAAAAAATTGTTAAAAATTAAAGTTAAAAAACTTACACCAAAGACAAATCCGAGTACTGCATTTTTTGCTTCGAACGTTGCATCAGGAAGTTTTCTTTTGTTGCGTTCGAGATCATCACCCAAAACCTCCTAAAATGAAATTTGATTTCAACATGCACCAAAAAAAAAAAAGAAGAAAAAAAACAAATTTTTTTTAATAGATACTTTAGCTGTATCTGACAAAGTTTACATATTTTATATGTAAATAAATATTTAACCTTCATACTTAATTTAATACAAAAAAAAAAAATGCTGCATCATTCAATATCAAAAACATTTGAAAGACAGACAAAAATTGATTAGGCCACTGTCTTGCGCAGCATTTAAAAGTCATTGATTTAATCAATTAGACAGCATTCTTAAAAATCTGTAACTGACTAATAAATTATGCTGTGTTTTAGCATGACTTGCGGTATTAAAGATACAAAAAAAAAAAAAAAAAATATTTCGAAAAAAAAATTTTTAATTGTTCTTTGCCTTTAATTATTTAATTTTCGGTCAGTCTCAAGTTTAATTGCTTCAAAATAAAAAATACAAATTTTTTTTTTCGTTTGAAACTTTGTACACTTGTTGCCGGTTAGACTTGACCCATTTTATTGTTGCTACAAGACAGAATGTAGTTTAAAAATAAGAAAAAACAACAACAACAAAATTTACAATATAAACAAACCGTTTTTATATTTATGTATATAAACTATTTATTTATAATATATTTTTTTTTATTTTTCTTACTTGCTGCATGCTATAAATTATGCGCTAAAAACCCCCCAAGGTGCTTATTGACTTTGAGTTAATTAAGCGATTGAAATCTTAGATTGTTGCATTTTAGCTTAAATTAGTTCAAAAAAAACAAAACAAGTGCAACAAAAAAAATAATTTATAAAAAAAGTTTTTTTTTTTTTTTTTGCAATGTCGCAAAAATTTTACTTTTGAATTTAAAAAAGTTTATGCTGGCAACTCTGAAACATAAATCTTGTATTCACATATTTAATTTATTTTATGCCAGTATTTTTTTTATAGCTAGTAGCAAAAAGACAATTAACCGATTAATCGTATAATCGGTTAAGCAAATAACTGTTTGATCGTGCCATCCCTGAAAGAGTTCCGCACAAGACGAAGTATTTAATCTCGATCCCGTCCGCTTAATTTTTTTGTAACAATACCGTCTATTCAGGTATTTTTTTTATTCAAATTGTTCCATGGTTTCCCTCCGGAGTTTATTAATGTCAAACCTTTTTATGTACTCGAAGGGTGGAAACAAAAGGAGGCTAGATAGACCCTATAAAGTACATAAATTCTTGATCAGCATTGTAAGGGGAGTCGAACAAGCTGACTGTCTTTTTTGTCCATCTGTCAGGCTGTCTGCTGTATTATAACAATTATCTTGATTTACTTTGACTCTCGTTTTTCTCCAGCCCCATTTTAAGGGGTAACCCCATACAAATCTAACCCAACATTTTGGGTTTTTGCATAAAAACGTCTTTGTTTCTTACTCTAGGAAGTTTTAATTTAGTATAAATTGTGCCCATGATATTCCTAATAAAATATACCAATATGGGTAGGACCAAAAAACAAATTTTAGGTATAGCCCCCATACAATTTGTACCCCCAATTTGTATGTTTTTCTATAAAAAAATTCAGTACAATAATGTAAGGTACTAAGATAGAAATTTGCTTGAGGTACATAAAGATTGAGTATAAGGTATCTTGCAGTCGAGCATACTCAACTTTAGCTATCTTTCTGGTTTTTCTACTCTAACCAAACTGACATTTTTTAGTATTTTATTATTGGTTCAAATTTAATTGGGAATGGTTCTTTAAATAAAATATTACGAATAGATTCCCACAGAGCAAAAAGAATTATTTTTGCCTAATCCAAAGTAATAGATTTTTAATAGATTTTTTATTGGATTGTGTTCTGTGAATGGTAGGTAGGAGTATAGAAAAACTGGCTCTACTATAACATAAAAGCTATGCTAATCGCTTAAGCTCTGAAATATTGCATTGATATTAGGGGTGTCCCTATCATACTTGTATACCAGAGGAAAGTCAACAATTCCGTGCTTAACAATAGTGAGTTTTGGCATGTAGTAGTAGTAGTAGTCTGTGATATCGAATATCTTGAGAATGTTTATTATGTTTCCACTGGCATTAGCGTTTGCGTTGCACTCGAAAGCAATGCCTACTATACACAAATACTTTGCATACAAACTTGAGTCATTGGCAAGTCATAAGTAAAAACACTTTTGTATATGTATATAACATATGCAGCAGACGTTGCTTTCGATAGCAACAGTTTGACGCTAACGCAAACGCTAGTTGAAACATTGCTTATGTTAATATCGAATTAGCAATATAATGAGAGGCAACTTCTTCGTTACCCTTATAAAATATTTGTGTGTTGAGTATAATAAATAAATTCTAACATGTTTGAAGTGCATATTTGTGGTATAATAAAAATATATATATAAGAAACAGAGCAAAGTAATCAACTTTTATAATATAAGTATTTTTTTTTTTTTCGTATAAGGCTAAATATAATTTGCTGTCAATTTGTATGCGAAATAAGAAAACGCGTAGCACATTTATGTTAAAACAAATTGAGCTAATTGAAAGATATGTATGCTATATAGTATGATCGGTCTTTGATTTAAGGTAAAATTAATAATTTCAAAGCAGCAAACATGGCACACAACAAATAGATACGCCATAAATTATTGAATGGTTTTTTGGTGTTTTTTTTGTTTTTTTTTTTAATTTATTGGCTTTTTTTATATAAAATGTGAACAGGCAGTTGACCTTTTAAAGTTTTTTTTTTTTTTTCGTATTATATATGTATTTCTGTGCCTTCATTCAATTATTCATTTTATGCATATTAATGAAAAAAATAATAAAATAATCATAGACAAGCCTTATGAAAAAAAAATAAAATGTTTGTTATGGATTCGTATCTGAACTCAGTTTTAGCCAAAAATAATTAAAATATCTTAAATCATATTTTAAGTAGAGATTTCCACTAGTTTGTGCTGCAGATATATTTAGTATTGTGTTCTGGAAATCTCTCGAGATTTTAATGTCGGTTGCTTGATAAATCTCTAAAATAAAATCTCGTTGCCTCAAAAATTTGAGAGATTTTGTTTTTCGAAACAAAATTTACAATCTCTCTCTTAATTTATTTAAATGTTTTGAGTAGTATCGTGCTCAAAGCCCAAGAAGGCATTTTAACTTTGTGGTTGGTTCATTTTTGCTTAAATTTTTCATAAAACTAAAACACATGATTTTGTTATCGTATTGTAAGAGGAGTCAAATCTCTTGTCAAAAACATGTGCGATTTAAAATCATCCTAAAGATATTTCGGCATTTAAAGGCATTTCTCTAGAATTACAATTGTTGTTCTGTTTATATGCACCTAATCAGCTGTTTTTATACCCTGTACCTAAAGGGTAAAAGGGTATATTAAGTTTGTGCGAATGTATGTATCTCACAGAAGGAGGCTAGATAGACCCTATAAAGTATATATATTCTTGATCAGCATTGGAAAAGGAGTCGAACTAGCTATGTCTGTCTGTACGTCCGTCCGTCTGTCTGTTCTGCTGTCTGCCGTATGACAAAGATTGTCTCGGAGACTATAAGAGATCGGGCCACCATATTTGAAACTAAGACGCTCCTGAGCCGTCCAGTGTGCACTTGCTAAAAGTTTTTCTAGTCCCATTTTTAGGGGTAACCCCATACAAACCTACCTCAAATTCTTCAGTTATTGCTTAAAAACTTTTTCGTTTCTTATTCTAGGAACTTCAAATTTCAAAATTATGTCATTATGATAGTCCCAATAAAAAAAAAAAAAAAAATAGGTTTAGCTCCCACATACAAATTTACCCCATTTATTTGAGTTTTTGTATGAAAATCCAATACAATAGTATGGTACTAAGATAAGACTTATCTTAAGGTACATTAGTATTGGGTACAGGGTATCTTGCAGTCGAGCATACTCGACTTAAGCGTTCTTTCTTGTTTTAGTAACTTACAACGAAATTTCAGCATAATACCTGCGCTAAAACTGGCCAAAAGAATAGTGAAGAAGTGAAAATTGACGGACAGGAGCAGACAGACAGACAGAAAGACGAACGGAGAGACGTTGGGACAGACAGATGCATTTTTTCGTATTTTTCATTTTGATCGCTTTCAGTTTGCAACACTTCAGCTGCTCTCACTTCTGCTGTCACTCTCTCGCTTTATTTTAATTTCTCTCTCTCTCTCACGCGATTGGTTTTTTGTTTATTTTTTCGCACACTTCTCTTCTCTTCTTTTTTTTTTTTGTTGGTTTATTTGTTTGCTTCGAATTCAAGCTGCGCATGCGCAAGCGCAAAACATTTTGAAATGTTAACGTAGGTCGTAAACGAAATGCTGTCATTGCTTTTTGTTGTTGTTGTTGCTGTTGTTGGACGCTTTGGTAATATGGAATTTTTGTTTAACTGTTTTTTTTGTTGTTATTTGAGTTTGAAAAAGAAAAAATTTAAATTTTTGTAATAAAGTAAAATATATCACACCCCGCTTCTTCTATTTAATTTAACTCTTTTTTTTTTTTGATGTGGTGTCTTTTTGAAGTTTTACCCAAGATAACTCAAGGTCGGTTTGCTTTTAACAAATAAACTTAAAATTTTTGTGGAATAAATTGAAATACATTTTTTTTATTTATTATTTTGATTTTTTTTTTTTTTTGATTTTGCATTGAATTTATATAAACCTTTTTTTTCTTATTTTTTTCCCTGTACCCAAAGGGTAAAGGGTATATTGGTATGGTGTATGTAACAGACAGAAGGGGCAAGATAGACCCTATAAAGTATATATATTCTTGATCAGCATTGGAAGGGGAGTCAAACTAGCTTTGTCTGTCTGTCCGTCCGTCCCGTCCGTCCGTCCGTCTGTCCGTCTGTCATCTGTCTGCCGTATGAAAACGATTATTTCGGAGACTATAAGAGGTAGAGCTTTCAAAATTGAAACTTAAACTCTCCTAGGCCGTCAAGTGTGCACTTACAAACGGTTTTCTCTAGACCCATTTTAAGGGTACCCCCATACAAATGTACCCCAAAATTTTGGGTTTTTGCATAAAAACGTCATTGCTTTTTATTCTAGGAAGTTCAAATTAAGTAAAAATTATGTCTATGATAGTCCCAATAAAATATCCCAATATGGTTGGGACCAACAAAATTTTAGGTATAGCCCCCATACAAATTTACCCCAAAATATTGGGTTTTTACATAAAAACGTCATTGCTTTTATTCTAGAAAATTTGAATTTAGTATAAATTATGTCTATGATAGTCCCACCATGAAAAACCAAAAGGACCCAACAAAATTTTAGGTATAAACCCAATCAAAGATATACCCGATTTTTAAGTTTTCCTATGAAAACAATTCAATATGTATGGTATTTACTTATAGAACCCTAACTTAAGGTAAAAAAAATTGGGTAGGGTTTTTTTTATTCAAACATTCCTCAACTTCAGCGTTTTTTTTTTTTTTTTTTTTTTATTGATTTCTTTTAAGAAATAAAGCGCATTGTTTCTTGCTATTTCCGGTATTTTTGTTTAGTTTTTTTTATTTTTCGAAGCAAGTTCAATGTACCAAATGCAACAACAACAACAAAAAATAGCAAAAACACAAAATTAAAACTGTGCACGGAAAATTCATTTCACAATCTTTCCAGTATTTTTTTTTTAACGTGTATATTAATTTAATTAGCTAGTTTGTAACACTTAAAATGAGATGTTAAAAAAGTAAAAACGAACTCCTTGGACTATGTCTGTCGTCTGTCTCTGTGTGTGTTAATTAAAAAGAAAAGTAGTCATTCTTCTATTTTATTTTTTAATTGGTGTAAAAATTATTTGGAAATGGGAAGCGTATTTAAGCTTCAATTTTATCTAAGTTGACTTTTTTTTACTTTTTCACTTATAAATTATCCAAAGTCAATTTCACTTGTTTTAAATTGCATTTAGCACTTAAATTTACACAAATAATGCTGCCAATTAAAACGTTTAAAAATAGATTTGCAAAACCCATCCTTTTTTTCGATTCGATTCGATTCGCTTCTTCACTTTTCCTTTTTTTTTTTTTTGTGAAATAAAAAATAGCATATAAAATTTTTTTTTTTTTCAATAAAAAAATAACCCGTCAAGCATGTTGGCCAAAAACAAGTATTAAAGCACCCCCCCCAAATATTCATATGTATGTGTGTGTTGTATAAAAGACAAAAAACACAAACAAAATATATGACACAATGGCCAAGTAACCAGGAGTTTTGTTATTATTAAAATAAGGAAGAAAAAGTTTTGATATGTAGGCGTGTTTAATGGACAACAACACAACACAACAACAACAACTACAACAACAGCTGATTAATGGTTTTATTGTTGTTTTGCAAGATACTTATTTTTGAAAGATTTTATGCTCAGAAAAAAAAATTTATTATATAATAAATAATTTGACAATAGACTGCATTATTAAATGAAGTATTAAAATACAAGTTTTTTTTATTAAAAATTTTGTGTAAACAGCTAAAATCAAATGATTTTTAACGATTTTCGATTAATCGTTCAAAAACAATCGATATTGAACGATTTCGATTAATTGTTTTAATTAATCGATTTTGAACGATATCGATTAATCGATTTGAAACAAACGATATTGAACTATTTCGATTAATCTATTAAAAACAAACGATGTTTAACGAGATCGATCAATCGTTTAAAAACATTTAATATTGAACGATTTCGATTAATTGATTAAAAACAAACAACATTGAACGATTTCAATAAATCAATTAAAAACAATCGATATATGAATCGATTTTTCGAGTAGATACATATAAACAAAAAAGCTAAGAAGCGAGAATACACTTTATACACAGAAACTAAAAACTATTTACTATAAATCAGCGATGGGCAGCTAGTGGCTCTTTCTGTGCACCTTTGTTGCGTAAAACATTATGCTGCATGCAGCAAAGAGATACGTGAAGGTGTGTACAGTGAAATACAAACACCAACAACAACAACAAAAAGTACAGCAAAGAAACGTTCTTTTAAAAGATTTCGATGCCCACCACTGATATTGTCATATATGTAGAACAACAGACAGTTACACCTTTAAAAACGTTTACATATTTTACATTCCCATCAAATGAAGTTATCGGCGTGCCTTAAAGTGAAAGGACTAAAATAGAGTAATCTGTAGAAAATTGCTCTGGGAGATTCACTGAGTTTTTAAAACGAAGCAAGTGCAGAAACCCATAACCGATTTCTGAATATTCACTAAAATATCTCATTACTCTAAATAAAAGAGACTGCAGACTGTTGCTAGGCAGATTGATTAGATGGTTTCATATTAAGCAGTACAAAACAAGCAAATATACTGTGCTGCAGGAGTTCTAAGTTCAGCCACATAAAAAACCCAATATAGGCTCATATTACTCAAAGACTTTGCAACTAACAAAATTTGAAACCACTTTTTGGTATTTCAACAATGCTGCGTGGAATG
This sequence comes from Leucophenga varia, assembly GCA_018903435.1. Lineage (NCBI taxonomy): Eukaryota > Metazoa > Arthropoda > Insecta > Diptera > Drosophilidae > Leucophenga > Leucophenga varia. The sequence continues at coordinate 1,025,002 of JAEIFJ010003018.1, read as the reverse complement.
TTTCAAATTCAACAAAAAAAATCTTAAACACTTGAAATGTATAAATTATTTCTGAACAGTGTAGAAGGTCTTTTTTTTTATCACTCAAAGAACTTTCTTAAATTTCTAAAACAAATTTAGTTTAGAATTATAAAAAAAAAATTAAGTTTATAATTTACCTCTGCATTGATTGGATTCAAATCGGCATCGTTGCTATCTTCCAGCGCCAAAAGATCACCATTTTGTTGACGTTTAACGCGCAAACTCGGCGCCGCTGCACTTCTGTGGCAAATGCCGAGCAATAAAGCTAAAACGACAATTAGCAGCAAACTGAAATTGCACTTGAATGTTTGCATGATTCGGATTGGATTGTAGCTTTTAAGTAAGTCAAATGCTGTGAAGCAACAACAACAAATTCAAGGATTTTGGAATTAACAACAAAAAAAAAAAGACAAGAACGTTTTTTTTTTGGTGTGTTTTTCGGTAAGTTGTAAAAAATCTGTAAAAGATACAAAGAAATAAAAAATTAATAAAATTTAAATAAAATAAAAAAAAATACAAATTGTTAGCACGCTGCGTATACGCAATATTTATGTTCGTATATAGCACATGTTTAAATTGTGTCATGACCTTCAAAAGCAATTTTATCAAAAAAAAAAAAAAACAGATTTATTTAAAAGATTATTTTTGTTTTTTTTTTCAATTTAATTTGCATTTTTTTAATGCTTTTTCCCAAAAAAATTTTGTTAAGAAAAAAAAAAATAAAAACACTACACAAGACGCTTTAAAGCGCCAAAAAAAAAACGAAAAAAAGTTTGCCAATATTCCAAAAAAAAGAAAGAAGAAAAAAAGCAAAGTGTTGTGGAAAATTACACACAGTTTTTAGTGTTGATAATAATCAACAACAACGAAAAACCACAAAACTTAAAAAAAAAAAAAAAACGCGATATACAAACGACTCGATTTGTTGCTTTCGTTACGATTCGATAGTTTATTTTTTTTTATTTTTTATTATTATTGTATTTTTTTTTTTTTGTATACTATTTTTGTGTAGATACTTTTTGTATATCTCAGATTTCGGCCAGCAGGAGCTTTGGCGCAAAAAAAAGCGGCGTCTGGTTGAAGTAGTGTCTGTCTTGAGCGATACTAGCACGTTCACTAACTTTAAGCAAATGACTGCAGACGAAAGTTACTTCAATGATTTAGCAGTGGCCAAAAATCGGTTACAACAACCCACAACAGCGCCGCTATTGAGTGCGCGGTGCGAGCGTAAACAAAGTTAATGCGCTGAACAGCGGCGCAACAGCGGCGCAAATAAAGCAGCACAAGCAGCAGCAGCAGACGTAAGCAGTTAACATGGCAGCTATAATGGCAACGTTTTGAATGCAGCGCACGTTTGCATATATAGCATACATACACATATGTATCTAACTAACTATACAAATGTATCTAGATACATATATGTATCTTTTATTTATTTTGCTTTTTTTCTGCGAAATCTTTTTTTTTTTTTTTTAACGCGCATTAAAAACCAAAGCGCAGCGTGCCAAATTGTGACGCCTGCTGCACTTTTGAGTGTGAACGCATTTTTATTTACACTCGCATTTATTTATGTATTTGTGTAACTGTTTGATTGTGTATGTGTGTGTGTGTGTGTTTAACCATTTTATGCTCAATAAATGCGCTCAATCCAAAAACCAAACTAAATGAAATGAAAGGCAAACAATTTTGAATTTCGTTGAAATCCAAGCTGCAATACTTTTTTTACAACTTACCAAAAAAAAAAAATTCATAAAGGATAATTCAACTATTTCCAAGTTCAAATTTGAGTTAGATGCGACCATGGTCTACTTTTTTTGGATGAGAAGCTATATCAATGAAGCTTTAAAGGGATGCTATCAGGGAAACACCGAAAACACTTCCACTAGAGTTGTGAGTTTTAACTTTAAAATTTCAGTTTAATATCTTTAAAATTGAAGGAACTTAGCATCATACAAACGGACAGACGGAAAGACAGACAAAAATACAGATGATCGAACGGACGTACAGACAGACGGACGGACAGACGGACAAGCAACTAAACAGAGACTGCGCTGTAATATTAAAATCGATTTGAATCTGAATCGTTTATCCGGTTCCACGCACACCTCCCATTTTTCCAATTTTCCGACATTTCATTCGTCTTGTTCCATTATTTTAAGAATGGATGCATTTTCTTCGGAGCCACGCACACCACCCACTTTTTTAACTTTGCAAGTCCTGTATGCCGAATTTCATTTCTCTCAAATACTTGCCTAAATACGATGAGTTTCTGTATCGTTTCTATGGGGCCACTCCCATTGGACTAAAATTACTCATCTACGAATTTTCAATGAAATCGGTTAAGTTGTTTCGGAGTTATTCAAAGAATTTATGATCGAGATATGAAAAATAGTCTACGTCGAAGTTTTTTTAGAAACACTATGACGCGAGAATTATAAATATTAGATATATCCACAATTCCGGCTTTATTGTGTTACAAAATCTATTAAAAAACTAAAATACTCATTTAAAAAAAAAAATAATAAAATTGGTCAACCAGCAGCTTTGCAGCTGACAATGACGTCAACGTCAGCGCTAACATTTTTATTGCTGCTGCTGCTACTGTTGCTGTTATTGCTGCTCGCGATCGCGTCTGCTATATTTCGATTCTTTGTAGTTGTATTGAGTATAAATGCTATTTAACATTGCGTCAGCTAACAACAGCAACAACAGCAACAACAAATACAAACAGTAACAGCAGCAATAACAGCGACGCAAAACTGATTGAACAGAAAAAAAGTGCTCAATAAGGAGCAAATAAAATTTGAGTAGTTTTTGTTGTTGTTATTCTTGAGCATTAAAAAGTAAAAAAAAATTTTTTTTTTTTTGTATTGTTTTTTTTTTTTTTTTTTTGAATTGCAGCTGTCGCTGTTATACACTGCGAATGCGTAACATTTTAATTAATTTAAGCTCTTTACAGACAATTTATGAAAAGTTTATACATTTTTATATAAAGTTTGTTAATTATTTAAGTTTTTTATTTAATCTTGCTGCTTATTTTAAGCATTGTACATGATATATGGTTTATTTTTTTAACTTTTTAAAGTTAATTGAATTAAAAATTAAAAAAAAATTTAATTTTTTTAAATTATTAAAAATAATTGTGCAGCATTTAATTCAACTATATGCAAAAATATTACGTTTTTTTTTTTTAAATTGTTTCATAATTAGAACAGGTTTTTTTTTTTTACAAAAATTATCAATTTTTAATTACCTCAATTAACTGCAAACAACTTGAAACACTTGCAATATTTTATAAATTATTTTAACTCACTGCCAAACAACTCAAATCAGATAAAATATTTAAGAATTAAAAAAAAAAAAAAAAAAACTAAAAAGGTTAAGATACACATACACGAGACAAAAACACGCATAAAAAATCATTAAGCAAAAAAAAAAAAAAGAACGACTAAATTTAATTCGTTAGATCAGACAGAATGGTGCTAATTGTTTTCGTAATGCTGTCAAGTTCTACATGAACATTGTTAGTTTTAATAATAATTTGACGAACTTTGACTTCCATAAAACAGCAAAAAAAAAAAAAATGTTCTTGACACAAACAAACAAATAAATAATAAAAAAACATAATTCAAATTAAAAATTCACATAACAATGTACCATATTAAATTTTATTTATTTTAGCATAATTTTAAAAGATTTACTCAAGTAGCACAGAAGCTCACTTGCACATTTTTTTTTGCAATTTAAAAAACAAAAAAACAAATTCAACAGGAAATGCAGTTGAAATTGTGTTAAGAGCGCCAAACCTAACATAACTTTGTTCAGCTTTTCAATATGGCATGGAGCGTGCTCAAAATATATCGATACTACTCGATAATATCGATGTACTGAAGCTAATCGTTATTTTAAAAAATGCTCATTTATCGATACTTTTCGATTTGAAAAAAAAAAATATATCGATATACTGAAACTAATCGAAATTTAAAAAAAGTGCTCTAAATATATATCGATACTTTTTGTTAGATAAAAAAAACCAATAATTAATCGATATAATATATTTCGATATTTTTCGATAGTCTTAAAAAAAATCGATAATACCGAATCTAATCAATAATAAAATGTATCGATACTTTTCGAATTTTAAAAAAATCGATAAAACGTTATACCGAAACTAATCGATATATTTAAGTATAATGCATTATATATATCGATACTTTTCGATTGTCCAAAATAATTCATAATATTGATATATTTGGAAACTAATTGGTCTGTCAAAGAAAAGTGCTCAAAATATATTGATGCTTTTTGATATTTAATAATATCGATATATTAAACAAATGAATCGATACTTTTAACATTTAAAAAAAATCGGTAATATGTTGAAACAAATCGATATATGAATAATATCAAAATAAAGTCAAAAATATTAAACCTTTGACCTTATCTGGATTTCGATCAAAATCAATTATAAAACCGATATATCGATCTATTGTTAGTTACTCCACTTTAAATAAAAAAAATTATCGAAAGTTCAATGTTAAAAAAATTATCGATGTAATATCGATAGTTCGATGTTTTTCTCAGCGCTAGTTCGAATGCTCTGCAAACTTTTCTCGTCTGTAGGTGTGACACTAAGGGAAAATTATCCATTTATCATATATGTATGTTCTCGGGGACTCCTTTTTCTTAGGCAATTTAAAAATAATTATTTACATTTTGTATTCCTGTTTTCATTCCGCGCTTCGGTATACCTGAAAACTGAAAATGAAACTCAGCAGCCGTACGCTAGTCGCTACATTTTCATTTAATTTAATGTAATCGATCGATTCTTTCGGACAAGAATTCCCAGAAGAAACTACGCCAGAGCCCTTTTAGCACAAAACTAATCTGAAAATTAATCTGAAGGGCGACGGAAAATTAATCCAAGGTTCCACAATTAAACATTCACCTTACTATTTTACCTTGGCTTAGAGTTTTGCTGTGTGCCGTTTAGTATTAGTACAAACTGAAATTGAGGCTAAATCCGTGTAACGTAACGTCCGCAATGGTTGCATTCACTTATTTTTGGACAAAAATTTGAAAATATATTTACAACGACCTCGACCTGAAGCGCCAATAGGATTAAAAAGTACGCTTATAAAATTTAACGTTTACAACTTTCAGGATTAGTGCATCTAGTTTAGGTTGAATTTTGCAAAAAAAAAAAAAAAAAATTATAAAAAATATATGTATTCAAAATCCAATTAAATTTTCTTACGCTTTAATTTAACAGTTCAGTTCATGGTTTTTTTTTTTTTTTTTTTTGTATAAACGAAAATGTTTATAATTTTTTAATTGCATTAAAATTTATGTAAAACTCAAACATCAAATCTTGTACGAAACAAAACAACAATGAAATTGCATTTAAGTTAAATTGCATATTTTTGTGTTTAACTTCAAAATTAAGCAATAATAAAAAAAAATTAAAAATAAATTTCAAAAATTAAAAACAAAAAATTGTGCATAAACGTTGAAATGACAAAAAAAAAAAAAAAAAAATATTTAAATGTTTTAAAGCATAAAAAGTTAACCATAAACCAAAAAAAAAAAACAAAATGAAAGAGAGCAATAAAATAAAAACCATTTAAATGATCGTCAGAAAAGACAAAATCAGCAACATCAGTGAAGCTGTATTTTTTGTAGGTCACAAGGTCGCAAATGTAACTTTGTTTCAGTTTTTGGGTATTTTTTTTCTTTTTTTGTTTTTTTTCTTTACTCAATTAAATTTTTATTATAATTTTTTTTTTTTTTTTGTGCAAAAAAATGAAAAAGTTGTAGCGATTGTTGATTCGGCAGGTCGCTAAGCTTGGCTTGCAACTGTCTGACACCTTAAGGTCCCACTCTCTCAGTCAAAACATAAACAACAAAAACAACAATAATAATTATTGGTGCAATCTTAATAGCGCCCAGTTAGCTTAATTAATTTTGCAATTCTTAAATTCCGAACTGCTTTTATGCATTTCAAATTAATTCATTAATTTTTTTTTAATATTTAATTCATTAAATATTTAAAAAATGAAAAAAAAATCTTTAAAATTTTGTTTTTTTAAATAATGATTAGATTATTTTAATTCTTCTTTATAAAAAAGTATATTTTGTTTTTCGGAAAGCTTGTAACGCCATATTTAGTTATAATTTATATATATATATATATATATTCTTGATCACCTCGATGAGACGAATCGATTTAGCCATGTCCGTCCGTCTGTCCATCTGTCTGTTTGTTCTCATCTTTAAGCGCAAAAGTACTAGTAGTGCGCAAAGGCGTACTAGACGCAGGGCTTCCTAGAAGCATCGCAGATGCGTAAACTAGTGTTAGCAACAAAATCACTTTCGGTGATTTTTTCACCGTGATACAATATAAAAATCACATTGTCGCACTGCGACTGAGAGTAGTGGATTACGATTATCTTGTGCCTCAGTGAACATATTCAGCTATCGGCGATTTTGTGCATTGCTCTTCGCGAACAGTGATTGGTGTTTTTATAACTTTTCGTGAAACATTCATACTCGCTTAAACACCGAACCTGTACAAATTCGTTGGTACATTTACCAGTCACTTGATTCGTTCGTGCAATTTGCTGAAACTGTCATTCAAAACAAATGTGATTAACTTAGATCCGCAATTGCAAACAAAGCAACCAAGCAATTTTCAAGAGTTAGTCACTAATGCGACTATTATTCAAAAATCAACATTTTTGCCATCACTAGCGTAAACCATGAGAACAACAGATAAACCAGCATTTATGTGTGTTCGAGAGCAAGATACTTCAAAAATATCTTAAGAATTGAAAGGGGAGGCACAAGCTCCGGCAAAGATACTTTAGAGAAGAGAATATTCACCGCGACATTGAAGAGAATTAAATTAAGTAAGGCAGCCCTAATATTGGAATCCACACAAGACCAACCAGCACCGTTGTGGTATATGGCCTGAACCGGTAGACAAATTGGTCCAGAAAGTCTTTGTACATATTTTGATCGCAGTGAAGTTCCATTAAGAACATAAAGGACACCATCGATTCATAACATTCTATAAAAAAAGAATATATAACAAGCAAAGACATTCGAATTAACATTGACAAAATATAAACTTTATTGAAATACAATGGAGAACATTAATTGGATTTGATATATTATTGAGTTGTAACACCCTAAAACCTTCAATTTTACACGGATTGTTGTTCTTCTCCTTCTACTTTTATTTTTTATTCTCCTTCCCCCTTTTTCTCCTTTCCGCCCACCTCCTTTCCGCCCACCCTCCTTTCCGCCCACCTCCTTTCCCTTCTCCCTTTCCCTCCTCCATTCCGTCCTTTTCTTCCTCCTCTTCCTTCTCCTTATTCTGCTCCTCCATTATCTCCTTCACCATCTTCTCCCACAGCTTACGACTTATTAAAGGGGTTTGGGTGGATTCATGTTTTTGTTGTACATCGAGACTATATACAGACTCTTTAGACTTCTTAGCGCGTTGTTTACGCCCCTTCAGTATATTTTTCAACATAATTTATTTAAAAATTTACAATAAAAAATAAAATTATTAGTTCCTTTCTCGATAAGCAAAATTAGGTGAATAAGAAAAAGTGTAGATTTAAAAACTTTTCGAAATGCCAACTTTGATTAAATTATTCAACTAAAACGCACACTTCGATTGTTCGAAAAAAATAAAACAATTTTTTAATTAAATAAATCGAAAAATGTTGACAGAAAAGCGTCGTTCTAGCCATGTTCGATTGTCCGTCTGTCTGTCTGTCCGTCTGTCTATCTGTCTACATTATTTGTCTGTCTAGAGTGTCCAACCTTTTTAGTCATTTCCAAATCCAAGTCTATAATAACATTTTAATAGTACATGTATCCACACTAGATACACAATTAAAATAAACATTTTATCGCACATAATCAACACCGCTCTTATGTATTTTGTTATTATGACTTTTAATTGTCGCCTCAATAATATTTAAGATACATAAGTATCTGAGTACATAAAAAATTAAATTTGTATTGTCCTTGCTATTTGTCGCAGCGTACTAAACTTAATTTTATTTATTTTTTTTTTGTAGTTTTTTGTTGCTTTTAATTAAACAATGTTTCCAGTTTGTATTGCGTTATTAATATTTGCAAAAAAAAAAAATATGTTTTTTAATAGATTTTTGATAGCTACACACACATACACACACACATACACGCACATGTTATGCGTAAGCTCAACAACGACGCGCCCCGAAAGTTCATTGCAAAATGTCAGCCGTTAAATTCCATCGTAAGCGCTGTCGTTGTTGTTGTTGTTGTCAATGTTGTCACGTCGCTCTGGTTGCCTCCAACTGTGTTGAACTCCTCGTAACACCCTCTGTGAGATTTTTTTGTTGTTTTTTTTTTGCATTATTTATTGAATTTTATAGCGTTTAACGCAAGGCGTTTCTAAAATAATAACAAAAAAAAAAAAACAACACTTTCAATTTATAGTCAAGTGCACCTTGTAAACGGATTCTTTTTTTTTTTTTTTTCATATTTGGTGAATCTTTAATACGCTTCCAATGAACTATTTCGTTTTAATTATTAAATTAATTTGTAGCTGAAATGATTTCCGTAGCTTCTAAATTTAGCATGCTTTGTGTTTGTTTATGTCGACGCTTGTCTTTTCCGTGTGCGTTACATTCGCTTTGACAAACAAATAAACCCAAAAGTGTAGTGTACACAAGAACATCATAAATTCCAAAATAATTGCGTATTATCGATTTAACGCCACACTTTAATTTAGTAAACATTTTTAGTTATGGTTTCGCTCTGCTCTGTCTTTTAACGCGATTCGAAGTAGAACAAAGTTCTTGGCTTTAATTAAAACTCACTTGTCTTGGCTTTGTTTCGCTTCATTTAATTTTATTGCATTTTTTTTTTTCAACAATTTTGATTTTTTTTTATGATTATTTTTTTTTTTTATTTAATCTCTGCAAAAAGGTTAAGTGAAACCGCAAAGTTCAATCTGTGAGGCGTTTCAAATGTTCTTTTAAATAAATTGCCAATTCGTTTTTGTCAAAGATTAATTTAGGTTTTGGTTAAACGTTTTAAATTGTTGTGTGAATTTTTTTTTTTTTTTTATTTATTTATAAAATTAATGTTCCTTTCAATCGCAGTATGCGTTTTAGTTGAATAATTTAATCAAAGTTGGCATTAAATTTGAATTTGGGTTCCAGTGCTTCTGGATTCCGGTGTTGTTGCTGTCTCAAAGTTTAATGTCTGATATCGCTTCGCCGTTGCTTTTGCCATCCCGATCAGTCCAGCCCATGGAAGTGTGCTCGACATTGTCAGTGTCATCGTGAATCTTTATGTGTGTCCAAAAAGTAGTCGAAGTTTAAATCGATTTACACGGACGATGCTCACATCCAAAAAAAAAAATAATTGTTGCTTGCACTGTCCAAAGCCGTGTGACTTTTGGATCTTTTTCAAAACTCAAAAGACCACTCCGAGGAAACCGTTTTTTCGATTGAAGACATTCAATGTGAATCGGGGCGCGCTCTGAAGGCTATACCGGAAGAAGACTTTTTAGCATGCTTCAAGAACTGGAAGAAGCGGTGCGTATATCGGGACTATATTGAAGGGGACGAAATTGATGTGGAAGAACAAATAAAGATTTTTTTAACAGTCACAGTACTACATTTTCAATAATAACAAGTGCCTCAGTCGCTTAAAAGTGCTTCATACCCTAAATGTATCATTTACTATTTAAAGTCACTATTTGAGGCGCTCCACGAAGATCTATGAATGTCAACTGCTCTGGGGCAATTTAAACGACATAACAGCAGATACAATGATCGTTTAAAGGCTCATGTCAACCGGTGGTGGTAGGTCTTTTCACCATTCTCCACTTGCAGCCACGCTGCACACAGAGTGCCGACATCCAATGTCTCAATCGGAGCTTCATCTTTTGAGTATTTAAATAGAAAAGTTTTGTACTCGAGAAGTGTTTATAAGAAAATTAGGAAATTTATTGAAATGATGCAGTCTTTTATAAAATAATTTAAGAAGTTTTTTTTTTTTTTTTTTTTTTGCAATTTGAATAATTTTTTTTGGAAGTTACACAAACAAATTTGCATAATCAATTAACAAAATAAAAAAACAGATACATTTAAATGTTCAATTAAAAAAAAATCATTCAAAATTAATCCAAATAAGTGAAAAAGGCAAAGTATTTTGTCAAAATACAACAAAAACCTATCAAGTCCATACACGGTTAGAGTTTGAAGGTATATAAACTTGTAAACCTAAAATAAAAAATTTAACAAAGAAGCCAAAAGTGTTTTAAAACGGTCAATAAACTTATTGACCGACTTTTCAAATGAATCTAAATACAAAACCAAAAATAAAAAACAAAAAACCAAAAAAAAAAAAAAAAAATTGCACGTTGGCAACGTTTTACAGCTTCAGTTAAACTGTTTTAACTTTGAATTTAATTTTTAAAACATTTTGCTCTACTTTCAAGATACAAAATATTACTTTCGCTTTTTATATTTTGTTGAATTGACTGACTGACAGCCCAACTGACTGACTGACTGGCTGACCAACTGAGTGACCATTACTTGAGTTTTGTTGTTGTTTTTTTATTGTCTTATCTTGATTTAGCCATCATCACCTTCGAAACCGATACCGAAACCAAAAAAAAAAAAAAAAAATAAATAAATAAAATAAAAATAAAACTGACTGCGACTGCGTTGACGTTTCCATATTGTTGACGCACCAAATTAACTGAATTTCTCAACGACCTTGAAACCATTACCGGTTTCTTTAAACTCTAAAGCGTATAAGTCTCGTACGCCTTCATTCGAATTCGGTTCAGACTTCAAACTTATTCGAGTCTTCTGCTCTGTTTTTATTTTTTTATTTTTTATTTCGTCGTCTTGAACATGATCAGCAGCATCATTCGTGCACTTTCTTTGCTGGGTTTTAACCAGATTGCGTTGCAGTTTATTAATGTTAATCAAATAACCTATTTTTTTATTTATTATTTTTTTTACAATGTGTTCATTTTTAAAAAGAAGTTAGATGTCGAGATACATTTATAAATAAATTCGTAAACCTCTCAAATTGCAATCAATCAAAAAATAAAAATTAGCAGTTGTATGGTTTGTTTTTTTTTTTTTTTTTTTTTAATACATTTAACACTTTCAATTTTATTTTATTTGATTTTATTGATTCGCTTTTGAAGTGTTAAATCGTAATGCAGCTGCTAAAATTATAAGTTTAAAAAAAATGTCTGTCCGAATAGGCATACATATGCATGTGTATGTGTGAAAAATCGAGAAAGAAATAGGCGTATATAAAAAAAAAGAAGAAGAAAAAATAATAATATTGAAATATTTATAAAGGCAGACAAATTTAATATAAACGCTTAAAGCATTTGCAGCAAGTTTGTTGCTTAAGTCTTTTGTTTTGTGCCCAAAAAAAAAAAAAAATAATAAAATGAAAATAAAAAAAAAAGTTCATTTATTAAATTAAATTAAAATGAGTACGAAAAAATATTGTTTTTTGTTGGCATAGAAAATAAAAACACAAAAAAAAAAATAATAATAATAAAAAAAAGTTTTTGAAAAGCATATTAAGCGCAAATCTTCTGTTAAAATTATTTGCAACGCTATGCAAACAGATAGAATAGATCAGTTGTGGAATTTATTTTTTAAAGAATTCGTTTTTAATAGAAACTCTTTAGAACGTTTAATACATTTTATCTACTAACTGATAAAATGTCTGATCTAGCCATGTCCACCCTCTGTCCGCTTATCCAACAGATTGCATGTCTATCTGCCCGCTTATCAGTTTATCCACTTATCGGTTTTTTTTTTTTTTTCATTAATCCATTTTTTCATTTATCCGTTTTTATTTTCCGATTTTATTCATTTAACCATTTTTTTAAAATTATCCGCTCTATTCATTTATGCATCTTTTCATTTATCCGTTATCCATATATCCGTTTCTGCACTTATTCTTTTTTTTTTTTTTATTTATCCATTTTATTTTTTTTTTATACCCGTTACACATAGTGTGAACGGGTATATATCAGTTTGTCAGAAAGTTTGTAACGCATTGAAGGAGGCATCGGAGACCCCATAAAGTATATATATTATTGATCAGCTCGACGAGACGAATCGATTTAGCCATGTCCTCTGTCTGTCCGTGTCTGTCTGTTTGTTGCGATGCGATCTTTTCGATGAAGTTTTAAAGATATTGGCCTGAAATTTTAAACTTAAGCTTTTCTCGGCAACGACTAGGTTTAGTTGACGAAAACGAGAGTGCCACGCCCATTTTTAGATATAGCCCCCATACAAACTTATCGATTTTTTTCGATTTTTTTTTATGAAAATTGATAATTATTTGTAAATGTTTTTGCTACCAATATGGGTAAAAACACTTCTTATGGCATCCAGGGTCAAAACCAAGACGACACGCCCATGTAACGGGTATGTCCCCTTAGGTTCCAACCAAAGCTAACGTTTTTCCTATGTTTATTTAAATCGGTTTTTTTATGGATATATTCACTCCAATCTGTGTAAAATCACTTCTACTGTTATCCGTTTGAATATGCTTCCATTTATCCAGGTCGATCCTCTATTACGTTTAGTCCCATTTATCGGTTTTTTTTTTTTTATCGGTTTTTTCAATTAACGGTTTATTTCATTTATCCGTTTTTTGCTTTTTTTAGCGTTTTTTTTTTAACGTTCTATCCGTTTTTTTTTATCAGTTTTTTCATTTATTCGTATTTTTATTTCATTCCGTTATTTTTATTTATCCTTTCTTTTAATTTATCTGTTTTAATCCGTTTTTTTTTTTTTTTCATTTATCAATTTTTTTCATTTCAACGTTTTTCATTTATCCGCTTATTCATTAATGCGTCTTTTTCATTTATCCATTTCTTTCTTTTATTCGTTTTACAATTATCCGTTTCAGCACTTATGCTTTTTTTCCATTTATCCGTTTATCCGTTTCTTCGCTTTTCTGTTTATCCATTAACTTGCTTATCCAACTGTCATCGGTTTATTTGGCTAACCATATGTACGTCTGTTTGTCTTCGTCGGAGCTTTTGCCTTCCCGTTCAATTGTTTAGTTCAGTCCAATGAAGTTTGACCGAAAATGTCAGTGTCAACAGTGTATAGCTTGTACAGAGCATATTTAATATGAATGCGTAAATCATACTCAACTCCAACTCTTTATCTGATGTTCTCGTTGGTCACCTTTAGTTTAGTAAGCCCAGTGTCAAATTATTATAAAAGCCTTACTTCTTAAGTGCCAAAAATAGCATCATTATCGAGTGTAGTTCTTTGTCATATTTCCGTGTCGCTCTTATTGTCACTGATAATCTACATATGTGCCCATGTAGATGTGCGTAGTTCCCTACCATAACGAAGTTGAAATTCTTTACCCCTACAAATTGTCAAAGTTCGGCTGACTCATTGCTTGCGGTTTCTGCGTCGTGCTGCCATGCAACTCTGTGCTGCTTCAAAAAAGTTTTATCCTAAATCTATTATTTTTTAATATGCAAATATAAACTTTTATTACTTTACGTTATTGCCAACTCTTTAAGCCACAACTTCTCTAATAGCCAAAAATATAATTAGCTAAAAAATCTTGCAAACTTCTTAATATGTTGAAATACTTTGACAAACAAAATTTATCCATAATAACATTTAAAAAGTTGCAAAAATTATTAATGTGATGATTTTTTTAAATTTATTTCAATTTTCTTCAGACTCACCAAATGTTTTATTATCGATGTTAAAGTTGTGGCGGTGACAATGTTTTATTTTATTTAATTTATTTTTTTTGGCATGTACAGATAATGTTTATGATATACTCATATGCATAAAATAGCAACAAAGTTGTGCAAAAAACGATTAACTTTGAAGCACAAAAAATATTAAAAACACAAAAAAAAATAATTAAATTTGGGCAACGAAGAAGCGCACCGAAATAAGAAATTAACACATTACACAGATACAAAGACGCACACACACACACACACACACACCGATATACACAGATATAAAACTTTACTACGAAACTAACTGCATAAGCACGTCGTCGACGGACGACTAAAACTGCACGATTTTTTTATTAGGCAATATTTTTTTTTTTTTTTTTAAAAAAAAAAAAAATAATATGCGTGGCGTTTTTTTATTTATTAAAATTTATTTGCATTTCATCAAATGTATTTCGAGCAAATTAAAAAAAAAAAATACAAAAAACCGCAACGTCATACACACTTTGGCTGATGTCTTGTGAAAGATTCACGCGTAACTGAAGTCCGCTAAAATCGTACCGAAAAAAAAAACACAGATAATGTATATACACAAAAAAAAAAAAATAAATAAAAATGAAAAAGAAAAGAAAACATTTAAAATTAAAACGTAAACGCAAGTAAAAGTAACTCAAAATGTATGCTCAAATACACATAGATACACACACACACACATGCACACATGCACGTACGTACGCAATGCAATGCAAAAGAAAGTGACAAAACTTTAACTGAATTGTTTAAAAGTAGTTGAAAAAAAAATGTAAAAGTATGAACGCCCAAATTGAGATACATTTATAAAAAAAAAAAAAAAAAGAAACAAGAAAAAATGTTTGTTTAAACCGAGTATTAAATTCTCTTTTTTTAAGATACTTATCTGAAGCGTTATAAGATACAATTTTGAATCTTTTAATGATTTTAGCTACTAAATCGTAGCGTATCTATGCTGCGTTTATATCTATTTTAAACAAAGCAAAATGACAAACTTTGTTAAAAAATTATAAAACTTTGTTTTTTTTTTTTAAAAATTTTGAACGCGAAAGTACCACAAAATCTGAGCGAAATGTATCTAAATTGTTTTTTTTTTCTTTTCTTTTCTACTCAATACAAGTGAAAGAGAAAAAGAAAAGAGAGAGAAAGAGAGAGAGTATCTTATAGTCGCAAACACGTGACAAAATCGTTCTTACTTATTGTAATTTGTTGTTGGCATTTGGCATGCATTGCTATTATTTTTTTTTTTTTTTCCCTCTTTTTTTTTTTTTGTTGTTCAAAAAAATTTTACTAGAAAGTCAACCAGAAAAGCAAGTAAGCAAGCAAAGATACGTTTTATTTGTAACTGTTGCGTGTTAACTGCTTGTTTGCTATTTGTGAGCAGCAAAATTGACTAAAGTGTTTAAAAAAAAAATTTATTATAGTTTGCCTATATTTAGGCTGGAGTGGATTATTATTTTAATTTTATTCTTTTTAGTGGCTACAATTTTGCTTGAAATAATTCAATGCATCAAACCACCTCAAAACTTATGCATATTTCCGTGATTTTTTTGACATGAACAGTGGCTACTTCCCTTTACAAGAGTCGCTCTTATTTTATTATAATATTTTTGTTGTGTTTTTTTTTTTTTTTTATTATTATAAAACTATTTTGCAGTAAAGCAGACTGATTTTGAAACGAACCGGAAAGTTTGGCAAGCATAAAAAGAGGCATCGGAGAACCCATAAAATATATATATTCTTGATCAGCTCGATGAATCAATTTAGCCATATCCGTCTGTCTGCTTGTCCGTCCGTCTGTCTGTTGCGAGGTGATTCGTTCGCTCAGTTTTAAAGATATTGAACTGAAACTCGAAACTTAAGCTTTTCTCCGTTCTAGATAGTTTGTATGTTAATTTTAGAATGCCACGCCCACTTTAAGGTATAGTCCCCATACAAATTTAACGCCCATTTTTGAATTTTTGTATGAAAATAGGTATTATTTATGAATATTTTCACTTGAAATTGGGTAAAAACACATCTAATGCCATCCTATGTACACACCACCGATATGATACGGATCGGGCCTTTATAATGTACAGCCCTTTACAAGCTTACCTCTCATTTTCTGATATTTTCAAGAAAATTATTGATATATGTATCTGTATTTTTAGCATAAAATTTAGGGCTTATATTGTGTCTAAACTAAAATTGTATCAGACCATAGACCCTCACCAATCCCATCTCGAAGGTCTATCTAAGCTACTGATGATCACACAAAAACTATTTAAGGATTTGTGTGACTGGTATTTAAGCTTCGATAACATTTTACCTTGTTTTTTTTTTTTTTAGGTGGGCATAGAGATGGGTGTGGTCAAAAATAATTAGTCTCTTATTTCTTCTTCTTTGCAGATTGCAAAGACAGATTGCAGATTATTATTGGGTATCCTGAGAGGTTACTGCTTAGCCTCCACTAATGTGAGTTGCAGGGAGTCGTGGAGACTCTGGAGCACCTCATTTGCAACTGTCCAGCAAATACTAAGACAAGACTGAAATATCTAGGCACACTATGGATCGCATCGTTATAAGAGGCAGCTGGAGGGATTCATAATATACTTAACCCCTGAACGACCTCAACCATACTGGTCTGTGCGTGTGTGTCTCTTAATGGGTCAACAAACAAAACCTAATTACCTAACGTTCCAGGGTCCCAGTTACGCTCTGTGAAAATTTAAGAAAATTGGATCCAAAGATCTAAGCTTCTATAAGCAATCAATCTTGGAATTTGTTTCCAAATTTTAAATAAGTTTTTTTCTTCAAAAAAAAAAAAAAAAAGTGTGCATTACAAAACAAACATTTCACTTTGACTTTAAGCAGTAAAAGCGGAAGCTGCCACAGCAGAAGTGTATTACGTCGTCAAATGGTCGGTCAATTGGTCAATTTCGCAGTTAAGTACATACACACACACACACACACAGCGAAGATTACACAAAAATAATTGTAGGAAAAACTTTACGCTTTCTTAGCTGCGCAAGTGGCGTAGTGGAAATTTAATTTAAGTTTGTGTCTTAAGTCTTTCGTTTTATCTTCTTCTATTTTTTCTATTTATATAATTTTAATGTTTTTTTTTTTTTTCGTTTATTTATTTTTTTTTTTTTTCATAATAGCAAATAATTTACATCTTATGAATTACAACGCATTTATCTAAATAAAATGCGCATAATAAACACTTTTATATTCGCTCTAATTAAAAGAAAAAAAGAACGAAATAATTAAAAAAAAAATATTTGAAATTTTTGAGGTATGAAAATATTTACACAAAAATTATGAATAAAACATTACAAAAATTTTAATAATAAAGAAAACAGCAATCGTGCATGCCAGACTGAATCTAACTCCGAGATCGAAAGTTATGAGCAAGGAGTGTGTAAATTCAGAGCATTTGTTGCTGCCACGCCTCTTATTGTTAAAAAAAAAAAAAATTATATTAAAACTAATTCACAAAAAAAAAAAAATTATTCATCTTAAAAAACTAAATTTAAAAAGATACAAATTTATTTAACTAGCCAGCCGCATGATGTAATGCCGCTGTCTGTGGATGCCAACCGCCACCACTACTCGAACCACTGCTGCCAGCAAATAGTGACGATGAACCTTGTGATGCTCCCGTTGAGGCACCAAGCGATGCATTCAATACCAAACTGACAACATTGCTAACCAGATGCGCAACAATTTGTTTAACAAAACTGCCCGAATCGGAACCGCCACCACCCGCTGCTGCTTCCTTTTTGGCCTTTTCTGACGCGCTGGTATTTCAGCGCTGCCTTTACGTTCGCCGGACATTTCTTCAGAAGATTTACGATTTTTTGCTTCAAGAAATGTGCCAAGCAATGTTTGTGCAAATAGAAATGGTTGTGGTGGACCTTCTTCTTCGGGATCCTGAAAATGCAAAAAAAAAAATGTAAAAATATTTTTCGAAAAAAAAAAAAAAAAAACAAAAATGATTTTACAGAGCAACTAATTTGTTAGTAAAAAAAAATTAAAAAATAATTAAAGTAAACAAAAATGTTTTGTAAATACTGCGCTCAATGATGCAACCACGGTGCCTAGAAAATTTCCCAAGAATTGTCCATTATTAACAGCGCCACCACCACCGGAAAGCCCATCAAACGCAGTGCCCACATATTGGCCGAGCACAGTACCGAAATTCTTATTGCCAGACAATAGTCCAGCAATCAGTGATGTTGAGGTACCAATAAGCGACTCAATGTCAAGACCGCCAGGCTGTAAGAAGCAAAATTATATAATTAAAATACAAAAACAAATAATTGATATGCTTACGCCAAATAAATTTGAAATGACACCAGTGAGTGCACCGATTAGTGCGCCTATGTCGGAACCGCCTTCACCCTAAAAACAAATGCAAAATTAATATGGAAAAAAATATCAATTTGATAAGATGGCACATTAAAGAGCTATCGTTATGCTGTACCCGTATATGAGAAAGAACTACATACATATATCGAGATGACATTAGAGGCGTAGTAGACAACAATATCTCAGAAACTCAGATGGAAGTTATCAAATTATTTAATTTATATAATTATTCAAAAATTTATCAAAATTTTTATGAAAAATTATGCCAAAAAATTCAATCCAATTTTTTTTTTTTCAACTGGCTACTAGAGCTGAGAGTAATGTAAAAATATCAATATTTTTTCATATTGTTCTATCGAAATGAATTATCAAAATATCGATATGAAATCGATATTTTTTATTATTGATATCTCGATACTTTCTTTAATAATCGATACTTTATCGATACTTTAATATTTATATCTCGATTTTTTTTTTATGAAGGGACAAATATCGATATTTCAATATTATATCGATTTTTTGTATTATTGAACGCTCGATACTTTTTTGAATGAGGAAAAAATATCGATATTTCAATATAATATCGTATTTTCTCACTTTTTTAGATTGTTTTAATTTATCGTTTTATTATATTGAACGCTCGATCTTTTTCGATCCTTATCTTTATAGAATTTTTTTTATAAAAAATATTTAAATTTAATCAATCCTTTCTTTATAAGAACAAATATCGATATTTCGATATTTCGATTATTTTTCGATATATCAGTTTCCACAGAGTATCGAAAAGTATCGATAAGTTTAACAAAAGGTTTGCAACACACCGAAGGCAGGATACAGCATTTTATTATTTTTATTTTATTTTTGCTTTTTTAACTTTAGTTGCTTACTCACGCCACTGAGACTTCCAATAAGTCCAACTAGACCACCGCCACCACCGCCGCCGCCATCTGGCATCTCTGGTGAAGTATTCTCCTCTTCTGCTTGCTTAGCAGAGCTGCCTAGCGTTGCGTTATTTTTATCATTTACATTTTCCGTTGTTGCTGTTGTACGATTTTGCTCTGTAAGATTCTTGGACTTTGGTAAAACAAATTAAAATAGAAAATAGACCATTTATCTTTTTTTAACATTTTCTAAAGAGATTAGTCACCATTCTAAGCTACTAAATTTGATTTGTTTTTTAATTGGACATAATTTTTACTTACATCAACATCAAAAGCAAATTCATCATCCAAATCATCGACAGTATTTATGGTATTATCTTTATCGTTGCGTTTCGCAATGCGTTCATCGATAAGATTTTTACGAAAATCAGCCTTAAACAAAAAAATATAAAAATTACAAAAAAAATAAAGGAATACTTTTCTAGAATTGAAGTGGCTAATACCTCAGATAAAATCGATTCAATAATGCGTATCTCTGCGGGCTGCTCTTTAGCAGCAACAGCAGCAGCAGCATTGCCAACAATGTTTTCTTGTTGCTTTTCCTGTGGCAACACATTACGTTTGTGCAACACTTTATGGCTAGCCTTCGAGAGCAGCCCATTATCATTGGCCGCATCGATAAGCTCCTCCAGAGTTTGTGCAATTTTGTCATCGACTAAAGATTTCATAGCAGCCACTTGACTTTGTATATGCTGCCGTAGCGTTGCAATGCGTTCACTCAATTCAACAGCATTTTCTGTTTTAACATCAACATTATCTGCTGCTGCTGTAGTTGTTGTTGTTGCTGTTGCTGGTTTATTTTGTTGCACATCACGCAATATTTCACGTAATTCACGTTTAAATTCATGTACATCCTTGGCACTTGTCGCTAGATCCATGGCACTTGTCAGTATTGTTAGCGCACGTTTATCACGCAACAATTGACGTTCAATCTTATCAATTTTCGGTAATATATGCTTTGCATCGTGCATATCCTGCGTATTGTATAGAAGATCCTTAATTATATCGACTAAATGTGCTTCCATTTGTTCTTCAGCTTGTCGTGCACCATTCAAGACACCAATTGCGGTCAATGCACGCAACTCTTCGCGTGGCACATGACGCAATTCTAAGCGACGATAGGCACTCAACGCACGCATATAATCCTGATTAAGCTGTGCGTTTAATTGCGCCTGTCGTGTCTGTCTGCCACGTAGTGCGGTGCAGCAGCAATCTGTTGCATACTTGTGACTATAAATGCCGCTGTCGCCGCAATGAGCAGCAAATATTGTTGTTGTCGTCGGTTGCTATACATTTTGTTATCCTTTTTGCGATTTGTTCAGACGCGTTTGAATCGATTGTTTGTTTGTTTATTGTTCGATCGATGTTGATAATGCACTAAATTCATGCGACAATTTTCATTTTTCTTTTATATATCGACTTGTGCATTTTCCGCATACATTTTGTGGGCGTTTTTTTTTTTTTTTTTATTTTATTGATATTTGAAATAATTTGAACCGTTCAACCGATCCATATGAGTGTCTTAAGTGATATTTACCGATTTTATAGAAGCAGACGATATACTTCGTTGCACTTTGACAAAAACATTGTAAAGTTGAAGTATATACTTTAAATATATTGTATACGAGTAAATAATCTTAATACCTAAATAAATATGTCTGTAGTAAAATTGTTTTACGCTTCATTATTTTTTAAAGTTTGATTTTTTTTTTGTTACAATGAAAATAATCATTTTTCGCAGAATGCAGCAATGAGCAATGTTATGAAATTAAAGATTTGCATGTTAAGTCAAATCGAGCGTTTATATGGACAGACGGACATATGGATAGATGGGAGTATGGACAGACGGACATATCGATAGATGGGAGTATGGACAGACGGACATTTCGATAGATGGGAGTAGGACAGACGGACATATGCACAGATAGGAGTATGGACACGGACATATGGATAGACGCACGAATGGCAGACGGATACATGTACAGACGGACATAAGGACAGACGCATATAGGGACAGACGGACATATCGATAGATGAGTATGGACAGACGGACATATGAATAAATGGGAGTATGGACAGACGGACATATCGATAGATGGGAGTATGGACAGACGGACATATGAATAGATGGGAGTATGGACAGACGGACATATGGATAAACGAACGAATGGGCAAACGGATACATGTACAGACGGACATATGGACAGATGGACAGACGGACATAGGGACAGACGGACATAGGGACAGACGGTCATAGGGACATAAGGACAGACGGACATAGGGACTGGCGGACATACGAACAAACGAACTTATGGACAGTCACATATAAACAAATGGACAGAGAAGGACGGAGGATCTTGATCAGCTCGACGAATCGAATCGATCTGGCCATACCCGTCTGTCTGTCTGTCTGTCTGTATATATGTTTGCACTACGTACCATTCAATAAACCCAGGGTGAAAGTCATCTTTCCTCGATGACATATCGACAACATCCCCATACAAGTCGTTAACGACATTTCCATACAAATGACGCGGTTGTCTTGAATGATATGTCTTGCAAGACTTCTCGGATGACAAGTCAAGCAAAACTTCATGCATGACATTTGTTGTGCAAGACGTCTTTTGTGTTTGTCATGGATGTGTCTTTTAACGCTTTTCTATCAAAATTTCCCATTGTTTTGCGTACAAAATGTGTTTATGTGTTTGAATGCAGTGCGGCTTCGCCAGTATTAATTATTAGCAAGCTTCAATTGAAAATTTTCGCAAACGGTTTTCCAAATGATAACACGTTGATCGTGTTATGTCACCAATCAGTCATTAGTGACTTAGTCATCAAAGAAAAATTTTCCGGCTGTGAAGTTTTATAAATATTCAAAGTATGAACTATAAAATAGTCACGAATTTTGTTATATTTTATCAAACCGTTCACCCCGACCTAATTTGAAAAAACTAGTGTCCGACGATTATTTTTAATAAAAAAATATATATTTTTTTATATCTCGCTTCTTAGGCTCTAAGTACATCAAACTTTGTGCTTAGAGTTCGATTCTATTTCCGGAAATTTTTTTTATTTTAATGAAGAAAAAAATCATTTTTTATGATATAAAAAACAAAAACCAAAAGGTTTAAGTTTTGGTGAAGCTCAGGTTAAGTGCAAGGTTGACAAAAAAAAAAAAAAAATTAAAAAAAAAAAAGTATTTAAAACAATTCATAAAAGAGAGAGAATATTTAAATATTTTACGCATAAATAAAAAAAAAAAAAAATATATTACGACAGACAAAAAAAATTATAATAAAATTGTTAGCCATTTTTTGCAACATAAAAACTGATTATTGCGTTGGATGCTACTGATTAAAATGTTCATAATGATGCTAAATATAATAATGATGTTGTTGTTGTTGATGATGATAATGATGATAATAAAGACTTCGTTATGTATTCATAGTAAACTATTACGAGTAACTACTTTACACAGAGTATATACACAGTTGAATGCTACGCTCGTTTAACCTTTCAAGTGCACAGTGGTCGTTCATCGTTCACCGTTCATCGTCAACAACAACAACAATAAAAACAACAACCACAACAGTAACTGAAATGACATAAGCACATTACAGAATGGCATCGTGGCGGTACTCAGCTTCTTCGAGCGTTTTGTGTTTTTTTTTTATTTTTAAATAGGCAGACTCAAATAAATATTACGCTTGAACAAATATTCAAGCTAAAACCTGAGGGCAAAAATTTAAGTAATAATATAAAACCAAAGCTTTAATACTTTTCAGGCATAATTAAAAAAAAAAAAAGAAATCTATATATTTTTCTTTATAAAAAAAACCTCCTGTGCATCTGTGAGATACTTTTAGCTTAATTGTATCTGTAAGATACTTTCATCAATTGTAGTACGCTGGAGCTGCTCTACATCTTTACGTGTTACAAACTGTTTAATAAATTTATTTAAACTACTAAACACTGCAGTGTATGAGAAATAAGTCAAGTCAGTAGCTCCAAAAAAGAAAAAATAAAATAGGTAAAAAAAAAATTGTAATTAACCATTTAACATAGTTGTACGAAGTGGAAGCATTAGTTAGACTACTTATTTAGATGCCACAAACTTAAGTGATTTGTTAAGCATGCAACGCCAGTGTGTATTGTTGTTTTTGTAGTTGTTGTTGTTGTAGAGTACAAAGTGTGGTATTTATGTATAACAAAACGCACAGCTTCCGGCGTCAATGAAATAATCAAAAAGTTTTTACTTTTAATTGTCAAATGCTGAC
The DNA here is from genome assembly GCA_018903435.1 of Leucophenga varia. Lineage (NCBI taxonomy): Eukaryota > Metazoa > Arthropoda > Insecta > Diptera > Drosophilidae > Leucophenga > Leucophenga varia. The sequence continues at coordinate 1,001,600 of JAEIFJ010003018.1, read as the reverse complement.
TATGAATTTTATTATTTTTATTATTTTTTTTTATTTAAGCGCTTTAAGGGTTACACTTTTATGTTACTTAAAAAAAAAAAAAAGATTTAAGTTAAGATTACTCTAAATTTTATTGTTGAAATATTATTTGGAACGGAAGCGGAAATGCTTAAACAATGTAATTTGACATTGTCTCAGACAGACAGACACATTGACTAATGACAATGATAAATGTTCGAGAATGTGATACAAATTATTTGTTTATTGACAATTTTATTAGACTTTAATGGAATACGAAATTAAAATATTTAATAGCAAGAAAAAAGTTATAACTTAAAAACAGAAAAAAGGCGAACGAAGCCTCAGATACAAGCGAGTTACAATATAATAAATAAGCTGAAGTATTGCTCCATTGTCTCTTTCTATTTTGCTTACATAATATGGTGATTTCGATTTAGTAGGCAAGCAAGCTGATTTGATTAGAGTTCATGAATCATGTTAATATTATAGCAAACAAAAGCGGAATACTACACCTAGTATTATTTGCAAAATGTGCACAGTGTATCTCGTAGTCGAGCATACTTGCTTGCAGCTTTCTTTTTTATTTTAATACTTTATAATATTTTAATTTAATAATTTTTATTCTGTGAGTTGGACGAACGATGGTATTACTGTAGCGCAGGTTCAAATCCCAAAGTGTCCCTTGAATTATTTTTTTACTTTTTTTAATTTTTTTTATTTTTTTTTAAAGAAATTGTTTATCTATAAAAAATATAATATGAATATTAAAATTGATTCGATTAATTTAAAAGTAGCTTTATGAAATCATATAAATCGCTTTAATGACAACGAAAAAGCATAAACAAAAAAGCTAACTCGTCGAACTAATAAATCTGATCAAAAATTAAAATTTAAAATTATAAAAATAAGAAAAAGAAAAAATTAAATCAATCCTCAGCCAAAGGCCATTTTCAGATGTTATTAACACATATTTTTGTGCAATAAATAATAACCTTGCAAAATCATTTGACTTAGTTTATATTTATCAACGTCTGTGGCTCTTGTCTTGACTTGATTTGGCTACATGCAAAGATATTGCGCATACGCCCCCGTGCAGTGAAAGATACAGTGTGAGAGAGATAGAGAAACTGAATGAGAGAGCAAAGAATAAGACTTTAGGCAAATCAGAGCAACTAATAAAATTATTTAAAACCAAATTTTAATACGCTACACAACATATGCGGACAGACGGACGGACGGACAGCTTAACCATTTTAAATATTTATTCATAACTAAAAAAAAATTTACTCTAATTGCAATTAAAATTGTTTGTCACTTTGAGTTCTTTTCAACAAACTCAACATCAAAATTTATATGCTTAATGCAAATTTATTAAAGAAGTGTATAGAAAAAAAATAGAAAAAAGAACAAGAAAAATCAAATCGAAATTATCTTTGCACTTTTATTGGCAATTTTTGATTGCATTTTCATAGTTTTTATTGTTGTTGTTGTTGTTGTTGTTGCTGTTTTATTATTGCTGCTGTTTCTAACTCAATTTTTTTTTCTTTCAAACGAACTTTGCATTTGTCTACGAATTAGAGCATAGCGAGATAAAAATCGAAATACAATAAAAAAAAAAAAATAGTTAAGACTTTTAAAGACAAAATTTAAGTTGATGCAAAAACTAAAATTTTTATAATTTTTTTTTTGATTAATTCAAAATAAATTCGTTTGGCTTGGATGAAGATTTAACGAAATAAAAATAAAAAAAATTGAATATTGTATAAATCAACAAGAAAACATTTTATTATTTTGCGAAAATATTGAAAAATATATTTTTTATTTTTTTTCGCATAATTAGATACGATTTAATCAAGTTTTAGAAAAACCTCGCCAATACGTGTCAATTAAAAAAAATACTTTATCAAATAAACGAATTTATTGTGTATAATTTGTTCAATTTAAAATGTATAAAACCGTCTGAGCTGGAATTAGTTGCGAGTTATGAAATAATTTGTGGAATTTTTTTTTTTTTTTTTTTTTTTGCAAATCATTGAAATAAGTCGAAAAAATAAACAAGTCTCTTTCTTTTAGTGCTGAGACAAATATCGATATATCAAAGGAAGACCGATATTTTTTTTTAAACTGGTGTTGTGATGTTTCTGTTTGCTTTTCTGTATAAAAAACAATATTTTGCTTGCTTGTTTTTTATTTCTATTTTGAAAAAGTTTATATTTCTGTCTATATTTTGGGGCGTATATTCCAACAAAACGCCGCCAAAAAAAAGTCGCAAAACTATCTTCGAACAATGAAATCTTTCCAAGTTCCAAGTGACTTCGCGATTTTATTTTAGAGATTTACAATGCAACCAACGGCAGATGTACTTGCGATTTCCCAGACACCCTTGTTTAACTTTAACCGATACCATGCAACATTCAGCAATAGCCACGATGCAATTATAAAAGTAGGTATTATTCGGTCTCTTTTGCTTACATTCATATTTACATCATTCAAAGATTGATGGCAAAAAGAGTGATTTTGAATCGCAGTGTTATAATCGGCTTGAAAATCGCAGTGACTGCAAACAGTGATAAAATCACAGTTGGTGAAAATTAACAAGTTGCGCGTATTAGCGAATCAACAGACTGGCAAATGTACCAACGAACTTGTACGGTTCGGTATTCAAGCGAATATGTCCGATTCGCGAAGAGTGATAAAATCACAAAAGAGCGATACACAAAATCGCTAGCCAGCCAGCTAGCCACCACCAGCTAGCTAGCCACCAGCTAGCCACCAGCTAGCCACCAGCTAGCCAGCCACCAGCCAGCTAGCCACCAGCCAGCCACCAGCTAGCCACCAGCTAGCACCAGCCACCAGCTAGCACCAGCTAGCCACCAGCTAGCACCACCAGCTAGCCACCAGCCAGCACCAGCTAGACACCAGCTAGCCAACCAGCCACCAGCTAGCCACCAGCTAGCCAGCTAGCACCAGCTAGACACCAGCTAGACACCAGCTAGACCACCAGCTAGACACCAGCTAGACACCAGCTAGACACCAGCTAACACCAGCTAGACACCAGCTAGACACCAGCTAGACACCAGCTAGCCACCAGCTAGACACCAGCTAGACACCAGCTAGACACCAGCTAGCCACCAGCTAGACACCAGCTAGCCACCAGCTAGCCACCAGCTAGCCACACAGCTAGACACCAGCTAGACACCAGCTAGACACCAGCTAGCCACCAGCTAGACACCAGCTAGACACCAGCTAGACACCAGCTAGACACCAGCTAGACACCAGCTAGACACCAGCTAGACACCAGCTAGACACCAGCTAGACACCAGCTAGACACCAGCTAGACACCAGCTAGCCAGCTAGCCACCAGCCAGCCAGCCGTATCTACTTGACAGCAGTGTTCTTTCTTGCTAATAATTGTTTTATTTTTTACACATTTTTTTAAATAAGTTCATTCACATCGTACATACTCGTATATAAGTACATATGTACTCTTATTGCGCGTAGAAGTACTTTGAACGCCATTTATTAACTTTAGCTTAACCCCCTTGACTGTAGGAATATCAAAGATCAGATTCTGGTACAGCATAAATGAGCATAAGTTTTTTTATGACAGATTTTGCTTGGCATAAAATTGTTAATTGTGTAAATAATTAGGAAGCTTCTTTTGTACTTGAACCTCCTCTTTGACCGGAAGTTACCTTTGGTCAGCTCAATAAAAAAAAAACTTTTCATTTTTATTGTCATTTATTTTTTTAATAAAAAAAACTCGAATTGAAAGCATTGTTAGCAACTACGGACAGACGAAAGCACTTATTACTTTGTAGCGGCTATATAAGTTCATTTAAATCAACTGATTGAATAATTATAAAATAACAAAAAGGTTAAACTAAAATTTATTGCCATTATTAAGATGCATAAATACCACAAGACAAGTATTTAATTGCTTAAAATGTGAGAATGAGAATCTGCGAGTGCGTGTTACAAATTCAGCACGCAACAAAAAAAACCAAAGACAAGAAAATATTAAAAAAAAAAAAAAACGCTGTTAAAAACATAAAAAATTAAAAAGATAAAAAAAAGATGCTGCATACAAAACAAAATACTCAGCCAGCCAGGCTGGCAACCTTGTTCACTTGAAATCGTGCTCGAAGATCTATGTTGCCATTAATATTAAAACAAAATACAACGCAACATACACTTCCAAATAATAATAATAATAATAGCAACAAATCAGCGTCAAAAATATAACGAAACCAAAGTACTACATAATGTCGTACGTCTATGACAAAATGTACGACGTAGGTGAAGGTTAAACCACAAATCAAAGAGCGCATTTAACTTGCAGTCAAAAAAAAAAAAAACCAAAAAAAAAAAAACAAATAAAATAAATAAAGAAAAACAGTGCATTGACCTCGTTTAGAAATATATTTTATTAATTTTGTTATAAATTCGAATTAAATCGATTGATTTTCTCAAACAAAATCGTAGCTAAACGAAAAGTATCTGTAAGATACAAATGTATCTTTTTTTTTTGTCTTGTATAGCTTAGTATCTAGTTGAATGGGAATGCCTTATTGTAGTCGAAGAAATTCTTTTTATGGAATGTTGCGTTCCAGCAGCGCTGTACCACTCAACTCGACTCGATCAGCAGCTTTCGCTGTTGGCAACGGTGCACCGAGTATATATCCATTGCCAGGAAATTTTTCTACTACAACCTTTTTTCACGCTTCCGGTATACTTCACGTCTATGATCTTCTATTTGAACGTCCAGCGCCGTGAGTCCCTTTTCGATAAGCTCTGCCGGTATTTCGCCTCTCATTATCGACTGAAGAAATTTCATATTCTCGAGTTTATCATACGAACGCAGCTCACCGTAACCGCTACACTGTTGCCATCATCGTCAACGTCAACGTCATCGAAAATCCTTGAGACCATAATTTAACCATTATAACTGGCTCACGTTTAGCAGCAGTCTTGGAAGAAGCATTGCTACTGCCAACAATTATATGATCCGTTGCGGTTGAACCTAAACGCATACCACTACCCGAAAAAGGATCAGTATTCGGCACAATCACTGATATTATTGGTGTTTTTGTTGCTCTTGTTTTTGTTCGCAATGCCGCACCAGCGCCAATCTCGTCTCCAGCTCCAATTTCCACGGTTCCAGTTAAGTTACGCTTTGATGGTGGTGGCAACGATGTTTCACTCAGCCCCTGCTCCCTAGAACGTTTCGAGCCACTCATATTGAGTAATTGCTGTCCTTCCTCGTCCTGTTCCTCCTCCTCCTCAATGTCATTTGCATTTATTCGCATAATTATTTTTTTTTTTTTTTATTTTAAAAATTTTTTCTGATTGTTAAGTTACTTTCGGTCAGACAAAAAATGATTGACTGATAACTTTTCACTTTTTACATTAAATCATTGCTTGCTATGTGCAATGACAAAAAAAAGTTTTTGAAAAAAAAATCGAAAAATAAATATAATTTGAAATTCAAAAACTAAGTTAGAGTTAAAGTAAACAAAGTTCCTGCACGAACTCAATAATAACAAACATATCCGTGCCGAGCATCGAAATTATTTACAAGAAAAAAATATTCTAGAACTGATTAGCAAATTTAAAAGGACATCTTAAATCAAATAATGACAGCAATACGCTGCAAATTTCTTGTGATTTCTTAAATATTTGAAAAAGTTTGATTCAATAATGAAATCATTTTGAGACAGTTAAAAACTTTTCCGTGATTTTTTTCACAGTGATTTAAAAATTGCAAGTAGTGATTTACGATTTTGTTTGCTCCTAAGTGAAGATGTATCACTTTTCGCAAACAGTGAACTTGTTTTTTCACGAACTGCAATTTTATCACTGTTTGCTGTCACTGTGATTTTCACACTGCTACTCAAAAATCACTATTTTTCCCAACACTAGTACGGATTAGACTTAAAATATTGCAATGTTCAATATAAAATAATGGCACCATCGGCCTAAACCCCACGCTGCAATAATGTGCCTGATTTTAACAAAACTCATCCAAAATTACTTTTGAGAACGGATGTGCTTGATATAAGTACAAATAACTTTGATTTTTTATCTGTGTGTATTTTTTTGTTAACGTTGTAACAAACTTTTTATCAAAATCGATATACTCTACACCATTTGTAAACAGCATAAAAAAAAAAAAAAAAAATCTTATTCACCTTAAACTGATTTGTTGTTGTTTTTGTTGCTGTTTAGATTATTACTCTAAGATTATGCTTATTTCATATTATTATTATTATTATGTATTACATATTTCTTTCATCTAAGATACATTCGCTTGAATTACATACTATAATATTTTTTTTTTAGTATTAGTCTAGCCAGGCAGCCTACCTTCATTTTGCAATCGATGCTGAAGTCAAAGTTGCTGCTACTGAGATACTTTATCTTTGCGCTACATTCAACGCTATATGCGACGTATGCGTAATTTGTATCTTTTTTTTTTTTGTTTTTATTTTTAGTCATGCATGCTGGCTTCGCTTTAGCGCTTAAAATTTATCGCTTATTTTTTTTTTTTTTTTATTCCATATTATTTCTACATTGCCAGCAAGCAAATTGCATAGCTTTGTATGTTGCAGTTTGAACTGCAATGTGGCATGAATGATTATATATATATGCATGCATGTAGTATGTATCTTAGCCTAGCCAACGGGCGCGCACTTTAGTGGTTATCCTTCACTTTAGCTAGCAGCAAGCAACTCGTCATTAGCAGCTACTACGGCTAATTCCTTCACTTATTATTGCATTGCATTTCAGCCAGCTAAATAAAATAAGAATCAATTGATCTTTGATCTGATCTGTCTTGAAAATATAAGCAATAAAGTTGATTTTATGTTTGGCTATAACAGTTGCAATATATTTTGGTTTTATTTTTCAATTTTTTAAAAGATATTTTATCTTTTTTTTTTTTTAGCACTTCCGCTTGAGAAAAACAATTAAAATTTTTAACCATAAAAAAAATATAACAATTTAAGTGCAAAATGACAGCCAGACAATCAAATAAAGAGTTTAAAAAATAACAATAATAATAATAACCGCAAATAAAAGGTTAAAATCATTATGAGATGTGGTTGTCATTGTGCCTTTAACAAGGTTTCTTATGGTTTGCTTTTTTTTTTTATTTATGTTTAGGCTTTTAGCTGTGATCTTTGTTTCATAAAGAAAAGAAAAAAATATTTATTTTTTCCTGAATCAGCATTAAAAACATCTTTAACTCCTTCGGCTGAACTGGTTAAGGCAAACGCCTAAGATTTTATATACACATTTTTATGAGTGGAAAGTTTGATAAGTATTTGCTCTCTCCTGTGATGGCAAACGTAAGGATCTTTGATTTTTTTTTTCGAAAAATACTTCAATATATATTTTTTACTTTTTATCCAAACATGTCACGTGTTTTTTTTTTTTTTTTTTTTTTGCTTTATTGCTCCTGAGACTTTGTAATATTTTTTTTTATTTATTTATTATTATTATTTTTTTTTTTTTTTGGATTACCTGTTTACAATCTAAATTTACAACGAAACTTTAACATTCATCTGCGCGGAACTAGTTGGTCACTTGAGAACTTGATTATAGGCGTCCATTCGCTGCCGTTTCATGCACAACTTACGACCTTTGGAGCGCCGAAAAATCAAAACAAACCAAAAAAAAAAAAAATTAAATGAATAAATAATTCAAAACTAAACTTAAAATAGTCAAGACTAGACTGTGCGATACACTACACATAAAATGTTCTCCTTTATTTTCGAATCGACTAGATAAATCGAGCCTGTACACCTATGCATCCTAAGTAGCGATGGCACTACTTTCGATAACTTAAAAGTCATTTATCGGTTCATAAATTGATTTTGAAAGTGTAGCAGTTTTATTAGCAATTTAAAAAAATAAAATATTAGATTTCGATAAAATTGTATCTTACGAGAAATAAAAGAAAGCTGTTGTATACACTCTAGATACTAGATGCACCCTAAAAAGTATATATATTCTTGATCAGCATTGAAAGGGGCATTGTCTGCCCGTTGCTCCGTCCGTTTGGGTTTTTGTTATGCCCTTGATAGTCCCTATGAAATAGGCAAATATGGGTAGGACCAAAACAAACTTTAGTCATAGCCCACATCCAAATATACCCCATTTTTTAAGTTTTTGTGTGAAAATCCAATACAATGAGGTAAGGTTATAAGATAGGACTTAACTTAAGGTATATATAAAGAGTGGGTAGAGAGTATCGTGCAGTCGATCATACCCGATTTTTTCTTTTTTTTTTTCGTTTTTAATTTTTACAAATTGTGTGGGCCTTGCTAACGTGTGAACCGGATTATGACTATGGCTCAGACCCTTTTCTTGATTCTGTTTCCACCTCAACGCAAGAATTTTATCCATTTCGCGTAAAAGACTCTCAGCTGAGTCGCTCCCGTCCCTCTGTACTTTTCTAAACTTTTCATAAGCCTCTCTGTTGACAACAGCTGACGCATCTCGCTTGAAAGATATTTATAATCTCCAAGGGGGAATTGTGTCTCCGAATTACGTGGTGAGGCTGGGGCCTTTTCATTTCTACAGAATAGGCACGTGATTCGGAGGTACATCTACGCAGGCGATAATGATCATTACTGAGCGAAAGTGTACGCAGTCAACCCGAACGCGAGCGTGTTGACTCCTCGCTCTCGAGGATCACAATCTTAGTGTTGCGGTGACGTAACTGACGCCAGATGTCGTTTCTGCGCGTGCAGCAGTCTGTGTTGAGACTTTTTACTTTACCGCTGCTAAAGTATGTCCTCGTTTGCTGCGACTTCGGTTCTTCTCCTGCTTTTCTTCTTCTGTTTAGTGGGAGTCACAATTTTGTTTACTCGCCCCTCCCTGTTTTTTTTTTTCAAATTTATTTATATTCTTTTATTTTTATTTATTTATTTTTATTTATTTATTTTTATTTATTTATTTTTATTTTTTATTTATTTATTTTTATTATTATTTTTTTTTTAATCGAGTTTCTACCAAGGTAAACAATTTTTTTTGGTTTCATCGATTTTTTATAACAAATTCTTTTGAGCGCGGAAGTTCTTCAAATAGAGACGAAATAATTTTGTTGAATAAAATAATAAAATTAAATACAAAACGACGAAATAAAAAAAAAAAATCTGTCAATTCATGCTTTGGCTGGCTGCGAGTTTATGCTGTAAAATTTTTGTAAATTTTTGTGTGTGTGTGTTTTTTGGTTTATCAGCTCAAATCTATATGCAAGAAGGTCGGTCAGCTTTAGGCTTGTTGAATTTGACCATCAAAAGACAGATCACGTCTCAATAAGTCACAAATTAATGTTAATGTGAGCAAAGATTTCTTTTATACAATTTGAAACTTAATCGATCACTGTGCTGTCGCTTCTGGAGACTGCTATATTGCTTTCGTATATTTTTTTTAGAACGTTAGACATGACCTAATGACCTTTGCAGGAGCACTGATACTGACAAAAGTCTCAAATCAAAAATAAAAAAATTATAAACAAATAATTATTATCTGTTCATCAAGGCTAAGGTTAAACAAAACTGGTACCTTTTTTGGAAATGCGGAATTAATTTATAAAAATAATCAGAAAATTAATTTAAAAAAAAATAATAATAATAATTAAGCATAAATAAAATATATTATGTACTTATTTATTTTATTGTTAAAAAATAAATAAATAATTAAATAAAGTATGCAATAATTTTATAAGAGAAAAATTAATGATTATGCAGTTTTTTAATTTTTTGCAATTTTATATGCAGCCAAAAGCAAAAAAAAAAAAAAAAAAAGTTCGATATACCAAAATAAATGTAATCAGACACAAAAAAAAAAAGGCATTAAGAAATTTATTTATAGCCATTATCGCTTCAACGACTGCAAATGTATCTGCATATTTTTTATGTTTGGACCATCATAAAAATCTAGACACAAATGCTGGCGCAACATTTATACACAACATAAGATCATTTTTTTTTTTTTTTTTACTTTTTAATGATGACAATCACTTCGAGATTCGAAAACTAGCCAAAAAAAGTCAATAAGCCATAACGTTCAAAATTGCAATTGATTCATGTAACATATTTTATAGTAGCTACAGTAAAAACTCACAAAGTTATACAACCACATTTTTTTTATGCATTAAATCTATGCTTCGAAATGTCACCGAAATCTGCACTATCAGGCATGCTCCCGTAGTCTCAAACGCAAATATTTGTGCGATTTACTTTTCAAATTGCAAATTTTAGTGTTCCAGCAATCGCAAAATATTTGCGATTTCAAATCGCCAGCCTTTGAGTAAGTGAAATGAAAAGTAAATGTATAATGCTACATAAAAAAAAAAATACTTTCGATTATTTAAAAATATTTTAAGATTTCATCTTTGTACTTTTTAATATCATCGATTCTAAAGAGCAGAAAATTTGGTCAAAGCAATAAAAATATGTGATTCGGCCAGACCGATAACCGATTTTATTTATAACGAAAATGAACTTTTGCTATTGCCAAAGCACGAATAACTTGAAATCCTATGAATTTTTTTTTTTTTTTCAATTTCGGGAGCGTGACTGTATATAAAATTAGATTCAGTTTGCATTCAATAAATTAAATATTGTCGTATTTTCATACAAAGAAGAAGCTTTACTGTGCTAATGAGGATCACTAAAAAACACATCCACTGATAGGCACAATAAACGGACAGACACGACAGACAGTCCGATGCATTAAGGAAACAAAAAACTACAAAAGTAGCTAAATCTGTTGCTTCAGTTGAATTGTAGACAATAAAAAGTCACGAGTGTCATTTCGAATATTTAGTGTTAAGTCACGAAAGGAATGAACAGCAAGATGAAGCACGACTACCAGATACCCTATACAAAATTATTTTATTTGGTTTTTTTTTGGGTTTTTTTGGTGGTTTTTTTTTTATAAGCGGCATTTGCACAAAAAAAAATTAGAAAAAAAAATGTTTATTTACCCTATTCTACGTTTTGATTTGGATCAAATTTTCGATTCCGATGCATCATGTAATTTTACCAGGTAACGTATTCCGCCACCGTCTCTTTCTAATTTAGTGACAAATTTTTTTGACTATGCATGTTTTGGTGAATTTAAATAATTTCACCTTATAAATGTAAATTTTTTTTGTATTCTGTCATGGTGAAATTAAATATAATTCACCACAAACAAATTGTCAAATTTGTTTAACCCAAAATTTCCGGAGGGCTTTATCTGGTATATTTGCATCATGTTCCGATGTACAATCTTTTTTTTTGATTTTATTTTCATAAGTTTGGTACTTTTTTATAGCGAAATGTTTTTTAGGCATAAACTTTACTAAATTTAGAGTTCCTTGACTACACTGTGCGAGACTCCAAAATGGCTGGGAAGTCTAATGATGGAGATTGTAGATCTGGTTCATTAAAACCAAACTGCATACTTGGAATTTGGGGAATGCCCCAAAATCTTAAACAAATAATTTTTCCCACTTTTTGCATTTTTTAAAATCAACTATGAACCGATTTTAAATTTTTCGACAGCTTTGGAAAGAAGAAACTTCAAATTTTCGAATAGTATATACAATATTATAAAATTTCAGATAAATATGTAACTTGGTATATTTCAAGACAAACGTAATATTTTAAAAATATTTTTCAATTTATTTGATGTTTTTATACACTGTCTTGTTTTATTTTGTTTCAAAGGTTTTCCAAAAGGTCTAAGTTTCTACTTTTCAATAAAAATAGAAATCATTTGGGCCTCATTTTGTATGGTGAGTAACCCATATAAAGGGTGTCCCAGAAATAACACAAGTCCCAGAATCAACGCAAGATATGCAGTAAAGTGCTGGAAATGGTGAAAATTGCCAATAGCACTTTGCTAGGGTTGGACCAAGTCCCAAAATCAACGCAAGCTATGCAGTGCTGGCAATGGACTTGCTTTAATTTTGGGAAACCCTTTAATAGGTCTAAAATAAAAACACTAATTATAAGAGATCACTTGACTCTGGCACTGAAGAATCAATCTTTCGAAAAAAACAAACAGACAGACAAGATTTTTTACTGATCTTCGTTCGGCAGCAGAACCGTTTTTTTGGTCTTTTTGGGCAGTAGAGTTTTCCTAAAAAAATAGTTAAATAGTTGACTTCTGCTCAATCTGCTGAAAAATCTGTTTTGGTTTCGTTAAGTGTCGTCTGCCTACATTTCCGCTAAAAACTTGTCAACTCATGGAGTAAATCCTTAAACACTTAACTAGACCGGTTCTATCTTCTGTAGTATTCTATAATAAAAAAGTTTTTAGCTACATTTTTATTATTATTTTCTGTTTCAAAAAATTTTGCATATTCAAATTGCTACGAAATTTCTCGATTAAACTAAATTTGTGTTTTTTATTTTATTTTTTTTTGTTTTTTTTTTTTTAACTCAGACAATAATGTTACTCAAGCTTTAAGCAGCTCAAGCAACACTCAAACTGAGCGTTAGTTGAGCGATCATTCATGCCAACACTTTCGTTTTCATTTTGAGCGTATTTAACTAAAATCAAAGTCGACTTGAAAAAAAAAAGATACTTCATAAAAAAAAAACAGCAGCAGCAGCAAGTGATAATAGTGATCGCAACACGCCGTTTGCATTTGTATTTGTATGTGTAAGTATCTGTGAGTCTGAGTGTGTAATTTAAGGCGCTAGCAATGACTTCAAAAAAAAATTGTTTCACTCAAAATTTAACTTTTTGTCGTTGCTGTTGCCGTTGCTGTTGCCGTTGTCGCCTCTGTTAAGCAAAAGCATCGCTGCTGGCGCCAACTGTTGGCCTCTGCTTACCTGGTTAACTCTATGCCAAGCTAAGCCAAGCCGGATTGATGGCGTCGACGTCGCTTATAGTCGCTATTAACGCTTTGAATTTTTTGTGTTGAGCTTTAGTCTGTTGTGTGTGATAAAATCACGTTAGTAATCAATTGCAGGCCAAACTGTAAAGACACAGAAAACGTAGTAGTAGAAAGCGACAAGATACGAAGTACTTCATACATTGTGCGCGCTACGACAACAACAACAAACAACAACGACAACAACAACAACAAACCAAAAACAACAATTTCGAGAGGATACACCAAATAAAAACAACGACACCACAACAAAACAACTGATCTAAAACAACAGCAACAACAACAACAAGCACCACTACAAGTACTACAAGTACGTGTTTCAATAAAATAGTTTAAAATATTTAAAAACAAAAACTATACAGAACTGCGTTTTTTAAACTATTTCATAAAAAATTATTTTTTTTTTTTTTTTTTTTTTTTTTGTGTGTGTTAAAAATATTTTTTTTTAAATATTTTTTTTATTTAAAAAAAAAAAACTATTCGTTAAAAACAAAAAACTTTTAAGCAAGTTTTATAATCCATTTTTTTTTTTTTTTTTGTAATAGTTTATGCAATTTTTTGTTTAATTCGATTAGCGGCTATTTGGGTTTTTGCAGACATTTATTTTTTGTTTTTTTTTTTTTTTTTTTTTTGTATCTATAAGATACAAGATATGAGCAACTTAAAGCAGCAAAACATGCTAAAAGCTGCTGCTATTTGTTTTTTTTTTTTTTTTTTTTTTTTTAATATTGCCTTTTGCAATTTAACACAAACTTTTGCAATATTTAACGAAAAAGAAATAACAAAAAAAAAAAAAGATATAAATTAATTACTTCATAAACGTTATAGATACATGCTTGCATATATGCGAGTAAAGCAAAAAACGAAGTAACAAAAAAAAAAAAAAAACCTTTACAAATTATTACAAAACATGCCTCGTGCTTTTATTTTAATTTTTTTTTTTTTTTTTTTTTTTTTTGGATGAATGCAACAAAATGTGTTAATCGATGTTATCAGTTGAGCAAAAGTGTTAATCAATTATTAAAAAAAAAAAAAAAAAAAAAGAGAGACAAAATTACTAAAAGTCTAAAAGATTATTTAATCAAGTGAATAAATAAAAAATAAATAAATAAAAAAAAAAAAAAAACTATTAATTTTAATAATACCAAAAAGTTATTTTTGAAAACTCTCCCCATAAATAAACATAATTGTCCGTCTGTTCCGCACTGACCAAATAAATTGGTTCCAATTATTTTAAATACTTCAATTCCAATTCACACAAAATCTCTTTTGGTTAGTTTCAAATCACTTCTTAAATTCAATAAAATAATGAATATAATTCACAATTAGTTAAAACATTATTTTAAAAAATGAATAATATACACAACATATTTTTGTTATTTATATAAAAGCAGTTAAAACTAATTGTGAACTATATTCATTATTTTATTGAATTTAAGAAGTGATATGAATCGGACACCGCTGTATAACTTCAATTTGAGTAGTAATTTCCAAAAATTTGATTCGTTCCTCATTTAATTCATTATACCAAATTTAACACTAAATACTCGAATGATGTGCCGAACAATATATCAAAATTTGCTCTATATCTACATAACTAATAGTTTTTACCGTAACATTAAAAAGAATACATTAGGCTTCGGCGTTTTTATGTCAGAAATGTCAGAAAAGAGTGTGGGAGATATCCGTCCGTCTAACTGACTAACTTTCCGTCAACACTGATCACAAAGATTATTAGCGAAATAGAAATATAAAACATAGATTTTCCGAAGCTTTTGTGAGATACTTCTATTTTTTACATCCCAAAAAAAATATTTTTTTAATAGTTAAAGACAGCCTCTAACTAAACCTAGGTTTCTAGGTTTTATAACTTTTAATTGCTGCTTGATTCTCTTATTAAGTATCTGAATTGGGTTTACTTAAATAAACATTTCCAAATTTATATCATTTTGAAAAACCTTTTCAGTACCATAAGCAAACCTCTTATGAGAGTTTGTCTGAGCCTCTGCCCTCTATAAGATGCTCCAAGAATATTTTTTTAATTAATCTCTTCACTTGAAGTAATTTATTTGTTTTTCGGTTTATTGATTATACTGATTACACTATACAATTATTGATTTAAGTTTATTTCAAACATTTTTTTTTTTTGAAAAAATCGTTATTGTTATAAAATAATCGATTAAAAACTAACGGTTTTTTTTATTAATATTTTTTAATAAGTTTTTGGCTTAAAAATATTTAAAAATATATTAAAATCGAGCTTCAAAAGTATCGATATTAGTTTCGATAGCTTTGGCTGTTAGTATCGATAGCTTTGACTGTTAGTATCGATACTTGCATCAACAAAAAAATCGATTACTGAAACAAATTTAGCAAAATAAAGATTGCAATTGTTGCTAGTAAGAGCAACAGCAACAGCTGTTTGCAAGTCATTGGCAGCAAGCAAACTTTTTTTTTTTGTTTAAATTATGCATTGGTGTTAATGATAGATAGACTGACAGACAGATAGGTTGAGAGACACACACACACACACTATTTTAGACGACCAGAAGTAAAAGCTAAAGAGAAAGAAACAAAAAAAAACACAACAACAGCTGTCTAAGGCTCGATTGCAGATGACATAACAGCAAAAAATTCAAAAAAAAAAAAAAAACACTGAAGCGGATTTGACGCTAAAAATTACAAACTTTTTTTTGTTGCTTACCAACAACAACGCCGTTGACGGTCAACAACAATGGCAGCAGCATTCAATCATAATACTCTCTCACCTGCCACGCCTTTTTATAAATTGAAACTTTTTTTATGATTGACGTTTTTTTTTTTGTTTTACGAGGCGCCCTAATAGGCGCATCAAGCACGAAACTGATCATCATCAGCAGCAGCAGCAGCAGCTGCCATAGAGTCTGCAAAAGCAACGTCAAAAGCGCAATTTTCTTTACTCACTCCACTCTCTTTCTCTGTTTTCTTTTTTTTTTTCTTTGCAAATTTCCAATGTTTTTTTTTAAGGCAAGGTCTTATTTAAACATTTCCCAACTAGAAAAAAAAAATTATGTTTCTTTCTCCGCCTGCTTTAAACTGAGTTCTTCCAGCATTTTAAAATTCACTTAATGAGTTATACTAACCCGATTTTTTATTATATTTATAATCCTCTAAACTCTTTATTAATTAATTTAGGCTCTTTATAACTCGAAAACTAGAACCTTTAGCAAAAAATATTACACTAGACTAGCCACTAAGCTCTTAGCTATAAATAAATTCTTCTAGATTTTAAACTATGGTCAATTCTTTCGAAGTCTGTTTGTAAAGAATAATACTTTCCAAGCTTTCTTGCTAACGCTTCTTACCCAGACCATAACTTAAAATATAGAAGCGTTGGAAAGTTGTGTTCTATGCAAAAATGGTAGCCCAAGTCTTAGTTTATGTTTCTAGATTTCGAGTACCCGAATTTTCTTCAAAAATTTTTAATATTAAAATCAGCCCATGCAAATTTCTTTTGAGACTTATAAAAGTTTTCTCTCATCTCTCTCCTTCACTCCCTCTCTCTCTCTCACTCTCTAACTCACTCTATTTTTACTACATTTCACTTTCCTCACTTCTACTTGCACATTTTATTAGACCCCTGACTTAAAATGACGCATACTCATCATGACAAAATGTCTTACATAATTTTTATGTTGCCAAAGTTTGGTTTTTTTATTTATTTTCATGTTCATCTCTTTTGCTTTCTTTCTTTTTATCTCTATTTTTTTCTTTCTTTTAATGCTATTTCTTTTTTTTTTTTTTTTTTTGTAAGGAAAATTGCAATTCACAGAAAATGAAAAAAAAATGAAACAGCGAAAATGTCATTGGCCATAAAATAACAATAGAAACAAAAAACAACAACAAAAACAAAAACAAAAAACGACAACTTTGAAAAATTAATATTTAAACTTGACACATGAAAAACAAAAGCAAACATTAAAATACAAAATACAAAAAAAAAGTAAATAAATAGAAAAAAATAATAAAAATCAAAGTGCAGCTTACACACGCTTTTAGCTATTCACCGGACTATCTTTGTTCGTCTTTAGATACATTCATATAAAGATACAAAGATACAAAATACAATCCAAAGCCGTTATTGACACTTCTTATTAACATAAATTCCTCAACATCAAAAGCCTCAAAAGAGAAGCAACATACACACACACACTAACGGATGTACTAGTATGTGTGTATGCATGTATGTATTTTTTAAATGTCAGTTTCGGCTATTACCGCACACTAGAATGAGATAGATAGATGTTAAAAAATGCGACAGAAAAAAAACATTTATGAAATCGAAAACGAAAATGGCATTCAGTGCTAAACGCATGCGCGAAGGTCTTTGTGAACACAAAAAAAAAAAAATCAAAAAAAAAAAAATACAAATTGATTAAAAATAAAAATATTAACAAAAAAAGATAATAGTAATAAAATTTATACAATAAATACATATGATGATGTTAATCTATGAGATAATTGCTAATATCCTCAAACTTCGATAATTTGTATAAGTTGAGCGGTAGTTGGCTGTGGAGAAAAGGCATGTTTAAGCGAGACGCCGTTTTTGGTTGTACTAAGAAAGACCAAAGACAACCAGTAAAGAGCTTAGTTTAAAGAAACATAGCAAAAATATATTTTTCCCATCCAGTGATTCAGTGAACTGAACTAAGTGTTGGGCACATGCAAAAAAAACACGATCTCCTTCACGTTAGATTGTATCCTTTGTATTCCAAGTTTTCAGTGTCCCGTGTTAGCGTTGTGAGCCAAAAGAGAGATTTTTGAGTCACAGTGTGATCAGCGACTGTGACTTGAAAATCACAGTGACTTTAAATCGTGATAAAATCGTAGCTCGCAAAAAACAATCAGCGATTGCTGAACATGTTCACTGTTCATGAAGAGTAATACACAAAATCACTGCTTACTGAACTGTTTTGCTACACCAACAAAACAAAGCGACTTGCGATTTTTAAATCACTGTCAAAAAAAATCACCAAAAGCTATTTTTGTTTGCCAACACTAGTTGTGTGTGTTGCATTCAGTTTTATGGTTCGTTTGGAATCGAAGCGAAGATTTAACAAAAATTTTCAATTGTTCTGTATCTGCTATGTTAAAAAAAATCTTAATAAGACTCTAAAGCTCACTAGCTGGAATTCAACAGCTGTATGCCCTTTACGTCTTTCTGGAATTTCTACGAGAGTCATGGCAATTGAAAAGCTTTTGCCACTGTCCAGTCTTCCGAGTATAACCCAGATCCCACAGCACCACCACAGTTTATCTTTGAGCCGTCGCTGTAGAGTGGCAGAACAGTGTTACACTCCAACAGCTTCGACCAGCTCTGTAAAATATATGCAGGTTGAGACAGCGCTTAAGCTGACATTTGTATATAAAGTTATTGCTTTTTTTTTATATTCTTATTAAATTGTAAACATATTAAACGTCGACAAAAAATTACATATATGGCAACAAAAACTGATCGCAGCTTGAGATATTTTATTGCGTGCAGGTTGAGACACTTTGTTATGATACGGCAACTCGAATATGTAAATGCGTACAGTTTTAACTCTAACAGAAAACACCAAATTGAACTTTGCCTGTCTACCAAACTCGATCTTATTAACTAAATAAATAAATAAAACTAGCTTTGGACATTCTGTGTAGCATTCATCGTTATTGATATTTTTTCCGTTGATCTGCATAAAAAAAAAATGAAGTAAAAATAAAACGAAAAACCGCAGCCTCAACATCTTTAAAAAAAAAAAAAAAAAAAATGTTCAATAAATAAAATATTGGACAAGCGATTAGTGCCAATCAAGTACCAAGGTCAACATGCCGCACTCAAGTAGCACATTTTATATACATACAAATGACTTAGATACACACACACACACACACACAGATACCGCTTGGCCTATTGATAGCCATAACAACTAAGTATTTATCATTGTGTTTATTGATTAGTTAAAATGCTACGATTTCAATATGCATCGAATGACCTTTAGCTTCTTATTAGCTGTAAAACTTGTTTCGTTTTTTTTTTTTTTTTTTTTGTATAATTTAAGATAAAATAAATTAATAAAATATTCGTTTTTTTTTTTTTTTACTTTCAGTTGTTTCGAGTCAACGTTTGCGTAAAGTCCAAACTACTTATCAAACCACCCACCCATATAAATAAATCAAATCAAAATGAGAAAACAATTGTTAGCAGCCTGCTCTCTTAGCCTGTGCACTGTCTTAGCCATGGTCAATGCAGTTCCACTGCCTGCAAATCAGGATTTAAATGTACTAAATCAATTCTCAAATGTTAAGGTAAGTACTCAGATACATTTCAACTAAAACGACACGTCAACAGATACTTTTGTTAGTTAATAAATACAATAATAGATACAAAAGTTGTTATATAATTAACAACAACAACAATAATAATAATAATAATACAATAATTTTGTGAAACTTAATGATTGATTCGTGTGAAAATTAGTCACAGTAGATTTCCGTTTTACACACACAAGTAGCATCGTAGTAGCGTCGATAATTTAAAAGACATCTAAAAATTACAGTAAATACTCTTCGAAAAGATACTTCACTTTTGAAGCACAATAAAAACTTAATTTAAGAACAAAAACTTCGCTTAAGTTGGCGTGTACATGAAAAGTGTCACTGTATTGTATATTGTATATTTAAGTGTCTAGAATTTATCTAAATGAAATTCAGAACTTGTGCATAGCTTATTGTTTTGCTTTTTAGTAAAAACGGAATCGATAAAGCTATGTCCGTCTGTCCTTAAACAATTATCTCTGAAATTAAAACAGCTTTTGAGTCTACGTAAAAAAAAATGCCATGCTCCCGTAATCGATTAATTTTGCGCAAATATTTTGAATAAAATTTTTTACGACAGGCTTTGAAACACAAACATTTAATGATATACAAAAAACAATCTCTGTGCGGTATAAACGCCTAAATCGAATGCTTTGCAAATATCGTTAAAGGAAGCTTGGAGACTATTTGCCTTGTTCCTTTAATCACTTTATTTTGCGAATTAAGATTTAAGTAAATTCGTGAGATTTCAAATGGTTCGGATTCCTACAAACGCAAAAGTTATGTTTCTTTGCCAAAACGTTATACATAATAAAAAACTGCTATCGGTTATAAATTCAAATGATATCGGTTTAATTAAAACGCAAATTGTTTTAGACTTTGATTAAATTTTCTGCTCTTTAAAAATTTGAATTCAAAAAACAGTTCAAAAATAAAATCTTTAAACGTTACAAAATGAAATAAAAATATTTTTAAATAAAAATTTAATCGAAACTAGAAACAATTAAAATCGTCAATTATTAGCAGCGTTTCGAGATTGACATATTGTAATTATTTTGTATTTCTCAAAATTAATTAAGCTCAATTTACGAATTTTTAAATTTATGTATCTAGAAACAGTACATTTTTTTTCCACTTTCCATTAAATTTTATGAAAGTGAAATTGAGAACATGTCCGTTAAATTACAAAAGCTATTATTACATAGCAACAAACTGGCTACTTTGATATTCCAGAGCTCTGATGCGATGTTATTTATCTCCAACACATTTCAAGTGGCAGCAAATAAACAAATCGAAAAGTATCGACATGAAAAAGTATCGATACTTCTTGCAACACTACTATTAAAAACAAACACTAATCTATAACAATAAATATTCCCTGCTTAGTTTTGATAACAACCCTAAAATCGATAACTTATAATACAGCCATTTGATTTTAATCGATAAATTAATATATTCGAGTCGAAATTAAAAAAGTTATAAAAACGATTTGAATGAAAGTGAAATGGACCCTACCCAAACCAATTTTTTTATTTTTCAAAACTATTAAAATTTAAACCACTTTTGCTTTTTTTTTTTAATAAATTTTAAAAAATCACAAAAATTTATAAAATCGTTATCGAAATAGGATTTTAAAAAAATTGGTTACAGAGCAGCTCATAGTCAAGTTTATTCAACTGCAGCGTTCATTTTTTTTAAATTTTAAAACCAAAACCCTTCACAATTAACCTCCATACTGCATGACTGTTTTTAAACCTTTCAAAAGTAGACACTGAAGTGCATCTTACCAAATATAGAATTTTTTGTTTTTTTTTTACAATTTTACAAATTTACTTCCAACTCGTTTCCTGTGTACTAATTATGTTAATTAGCAATGAACACGTATCTATAATAATAACAACAACAACACATACTATACAGAAAGACGGACAGACGAAACAATTCGCCAAAGCATGACTTAAAAACTCCTTTCACATGCATGCAACAAAAATTGGTTGAACGAACGAACGCTGCGCTGCGCTGCACAGTGGTGTGCTGCTCTGCTGCAATGAACTGTATATTTTGAATGCAGTTCACGAGGTCTTTAAGGCAACCAAAACAACTTCCCGTGCAGTTTATATGATGGTGTTTTAGTTGTTGTTGCTGCAAAAGTTACATCAAGCAATCAAGCAAAAAGCTATAAAAAAAATATATAAAATGCAGTCAAACCTGCATGACCACCAAAAAAAAAAAAAAAAAAAACTACATACAACAAGCCGCTACATTGCAAGGAAGTTAATTTGCAACGTGACACACAAAAATACTTTCGCAGTTGAACAAAAAAAAAAAACAAAAATCCCAAAAAACTTGAATTGACAAAAATCGAAAGTAAAAAAGTATAAAAAAAAAAAAAAACACACAACTAAACTTCAACTAAAAAACTCGATTTTATGTTTTTCTTTTTTTTTTTTTTTTTTTTTTTTTTTTGTGGTGTTGGTGCTGTATGCACAAATCAAATCAAATACGAATCAGCTGTGCAACATGAAAAGGCGTTGACCAGAAAGACTACGACGACGATGGCAGCAGCAGCCATAGCAACAGATACATTCAGTCGCATTCGCATTCGCATTTCAAAAATGCTTATCACGACGATGGCGACTACGACGACTAATTGAGTATAGCCTAGAGTGGCTTTAGATTACACACATTGCTAGCGCGAAAATGAAAATGCGCATGGAAAACACAAAAAAAAAAAAAAAATTGGCACAAGTTGATTTTCTCGTATATAAATTGGCTGCCAACTCGCTGCCGTTCAAACTGACAAAATGTTGCCTTCATCGTCGTCGTCGTCGCTCATCGTCGTCGTTCGTCATACAAAAGTGCTTTTCGTTCTTTTACAAAACAGCGCACAATAACGTGTGTCCATCATACACATTCGTACATACTTCATACATTCGCTACAATTGTATCTAGATACATTTGTATCTATCTATCTATCAATCTATGTGCATCGCCTTGGTTGCTGCTGCTACTGCTACTGCCGACTGGCCTGCTGTTTTGGTTGAGCAATGTTTAAGCTTCAAACGAAACGAAATAAAATGAAAAAAAAAAAATTTTTGTTTGGCACGTTCCGCTCTCGAATTGCATTTTGCTGCTACTTAAGTTAAGTTCAACTTGTAGTCACGCTTGTTGTTGTTGCTGTTGTTGCTATTTGTATGTGTACAATTTTTATTACTTAATTGCAAAAAATTGTGCATATTTCTTGCTTTTTTTTTTTGTTTCTTGCTTTTGACAAATAAATTACTGCATTAGCATGTTGCCGCTGTAATCTTTTTTTTATTTTTTTTTAAGTAATTATTTAGTTTATTTGTTAGTTTGTTAAAGTTCCTTTAAGTAAAAAAATTGTAAATCTTTTTTATTATTATTTTAAGCTATTTGCCTATTGCACCCTTCTATTTTCGTACAAAATTAAATTAAATAATTTGTGCTAAAATATGCAACAAAAGCTACGAAAAATTCTTTAAGTTTAATTACAATTTTCGATTTTATACTAACAAATGCACAAATAGCATATTTGCTAAATGCCTACGTCGTATGTATCTGTTTCTCTAGACAAAAGTAATTGCATGCACTGAATAGCATTGTACAATAATTTTAGTTAGTTACTTCAAATAATATCAATTGCAACTAACTAGTTTAGAATTCTTGTTACACAAAACTATTTTTATAATAGACATTCATCATTGCTCTGTATTCAATTTTATGCATAAACAACAAAGAGATACAAAGAATGGCAACTTTTTGATCAAATATCGATATAATAAAAATACTTGATTTATTAAAAAATATCGATATTTTTCTGTATTCAAAAAATATCGGTTTTATGAAAATGTTAATATTTATCGATATATTTTTTACAAAAATATTAATATAATAAAAATATTTGGTATTTTAAAAATATCGATATTTAAAAAAATCGATATTCTAAAAGTATCGATATTCTAAAAAGATCGATATTCTAAAAAAATCGATATCTTTCTAAAAAAATATTGATTTATTCTAAAAAAAAAAATCAAATCAATATTCTAAAAATATCGGTATTTTAAAAATATCAAAAAATATTGATATTTTTCTTCTAAAATTCTATTTTTAAAAATACCGATATATTTCTATATTCTAAAAATATCGATATTTGTCCATATTATAAAAATGTCGATAGTTTTCTATATTCTAAAAAAATCGATATTATGAAAATGTCAATATTTATCGATATATTTTTTACAAAAATATTATTAGTAGAAAAATATTTGATATTTTAAAAAAAATCGATATATTCTAAAAAATTAGATATTTAAAAAAATCGATAATCTAAAAATATTGATATTCGAAAAGATATTTTTAAAAAAATATCGATATTTCAAAAAAATATTTTACTTATTCTAAAAGTATCGATATTCGTCCATATTATAAAAATTTCGATAGTTTTCTATATTCTAAAAATATACAAATTATGAAAATGTTAATATTTATTTATTATATTTCGAAAAAAATAATATTTTAATAAAAAAAATATATACTTTATTTGGTAATTTAAAAATATCGATATGCTAAGCATATCGATATATAAAAAATATTAATATGCTAAAACTATTATAATATTCTGAAAATATCGACATATTTCTGTTTTCTAAACATAAATATTTGTTCATATTCCAAAAATTTCGATATTTTTTGATACTCTTAAAATATTAGATGCTCTGAAAATATTCAAAATTTTACAAATACCGATACTTTTCGATTTGAAAAAAAAAATTATCGATATTATATTTATTTTTTGATATTTGTCTCAGTTCTGAGACCTACCCGGTTTCTTATAAAACTCAAGGTTTGTCTTATCTTAGTATCATTCTTTATCGTTTTTTATCATATTTTCACATTAGAGGTGGAGAACTATCGATAGCAATATCGACACTATTGATGGTTTGGCACTATCGAGCTACCAAACTATGCGTTTGTACTAACACTCTTCTGACACGTCAAGTGTTCATATTCTTTAGCTCTATTTTAATACCAAATATTTATCTCTTGTGCAAGGTTTATATGAAGGGTAGATCGAGAAAAAAACTTTTAAAAAAAAAATATAACTTTCGTGTTTGGTTTGGTCTATATTTTTTAGATTCTAAAATAGTGCGTCACGCAATCATATCTAGATCTACTTAGCTTTCGATGCTGATCAATAATATACACCTAATAGGGTCTATCATGCCTCATATTGCCTATTAAATATAAACAAACAAACACTATTTTAGGCTACGGGTATAGCGTATAAAAATGAACACAAGAGACCTATTAAAATCTAAGCGATTAATGTCAGATACAATTTGATATAAAGCAAATTGATTGTTATTGTAAGACAGTGTAAAAGAGAGAGAGAGAGAAATACGAAGAGAAAATAAAAAATAAAAAACAAAAAAAAAAAGCATTGCCAATATAACATTATTTCTTTTACTGGAAAAATACCGCCAAATATAGTTGACAAGCAACAAATTGTTTTGCAAAAAAAAAAAAATAAATAAAACAACAACAACAACAATAAGAGTGAGTAGCACATAGAAAAATTCAATTTTTTTTTGCTACCGATGACTGCTTGCAATGCAACGCTGCGTATGCGCATTACATAATATTACGTATACGCCATGCCACGCCGTTGCGCCTTTATTGTAAAAAAAAAAAATATTAAAAGAAAAAGAAAGAAAAAAAGAGAAGAGTAAACGATTTTTGTTTTTTTTTTTTTTATAATTTAATATAAAATTAAAATGTGTGAGTGGAGTGGGTGAGCGTAAATTTAGCTCAATATTTTTGTTGTTGTTGTTGTTGTCTTTGTAGTTTATGTTGCGCTTCAATTGTTCGTTTATGTTGTTGTTGTTGTTGTTATTGTAGTGTTATGTCATTATTGTTGTTGTTGTTGTGTTTTTGTTGTTAATGGTTTTAACCACGTGCTTAAGCCTTAAAGACACTCAACGTTAATATTAAAGATTTTTGCAAATAATTTGTCGCTTATGGCTGCTGTGACTTTTACTATTTTTTTTTTTTTTTTCAAATAAATTTAGCTGTCAATAATTTAGTTACAAATCATTTTCAAACATTTTATTTATTTTTATTTACGTCAAAATTGTCTGTTGCGCTTTTTTTATGCGCTTTTGTATAAAAAAAAAAAAGACTTATATGCGTTTCATCTTTTCTATTCATTTTACGCTTGCGTATTGACCTAGTTTTGCCTAGACACATACACTTATTTAGTTCAAAAAGTTTCGCTTGTTTAGTTTTTGGTTTCTTTTTTTGAAATATAAAATAGATTGTTATGTGTAGGCATAAATAAAATGTTTAGATACAAGATACAAATTTCGTAATTGAGATACAATTTCCGTTTTAAAACTTTAAAACCGCATTGGAAATAATTATTATATAAAATGCACAAATATTTAATTTTAATTAAAAGAATTCTTTATTTAAATAATTAAAGTGAAAGTCAAAAGTCAAAATAACAACAAAAAATAAAACAAGTTTTGACGCGCTGTGCGTCATTTATTTATTTAATTTTTTTCTGAGGTTAAGATACATTCAAAGGGGCGCTGTTAACTAAACAGTTAAAGTATTCAATAGTACAGTTTTATTTATTTTTTGCATTATTTGTTTATGATTCATAGCCGCTACAAAGTTGCATTCAAAATGTTTATTTAAAATATCTTACAGATACTTTATAAAAAAAAAAGTATCTAACAGTTTGTATATTGTTTTTCTATTTAGTTTAAAGACTAAATAGCGTTTGTGTGTTTAGATACATTTTTTTTAGATACATATATGCATCTTTCATTGCAATAATAGCTAAAATTGTACTTGATTTTAACTATTTTGCTGCCTTGAAGTATTTTATTATCTTTTTTTTTTTTTTTTTATTAGTTTTTTTATTTTTTTTAATTATTTTATTTTTTAAAGATACACGTGCTTTTGATTTGTATCTGAAGAATAATTGTTGTGTATAAAATTTTATGGAGGATCAATTTTAGCTTATAGCATATAACATATAAAATGGTATGTATGTCTGTCTGTCTGCACAATTATTTATTTATAAAAAAAAAAAATTTGACAAATAAATTAAATATTTAATTGTTGTAAAACTATTATTGGCAATTTAAAAAAAAAAAAAAAAAAAAACAAATTAATACAACATTTTCCCACGATATATAAATTTGCATAAGATTGCCAGAAAAAAATATATTTAAGCAACGCCCAAATCATTTTAAATATTTCTCAAACAGAGAGGGAACATTAATGGTAACCAAATTATCTAAAATATTTCTTTTTTTAAATTATTGCTTAAAATATTGTCGTAAAGGGGCGAGCGAACAAATTATGCATGCGAAAGGCTTCCAGGAAATAATTTGAAAGCTATATTTTTTCTCATTTTTTTTTTTTCTTTAAATTTTTGTAATTAAATAATTTTTTTTTTTTTTTGTGCAAATGCAGCAAATACATAGAAAGAGACAAGCGCATGCTTGTAAAATTGCAAGCTATGCAAATTTAATGGTTTAAATAATGATTGACGTGTTTGGCAAACACACACAGACAGACAGACAGACAGACAAATAGTCGTACAATTGACATTTGTATGCTGTATAGATGGCGCCAAGCTAAAAAAAAAAAAAAAAAGCTACTATTATTAGCAATGCTTCAATTACAAGTGTTGCAATTAGCTACTCTATGCTATTATTATTTAATTTTTATTCAAAAAAACAAGTCATAATTACAGTAGCACAACCATAATTTCTATTTAAAAAAAATGATTAAATTGAGCACAACGCGACATGAATGCCGACCTTTAATAGGCGCCATAGTGCTACATTTAAATAATTAATTATGTTGCAGACTTGTACATTTAAGATATTCAAATTTGTTTTGTCTTAAATTGGACAAAGGAACAAATGACGGACGGACCGACAACAATTTGACAGACGGACACATGTTGAATAGGCAAAGAAAAAATGTTGGACAGAAGGACATACGTTGGACCTACGGTTAAATATGGCACAGACGGACAAATGTGGGGCAGACAAACAAGTTGGGCATACGGATAACAGTTTGACAGACGGATAACAGTTGGACAGACGTATACCAATTGGACAGACGGTCAACAGTCGAACAGACGGATAACAATTTGACAGACGGATAACAGTTGAACAGACGGATAACAGTTGGAAGAGACGGATAACAATTTGACAGACGGACAACAGTTGAACAGACGAATAACAGTTTGAAAAACGGAAAACAGTTTGAAAGACGGATAACAGTTTGAAAGACGGATAACAAAGTTGGACAGGCGGATAACAGTTGGACAGAAGGATAACAGTTAGACAGACGGATAACAGTTTGACAGATGGATAACAGTTTGACAGACGGATAACTGTTTGACAGACGGATAACAGTAAGACAGATGGACATATATTGGACCTACGGATAAATGTTGGACAGTAGGACAAATGTAAGACAGAGAGCAGCTTTTGGACAGACGGATGAGTTATTTCTTTTGAAGCGCTTACTTCCAAAATGCAGTGTCTCAACCTGCATTTATATTTTGAACAAATATTTTTAATTTTTTTTTTTTTTATGTTTCAACTTCTTGTATTAAAAATTAAGCAAAAATAGAGCAAACATTTTTATAAAACACCAAATTCATCATGTTTATTATTTATTCGATTAACTCAATCTGAATGCTGACTCAACCTGCACTATTTTTTTTTATGAATTGTTTACCACGCCAATATAATTGTCATAATTTTAAATAAATGTCCGTCTGTCCATTAAGATTTTCACACGTACTATATAGTGTATAAATCAAAGATTAGTATTACGCTTACATGACTCTTTAACAATTACAACAATCGATTTAAGTCGCTTCAAATTAAGTGCATTTCAACATGAAAATCACTGAAAATGTTTATTTAAAATTTGCAGAAAAAAAAAGTTATTAAAATCTTTTTTTTTTTTAATCATTTTGGACTATTTAGCGTTCACTTTTGCTTAATTTTTTTGTGACCTAGACTAACAATTATAAAACTTTATATCTTTTATTTTTCTTTATTTTTTTTTTCTTTATTTTGTTATGCAATTAAATTTGTTGCGCTGCTATTTAATATTTTTCGAAGGCTGTCCAGTTTAATCTGTTAAAAAGAAAAAAAACAAAAAATGATAATTTTAAATTAGTTTTCTTGACAGAGTACAAATGAAATGCAATTATACAGGTTATTTAGTTAGTTAGTTAGTAAGTCAGTAAGTAAGTTAATCCATGTCGTTACGTTTAGCTCCAAACACATATTAATTTATTTATTTATACATATACAATATATTGTATATTATATACAGATGTATACATATATACTCGTATACGTGTAACATGGATTACAAATAGTTTTGCTTTTTATTTTCAATTTTGTTGTTATTATTTTTTTAATAATTTATTTATCTAACTATTTTAATCAATGCATAAGATTGCATTACGAGTATTTGTGTTGCAACATTTTTAATTATCATCATTAATATATTTTTTTTTTAAAGTATTAAGATAAAAAATAATAATAAAAAAAATATATAAAAAAAAAAAAAACAAGTGAAAATCAATAAAAAAAAAAAATAAAATAATTTAACTAAAGCCAACTTAGTCAAAACTGACCTTAACCGAGTTTCAAGAGCATTTAACTATTTACATAAATATTTTAATTAAACGAATATATAAAAAAAATAAAAAAAAAAAATAAAAAAAAAAAAAATTGAATAAAAAAAACCCCAAACGCGTAAAAAATATTATGTTTTGTATATTAGTTTTCATATAAAGTTTGATACACGAGGAAAACCAAAACAAAATGGGATTTGGGAGCAGGTATTTGGAAATCTTGAAATCTTAAAGACAGGTATTTCTGGATATCTGGTATTATTTATGGTATTTTTTTGGACTCACAATTTTTTTTTTAAAATTTCTCAATCGACAATTTTATTAATTTTTCTTTCCGTAAAATAATTCAATTTCATAAAAAGATAAGAAGTTTTTTTTTTTTTTTTTGAATTGTAAAAATAAAATATTTAAAAAATTAAATATTTATTTTTATGCGATTTTGCGTCTGTAAAATAAATTAAACAAAAAAAAAACTGACTTCCGTCTCTCGTTTACATTGCAAAAGCGTTGACCAAAATTGTATGCTTGCAAAAAAAAAAAAAAAAAAAAAAAAAAAAATATGTTTAAAATTCATCTCAACATGCTGCATGACGTCGCAATAATGTATACCGACTGAAATAAAAAATAAAAACAATAGCTATATACATAAACTCATTTGAAATTCCCAATTGAACAAGTGTATTAATGGTCAGGAATTTTAGTGATACTCGTATGTATTTTTATATGACAAGCTGTGAATTCGAAACAACATCGAGCATAATCGAACAAGCTAATAAAGGCGTCAGAGTATACAAAACAAAAAAAAAAAATACTATCATAGTTAATTTACAAAGCACAACTACATGCATATGTATATGTGTACAGCGAGGGTTGTTATATGAGTGTTGCATTGTGCAAACAAAATAAATCAATTCATGAACATAGGTATGAGCCAACGCTGATGGAAATAACGATATCATATCGGTCTCTAAATATGATAAGTGCAGCGATAATTTTCAATACACATATAAATAACGCTGTGATATTATTTTAAAACTTCGATTATAAACGATTGTCACAAAAAAAAAAAAAAACATTTTTTCCGATTAATCAATTTTTTTTCTTTTTGACAATTCGATCGATGATATTGCATTTTTTTAGTTTCCTAAAAGTGAAGAGCAAAAATGAAATAAAGAGGACACACAATAGAAAATAATTGTTCATATGATTTGAATGGGGTTATTTTTCAATCGATCATCTTTAAAAAAAATTCGATTACTATGATTTTTTGAAAAATCGATTATTTTGATTTTTTGAAAAATCGATTATTTTGAATTTTTGAAAAATCGACTATTTTGATTTTTTGATAAATCAATTATTTTGATTTTTTAAACAATCGATTATTTTAATTTTTGTTAAAAATTGATTATTTTAATTTTTTGAAAAAAATGATTATTAAATTTTTTGGAAAAATCGATTTTTTCCGATTTATCAATCATTTTACACACTACTACATTTTTTCTAGTTTTCTAGCTATCATTTTTTTAAGTTTCCTTTTTTGGTAATTCGAAAAAATTCCATTTATTTATTTGGTTTGAGAAAGCTGCTCATAATATATCGTTAATTTTTAATATTTATGATCGTCGATGTATTAACATTATTGATTTTTTAAATGTATACCAAAAGACTATGCACCTAAAACTAAACTACTTATTATTAATAGATTAAATGTTATCGATATAAAAAAATATCAATAAATTATCGATATAGCACACATTTATGTATATCGGTATTTGTGCCATCACTAATATTTTATCGATTTTCATTTATTTAGTTAATTTTTATGATTTTAGTTTTACGATTTTAAAATATATTAAACAACACTCTACTACATTACCAGTGCATCCTACTTACAACAGTTTCAATCGACAATGGCAGCAGCTGACTTAATAGATAACAAATTCAATACAAAACTCACAACGAACAACAAAGACAGTTCCAATATTTATGAATATGAATGCAACTTTGCACAAAAAACTTAAAAAAAAAAGACAAAAGTACAGCAACTTCAAACTTAAAACAAAATAAAATAAAACTTTAAAATCATCATATGACAGTTTTATTATTTTATACTTTATACGATTCTATTTAATATTTTTGTATTTTTAAATGTTTGCTGTCACTTTTTCTAGTGTTGCACCTGACCCAACAGACGGACGGACAGGCAGTAAGACAATTCAGCAAGATAACTTTCTCGAACGAACTAACAAGTCAAAGCCAGCCAATTCCGCTAACAATAAGTTTGAATGTGATTTTCTTGTCTTCCTACTCGCTTAAGGACTTCACTCTGTACAGCTTTGTTTTGTTTGTAACAAAGTTTTCAATTGTTGCAGATGAATTCTGAGTTCTGTAGATGCTACTGCTGCTACTATGTGTCTGTATGTGTGTGTGTGTGGACAATTACATTCTTGTTGTTGTTACTGCTACTCTGAATCTCTGACAGCTACCACAACAACAAATTTAAATTGTTTTTGTAGTCTTGTATCGTGTCTAGTGACGACTTGTACTGCCCGTTTTTTTTAAACAATTTAATCGCAACAATTTATTTAATTTTTAAAAAAACTTGAGTTCATTGATTTTTAGTTTAGTTTTCTTTAGAAAATTTGTACAAATTTTTGTACAGGCTACTCGAGACTTGAGCCTGTGCAGCAACGCTAACAATCGACTGTCTTACTGTTCTCAGCTTTAAAGAGTAGCCTAATAATCTATATATATATATTAAAAAAATAGTAAAAATGTTTCTATGTCCGCTATGGACTTTGAAACCATCCAACCGATGTGTCCCAACCCGGTTTTCGATCTAAATGCTTTTGATTCCGAACTCATTCGAAATGGAATACACCTTTCTCCGCAATGGACTCGTTTTATTTTTTTCATATAATCAAGACTCTTAAGCTCTATAAGCTAGACTCTTCCATTGTGACAAGAACAAAATAAGGCTCATAAAAAAAGCGGCTCATTGTGATCTTAGTACCAGGAAGAAAACTTCCGACCAAGAAGACCCTTTCACTTAACTAACAACTGCTATCGTGAAGATCTCTTATAGATAATCCAAGAAATATTCTTGAATCTTCGCCTCCATACATAAAAAGGGCTAAGCAGTGGCAAAATAGTTGATAAAGTAGTATCCCTAGTTTTTTTCTCACTCGAGTAATGTCAACTATGTCAGCATTTCTATGTTTATGCACAGCTTTAGAATTGGATGATCATAAGGTTTTGCTTTTACAGTGTTACCAACATTGATTTTGATTGAACATTACAAAATGCATTTTTTCTTCAAAATGTGTAAAGATGTAAAGAAAAATAAGAAAAAAATATTAAAATTATTTAGCGTTACTTTAAGTTACTAAACAAAGCAGCCAGTTATTCAAATTAACAAACTTAGCTAAGTACCTATTTATTTATTTTATGTCCGTCTGTCTGTCCGTCTGTCTGTCTATCGGTCTGTTTGTGCTCAAGTTCACTTTCAAAGTTATGCAATACGATAAACGAGAAGAAAACAAATCTCACAATCAGCAAAACATCGTGAGTTGACTTGTTACCAAATTCAATTGTTTGGTTTGTGTGTTTATGGATTGTGTGATTCAAGCTCAAGATGCCAAGTTAAGTTAGGTTTTTTTTTTTTTTTTTTTTTTGCCAAATTGCGCTTGGCTTTGGGTGCTTTTGTTTACAACATTATTATCAACATCAGCGTCAGCGTTATAAGCAAAAAAAAAAACAAAAAAAAAAAATATATATACAAGTGAAAGTTACCATTTAACATCTTTTGTTTTAGTACACAACACCAACAACACGAACAGCAACAACAACAACAACAAAATGACATTTAATTATTTTGTATGTGTTTAATTTTTATTTTTTTTTTTTTTTTTAAATAAAACTTTTTACTTCCCTACTTGAACTTTACAAAACGTATTAAAGTGATTCTGGATTTCATTATAAAGTCGGCTACATTTGAACATTGAACTTGGCTTTTAGCTAACCTAAGAATTTTGATATAATTCCAAAAGAGATTCATTAAAGATTGACAGTTTAATTTTTTAAAAAAAAGCATTTTCTCGGTTAGCTCATTCAATAATCGACTCATAATCGATTTGAGCCGATAAATCGACAAGACCACTTTTAGACAATATTGAAATAATCTTTGATCGTAAAATAAAAGATCTAAACTGGAGATTATATTAAGCCTGGAATCTTTCCCTAGCAGAGTAAAACGTTCTACCATTGAGCTACATACCCAAGTGATGACATTTTTCTTTAAAAAAATCCTTTGTCAAAATTCTGGGAAAAGCCGCACACAACCGTATTGCTACAACTGAAAAAACATCTTGGTAGGGAAACCTTTGTACGTAATGGACTCTGTAGGATCAAAGCCAACCAGTGCCAACTTAAGAGTGCTAGATCGTTCAGCCATCTACTCGATCTATGTGCAGGCCATACACAGCGAAAGTTTTCTAACATATCTTGAGTGTTTTCTTCTGTTATAATCTGGCCACGCCCCGTTATGTCGGTATTTACGGGAGTTTAACAGTAGTGTTCTTGTACGTTTGGCTTCAATCGTAGCCCAAATAAGCTTAACTTTTTGCAGCTATACAGATTTTGCCATTTATTATTGCCTTTATTATTGCGATTCTAGCACTCTTTTGGATCTTTATCACGACTGACTGGGATTCACTCGATGAACCCCTTCTAGCCAGCATATCAGTTTGCTCGTTTTCGGGAATATCACTATGCTCTGGGACCCATGAATGACCACGTGTGTTGTGCCGACTAACAATATTGAGTTGGTTTTTACATTCCCTTACAGAGAAAATGAAAAACGATCTGTCCCGAATCTCCAGCTACACCAGAAGCTTGCATACTGCTAGTACCGCATATGACTTAAGCCTTGAACACACTGTTGCAACTTAGCAGACAAAATAACTCTTTCACTGCCAAGTCCTCTGAGTGTACCCCAGACACCACACCGCAGTTCATCTTAGAACCAGAACTAAGACGACATAAGCAAGTCGATTCGCATCGAAATCAAACTAGTCGAGTAGAGTCAAATTGAGTTACTCGAATCGGTTTCATTTCGAATATTTAATTTAAAGATTTTCATATAATTGTATAACTTGGAACGGCGTTGCCATATGTAAGTTATTAATATGCTCATTTCTTGCTTTAGTTTTTTGTAATTCTGTGTATGCCCATCACTGCTCTAAATGTATCTGATAATATGCTAATAAATGCTTTTAAATTGACAATTTGACAATTTTATTTAATTAAATTTCTTTTTTTTTTTTTTCCAGGAAATCGATGTCTTAACCCGTGAAGCAAATAATGAAGAACAATTAATAGCTGATCGCAATAAGAGAACAATCGGTTTACTTCGTGAACTGTTTCCTGATATAACAAAGGTATGTACAATTATTCAAGAATAATTTCTAAGTCACGTAGAAGTTTTTTGTAAGCGGTATGCATACAACTAGTACACAACTAGTAAAGGTAACATATAAATATTTTTAATTTATGTATTTACATATTTTTTTTTTTATTAATTAAAAAAAAAAAAAAATGTTAGCAACTATCAAACCTATCATTTAGACAAGTTTGTATGTAGTTCGATTAGCTGCTGCTGCTGCATTTAGTAATTTAGAATTAGTTTTAGAAAATGCATTATTTATAAAAGCAATCAAGGAAGAGGCATAACTTTATTTTTGATTTGAAGTATAGACATAGGTGCGTCTCGTCTGTTGTTAATGTATGCAAAGCAAATACATAGACAGACAGACAGACAGACAGTGCAGCTGTCAATGAGTAAAATAATTATTGGCAAGACAAATTCTTTTTTTTTTTTTTTTTTTTTTATAATGCTTAATAAATAAAATATAATAATAATATTAAATAAAAATAATAATTCAAAATAAAAAAAAATAAAATTATTATTGCCAACCAACAACGTTGCTCACCAAAACAACAACAATAATTTTAGCAAATCAATGTACAAATCGATCGCATTGTTAATAATATATTACAAAATGTTGGACCTGTTATATTGGGCACCATATTAAATCCAACCATAACAAATCGTAGTAATCGTACAAAACCCATAATACCCGAAGAAGATGAAAAACTTAATGCAAATGTGAATGTGAATGTAGGTTTATTGGAAATGGACGAAGATGTTGTTGATGATTTTCTGGATGCTGCCGAAGGATTACCAGTTGATTTTACAACATTTGCACCAGATCCGGAATTTGCAAAGGAGACAAATTGATTGGAAAATTAATTATAATGAAAAATTTTATAATTAAGAAACTTCTTCACTGATCTTGATCTTGAAATCTTGTTTAAGTTAGCCAAAGTTAGTTTTTACTCAAAACAAAAAACCTAAATCTGAATTGGCAAATTTTTTTCCGTAAGAAACTGTTGATTATTTCATTTTGTATCTTCAAGAAAAAACCAAAAAACCAAAAAAAAAAAAATGAAATTTTATTTGAAATTTTTATTATTTTTGTTGCACAAACCACCAATCCAATCCAATTTGCTTTTATTTAAATGGCTTATTCTATGTTATTGCATGTTAGCTCAATTTGAAATCCAAATCCAACATTGCTGCATATGTATATATATACTAAAAACACCATAGTTTTTAGTATTTTTAAGCGTATACAAAACATATTGGCAACACTTGCAAATCATGCTGCACAGCACAAAAATACAAAAAAAAAAAACACTAAAAAATACCATAATATTTATTTTGGAAAAAATTTTGTTCAAATGAAAATTCGCAAAAAAAAAAAAACATAAAAATTATGTAATTGGCTACAAAAAAAAAAAAAATTTTTTTTACAACACAACACAACTTCATGTACCGCAAGTCATAGTACATCAACGAAATCATCATGGAAAGTATCTATCTATCGACGACATCATATCTCTATGTATCATCATCTCAAAGCAGGCACAGTACAGATACAGTTAGATCATCAGCAAAAAATTCTGTATCAAATCCAAAACAACGTTATCGAATCGATTCAAGCATCTCTCATACGCATTCTATATGTTTGTACGTATGTATTTTCATGTCTTCTTCTCCAGAAACAAAAAATCAAAAAAATAAATAAAAGAATACAAAAATGTTCTTTTGAAATATTTTATTTGTATTTAAATTTTTATAGGAAATCGACTCGATAGTTAATCGTATTATAGCACAATTGATACGTGTTGTCGGTCCGGGCCTATTGGGCACAATCTTAAATAATAATCGTGGCGGCGCAGCCGGTGGAACTGGCGCAGGAGGACGTGGCAGCACAAGTACAACAGATTTTGAAATTGATGATAGTGATGATGATTTTTTTGATAATGATTTTGACTTTAATGGTGATGATGATAATAACAGTAATAATAATAATAAAATAAAACTACCACCACCACAACAACAACAACAATAAAGCCAGCAACTGATGATGCAGATTTAGATATTTTTAATGATTCAAAAGTGAGTGCGCGCTTGACAACCCTGATGCCAATATTACCAATATCACAACCACCAACAATAAGCACCACCACCACCACCACCACAACTACTTCCAGAACGTATGAAAACCCTGATACAATTAGTTCAAGATTTAATGTTATAGATGCAATAAATACAGATATAACTGATCAAAATCCAAATCCAAATTATTCCACAACAGAAACAACCACAACAACAACAACAACACCACTTAACCCAATCACAATTCCTACCACAACAACAACAATTAGTACAACTACAAATTCCCCAATATCACTAACAACAACACCAACAACAACCAAATTACCAATCACTTCTACAACAATCATCAATGAACGTCTTAATAATGATATTGATGATACACAATTAGTAACAATTATCGATGATATAAATCGTTTATTAAATTCTACCAATTATTTTATTACAACTAGATATAATTTTAATTCAACTACTCCAACAACATCACCAACAACTACAACAACAACAACAACGTTAACATCGGACTCCAACAACAACAACAACAATGCCAACACTACAGTTAAAACTACCAAATTATTACCAGTTTTTGATTGAGTAAATTTATTTAGAAACGAAAAAAATAAAACGAATTTAAGAAACTTAAAAAAAAAACAACCACAACAACAACAAACTCAACAATTACTTCAACAATCATCAACTTTAAAAGATCAACAACCGTCAGCAAGAACTTTGAACGGTTTATATAATTATTATATGATATAAATACTCGTATATAATACATATATACATACTATATGTATTCCAGGCAGTGGTACAATTTCTTTTAACTCATAATTTTGTTTTTAAATATTTTTTTTTTGAGATTTCTCTTCGATTTTCTATTTTTTTTTTTTTAAGTATTTATAAAATATTTTACGCACATTATGTAGCTAATTCATAATATAAAAACTAACTAACTATGATTCATATCATATATATATATATTTTTTTTACAATGTGGCAACACCTAGCAGCGCATTTAAGTGATCGAAAACGTTTGTTTTTCTTCTTTTTTATTTCATTTTTTTTCCTCAGTAGATAAATTTAATTTTTCGTAGGAGAAGCACACAAAAAAAAAAATTGTGTTTCAAAGCGTAGTACTCACTTCAATGGAATTTTTAATTTGCTGCTTAAATACAAAGTTTGACTAAGTGGCAACACTATTGGTTTTAAAGCATTTCATTTGAAATGAGTACACGTGCAGGCTTACACTACAATTAATACATTGTTTCATTTACAATCATTGTATTTAGTTTGTTTGAAAGAAAACGAAATTAACGAATTTAACAAATCATATATTTCCCTGCTTCATTCTGTTGAAATTAAAAGGCATGAGAAATATTTGTTAAAAAAATGACATATTTAGAAATTATAGAAAACAAAATACACAGCAATATTATTTTTTTTTTTTTTATATAATTCTCTTCACAATTAGCGTTTTACTAGTGCTGGAATTATATCGATATATTTTTTTAAGGTGCTGAGAGAAAAGTTATCGATAATTTTCTGCTTATGTGAAGAGCATCAAAGCTTTGTTTGCACCAACGTTAAAAGTATCTCTCTTTTTATATGCAAATAAAATAATAAACGCAATTTCTTTACTCTAACTTTTTTTCGTATTTTCGCTTGTAAGCCTTGAGATGTTACATATGTTGCTAATATAGGTAACACAACCCCAACGCCCCAACTCCCTACTCCCTACTGATTTCCTAGTGTGTTAGTCCTTTTTCTTTCATCTTTAGTTTTATTTTGCAACTTAGTAATATTCATATATAAAAAACCAACTAAAAAATACCAAATAAAAAGTATTTTTTCTTAATCAACACAAGATAAAATGTTCACAGTTGACTTAAGCGCTTTTTGGGAGCTCCCTGCATATAAGCTGCATGTTCTGTAAGCATTTTCGAACTCTATTTTTCTTTCTTTTTTTTAAATTGGTACAATCGGTTAAAAAAAATACGAGAAAATTATTAAATACATCTAAAAAAAAAAAAAGAAACAAAAAAATATCTATAAAATTTCCCACTTTTCAAACTTTCCATACGCCCCCGTCCGCTCGCTCGCTCGCACGCTCGTACGCACGAACGCACTCACGCACGCACGCTCAATACTCAAACTAAACGCTGTCGTTGTCGCTGTTGTTGTAGCAAATCGATGAACAAGCAAATCGCATCATTTCAAAATTGCTACGCACTCTTGGCCCAACTGTACTGCGTACAGCGATACAGGGTAACTCAGCAAATCGTGCACGTACTAATTTTGATGCTGACTTTGATGATGACGATGACTCCTCAACAACTAAGAGCAGCAGCAGCAGCGCGGATCTGGTACAGGATCTAGTTCTACTTCAAGTGAAAGCAGTGGTACACGAGTCACTATTGAATTGCCAACATTTGAGCCAGAAGATGAAGACGATAATAGCGTATTTGATGCAACCGATAAGTCAACAACAACAACGACGACAACTACAACAACAACGGAGGCAACAACCACCGAATCAACACGTCGCTAGTCGTTCCAAAACAAAATTATTGCTGATTTCCTTTCTAACCTAAATGATTCCCAATGCAACAATTGCTACAACAAATACATTAAAAAAACAAGCAACGAAATAAATTGGCTTAAAAAAAAAAAAAAAAAAAATAAACATTTAAAATATATCGTAAAGCTTACTCAATTAGAAATACATCAATAATAAAAAGGAACAAACTATTGACTTAAAGTATCTAACTACTTTATGTACTCCCCTCTTGATATAACTATGATTCTATCTTACTCGTTTGTTTTTCTCCTAATTTCTATGTTACTCGTTTGTTTTTGGCTGCTCGTTCGTTTACTTACTCGCTCGATGTCAATTGCTCTCAATTTCTATCTTACTCGTTTGTTTGCATGCTCGCTCGTTTACTTGCTCGATATCATTTATCATTTATACTCTTTGCTCTCACTCTCTCTCTCTCTCTCTCTCTCTTCTGTCTGTCAACATATTCTCTGTTTCTATATTTCATATTTACTCTTTTGTGTGCTTTTTACAAAACATTTTCAACTGTTCTTCTAATACTGCTTCTATCTCTACTCTCTCTTTCACTCTATATTGCATGCCCTATTTATCACTATGTAACTTACTCGCTCGCTCGTATTTAACAAACAAACAAACAAACTATTTTAACAACGTTTTATACATAAAAAATTTATTTTAAATATAAAAATAAATTTTGTAGCATATAAAAAAGTACAATATAATTTTTTTCTTTACTTTAAATAATACAGAATGTAACTAGATTTAAATCAAATATTAAAATATTATATATATAACAAAAAAAAACATCTGCAAAAGACATACTATATAAAAGGTTGGAGGAAAAGCATTTCAATTTATTTTTAGTGATGTGAGAATTTCGATAACTTTACGATAAATACAGTTTGATATATTATAGCATTACATTTGATTCTGTATGATTCAATATGTTTATGATTTTCAGAATCTTTATCCAAAATTTATTAAAAAAAAAACTTATAATAAAAATATAAAAAAAGTACTCGTTACTTGTACTTTATTTTTTCTTTTTTTTTATTTAGTTTTATTCAAAGATTTTAGTGGTCTTAGATTAATTGAATTTTTTTTCTTTTTAAATAGTTTACAAAAAAATTATTAAAATTTTATTGAAATATGCTATATACAATACATGCATGTACATAAGTATATCCAATTTAATAATAAAATCACAAGTTATCGAAAGTAATGCCTAATATAAATGCGACTTTTTGCAGACATATGTAAATGTTTAGCATGTAAAAAGTAGACATTAATAGAAGGTATTACTATCGATAACTCAATTTCGATTTATTGGTTCGATTATTTTGATACATACATAAGTTCATATTGAAATCCGTCCGCTTTGTAAATACACACAGTGGCAGAATAACTTTGAAGAAAAAATTAATTAAATTTCAAATAAAATTTAATTTGAACTTAAACTAATAATATATTTTCACTGGCACCAGCGTTTGCGTCAACGTTAACCTGTTGCTTTCGCAACGAAATGCAAACTATAGACAAATACTTTTCATATGAAAATTCTTGGGGAGTAATAGAAGCAGCAGTTTTGTATGCATACGTATGAAGTAGGCGTTGCTTTCGATAGCAACAGGCTAACGTTGACGCAAAGGCTAATGCCAGTGCAAACATATAAATAGTTTAATTCGAGTTCTTCGATTTTGATTTTTGATTTATTTTTAAATTGTGATGTACTAATGTATTGTATGTGTAGATTTTATAATTGGAAAATTGGCTTTTTCTTTTTAATTTTTCTCAAGAAAATTCATAATTCTCATGCTTTTTGTTTCCTCTCTTTTTTTTTTTTTTTGTTTGTTTGTTTCTCTTTATTTTCATGTTCCATTATTCGATTCGATTTGTGAATATATATATCAAACCACCTACCACCCTACAAAATATATATACAATATTCGATAAACCAAAATCATCAAACAAAAAATCGAAACTATAAAAAAAAAATACGTATTTATACAAAAAAAAAAAAAAACTTTTTTTTGTGCAAAACGAATTCAAAATGAAATCATCAACAATAACAAAAAAACAACAACAAATTTATCGAAAAATAAATAAATCAAATGTATATAAAAATACATTTCATCTGTGCACGTGCATTTTCATTAACATAAAAAAATAAAAATAAAATTAATTATTGAACAAAAAAAAAATAAATAAAATTATGTTGGTCTTATATTTGGCACTAATCGCATATAATCGATAACAATCAACAAAATATTTTATCGAAAACACCAACAACAACAATTTTAATAAATCAAAAAAAAAAAAAATTATAAAAAATAATCGAAAAAAAAAAAAAACCAAATCCACACATACAAAAACGTTACACCGTTCTATGAAAAAAACAAAACACTCATAACCATATTTACACACAACAACAACAACGTTCCTTCTATCGCTTTATTTGATTATCGATTTATCTTTACACAAATTGCAACAATCGATTACACAAATTCACACAAAACATACACACCAAAAAAAAAATTTTCCTAATTTCCACTTTTCTTACTTTATTTCATTTGCAAACAAACAAAAAAAAAAACTTACTTACTTTCCTTTTTCTATCCTTGAAATGACTTTTTACAAATTCCCTTCCCCAAACTATTTTGTTCTACACCTTAAAACTATAAACACAAAATAAACTACAAAAAAAAAATAATAATAATAAAATATGAAATATGAAATGCACATAATCAACACCAAAATTCAAAATTAAATTGATACGCTACACAAACAAAAAAACTTGAACAATTGATGAAAACAAACAATATTCGATAACAAAAAAAAAACTTTCGATAACTGCAAAAAAAAAAAACACACCGAAAAAAAAATAATCGATAGACTGGCGCCACTGATACACAAATCGATTTAACTGCACTTAATAAACAACTCGAAGAAACAATACGCGTTGCACGTCAAGTCAAAGAAGCTGAAGATGCTGCACAGGCTGCACAACAACAATCGACAGCAGCATCGTCATCGATACCAGTACAACAGGCACCGTTACCCATCAAAGCAACCGAATCGATACAGTTAAGTTTTAACAATGAACTGCCAACCCTCTCCAAATCGATAAACACCAATGATCTGCAATTATCGGAATCTAAGTCGCCGGCTATTGATGAATTAACACTTGATTCGACTGAAGATACAGCAGATTTGGATGACAGAAATAAGAGGTAAGCATGCTTATTGTTTTTATCGAAAAATCAATATTATATAATCAAACTCATTTAACGATAATAATTTTGTAAAAAAAAACTAAGCTAAAATATTTTCAGTTACATATTTACACTGCATAAACATAAATGCACAAATATTTTTAAAATATTTGGTGTCAATTATCGATAACTAATTAATCGATAAAAACTCATTAATGTATGCACTTTTCAAAATTTCAACTGGTAACACGTAACAAAAAATCACACTAATCAAAAACAAAAAACATTTTTTTCTCACGCTTTTAAGTAATATTTTCAAAAGGTTTCTGAGTTTCGGCGGTGCTGGTCTAGCAGGTGGTTCAAGCGGCGGTAGCGGCGGTGCTGGCGGCAATGCAGCAGGCGGCGGTTCGGGTAACTTTTTACTGGATATTGTGCGCGTAAGTTAAATGTTTTAATTATGTTATGTTTCCACTGGCACTAGCGTTTGCGTTAGCGTTAACCTAAGCAGTAAAACTATGCGATAGCAGCAGCTTAACGCAAACGTTAATGCCAGTGGAAACATACAATTAACTTATAACAATATTTATTAACTTTTTTTCTTTATTAAATTGACAGCTTTTCTCAGGCAGTGTACAGACA
This sequence comes from Leucophenga varia, assembly GCA_018903435.1. Classification (NCBI taxonomy): domain Eukaryota; kingdom Metazoa; phylum Arthropoda; class Insecta; order Diptera; family Drosophilidae; genus Leucophenga; species Leucophenga varia. The sequence goes on along the minus strand of JAEIFJ010003018.1, from coordinate 958,727 downwards.
CAAGCTGGCGATGAGGCCGCAAATAGTGTAAGTGGCAGCAGTACCGATACCACCGATTCAGATAGCAGCGATAGCAATCGTGCTGCCGATGGTTATACTGAAGGCATTCCCGGCCCTGTAACACGTCTGGTAGTCTTAGCTAATCGAGGACTTGCAAATTTGGTGCAGGATTTGATATTGGTAATTATATATTTTACAAACATATATGCAAGTTGTGCTTCCATAAAATTATTCGAAAAATCTTTCTTAAGTCTACACTTTAAAATAATCGATTAACGATTTTTTATTTGAAGTAATCGAACGGATAAAAGAAATCGAATACGAAAACAAAAGATAATACAGATATATGCTATACATAATTGCTCATTGCATTGCTTAATGCTATCTGTAGCCTCAAATTTCTTTCGATAACTTGCGTTTTACTTATCGGTTCGATTACAAATTAGCAATAAATCACCATAATTTTTAGCGTAATTACAATTATAGTGTCAATAGTTTATTTAAAACAATGATAATTTATCGATAATTTATCGATAACTTATCGATAATTTATCAATAACAATTATCGATAACATTTAAATTTTGAGAAAAGCATAAACAATTTTGGAATAACATAACCGATAAATACACATTTCTAACAAACGATTACTTAATATTATTTAATTTTTTTTTTTTTTTGTCATTCACAGCGTGTTGCAGCCACAAGCGAAAAATTCGTTAACTTTAAGGCAAAACTGATTACAGCGCTGATCTAAATACTAAAATGTTTTTGTTTAAATTTATGCAGACAACAAAAATGCAACAACTACGAAAAAATAATCGAAAAAAAAAAACAAAAACAAAAAGAAACCATATTCATGTGCAACATTTTTTAGTCAAGTCAGTGAATGCAATCAAAAAGTCATTGAAGCGCATTGAAAAAAAAACAAAAAACAAAAACAAGAATAAGAAACTAAAAACCTAAATAAAATGGCATAAACACACACATATACATTGACACAAACACACCCACACACACACACACATACAATTAGAAGATCATCAAAATCAAGAATTTTTAGCAAATTTTTTTTATGTATAAACAAAATTTAGAATAATTTGATAACTAAAACACAAAACAAATCAAAACGAAAAGCAATTCAAAGGCAAAAAAAAGAAAAAACAAAAATTTTTTTAATTTATTATTTTATAAAAAATAAAAAAAAAACAACTTAAATGTGGAACAATTTTGTAAAAAGTTACTCTTCTTCTTTCTCTTCTTTTTATATATTTTTGTCATTCACACTATTTAAATAATTATTTTTACCATTCACAGTTAAAAATGACAAGCACACAAATCTAAAACTGCCTAAAAATAATTTTTCTCTATTTTTATTTTTATTTGCTTGTGCAACTTTGTAAATATTATCGATTTTTAAATTTTTTTTTTTATTATTATTTCTTTCAATCTAATTATGTATATAAAAATAAAAATTATATATATATATATATACTTTTATATATATATATAATAAAAATAATGAGAAGGTGTACATTGCCTAAATACATACACGCATACAATGTTTGTTTTTATTGTAAAAAAGAAATTTTCCTTTATTTTTTTTTTTTTTTGTTTAATTTTTAATCAAATGACTGTGGTGTTTTATTTACTATTATAATTATTATTGTTAATAATACTATTATTAAAAAAAAAAAAAAAAACAAAATAATAAATAAATAAATAAATGAAAAAAAATAAAATGTAAATGAATTTAAGTTGTTCAAAGCTAAAACGAAAACACCCAAATTTTTTTTATTGCTTTTCCTATTTCAAAAAAAAAAAAAAAAAAAAAAAAACAAAAAAACAAAACAAAAACAAAACGTTGTTGGTGTCCAAACGTTTTCACAAACGAAATACATATAAAACGATCAACAAGTTTATTTGTAAATGAAATAAGGATCAATTACACAGTGTAGTATTCATTTTAATTAGTTAATTACTAAGCGTGCCTTAAGGCACTCAATTATATTTTACTGTTGCAAGTTACATTTTAACCGTGTAATCAATATTTGTGTCTCAAGGCACTGTTTATTTTAATTCAAAATTAATGCTACACTGTGAAATCGATCCTAAGCTGGGATTTTTAGTTTAAGCATTTTTTTTTTTACATTTTATGATTTTTTTCTTAGTATTGTAAGTGAATTTTTTTTTTTTTTGTAAAACCCTAGTTTTTTTAAGCTTCATTTTCAACTCTGTAAATTTAAGGTTTGCCTTTTATTAAACGAAAGCTTAAACTAATCAAAAAATAAATAAATATATAAACTGTTTATAATTTGTTCTATTCATGTTTTCGATTTGTAATAGAAATAAATTTTATTTATAAGTGGAACCTGTCTTTCAACTTTGGCCTTTTTTTTTTTTTTAAAAAAATTAAAAAAAAAAATTATGTTAAACGAAAATAAACGCTTTCAATTTGTGTTTGGACAAAAAAAATTAAAAAAATTATAATCTGATCTGGTATACATCGTCAAAAACGATTAATAATCGATCTATCTACAATAAGCATCTTTGCAGCAAAAGTTTGGCTTATTATGCCAAGCTATATCTTTAGTTTTTAAACTTCGGAAAATGCACCTATTAAAGCATCGGCCTAAGACTATTGTTGTTGCAAACTAATAATACTGATAATCGTGGAATATTCTCAACGAAATCGATGACTTATTTCGAAAAACTTTCAAGAAAACAAGTTCGGATAAAATATCAAATAGAGTAGACAATAAAAAAAAAAAAAAATATTATTATTCATCAGCACGACGAGACGATTCGATTTAGCCATGTCCGTCGGTCTGTTCGATACGTTTTTCTCGGAAAGTTTTAAAGATATTTCCTGAGATTTTAAACTTAAGCTTTTTCTGCTCCAAGGCAGTTTGTATGTCAAAACCAAGGTTTTTTGTATGAAAATAGTTATTATTTATGAATGTATTTAAGGCATACAATATCAGAAGAACGGTGCCACGCCCATTTTTAGATATAGCCCCCATACAAACTTACCGCCCATTTTCGAGTTTTTGTTTGAAAATAGTTATTATATATGAATGTGTTCACTCCAAATTGGGTGTGAAAATTTCTTATGCCATCCAATGTCAAATCTAAGGTGCCACGCCCATTTTTAGGTATAGCCCCAGTACAAACTTCCGCCCATTTTCGAGTTTTTGTATGAACACATTTATTATTTCTAAATGAATTTAATTAAGTTTGGTAAAATCAACTTCAATGTCCACCTAAGTGAACACTATCGATATGGTAAGGATCGGGCTAATATAACATAAAGTCTCCATACAAATTTAACCAAATTTATCGTAAAGTTTAATCTAAGCATCTGGTGAACATAAAAAAAATATTATGTGACGGGTATTTCAGCTTCGGTTTTACCAAAGCCAACGTTTTTCCTTGTTTAATGTTTCAATAAACAAAGCATGACTGAATTTTTTTTTTTTTTTTAATTTCGAAAAATTAATTTTTGAAAAAAAAAAAATAAAGAAAAAAGTAGGCTAAGATTTCAAGAATTTAACCTAAGTCAAATGTCAGAAAATAATTCATTGCAATTTATATTTTGATACTGAAAGGTTGTATAGATTCCTGAAAAAAAATGTGTGAAAAAGAATAAAAATGTGTAAAAAAATTATAATTATGGCTTCGATTCCTGTTGCTGATGAAGTTGATGTTGTTGGCGAGGGTACAAATGTGTTAATGGAACCCGTCGATTTGCTGTCAAAGTTGCCGAATAATTTCTACGAGAATCTCGATTCGCCAATTTGGACCGTACGCAAAGAGTCGCTGGATGCTCTCGAGAAATTGTTAACAAAAAATCGAACTCTAAAGAACGCCAATTACAAGCTGCTGGTATTTGCACTTACTAAAATATTAGAAAAGGACAACAATGTCGTCTTGGTGGCCATTGCTGGAAATTGTTTGGGTATGCTAGCCAATCGTATCGGCAAAAAGTTCTCTAAATACGCAGCGGACTGCGTGCCCGTGTTGCTGGAAAAGTTTAAAGAGCGAAAGGCCAACGTTGTAACGGCGCTGAGAGAGGCAATGGATGCCATATATCCTTCAATTGGTCTAGCATCAATGCAGGAGTGCATCGTGAATTCGCTTAGCAGCAAAAAATCCCAGCGTTAAAGCAGAGACCGCTTTATTTTTGACGCGTGCCCTGCCGCGTACAAAAAAAGAAAACGTTGAACAAAAACTTCTAAAAGATTTGGTTTCAAATCTAATAAAAACATTGAACGAGTCTGATTCAAATGTGCGTGATTGCTCTGCGGAAGCATTGGCAAGTCTTATGCAGCTTATGGGCGAAAGCGTAATGCTTCCATTGCTTGAAAATGTCGATGCAATAAAGAAAGCGAAGATAAAACAATTCTATGCCGGAAGCACCACACCGCAAACAAACACGCCGCCTGCTAAATCTTTGCCAATAAGGCGCAGCGTATCCGTTGAAAATTTGGCAAAAGATAAAACACATAGAGCCGATTTCGGTGCATGCAACAAAAGCCTCGTTCCACAAGTCTGATTTCGTCGCGCGTAGATAAACCTAAAAAAGCTGCCACCTTAAGTGTTGGTCTCGCTTTGGAACATGAATTTTCTACTTCGGAAATCAAAGAGAAATGTAAAAATATCTTGGGAAATGATGTCTTATGTGGACTTGAGGATGCAAATTGCAAGAATCGGCTAACTGCAGTTTGGAGCATGCAGACACAAATACAAAATTTTGATAAGAATACGCCAGGATTATCGCAAGTACTGCTACGCGCCATCAGTGAAATTAAGCCGGGACTCAAGGATGTCAATCTTCAAGTCTTAAAGATAAAGCTTGAAATAATCCACAAAATAGCACAGGCATTTCCGGTAACGTTGACTACAATCGATTTGATCATTGATCAAATTACTGAATTACTAGCTGACCCGGAAACTAATACCGCAGCTGCGGATGTGCTTAGTGCATTTGCAAAAGAAAGCTCGCTGGAGCACATAACCACCAAAGTTATGGCGTATGCGGTCGGCCATAAACCGCCCAAGCTTCAGGCGGCGGCATTTAACTGGGTCAATGGATCAATTATTGAGTTTGGCTCTCACTTAAAACCAAAAGTGTGGATTGAAAATGTGATTAAGGGTGTTGAGAGTACCAATCCAGCCGTTCGCATTGCCGCCCTTGAACTAGTTGCCACGATGGCCACGTTTTTTGGGCAACCGCTGATGTTTTTCTATGGCGAAAAAGCTGCGCTTAAAACTCAACTTCAAACAGAGTTCGATAAGAAAGTAAATGAGAAACCACCACCCTTACGCGTCATGAGATCGGCAGCAGTTAACAATTTCGGAGCGGGCGATACAATTGCCGATGACAATGCCAATGCCGAAGAGCAGGCAGATCTGCTACCGCGTGTTGATATCTCAACTTTAATATGCGACGAACTGCTTGAGGAGATACGCGACAAAAATTGGAAAGTGCGAAGCGAAGGCTTAAGTAAATTGCAGAACATAATAACCGAAGCGAAACAAATAACGCCTTCAATAGGCCACTTGCCGCTGGTAATAGTTGAGCGTTTGGAAGATTCGAATGCGAAGATAGTGCAGGCTGCAATTTCCATCTGCGAACAGCTGGCCACAGCGATGGGCGTGAGTTGGAAACTTCACGTAAAGAAGCTGCTTCCCGGACTGCTGCATGCGCTCGGAGACGGCAAAAGTTTTATACGTGCAGCAGCAATAAAATGCATTGACGTCTTTGCCGTAAATGGCGGATTCAAGGCAATATTCGAAGGAGATATTCTTGCAGATGCCTTGAAAAGCAGTTCGCCTGCGCTAAAGTCGGAACTATGGGCTTGGTTGGCTCTAAAGTTGCCAACGTTGCGTTTAAAGTCGATAGCGAAGGAGGAACTCTTTTTGATAGTGCCGCATTTGTATGCGCATCTTTGCGATCGTAATCCTGAAGTTCGTAAGAATGCTAACGAGGCAGTGATGGGCATTATGTTGCATTTGGGCTACGAGAGTGCTGCTTAGTGCAACCGAAACTCTGAAGCCGATTTGCAAAGAGGATGTGCAGATAATTCTGCAAAAGACGCGTGTTAAACTGGAAATGCAGCCAATGCCGAACGCTGAAAAGCAGTTAACTATAAAAACGACAACGGCGAAAACCATTAAGACGGATTGCAATGATTGCGGTGCTAAAAATGACGGAGTTGCCAAAACTGAGACTAAAGAAACGGCAGCTACCATTGAGATAACTGATTGCACTGCAGCTGCTACTGAAAACTGCGTAGCGATGGAGCAGGGGAGCAGCAGAACGTGAAGAGATCCTCTTTGCTGGCTGTGAACAATGCAAAGAAACAACGTTTCGCAGATGAGCAAAAAATGAGCGTCTTGAAGTGGACATTCACTGCGCCATGTGCGGAACACAAGGCGCAACTCTTAGAACAGATGACCGCGGCAAATGTGAGTAAAAAACTTCTGAAGAATATGTTTCACGAAGACTTTGAGTTTCAGTTGAAAGCTATCGAAGAGCTAAGCGTTGACTTGACTGTCAACAACAACAAAACGGCGCTCATTTCCAATCTGGATCTCATCCTGATGTGGGTAACGTTGCGTTTTTATGAGCGCAAACCTACGGTACATCTCAAGGTACTCGAGTATCTGACGCACGTATTCAAAATGATTATTGAGGAAAAATATCAGCTAGCTGCAAATGAGGGCAGCTCATTTGTGCCGCATTTACTATTAAAGCTCGGCGATCCAAAGGACACAATACGCAATGGAGTACGCCACATATTACGTCAAGTGGTGCTCGCTTATCCGAGTAAAAAAGGTGTTCTCGTACCTCATGGAAGGCTTAAAATCGAAGAATGTGCGACAGCGTAGTGAATCCTTGGAAGAGCTTAAGTTTCTCATGGAATCCTTTGGCATTACAGTTTGCCAGCCGTCACAGAAAGTTGCGTTGCAGGAGATTGCGCGTCAAATCTCCGATTGTGATAGTGCAGTACGGAATGCGGCGCTTACTTGTCTGGTGCAGGCACATCTCCAGCTCGACGACAAAGTCTACAAACTGATTGGACCATTGAAGAACAAAGAATTTTCAATGCTAAAGGAGCGAATTAAGCGAATTCAAGCAGAAGAAGAAGAACGATCTAAATCGATCTAAATTTCCAAATAAACTGACCCCTTAGTAGTGTGTTTTGTGATTTCTTGTTCCATCGGATCCATCGCAAAGATGTTTCGTTTTTAACTGCATCCATGGATAAGCAGAACTATTTTTTTGTGTTGTCTTTGAGTTTATCAATCAATCAACTTATCAATACGTTATGCTGGCAACATTGTTGTTTAAATTTATGAAAATTTCTCTGCTTTAATGCTGTGCTGTGTATTACAAATCGGTCATGAAGTTTGATTTGCCCAAAAGTTTGGTCAAATAGTAATTTAAATAAATATAATTATTAGAGTCTAAATACATAAAATTATATATAGTATATATATTTTTGCCCCAATTTTTGTACCTGTATGTATGTATTGCCTTTACAGCTTATGGTTAGCTTGGGCAGCACGAAGGGTATCAACCCAGATGTTATATTTGTACCTGATCAACAAAAATGAATTAACGAGTTAGGCTATTGAAAATTACAGAGAGCGAAAGAGAGACAAAGAAGAGAGCAAATTTACATATTTAATTTAAAATTCGAATTTAGTTTTTTAGTTTCGGCAGCACCAAAGCTTTAATACCAGCTACACGAAGAAAAAACTTTGAGATAAAAATCTGACAGCAGCCTAAAAAGTTTCAAGTCTCCATTTTTTTGTTGGAAAGACAGACGTACAAAATTATCCTGACTCAGCCAAGGGACCGAAGATTTTACATCGTTATATACGGACGTCGCACTAACCGAAGCGAGCAGTTCCATACAAGGTTGTATGGGGACCAACCAAGCCATCGAATTTTGGTCGTTATAATCGGTCAGTCGCTATAAGCGGAGTCGTTATAACCGGAATCTACTGTATTTCCTTCTATATGTTATGTACAATACATTTGCACAATCTGAGCTCTTTTCCTTTTTGTTCTACGGGTGCATTATGCCAATTTTTTTTTTATTTTTTTTTTTTTATAATCGAGTAGCACGCTTATTTGTATTGTTTTTTTGTTTGTTGTTGTGTTGTACAATTATCACATTTCCCAAAAATAATAAAAAAAAACAAAAATATTTAATCAATTCATAACCAGTCGAAAATATAATTTTCTCAATTATGGAAATAACAAACAGTTACAAAACATGGAAAAACGTTAACTTCGGTTGAACCGAAGCTCAATACCCGCCACACAGAACTTAAATTAGTTCATGTGTGATCATCAGTGACTTATAAAAAACACAAAAATGGGCGGTATATTTGTATGGGGACTATAATTAGAAATGGGCGTGGCATCTTGGTTTTGATATTGATGACATAGGAAGTGTTTTTAACCAATTCGTAATAAATTCATTTATAAATAATATAAACTTTCATACAAAAAAACGAAAAAAGTGGTAAGTTTGTATGATAGCTATACACGGAAATGGGCGTGGCACCTTGATTTTGACATTAGATGACCTTAGAAGTGATTTCACCTAATTTGAAGTGAATTAATTCTGTCCGTCTGAATGTAATATGAATGTATTTAATACAAATTGGGTAAAAACACGTCTAATGGCATCCAATATAAAAAAAAAAAAAGTGCCACGCTTATTTTTTGATATGGCCCCCATACAAACCTAGCGCCCATTTGTCAGATTTTGTATGAAAATAGTTCTTATTTATGGATATATTCACTCCAATCTGTGTAAAATAACTTCTACTGTTATCCTATGAATATGCTACCCATAGGACAAGAATCGGGCCACTATAACATATAGACCCCTAACAAACTCACCCTAAATTTGTTTTTATTTTTTATAAGAAAACGATTATTTTTATACATTTTTAGCTTAATTATAATATTAATTTTATATATATACGTCTTATTTGATCCCCAACATGAGGTGTCCCCATCCAACCCCTTTGCAGAATATAATCTACGTCACTGATGATCGTACATAAACTAATTAATGTTTCATGTGGCGAGTATTTGAACTTCGGTGCTACCGAAGTAAGGTTTAATATAAATTCCATAAAATTTGGGAAGAGCCACACTTTACCCATATTCTAGTATGCGTGCCGAAACTAATTAGCATAATGATCATCTCCCTTGAGTTGACTATTTTGTCAAACAGTTCAAGTGTTACTTCCGTTTTTCACACATTTTTTTTTTTTTTTTGTTTGTTTTGCTTTATGCCACACACAAGTTTGAAGTGACTCAAGAGTGCTACTTTTCGAAAACCACTTGAACCGCATACCACACGCTCAATATACAATACAGTATGTATGTATGTAAGTGAGTACATATATAGATCATAATACAAAGACATCTGTTTATTCACTAAAAAACCAAAAAAATCTGTTAAAATTGCCAAACAATAACTTCAATAAAGAATTATATGTAAAATATTATTATATACTATATGAGAACGTCTTCGCTCTGGAGTACGCGAGGGTGCTTCGCTTGTGCTACGCATTTTCCCACAGTCAATTAAAGTTTTTAATTTATTTATGCACAAACATTTCATTTAGTTTTATTGAAGAAGCGTAGCAAATTTTGCCACAATTCAGCTTTAATAGGAACTGTGGAACTGTGGAAAAACTTGAAAAAGAAAACGGTGTGTAAAAATTGCTTTCGAATTGCACGCAATGTGTAAGTCTTAAAAACCACAGTGTTTACTCATCTATCCAGAGGAAGTATTCATGAGTGATTTACACACTCATGAATATAAAAATATAAAAAAGAATATAAGAATGCAGAGTTTACTTACTCCGTTGAACCAAAAAATATTTTACCAAATAGAAACCAAAAAAAGTATACCAAAGAATATTCCGGACCATATATTACAAAGATTCGTTTAAAAGCGAGTCTGTCCAAAATGAGGTAAAAATTGTTTAAAAAAAATACAAGGTTTAAAATAAATTGTTCGCATTTGTTTACTGTACATATGTAAATTGACTTACCATTTTTTTAAGAATGGTACCCTAAACACATAGTGTGAAGGGTATATTCAGTTTGTTTGAAAGTTTGTAAGGGAAAAATGTTAACTTCGGTGGAACCAAGGCTCAAATAACCCGCCACATATTGGTTTAGTTTATTTATGATCATCAGTGGCTTAGGTAAAATTTGGAGAAGGGATGGATTGGAGTTAATAGTCCGATTCAACCAAAGTTTAAACTCAATAATGGGATCAATTTTAATCTGAGTACAGAATAATAATATTTTTACTCCATTCGGAGTGAATACATTATAAAAAATGAGTATTTTCACACAAAAATTAGAAAAAGGGGGTGGCACTTTTTGACACTTAAACTGCTTAGGATTGAGAAAAGCTTAACTTTCGAATTTGAGGTCAGTATCATTAAAACTAAACAATAAAACCAAACACAGACGGACAGACAGACGGGCATACAGACAAGCTCATACGGCTAGATCGACTTGTCTCGTCGTGCTGATCATGAATATATATACTAAATAGGGTCTACGATGTCTTCTTTAATGCGTTACAAACTTTCTGACAAAATGAAAATACCCTTCACACTACATGTGGCAGATATAAAAAAAAAAATGTGCCCCATCACTGCACAAAATAATGTTTGAACTTTCAGAATGCGCCAAAACAGAGGCAACTAACGGGCACAAATGCCTATAAAAGCATTTCCATTCATAATTATATAATCTCAGTAATTTATTTCAACGTAAAATAAAAAAAAAATAAAAAAAAAAAAATTAATACACCCTTTATGGAAAAAAAAACATTTTTTTTAAACTTAAAAAAAAGTTCTACTTTATAGTTCATTAAAAAAAACCTATCCTATACTCTTAAAAAAAAAATAATAAACAAAAAAAAAATAAACGTTTGGAAAAAAAAAATAAAAGGGTACTCACCAATATATGATAAAGGAGAGAGAGAGTAGTTTGCGCTCACTTATTTTAAATTTACTTTGTTCCGTTTTTAGTAAAGATTACAACTTGAATAAGTTTCAATTCAATTGCAAAAAAAAAAAAAAATACACACTAAAATTAAATAAACAAAATAAATAAAAAACAGCTTTTAGGTTTTTTTTTAACATTCACATTAAACAAATGAAACAATTTTTAGCAACACAAAATTTCACAAATGGCAATAATACAAAAAAAAATGCATAGTTTTTTTTTCACTTTAATCGAACTACGCGTTACGCACCGCCACTTTCGGTAATAGACTGATTCTTCTGCATTAGCACACACACACGTGCCGAACTAACGCACGATGCAGTCGATCGCGGAGGAACGAAGTTAGCATCCGAACGATCTACCGAGATGTAACGGTAAATATCGATATGAATGATGCTTAGGCTACGCATTGCTTGAATTTGTTGTAATTAAAATTTGTTGTTGTAATTTTTTTAATATCAGCAAGTGCATTATAGTGTTTACATACATACTGTATGTATGTATGTGTGTGATAAATAAGTTAATGCATATTCACATATACATATGTATATATTATCAGCGTAGTAAGTTCAATTAATTATTATTTTACTATTTGTTTGTCTGCCTAGTTTTTTTTATGCGTATACATTTTTTTTTGATAGTATTGAATATCACCAATGCATGCACCCAATAATTACAGCAACAAAATACAAATAAAAACCTTTCTTAAAATATATTTAACAATATCATACGCCATTTATGATTTAAACAAAATATCGTTTAGGTGACCACCACAACTTTTCTTGCACTGCTTTATATGATTGTTCCAATTTTCGATGACACGGTGCAACATTTACGCTGGAAAAGCAGTAAAAATGGCTGGAATGTTGGCTTCAAGCTGATCAATTGTTGCTAGTTTGTTATCGCAAACTTTAGACTTAACATAATCCCAAAGAAAATGGTTCAATAGTGTTAAGTCACACAATCTTGGTGGCCAGTTATAAAGGTCGTTTCGCGATATTATTGACTTACCGAACTGTTCACGCAATAAATCCATCGTAACATTGGCTGTGTATAGCATGTTGCATCATTTTGCTAAAAGAAAATGGTATCACCATCGAATTTGATTTCCTTAATTTTTGGCCCCTTAAAAGTTCGACCTTACGATGCCACCATACTAAAATGCACACCAAACAGTGAGTTACTGAGGGTGCAATGGAGCTTCATGGACGACTTGTGGTTTTAGCCAAAAATGCGCCTCATTCAAAAAACACAAATTTTCGATGAATACCTGGGTCGCCTTCCATCTCTTCCAGAGCCCAATCTGCAAACTCTCGACGCAATATGTGGTCTTTTTGGCTTGAGTTCTTCTAGCTATTATTTATGAATGCATTTACATCAAATTGGGTAAAAAACACATCTAATATCATCCAATCTTTACTCTACAGATATTATAAGGATCAGTCCACTATAACATACGGCCCTCAAGATAAATGTTTATTAGTCTGTCCTTCGGTTAATATTTTAACCCATTATTGTGTGTAAACTTTGGTTGTATCGGACTATTAACTCCAAGCCATTCCTTCTTCAAATTTTATCTAAGCCACTGATGATCATAAATAAGCTAAATCAAAATGGGGCGGGTATTTTAGCTTCGGTTTTACCGAAGTTAACGTTTTTCTTGTTTTTTTTTTCTACAAATCCAGTCAAAATTATTGTAAGAAACGGAAGCGCATAACAAAATCTCTTCTTGCCGCTCTTAACAATGAAAAAATGTGACAAAAAGAAAGTAACTGTTTCAAAACTAACTTGAAGTAGCAATCGGGTATATACGACTATAAGATATGCTGTAAACTTGTTTGTTTCTTCGATTAGGTTTTTACGGAAGTTATACGTTAAAATTGGACAGCTAAATAGGTAGTGGCATCATATCGTATAATCTGCAATAACTACGAGGTTTATTAAACCTTCTTGCCGTCTGTCTCTGTTACATACTTTTGCATAAATTTAATATACTCTTTTACACAAATGGAATATGCAGGGTACATATGTCCATATGTGGAATGAAAGGAACTGTTATAACTGTTAATATCTTTCAAGTACATACATATGTGTGTCCATCTGTGAGTACATGTGTGCATTATTGTTGGTTATGTTGTGGCATTTTTGTTGTTATTATTATTTTAAGTATTTTTTTTATTTGTTTTTGTTATTTTATATACAATTCATTTGTCGTCGTCGTCGTCGTCGTTGCCATCGTCGTTCACTAATGACTTAATTCATTTAACAGACTTCTATATCAGATCGGAAATAATAGACAGCATAGCAGAGCACAGCACAGATACCGTACACCGTACAGCAAAGTGAAAGAGAAAGCGCATCGTTGCTCTTAAATTGTAGCCGCGTGCTAAAAAGAGAAGCAAAAAGTACCGTTCAAATGCGAATGCGTAGCGTATACATTCGAGAAATGAAATTTTTCTTACTGAACAAAAAAAAAATAATAAAATGTAATTTCATTTGTGACCAAACTGCCTGTTGCACTTGATCCCCGAGACGGAGCGATTATAATCTAAATTTTGCAGCAACAGAACAAAAAAAAAAAAAAAAAAACAAAGAACGCTTTAAATAAAATTGTAGACTCATACATAGACGTACATATATGTATATGCCTCTCCGCGATCATTATTTGTATTTTTTGTTTTTTTTTAAATTAATTAATCAATTTTAACGCGCTGCGTTTGCTGCGTTGCATTAAAAAAAAAAAAAGATGCTGCCACAATATTATTATGACGAGAGCGCCAATGACGATACACAAGAATTCTTCAACAATGAAAATAATTTCAACGGCGGCAAAAATTACAACGGCAGCCGCCTTATTCAGATACACAGCAACCATGGAAGCAGTTTGACGTTTCCAATTAGCTCCGAAGAACAAAACAGCAATATTACAAGCTACAGCATACTCAACATCACAAGTACCACCAAAAGCAGCGACAACGATATCGATATCGACATTGAGAATTTCGATAGCGAAAGTAATCCTGGAACAGCAGCTACAGTATTATTTGCCGGTAATAGCAATAGCAGTGGTAGCAGTAGCAGCAATGGTAACAGTTCAAGTTCAAGCAGCATGATTGATTCGGATTGTACCAATTTTGGATATACCAGTTCCAATAATATTATAAATACTAATGTAAATTTTGGTATTAATACTACTAATACTGCGGGTACTACTACTACTACGGGTATTTCTACCACTGCTTCGGACGCGGAAACAGTTTCACAAACTGCCAAAGAGAGATATACTGCTGCAATGGAAAAATTGAGAGCTGAGATTAGTCGTTCTGCAGAAAGACAACATCAAACGCAAAGAACACGAACACTAATTAATGCTAAAGAACGTATACGCACACAAAGGTAAGTGATTTTTTTTTTTTAATAAAATTAAATTTCAATTGGAATTCCTATAAAAAATTAATAATTCTGTTTCTCTCTCTCTCTCCTCCGTGTAGCGTCAATAGCGCCTTTGAAGAACTACGTTCCGTAATACCCACTGTACCACATGATCGTAAGCTATCAAAAATTGAAATATTACGTTTGACTGTCAGTTATATGTGGCACTTGGAGGCAGCCGTTTTTACACGTAAGTAATATTACATATAGTTCCTACGATCCACTAATATAAACCGATCTCACAGTACAAGAAAGACAGTCATAAAACTAATAATCCCAAATTCAATACAAATCAAATCACAAAAAAATTTACATATAATCTAAATCCAAACCGTTATAAAATAATCTATGAGGGGAATGACTATTTTCTATTTCAAAAATGGCGACCCACCGCGTGGTAGAATATACTAAAAAAAAAAACGTAATTGGACACAATTTAAAGTTACTTCGCGATTAGAAGTGGAACCATCTTTAATATAACTACTTTCTCTTAACGAACCTAAACGTTACATATAAGTATACTGACTTGTCTAATATTCATGATTGAAGTATTTACCGGAAGATCGAAAAATTATGTTTCGTATATTTCGGAAAATATTCTTTTTTAAAAAAAAAAAGGTTAGCACTACAATTTCGTAAGACTAACGCAAATAGGTTTTTTTTAAAACGATTTTTGTTCAGCTTAGCTTATAATGAGAGACCCAGTCGATATATCTATGTCCGTCTGTTTGTCGTTAAAAAAAAATTACCTCGCATTGCCGATATTGACGATCTGACGTTTTTTTTTTTTTTTTTGAACCACCATGCTTTTTTTTTTTTTATTTTTGATATGAGACTGATTTCCGATCTATTTTTGTACGCTGAATACAAATCCGATGTAAAAAAGTGCACGTCACGTCATATTTTCGCGAAAATTGGATTAAAAACTCCAAAAAATGTAGTTGATTACTCCTACTTTTCTTGAAAATCAGAAATATTAGAGACTACAAGTTAGCATTTAATTAAAGCTTGGGTCGCACAACAATAACCATATCGTTAAATGTATGGTTATTGTAGTGTAAGGTTCAAGCAGTAAGTTAAAAATAAGTTAAAGATTCTAGCACGTCTGGTTCTCGAGAAAAGTTTTCGCATTTTTAAACAATTTTTTCTCGAAAACCAGACGTGATGGGCTCTTTTTCGACACCGGATTCGTGTTCTGGGAAACCAGACTCATATTCTTTCTTATCTTTGGCGTAACGTCGCTGTTTGTGTGTGTGTTTTTGTGGGTGTGTACAGAAGTTGTATTTTTTTATTCTCCATCTTGCATAGATTAAATTTAAGGTTATTCTTTTTTTTTACTTGCAGACAATGCTCCTAGACCTTGCAGTATCGTAAATGCATTGGATGCTCAATTCAATATATCCTCATCACGTCCTTCAATTTGTACTTTCTGTACAACTGCATCACTCAGAATTCCACGGCCAATGCCAACAGAGAATAACTCTGTAACGGCAACAACACGTTTAAGAAATTAGTAAAAAAAAAAAAAAAAAAAATAGGTGATAAGTATATATTTTATATTGGTGAAAAAAAAACGTATTTTTAATTTCGATAAATCTTGTACAAACTTGCGAGAGTTTCTTACACAAAACAATTTATGTAAAATTTTCAAGTGAAAATAAAGAGAAAAATATAAAGTGTATTAAAAGGTATCGACATGTGTGAATGTGTCCCAAAAGGGGTGATGCTTGGAGCAAACAAATGTGGAAAGTCAGAGCCTGCTAAGCGACCAAGTCAGCTTGATCGCTAAATGAGCCTGCCTGCATTTAAAATGATTCTCTTTTTGTTTACTTCTTACTTGCATAGGCAAATGTATATCTTTGTAGATTCAACTATGTAAGCAGGTGCATGTGTGTAGTGTGTGTGTATGACCTGATTAATGGAAGACTCATCGGGCAGCTTAAAGGCAAATTGTGGCTATTGTGGTGGCGACGGCGACATATAATTTGGTGTATAACTTGGTGGCACTGCTCCGCTTGGTATGCCATATGCTGGAGGTGGTGCACCATAAGCTGCAGCAGCTGCTTCCTGGCCATTTGAAAATCCATATACAGATTGCGCACCTTGCGCACCATCAACGCCAACGCCAATGCCGCCGTAAGTATTTGGCTGTGCACTACTTTGTATTGGATAAGCGACACGTTTTCGTAAATCCAAACGTTGTCGTCCGCTGTTATTTGTTGCATTGGCACCGGAGCTTATTGGTGGCGGATCATTCCAGCCGGGCGTTAGTGAACCTAAATGTTTTTTTTTGTTCTTATTTTCAATGAATTCTTTTTAGTGAAAATTCAAAATTTATTTACCTGGAAATGGAACACTTGCCGGTGGCAAATTTTGATTGTTGTTGGATTGTTGATTGTAAGGCGGCGGCGGTGGTTGTGCAGACATTTTTCTTATTTATTTAAATTTTTTTGTAATGTGCTGAGCTGGCAGCAGCAAAAGAGAGCAGCGCCCGGTAAACTTTTTTTAAGTAATTTAAACGAAGCGAAACAAATTGATATTTGCTAATTTAGACTCTAATGGCACACGTCGTAGTCGTTTAAATTTTAATTTTGGTTTTTTTTTTTGCGTTAAACTCTCTGCTGCAGCATTGTAGCTTTCTGTTCGTTTTGTTTAAAGACGAAATAAAAACAAGCAAATTTATTTTACGTCAGGGCTGCTGCACATACACATATGTTGAAACTATTTAAGCCAGCCCTGCGTAGTAGAGCACTGTTTTATTGTGAATTTTTTTGTGCGGCATATTTGGGTATTTTTTGTTTACAAACCGAAAAATACAAATCACATTTCATTTCGAACAAAAATATAAATAATATAAATATAAATAAAACATAAATAATTGGGTCCCGCAGGGTGCCCGGTTACTTTTAATTATAAAAATCCAAATATATTTTTTGATTTATTAATCAAAAAGCTTAAAACTATAAAAATGTTCTGTTTTGCACTCAAAAGTTATCGAGAACCCAGTGGGACCCATGGGAATCCGCGGGATACCCGTTCCGACGCCCATCTCTATTCAGAACGAAATAATGGTGGTGTACAATGGAAGTAGATCAAAACTTATTAGGCAAGTAAGTAGAATTAAATTGAAGATTGTTACAGGAATACGGTCGAGTCACTATGAGCTAAAGAGACACCTATCAGAAATAGGACTAGAAGCTTTTCTTGAATATAGGTTCTGTGACAAAGACGCAGAATAAGCTGCTTTCATTTTAATGGAATATTAGGCAATGGCCAAAAGTTGGCAGCTAGTGCTAGGAAAGTATTATATATAAAGTAGTGGATTTCTAAGAATTGTGGCTAGCATACGGTTGGATCAAGACACCTAATCAATATCTTCGTTTGCATAATAATAATTTATGGGGCCACGTAATCCGCCAAATTTTGTTAATGGATTATACTCGTACTTATTGTCATGTTTACCGAGTTTCATTCCTGTAGCTTAAATAAACACCATGCCCAAAGTACATTTTTCTTGGTCGTGTATAACATGTATACCGAAATTCATTTCTCGAGTTCAAATATGATATTTGAAATAATATGATAAGCTTCTGTATTGATTATGTTGAAACCACAGCCACAACCCATTGGACATAGGCTGAGTCCATTATAAAATTGCATTTTAAAAATTTGTGAAAGAATTTTAGAAATCGGATAAGTAGTTTTGAAGATTATCTCTATTTTCCGTTTATTATAATAGTATAAATTTCGATAACTCAAGTTTCATATTGTCGATAAATAATTTTTTTTTAATTATAACAGTTTAGATTAAAAATAAAGCAGAAACATAAGGCAATTCTAAATTTTTGAAATATTCTTACTTTAGATATTTTTATAAAACATGTTTAAATTTTACATATGTTGTATTTTATTGTCTTAAATACCAAAAAGTCAAAATGCGAAATGAAATTGCAGAATTAAGCTGTAAACAGTTTCTGGTATTTTTTAGTTTGTACATATTTCCTCGCTGTCACTGCTTACAAAAAATGGTCACATTGCATTAGAATTTTGTTCGTTTTGCTGCAGCGGCGTCGCGTTTCGCGGATTGTTTGTTATTTTCTTTATTATTTAATTTCTTTTTTGTTTATTTAACTCCTAAAAAAAAAATCAAAACTATAGATATAGCCATGCAAATATTATTGGCGACAACGTTGTTGTTGTTGCTCTTGTTATCAACAACAACAACGCAGTTGTTAGCGGCAAAAGCCGGCACAATTTCACAAGGTAAGCGGCGAGAAGCTAAACAAAATTTAAATAGAAAAAATCTGGTGCCAATGCAAAACAATAAGAATTTATCATTGTTTTTTTTCTTTTTCATGTTAAGACCGCCAATCGAGAACTATATCAATTGGACAGACAATACATTATACATCATTAACGGACAACGATGCAACGCGACAGTTGCGCATTTATTGCTACGCGGGAAAGCCACAATCACTGCTCAATTTTTTCGAAACCATCGAATTGCAATTTTCCATTGATAACGATGATTTTACACAGTATGAAGGTCAAACACCGGCAGAAGTACGCGAACATTATGAAAATGATAATTCGCTATTCAGCATTTCATTGTTTACACAAAAACGTCAACGTTTGGATCTCGCGCCATGCGAACCGAAATGCATCGGCATCGATACGGCACAGCCTTATAGTGTACATCTGAAACGTATTATAATCGATACACGACGTTTAGCACAATTTGCCATTGGCATTTTAATATTTTTCACCGCGCGTCGTCTGAGTAATAATAGTCTTTTCTATTATATGTCCGGCGTACTCGTTGGCATTTGTGCTTCGTTTTTGCTGCTTTTGGTATTGATTGCAAAACTCTTTCCAAAGTGAGTATAATGAATGAGATTTTGTGTTGGGCTTAGATATGGGCGCGGTACTAGATATTTCGACGCAGCACAATGTACATTTTATATGATCCTAATCTATGCCTTTTTAGGACATTCCCATAGACATGTAATTTTAAACTTAAGCATTTGTCGTACACACCACCGATTAGACACGGATCCGGCCACTACAACGTATAGCCCTATACCAACTTACCTCTCATTTTCTGATATATTCAAGAAAATGGTTGTTTGCTTAAAATTTTATATCAATATTGTGTATAAACTTAAGATATATCAGACCATTGATTCCCACCCATCCCTTCTCGAAGTTCTATCTAAGCCACTGATGATCACACATAAACTATTTGAAGATTCGTGTAACATTTTCCTTGTTTATTTATATTTTTTATATCTTTTTTTCAGACGTCCCATGGTGTACGGCATGCTCATTGGCGGTTGGACAATTGCTATTTATGCGCTAAAAGTGTTCGTAGATAATCTACAAACCATATTGATCACCTATCGAGAGTATGTGATATGGTATATCTTTATAACAGGTATTATATCATTTTTGATTTGTTATCGCTTTGGACCACCACGCAATCGACGTTCGAAGAATATAATTATGTGGCTGCTACAGTTTTTGGCCACACTTGGCATCTTTTTTTCGAGTAGCTATGAACCGGCTGCCATGGCTGTTATAATTATGATGTTGCTTGTCTACTATTTTCCGCGTAGTTTATGGCGTAAAATATGCGTTGGCTATCGACGTCGTTTTCCCAAACCGCGACGTCTCCTAACGAAAGAAGAATACAAAATACAAGCGTATGAAGAAACTAATAAATCGTTAAGCGAGTTGCGTGCATTTGTCAATAGTCCAGAGTGTCGCGTTTGGCGTGTTATGAACTCATTAAAAAATCCGAATCGTTTTGCATATTTTGCCGATGGTGGCTCACATCTTGAAGAAGAGGAACTGGAGGAACATGCAAATGCAGAACGGAGTAATGGTTTTCTAGCGGCATGCTTAATAAATGATAATAATACAGATGAATCTGATACGGAAATGTTGGATGCGGCTACATTAAATCGAAATCAATCAAGGCAACGGCAACAACAACAACAACAACGTAATAACCGATTTGAACATCATCGAATTCATAATAATATTATGCAACTACGCCAAAATATTTATAATAATAATGATGATAATGTTGCTGTTGATGATAATGATGCTGACTATGATTCGGAGGTGGAGGCGGAATCTAGTGATGAAGAAACAGACAACAATAATCAAGTAACTGATGAGGATGACGATGAAGTTAATATGATATTGACAGAACGCAATCGTTACTGAATGAAAATACAAAACAACAGCGCTGTGAGACAGTCAAATAAACATGACTTGGCCATTTAATTTTGACTGATTTAAAAATAAAAAAGAAAAGAAATGCTTAAGAAAATTGCTTGTACTTGCACTATTCATACTCATAGTTTGAGATAAGTTTAAATTAGGGGATTTCCCTTAAACTTGAAAAAATAATGTGAACAAGGTAAAATTTATGGGGAAGTCCAATATATTATTTTTTTATTTTTTTGTCTCGTTTTTTTAAGTTAAAAATCAATTTTAAAACAGAACTATATAGTAGGGAACTTTTTTTTTTTTTTAGAAAATAAGTTAAAACATGTTAAACACTTTTGAACTGTTAAATAGTCTCGATTTATTCAATTAATATACTTATAACCCTTTTTTTTAATTTTAAAAAATCTTATTTTGAAAAATATAAGCGACGATTTTAGTTTCTATAAAGTATAAATTTGTATAGTTAGCATATATCTTCTCACTATTTTGTTTATTGTTTCAAATTATTTTTCTAAATCACAACATTTGTAAAGTACTCGAAACCATTTACTCGAAATCATTAAAAGAAATGATATATTAATGATTAATGATATATCAAAAAAAAACACCTTTTATATATATTTTAATTTTGTATTTTTAGAGAGTTATACTCGTATGTCTGTAATTATTTTTAGTTTTTTTATAGAATAAAAGTATTTGTACACATATAAAAAATTTCTAAATGTGTTGTTATAAATTATATAAAAGCGCAAATTGTACTAAATTCAAGCAACTAGATTTAATAAAAGCTAATCTCTTTGTTCAACATACCTGAAAATTATCACATCTTTGTTTATGTTAGTTCCCCCAATTTTTTTTTGCTGCGGGGAAAAAAAAAGACGGACACTAAACTGATAATTATACGGATAACAAAATGGCTCCTTGCAGATTCTTAAAAGTATATAAATATATATTCTTGTTCAGCTTGACGAGTTGCATCGATCTAACTAAAATGTTACTCGGTAACAACTACAACATTTATCAGAGCCACTCTGATACTCCACCCAACTTTAAGGTATAGCCCCCATACAAACCTTTTGCTTCATCCGAAGGGTTCCTATATGAAAATACTTATTGTTTATGAATGTTTCCACTTCAAATTAAATAAAAAACCTTCTTATACATATGAATGTTAATACAGTGACTTACTCAATGGTCACGTCTATAATTGCTTGCTGCAGTACCTCTATTTAATTGGCTGCAAAAGAACCATTGACAACATAAGCCGACAGCATAATGTGGGTTTAACGCTACTCGTCACGCGGTTATAGCCGTTAGCGCTAGTTTGTTTAAAGCAACAACGTTCATTCAAAATGAAGAATACATACAAAGCCCGGTTTGGAGTTGAGGGACAGCCATAATGGTTCTATCTACACAACTCAGAGTCAGAGAGCATAGGTTGATTTGAGACTTCGTTGCAGACGTCCCATTGAGTTGACTTCGAAAATTAGTCAACTTATTCGTGACCATTGACAAAAATATATCCAGTTTCGTGGCAAGGAGCTGCTTCTGACTCATTAAAATAAATTATCAGTGTCAGAGTTCGTTAACACAGAAAGTCTAATTAAAACTGAAGATCGACAGGTATACAGAGTTCCAGTTTTTTTTCTAACCATTCATTCATCGGCATACATATGCTGTTTCACCTTGGATTCGAGGTTTAGTTAACATAAAGGTCGAAAGATGAATGTAGTTAAAGACTGGGTACCAACTTTGTAGCATTTCATTTGAACTCTTAGAAAATTATCGATTCCTTGCACGATTATATGTATACGCCAGGTTGGACAACAGATCGTACTGTTAGATTGTTACCAGTGGATATTATGTACACAATTTCGAGCAGCGTAACAATTACGGCACGTGGAACAAAGTGTGCTACATGTGTAAATCCACTTGTAGACTTTCCAATTTCATTTAAGCTATTTTAATTTAATTCATATTTTTAAATATGTTGCGCGCTGGCACTTTGCACTTTGCACAACAACAAAATACAACACTGAAACGCAAACCGACAGATGTCGCAGCAGCACAAAGTCAGCGCAGCAGTGTTGTCTACTGTTGTGGAGAGCACAAATGCGACAACACTGCATGCAATGTTGTTGTTATTTTTTTTGTCGTAAAGATGGCGCTTTATGCAAACAACAACAAAAAACAGCTGATTTATATATTTTTTTCTCGTCGCTGCGCTGTCATCGCTGCTGTTGTCTGCTGCAAGAACGTGTTTGCGATTTTCTCGCTTTTTTTTTTACTCGCCTCGCCTCGCCTCTCGCAGAAAGAAAAAGATAAAATTCAATTTAAAAATTGCATTTGAAAATAAGTTTTAAATGCGTTTAACGCGTTTCAAAAAGTGTATTTAGCAAAAAGAAAAAGAAAGCCACAACATACGCCCCCACCCTCCGTTAGCCGCGTGCAAAGCTAAAAAGTGCAACAGCAAAAGCAGCAGCGAAGAAAAAAAATATAATGCAATTTTGTGAAATTTTTTTTATGTGCTAAATAATTTTTTTTTTTTTTTTTTTTTACAGTGATAAATCTTTGCTTTAATGTGTGGCGCAGCTTTTTGATAATAAAAAAAAAAAAAAATAAATAAAGAGTAGCAAAAAAAAAAAAAGCTGCAGCATAAAAGTTTTTTTTTTTTTTTTTTTTTTTTTTTTTGTCATAAACGCATGTAAAATTCTGCGTTCTAGTTTTGTGTTTGTATACGTGCGCGAGTGCGTGCGTGTGTGTGTGCGTCGTCATGTTGCAACAACTTCATCAACCCGAAATCTGGAAGCAACGAAAACGTTCCAAGGTCGTCTTTATGACCGGGGACGACAGAACAACAGCAAAACACCTGACGCGACCGCCGTCATATTTAACTCTTTTTTTTTTTTTTGTATTTGTTTTTTCTTATTGCCGGCTTCGCGAGCTGCATTCTTTAATGTTGTTGTTGTTGTTGTTGTTGTCGCTGCTACATGAATATTCTACATAAATGAAAGAAAATATAATGTCAGGTGAATGCATAAATAAATGTTTTAAAAAAATATATAAAATAATTTTATTGTAAAATAGCGCAAGCCATGTGCATCCGCAACTAACCTTCAAAGTGTATTTTTTTTTTGTTATGCTTTTGCAAAAATCCACGTGCATTTCGGCACGTATTATGTGTGTGTGAAATGTTTGTTTCTTTGTATGTATGCATCTGTCTATCTGTCTGTCTGTCTGTCTATGTATCTATCTTTCGTTTGATCGAATGATCAATTTGTATCTTTTACCATTTACATTCATGCATATTTATCTATAAGTACGTTTTTAAATGTATTTCATTGTATGTTTGTTTGTTTTTACCGTAACTGTTGCTATGTAGCATTGCGCTATATGCAAAATATATACAGATACACATAGATATCTATACAGATACATACATATACAGATACAAAAAGATACATACATACATATACATATATGCGATCGATCAATAGTCACACTCTATGCACTAATAAAGTTTCTAGTATCTTATTCTGCCAATGTGCAATATGTACTTCATTTAATGTATCTGCAGGCGACTTCTTTTAAATTTTTTTTTTTTTTTCAATTTGACAATCTGTTGCCAATTGGAATATTTTTTTTTTTTTTTTTTTTAAGATTTTCTTTGTTCTTTTTTTTCCCCTCCCCCTTTCTTTTTTTTTGTTTGCATTTATACACTGCATTCATACGTTAGAAGGGTATATTAGGTTAGTGCAAATTTATGTGACGCAGTAAACTTATTAATATTAAAATTTTATTTGAGAAGAATTCCATTTTATGGGGAAGTCCCTATAAATATTTATTTTCAATATACAAAAGAGACGGACATGACTCTCGATTAAGAATATAAAAATGCAAAAATGTTCAGAAATAAAGTAGCTCAAGCACTAATATATCGAAATCTAGTGGGGATAGAATTCTATTTTAAGGGGAAGTCCCCAAAAAAATATTTTTTTATATTTACATGCAAAGGAGTTCGGGAAATAGACAGACGAACATGGACTCTCGTTTAATAATAAAAAAAGCAAAGGTATTTAGAAATAATTTGCTAAGGAATATATCGAAATCATTTTATTTTGACTACTCTGTTTTGTGAACTTTCTAAATGCTCTAGATTTTTGTATCTTTTTATATGAAATTGTATCTTTTGTATATGGCATCGTAGCAACGCAGTTCTAAATATTCTAAAACTGCATTAAAGCTACTCAAGTGTAGCGTATGCTATCTTTGATTTTAGTAAAAAAAAAAGTATATATACATTGATAACTTAAATTTTTTATTATTACTATTTTTCTTTTTTTTTTTTTCTTTTGCGAAAAAATGAAAAAAAAATTAGAAAAATTATAACAAAGCTCATAATTAATTTTAATTTTAGTTAATTCATTTTTATTGTAGAACTTTAATTTTTTAAGAATTTATTTTCTTTTTTTTTATTCTTATTTGTATTTTATTATTTTTCTATTTCACATTTTTCTAGTTTTTTATTTTTTTTTTTTGCATATAAGGTCCGCACGTATGCGCGCAACAACAAAATGCAGTATTTATTAATAACAGTATGTCAAAAAAGTAGCTGTACACTTTGTTTTTTTTTTTTTTTGAATTATTCATGCGAAATAAATTTGTTTAAATTATGTCTAAAATACAGCGCAGTACTTTTTGTGTATTTAATTAAAACCATGAACCTTAACAGTTTCTTTGAATCGTTTTGAACCAGAAACCGAACCGGTTCACAATTACTTTGATTAAAATAAAAAAACATTTTATACTAAAATTTATGACAATGTCGCATTTAGTTGAGCCTGGAATCCTATAAACCTTTAAGAGGCAAGAAGAAGTGTAGTGTTCGAAAAATGTAAGTGGTTCATAATGGTTCACGCATAATTGTCTCGATTTAATCATCGAACTAAAAAAGTGTTGCCTCAAGTTCACCCGTTAAGCATGTTGAAAAAAACCAATCGATCTAAACGCCTCATTGTGATCGGTGAAGTTTTAGTTGGAAGACTACCATCTGTTCAGATTGCTGATTTAAAACCGATTCGTGAACCAAACTAGCGGTGCAAAGTTGCAAATGTTGTAGTAATTTGCAGCCCTAGTAAAACATTGGGATCTCATCTAATATTTTTTTTTATAAAAAAATTTATTTTTCGAAAAATATTTTTTTTTATATTTTTGTTTTGTTCAGTTACTTTTCTATATTACTATACTCTCTCCCACTCTATCTCATTCTTTCATTATCAAACATTTGCGTTTTTTTTTTTTCGTTTTTTGTTTGCTTGTTCACACCCGCTGCAATGTTCTTGTTTTTTCTTATTGGAGGTATCTATGCGCAAACACACGCAAACATTTTTGTTTTGTTCTGTTTTTTTTTTTTTTTTTTTTTGTATTTTGGCTACTCGTAGACCTTGAGAACTGCTTTTAGTTAAACTTTTTTTTTTTTTATATTCTAAACGCTTTGTGTGCATGTACCTGTGTGTGTATGCATATGTATATTTATTTTTTTATTCTTATTTTTATTATTTTTCAATAAACTTTTACGCAATCTTACTGCCAATGAGTAAGAATAGATCGCTTGCGGTCTTATGCAATTTAATACAACCTCAAATCAAGCAAAAATTGAAATTGATAAAACAAATGTTAGAATGCGAGAAAAATGTATCTTGTATCTTGTATCTTTTAGCAAATATGTCACAAAGTAAAAGATAGATACATATAAAAGTATCTTTTACTTTGTTAAACTTTAATTATTGACAAATTTTTTTGGATAATTTTCAATTTGAAAACTTTAATTAAATATCTCCAGAACTCTACAAAATAGCAGTACTAACGCAAGCATAAATATACAAATACGTCTAAATCAGTTCAGTTTGTTAGGCTAAGCGAGAATTTATATTATATACATCAGGCTGTCTCCGATGACTTCACCAAAGAAATTCTTATTTGAATAATAAACTATTCACAGCTGCAACTCTGCAACAAGTTAAAAAATATGCCATAATTTTCTGCTATAAAACAGCCCGAATGTTATTATTGTTTACAAAAAAAATATAGCATACTTTGTGAAGCTACTTTAAAATAATGCACAAAAGTATGCAATAGATATTTAAAAATAAAAAAACATAGAGAAATATCTATGTATTTTCGTTGCTACTATTTTGTGTGTGACTGTAAAATTATGCAAAAATCTTGTACAATTTAAAAGATATCTTTAAGATTTTTAATATAAGAATCATCCATTATTAATCGTTATGTCAACTTCCTCTGAAAATATAAATGAATACAACGATTCAGAAATATCAAAATTCCGAAAGGAGATGAATCTATTGCTTAAAAAAGTTCTCAAAATCATTATGTTCATAGGACATTTAGACATATCAATACATACATATACCTATAAATCATATCACTAGCTGAACTCGGTGTACTTCGCTGTAAAATTATAAAAATGCAGATGAATAAATCATTTTGGATCAAAGACCCAGGTTCCACTTGATCACGTCAACAATATTTTAGAACCATTTTAAAAATACGTCTAGTAGCAAGTCTCTAGGTCTTCTAATTCCAAAGTTATGGCTTTTCAGTTTGTAAGGCCTCGTCAAAAAAATAGTCAATTATTCCTTCCAGGGTCCTCGCTACACTACAAGATCAGTCCAGAAATCTGAATACAAACAAATACACATTCAGTAGATATCGACTTTCTAAACTAATCAAACTTGTTAAATGAAACCTTGAAAAATTTTAAAAGCTGTTGTCATAAATAAGTATGAAACCTGGACAGTTGAAACAGATCATTTACGTTCCAAACAAAAATATTTTCATTTTTCCGCTGATTCTGATAGATCACAAGATTCACCGAAAAAGTTAAACTCGATTTTTTCAAACGTAGTTTGCCTTTCAACCGATTCTTCCAGGTCTCAAACTCCAGAATATTTTTTACAAAAATTTTTTTGTTTATTTATAACTAATCTTTTTGTTTTTTTTTTTTGGTTTTATTTCAGATATGCATAAATTGGCATGGCAACATTGCCAAGGTCAGACAGCTGCAACACGATTTGTTGTATTGTTTTCTGAAATTAGAGGCTTTGTATTTATGCAAGATTAAAGCGTACACTAAGCCATCTACATCAACATGGGAGATGAACAGGTAAAAATGAGTTACATTCTAACGAGAGCAGTGCAAAGAGTTCTTACAAAATTTTTATTGGCATTGACATTTGCAAAAGGAAATATTTTGTAGAAAAATCGCACAAAAAAAAAAAAAACAAAAATATTCGCATAATATTCGCAATTGTAAATAAAATATTCGCCTAATATTCGCATTAAAAAAAAATATTCGCATTTGTAAATAAAATATTCGCCTTAAAGAAAATATTCTCAAAACATTCGCATTTGTACAAAAAAATATTCGTATAATATTCGCATTTTTAAAAAATATACGATAATTTGCATTTGTAAATAAAATATATTCGCTTGCGCCACAAAAGAATATTCGCATACGGATTTCTACTTTTCTAACATTCGCATTCAACAAAGCAAATATTTTGTATATTTTGCATAATATTCGCATTCGTTACAATGAAGATTCGCATTCGCAATTTTTATTTTTTAACAAGCCTAATTAAAAAATGAACATTTCTTAAAATTTGTAGAAACTCTTTGAACTATTCTTTTTATATTTTTTTTTTTTTTTTCAAATTTAAATTAATTTCCATTTTATATATTTTTTTTTTTGCAGCACATCTTTCGCAACGAAGGACACCGCAAATTCGCCCAACACCAAAAGTGTCAGGTATACAACTAACGTGTCAGCAATTTAAATAAGAACTCTTTCCGGTTGTCATAATTTAAATATTTTATGTTCATACACTTTTAATCGATCGTGCGTAGTTTTAATAATTTAAAGAATTTCTTTTTCTGGAATATTAAATTCGATTCAGCTTCATTGATATGCGCGCTACAAAATACATTTGAACAGTTTTTGATTTTTTGCTTTAAAACACACTTGAAGTGTTATCCTTCAATGCATCCTGTCAAAGTTTTTCCATTGATTTTTTTTTGGGTTCATTTTTTATTTTTTTTTTTTTTTTGTTCATTTACCACTTGAATGCGTTTTACTTTTGTTTCATTAAACACTTCTCACTTAGATTTCTTTCTTTAATTTTTTTGTCTAATGATCATAGACGACAAACGTCGATATGTGTGTGTGTGTGTGTGCGCATGTGTGTATTTTAAAGATTCTCTAGAAATTTACTTAAATAACACTTAAAATACGATTTGTTTTTTAGAGGCAGACCCTAAACCAAAAAAAAAAAAAAAAAAAAAATTAAGAAAAAAAAAAAAAAAAGGAATTAGTTATCGAAACGAAGTAGCTCACACACTGTTCGATTTTTAGAAGCGGTGCGGCACTTCTTCTCATCAGTAGGGGGTCATCTGTAACTATATATGTAGAGCTAGCTAGAAAAACCAAAATCTATGTATGTGTGTATATGTGTGTGTATTTTGGTTTTGTTGTTTTAATACTTTTGCTTGAGTGCATTTAAAGTAGTATCATATGGAATAAACTAGTTATATTCCGGCTTTGTCCGGTATACATTTGAAAATCATTTTTCGAAAATTTTAAACGAAAATGAAACAGAAATAAATTATATTTAGGAGTGTCGCAGAAAATCTCTTTTGGGAACGTGTGCCTATTGTGGGCATTCTTGGATTTTAGCTCATAAATTTTGAGCAAATGCATGTTTTTACTCAAATGTAGGCACCCCTTGAATTAGAAAAAAGTTATTTAAATTAAAATTTTTGGGTATAAAACATTTTGTAAAAAATGGAAGTAAAGAGAAAATAAAAATCTATTTATTTTGAAAGATTACTGAACAAAAAAATAATTATTTAAATTAAAATTTTTCAGTTCAAAAATATTGGTACTTGGTTATGGGCACCCCTTGAAAAATTTAAAAAAATTTCAAATAAAGAGAAAATAAAAATTTATTTATTTAAAAAGTTTACTGAACAAAATAATTATATGCTATTTTGGGTACATACTCTTTCGGTAGCCCATAACCGAATACTTTAGGGTGCCCACAACCGTGACATTTTATATTTTTAAAGCTTTTTAAGACACTGTTTTACCGAATGTTTGCGGTGTTTGGGTCTTATTCGCTGCAAATGTGAATGCCTTTCAAAATACATATTTTCTGGTGTTGCTTTTTTTGTTGAATAATCATTTAGGACAATAATTTTTTTTTCAATAAATATAAAGATAGCCACAAAGACAAACTTATTTAAATTTAAAGATAGTAAATCCTTCGAGAAAAAAAAAAAAAAAAAACATGAGAACGAAAAAGAAAAAAAATCCTCAAAATTCATTGATTATGGAAATATTAAAATTGTATTTCGGCTCGTTGAATTTGTTGTTTGTTACGCTTTTTGTATTTTGTTAGTTTTTATACCTAACTAAGTCCCTCACTCTGCGTGTGTGTGTGTGTGTGTGTCAACTAAATCGTTGACAGTTTTACTTGATTTTCATTAAGATTATTTTCTTTTCGTTTCTTGATTAAATATATTGTGGAAAATTTGGAATAAGTTTTCACACACACACACACTTTGCGGGGTTACTAATGAAATTATAAGAAAATTTTCCACTCATTATTATTGATTTTTCCTTTACGTTTTTGAACAATATAAACTAAATTTAAAACGTTTTAAAATGTTAATCAGGCAACTGAAAAGAGTCTTAAATCTAGAATTATTTTTTCAGCATATAGCATATCAAATAACTAAAAGATACAAAAAGTATCTCAAAATGTATCTCAAATCTAGCATATTGTATAGTCTATGTTGTCAACAAGTTGTTTTTGTTGTTGTTGTTGTTGTTGTTTACTTTAAGAAATACTTGAAACAATTTCAGCTTAATTGCTTCATTGCGAGTAGTTTTAAATGAAGTATGCATCCTTGTTCTAAATGAACTGCGTTATGCCTGCTACACAAACACATTTATCTCTCTCAAATAAGGAAAAAAAAAGAGGCATACTGATCCTTTTATGCTTATTTATGATGAACAAGTGACAAGTTTCATTGCGACAAAGTATCGCATTGCAACATTTTAGCTGTCTATCTGTCCGTCTGTCTAGTATCTTTTAAATATTTAGTAAGTATCTATCTATCTTCTATTCAGTGCTTCATGTTGATCGCGCCCACTTGAGTTGCATTGTTGCATACAATTAAAATGTAGTAGTATGTTTGCCGCTGTTTAATAGCTGCATTAGCCAAAGACGACGGACTGTTCTTTTCCTATTTTTATTATATATTTTTTTTTTTCAATATTATTTTACTATGTCCGTCTGTCTGTCTGTTTAAGCTTTGATTATCTCAACTAATCTAGTTATTTGCATTATTGCTGCGGTCGATGCCGCTGCTGCTGCTACAGATACAGATGCATCATCTTTTTTTTAATCTTGCAAAAGTTCAACAACATTTGTAAAAAAAAAAAAAAAAAAACAAAAAAAAAAAAAGAAGCAAATTATTACAATTTGCATAACAACTTCCGTTTTTGGTACAATGAAATCAATTGGAATAAGTTTGCATAAGATGAGTGCGAAAGAGAGAGAGAGAGAGAGAGAGAGAAGAAGAAAATGTAAATCTACATGCGAGCAAAAGTTGTTGCAAATGCAGCAAAAGAACAAACGCGACTTCCTTCCGCAGCAACAATAAAAACCGAAGCGAAGACGACACTTCCACTTCCTCAAAAAAAAAAAAAAAAAAAAAAAAAAAATGAAAAAGAAAAGAAAAGCAACATCAAAAATAAAAAAGCAGCTTTTAATAAAAAAAAAAAAAAATAAAGAACAAAAATTGAGAGCAACAGGAGAGCTTGCAGTAAAAAAAAAAAAAAAAACTTGATCATGATTATGCAGCAGCCGCTGCTCTTAATGGTCTGCGGGAGCGGCAGTCGCAACAACAGCAGCAGCCGCAACAACAACAACAACAACGTAAATAACAATTATGCAAGCTGCAAATTTATTTTATTTTTTTTTTTTTATTGTAGCTTTTGTTGTCTTTAATTTTGCACACAGTTTTGACTTAATAAATAAAAATTACTTAGTTTATTTCTCAGTTGTTAGTTTTTTTTTTTTTTAATACACTTCTTGCCTTAGGCATGCTGGGTGAAGAAAGTAAACTTGAGCGCATTACTAAATATTTGATGCCAATGTCATCCAATTTTTTCTCGTCCCATTTCTACCCATTCTGGGTTTTTTTTTCTATAGATTATTTTTAAAAACTCTACTCGAAGCTCAAACGGTTAGTAGCAGATGGAAGCTTAACAGATCCCACATGTATGATAAATATCCTCGATTAGCATCTTAAAGTGCGTTTGTCCGTTACTCTGGCGCAAGAGACCAACATTCTTAAAGACTTTTATAGTTTGACTTAGCCAAACTAGATTCTGTTGAACCTTGTTGAGGTCATTTGTATTTAAAAACAAGAAAGAACGCTGAAATTGGGTAAGCGCGACTGCATGGTATCCTGTATCCAATCTTTATGTATCTTAAACTAAGTCTTATCTTAGTTCCATACTTTATTGTATTGGGTTTTCATACAAAAAATAATAAAGAAATGGGGTAAATTTGTATGGGGACTATTTCTAAAATTTTTTGTTCCTACCCATATTGATATATTTTATGGGGACTATCATGAGCATGGTTTGTACTAAATTTAGACTTAAAAGAAACAATAGAAAACCCAAAATTTTGGGGTACATTTGTATGAAGGGTACCCCTTTATATGGGCTAGAAAAAACCGTTTGCAAGTGCACACTTATATGGTAGCTCTATCTCTTATAGTCTCCGAAATAATAGTCTCCGAAATAATCGTTAATCTACCATGCATTTTCCTTCTGCCTGTCACATACATATGCACAAACCTAATATACCCTTTTGCTCCTTGGGTACAGCGTATAGCAAGTGTTTTGGGGTACTCATAGTTAGTCCAAAATTACTACTAGAGATGATTCAGAATCTTTGCGACGTTTTCTTGGTTCATTGTGATACCATATGTTCCTTGGTTTTTCTTCTCTCTACTTGAACCAGCTCGATTTCCCTATAAAGACGACTACTGCACAAATCTTGACTGATATAATTTCCACCAGACTATCTTAAAACGGCCTACCAAGTACGGTAAACCTTAATCTCCTAAAGGCTGGACAGTGACGAAGAAAGTCTCCTCATCTTTCTCGTTTCTACGGCTTCTAGAGAAGTCATTTATTGAACTGAAATTTATATGTATTAGTTTCCATTTTCAGGAGTGTCAGAATTGGACCAATAATCCGTAACACCCAACAATTTTGAATTAATTTCAACAATTGTTCCGCTAGTCCCATAATTCCCGGTGTCTACTTATAAAAATTCTACAGTTACAGATTATCTCATTGATCCTTTAGCCTACTGACTAAACTTCAAAATTTTAAGTAAGATAATATTTAGCAAATATGTCTTCATTTGATCCAATTTGTATCGATCTATAATTATCTATTCGCTCTTTATAAACATTATAAATTAATAATTCTATAGTATGAATATATTCATATACTCTGTTCAGTGTATTTAAGTACAGTTGAGTAACAGGCATTCACATTGCTTGCATCGTTGTTGTTGCTAGTTGATGATGACTCAGTTGCCGGCATCTTGAGAGCTTTAGAAGCGTGGATCAAAACAAAAGCACGAAAACATACAAAAATACAAAGAAACACAGAAGAAGAAAACAAAAAAAAAAAAAAAAAAAAAAAAAAAAAACAAGTCTGCTTCTTCTTGAGTATTTATAAAATAAAATAAACGCAGCCGCAACCGGAGAAGACGCCGTGTCTGTGGCACAGTATATCTGTCTGTCCGTCCGTCTGTCTGACTGTCTGACTGTCTGTATTTATGTATGTTTTATATGTCTGTCCGTCTGTCTGTCTGTCTGTTCCTCTATCTTTAGTTTATTTAAGCAGCCTGTTGATATTGAGCTATAGCTTTGCGTGTTCTGTTGCATTGCGATTTTCTAAAGTAATTGACAATCCCAAAACCAGTCGCTCTCAACAACAAAAACAACAACGACGACAACGACGCTGATGACGACGCGGACGACGACGACGAGTTGCTGGCAATGCCAAAAAGCCGGTAGTTTCTCTAGGCTACCACAACAAAAGGAGTAAAAAATAAAATGAGATACTTGAATACAAAAAGAAAAAAAAATCAGAGGGACATGTGCAAAATTTTGTACGTGTTGCAAATGAATTATATTTATATGAAGTATAATTTCTACTAAATATTTTCGCAAGAGTAACTTCCATGACATAATTTTTTTTTTAATGGAAGTTACATTTTAATGGTAAAGTAAATTTAGGGCTCTGGAGTATCTCAAAGCAATGTAGATTTCAAGATTTATAGGCTTAGTGTGAGGCTAAGTTTAAGAGAACATTTTTTCGTAAAATCTTTGGACCTGTCAGAGTGGGCAACGAAAGTATAAGTTTGCGTGTACGAAAGTATAAGTTTGCGAAATAACGTCAAAAACAGTGAGGGCGACGGACGGACCATTCCAGCTGGGTGAATACCCTAAGTGATGCCCAGGCTTCTAACAAGCTGTAATGGCCATATATACGTCTCTCTAATATAAAGAGTAGATTATGTACAGACGCCCGTCTCAAATGGTTATAGGCAACATAAAACCAAGGAACCAGTTAAAATTATTTATGAAATTTTATGAAAATTGGACCAAATGAAATGGGCTTAATTTAACTGCAGGGTTTAGCGCTTCGGTATATCTTTATTCGTCCCTTCTGCTGTCTCTTGTCTGTCTGTCAGTCGATTTGAAGTTTTAGAACTCAAATAAAATAATTACCTTATTTTATTTGATATCTCAGAAATTCGTCTTTATTATATCAAAATAAACTGAAATTTTGGATGCAATGTAATGTCTGTTGGCAAACTAAGCCAGAAGCTATATGAAGCAGGCTGGCATATACGCAAACAACAACGAAACATCTGTCATCATATTTTAAAAAGAAAAAGAAAAAAAAATACAAAATAAATAAAAAATAAAAAAAGCTTAAAAACATTGCGTCTGAATTGATGCGACAGTGAAACAAGTTTTCTCTACGTGCAACAAAATGATGAACAAAGAAGACAGCAGCAGAAGTAACCGAAGGAAGGAATGGACAATGTGTAACAAGGGCTGCGGCTGCTGCTGTTGCAATGTGTGTGCCTGTTGCATTAAAAAAAAAAAAAAAAAAAAAAATGAACTTGGCTTAGCTTTTCCTGATTGCAGCCGCCGAAACGAAGAGCAGACGCCGTCGACAATAATAATAATAATGATGATGATGATCATTACGATGATGATGATGATGATAATGATGATGATGATGTACAGCTTACTTACTTTGCATTGGGCTACATCACATTTGGTGCCGAGCGCGATTGTCACATTTGGTTTACCATTAACGTCAGACAATCTAGTCAGAGAGAGAGAGAGAGAGGGAGAGAGACAGTGAAAGAGATGGTTGCATATGGAGGACACTATTGCATGCAATAATGCAACTGCTGCTGCATTTCGTGTTCTGTTGTTGTTAGCAATTGTTCAAATTATGATGGTTGTGTTGGCAAATTACCCCCGAGGGCAGTCAGTGCAAATGTAACAATTCGTACCAAGGTCGAATATAAGAGTTACAAAAAAAAAAAAAAAAAAAAAATACAATTTATCTAGAAAAGCTTTTATTGTATGATAAACTGCATTAGGTATGTAAGGGTGGCTCGAGTAGTCTTCGCTTAGGAGAGAAAGAGAGAGAGAGAGAGGAGAGAGATGTTAGCACTAAAAAATGCATATCACAAAAATTTTGTCTAGCGGCTTATTTGATTCGAAATTTTGAAACTTTTAAATCGATTTCTTTACAAATTGGTCACTTCTTGTTGTTGTTGTTGTTGTTGTGGCTACATGTAGCATTTATGTAAACAGCAATAATTTCTACTACTTGACCAGCTGCTTATTGTCTGGCCTTTATGTCCGTCCGTCTGTCTGTCTGTCAGTTTCTCTTTTAGTATTTTTGTATTTCAACTGAATGGGCGGCCATCACATATTGGCGCTATTAAATTAGGTCTCTCTTTCTTTAGAGTTGTCGGTAAAATACAAAAAAAAAAAAAAAAAACGAACGCTAAAGTCGAGTATGCTCGACTGCAAGAAACTCTGTAAGCAATTTATATATAAATTTAAAATTTAGACGGCTTAGGAGAGTCTAAGATTTGAATATGGTGGTTCTCTCTCTTATAGTCTCCGAGATAATCGTTTTCATACGACAGACAGTGATTCGAAAATCGCTTTGTCACATTGCAACTGAAAGTAGTGATTTGCGATTTTCTTCTTCCACAATAAATATGTTCAGTTAGCGGCGATTTTGTCTTTTCTTGCGAACTGCGATTCTATCACTGTTGGCAGTCACCGCGATTTTCAAGTCTCAAGTGACTCAAAAATCACTCATTTTGCCAACACTACATGCCTCCTTCCGACTGTTACATACATAAGCAAAAACTTAATATATCCTTTAACCGTTCGGATGCAGGGCATAAAAAAAGCGGCACGCGTTTGACGCTCATACATCATATCACATGTGTCTGATTGAACCAATTTGTATTTCAAAATTAGCTTCAAATAGCTAAATTTATTTGGCACGCAACAAAAATTGCAAAAAAAAAAAAAAAAAAAAAAAAAAAAACAAGAAAAATGAAAGCATTAAAAAAATTAACCTAATTACGTAGACTAAGATATTTTATTAGTTGTACATTTTTTAAGATTTTTTGAACTACAGTCCTCGGGGTGCAATCATTATTTTTTGTCGAAATTCAGCAGCTATCAATTCATTGTTTCGATACACTACAACAACTTTCCAAAGGTCTCAAGGAAAAAGAACCATTTGTTAAGTCGCTAAACCCTCGTGGTGACGATAAACTTATCAGACCTAGAATCTCTGGGGCCGGAACTCTTCTTCGCACTTAGTTGGCTCAATCCATCATTACAGATTGCATTATCCAAATTCAATTTACCCAAAGTTCAGTCGTAATGAACATGGGCTACTCACGGTTGACCTAACCGGTCACAATTTGAGATCTTAAATCTCATCTCAAAAAAATAGACCTGTCCCCAGAATCGGACGATCTTAACGATGAAATGTCTGGCTCTTGCCAAATTCAGGTTCACACAGCTTAGTCGCTGTGCCCTAAACTCCAGATTCAACCGAAGAAACTTCGTCTAAAGCATCAACGAGAATTCTTAGTTACCTAACCAAACCATATATTTTGATTTTGGATACCATAGATTTACTTATGAGTCGCAGTGCCCATAATCTGCGTTCAGGATACTAAATAGACGGACAGACAGACTTGGTGCTTCATAGATTTGTACAAATTGTTACTTTCATAAACATCCAGATGCGTTTTTCTATCTTAATCCCAATTTTAAGAATCTGCAAATAACTAACAACTGCTGCGCCTCGCTGCGCTGTGTTGTTCTCCAAACTTCGTAGCATATGGCTGCAATGTTTTAGCATTCAAATGAATGGCATAAAGCTGACTTTAAAGTGTTGTGCGTATATAATAATAAGTAAAAGAAGAAGTATTTACTTTGGATAAGACATAACGATACAAAATACAGTATTCAGTATTTGTCTGTCTGTCTGTCTGTCTGTCTGGTCTGCCTTTTTGTCAGTTAATCAATCAATCAATCAGTGTAAACCAACAAGCAAACAGCTAACCATGTCGACCCGCAAAATAAATAATCAATCAAATACTACGTGCAGAAAATATTGTATTGTATCTGCGAGTAAATATATTTTTGCTGAATCGGTTGCGTTACTCCTTCCTGCATGCGACATGAAGGATTTTCGATTGAAACGGTGGTTCCAACTGTAATAATAAAAAAATACACTGCACTGCTTCTTTAGATATTTTTTCTGCAATTTATTGTCGCTTTCTGACCACTGTGTTCTGCTGTAGACATTCAAATATTTAGTTGCTTAGCAGAAAATTTGTATTTGTGATAATTTTTTATTGATTAAAATTATTTTTTATTAATTTTAATTATATTTCTCTCTTTTTTAGTGCTTTAAAGGTTTCTGATCGATAAAAAAATAAAGATATTATGGGTAAGTACCGATTTACATTTTTTAAGCATACAAAGTACCTACGACCACCAAAATTAACTCCATTCCCATCACACAGTCCAATGCTTGGCCAAGGGAAGAGTGGATGTTGCATCTTTTAAATTCTATTTACTTTAGCATCTTTAGCTCGCTGTTAATAAAGTAAGATGGGGTGAAGTAAGACAGTAAGAGATTTGTGCAAAACGTATGCAGCAGAAAAAAATAGAGAATTTTATACCATAGCATAGATTGAAAGCTTACTTCAAGTGACTTACTTCAACACATTTCACACTACGTAACTTGTATGTTCAAGTGGTTCACTACAACCCACCTAACACTTTATACATATTGTGACAGTCTAATCTATTGGAATGTTCAATACAAAAGATTTATAGTTGCGTTTTGATTTGTAAATAATTGTGTCTACAAAAGGCGACACCATGCTCCTCCTACCATAAAACAAATAATTGTAGATGCAGGTGTGTATGCAAGGTCGCCGCAACACCATAAACCGATCATTAGTTAATTATTTCTAGGTTTTTATATGTGTTACAATCGTTCAGAAAATGTGAACGTAAACTATAAATCATTCAAGGAAAATCGATCTCACAGCTACTCTGTATTCTTATAAGATGGGGTGAAGTAGGCCAGTTAAAGATTCGAGATATTTTTGAATAAAAATAAAATGCAAACTAAAGAAAGCGTAACAAAAAAAAAAAAAAAATTTTAATTGTCCTTCCTTCTAGCGCCTTCTGCTATAAACACGCTGTGAGGAAGGAAAGTTGTTATACCTCATTACGCGCAAGCAAAGGTGCCACATAATAACAAATGCGGTCACTGAACAGTAAATAAATTGCAAAATAATTAGCATTGCGATTGGAAACAAAAAAGTGAGAAGCGAAAGGAGAATGGTTACGAAATTCAAAAGATACATCTTTTACCAGTTTTAAATGCATGCTTCGAGTGTCTTCGTGTGTATTTTATATTTTATATAAAATGCACACTTTGGCATCCTAAAAGCATTCACCTATGTAAGCTGTTACCTTTCCACACCAAAATGTATCTGCTTACCTAACAAAATAAATAAACAAATACGTTCTGAAGCGTTGTTCTTTATGTCTTCTTGTGTCATCGACGTCGTCATCGTTGTCGCCGTCGTTGTCGCCGATCATTAGCCACAGTGGACGTCGTCATCGTCGTCATCATTATTGTTGTAAGCAGTTTTGTTGTCGTAAATTGTGGTTGTTGTGCTGGTCACTACACCGTACCACACCACACTCTCCCATTTTACATTCAATTATTGCTTTTGTTTTTTTTTCTTCTTTTGTCTTTCTTTTTAAACTAAAATTTACATTTTTCGTTCTTCAACGTCGTCGTCGTTGTCTTCTCTTGATCTGGGATTTTACTTACTTGGATTACAAGGATTTTTATGTGTTACATTATTATTATTTTTTTTCTTGTTGTCATTATTGTGGTTGAGTAATTTTTACCGCCTGCAGAGGTGTGATTATTACATGTCACATTTGTAATTTGGGTTCTTTTGCCTATAAGTAGCTAACATTATTTCATGCTGTGTCTGAGAAAAATTGCATTGATTAAGAAAGACTTTTAAAGGTGCTGAAAAGGAGGAAATAAAGTTACTAAGTTTTAGAACAGCATAATTTTAAGTACCAAGCATATTCATGCTCAAACAAAATCGACATTTGGCGCCAATGTGCAATAACAAAGCAAATAATAGTGTTGTTGCTTTGTAGGCAAAGAAGTAATAAAAAAGCAAACTTAGAATGCAATCAATTTTTTAATGTAATTCGTATAATTTTATATTGCTACAGTCAAGCAAGCTCGGTTACAATACACACTGTATCGAGGAATGGCACGATTAATCGTAAAATTGGGGCTTGAATATGGGGCGCTTCTTATAATCAGCAATAAAAAAAGTTTTTCATTTAAAAACTCTCAAATTAAGAATAGGTTTATCGGTAACTAGAGATGTGCTTCGAACAGGAATGTGTTTCGAACAGAATTTTTAAATAAAATCGCCACATCTAGATACCGACTGACTGATTTGACTTTACATTCTTTTTACAACAAATTCAACATTTTTGGACCCTGAGACATTTGGTAGAGGTAATTTCATAAAATAAGCCGAACCCCTTGTATGCATACAAAGCTCTAAAAAACTACCAGTCAAAAAAAAAAAAAAAAAGTAGCACAATAAACTTTACTAAATTTCAAAATGTTTTTTCAATGATCTATCTACGAAACCTTTTAAAGATATAAAGACGCATTTAGTTGACGCTGTTTTGAAGTCAAGTTCAAACTTTCTTTGGCCTGAACTTATCTTTATGAGTTTGGGATCAGACACCCTTGGCAGTGACACTCACTCACTCACTCCACTCACTGAGTCAGTTCAGTGTCAGTGTTGGGTAGACCTTAGTTGGTGACATTATGTTAGCTTCTTAGCGTTGGTAAAATTTCGCTTTATTATTTGAAAAGACTACGTTGGGCAACAAAAATATAACAAAAAAAAAAAAAAAAAAAAAAGTATCTTTTAGCTTTTCATTTTAAAATTGCTGCTGTGTCTTATATATTTTGTGTATGTTTGTTTTGTCCGTCCGTCCGTGTGTGTGTGTGTGTTGTGTACCCCATTTCTTCATATTTCACGACAGAAACGACAGAAATGAAAAACTATTACTTTGATGAGCGTCTAACAGCTGACTGACTCAGTTGCCAAAGTGACAATAATGAGTTTATTTATTATTATTTTTTTTTTTTTTTGTGTTTTTTTTTTACCGCCAACATGTACACCAATTTGACGAAGACGAAGACGACTATAATGATCATGATGATGATGTTGTTCTCCTACTTCTTCTCCTCCACCTTCATTGACACATACGGACTGTTGTCATCTTTACTGTCTGTCCGTCTGTCCGTCCGTCTGTCTGCACATCAATCTTGAATATATCTTTCGTTTCGTTGCGTTCACTACTTTGACGAATACGAATACGATTACTAACAATGTTGATAAAAATGTTGTTGATGATTAAATTTACCGTGTGACATTCTGCTGGCAACAAATATTATAACGCATTGCGCGCTCTATGTGGCAAAAAAGTCGTTGAACTTTTTCGGCGCGTTCCAAAAAAAAAAAAAAAAAAAAAAAATGTAAAAAAAAAAAACACTTAAAAAATTGAAAATATTTTATCACCATAATTTCACTCGCATTTTCTTCTAACTTACTCTATCACACACACACACACACACACACACACTATAACTATCTCTTTTTGTTTGTATTCTGTGGGCGGGTTCTTTCGTTTTATTAAAAATTAATTAGAAAATATTTAAGTTTAATAGTTACCAAGCAGCGCTGAAAAAAAAAAAAAATTGTGATAAAGCAAATGAATGCTTTGATAGACTCATAAATATGGCAATTTTTTATAATTTTTTTTTTTTTTTTTGCAAATTAATTATAACGGACGGACGGACAGTTAGACAGATGAGCAGCATAGCTAGTTCATCAAAATTTTAATGAACACCTTTTCGAAAAAAAGTATTTAGTTCAGAAAAAATTTCCACTTGCAAAAATGTATAATTTTAGCCTTTCTTCCTTTTGCCAAAACTACATTTCTGTGACTAAGTTGCCAGAGATTTTTTTTGGCGGCAATCAAAAAAAAAAAAAAAAAACTAAGATTGTAAATTGAAAACGTGCTGCTTTTTTGGTTAAAACGATTGCGCTTTCCAGGCATACGTCCGTCCCGTTTGTCATTTTCGCTCGTTGACAAGCTTTATCTTTGCCAAATAGTGCGATATGTATTTATTTTTTTTTTTTTTTTATGATCGCTCTTGGTAACAAACTTTTATGCCTAACATAGATTATGTATACATACTAGCGATCCTATTATCAGATAATTTCTATTTTTATAATTTAGGCTTGGTGAAATTTTTGACAAATTGTACGAAAGCCAACAGGGCGTGCAGATTTTGATGTTTCTAAACGGAATTGTTTTATTGAAAAATATTTTTGAAAAATTATTAAAGTTAATCTTCATCGAACCCATGATTTTTGTTGCTAAATTTTTCTTCAGATTGTAGCATACTTCGTTTTGGAAATGGGAACAATGGAAGCCACGGAACGGTTGTGAAAAAAAAAACAGAAAAAAAACTTAAAAATTGGTGGCCAGGCGTGATGGAGGGAATAGTCCCGATATTAACAAAGGTGAAAACTAATCTAAATTTTAGATTTAGGCAGCACATTTTGTCAAAGAAATAAAAATGTCTAATTTGAGTTAGATTGGGAAATATTTTTTTTTTTTGATTTTCTTAGATAAAATCCATGCCGAATTCAGCTTTTCTAGATTAAGTGACAGAAAAAAACGTTGCTTTAGGCTTGTTTGGAGCTAGCCCTTAACATGGGCTTGGAACAAATTTTGAAACTAGCCAATTACATAATCTAATTTGTAATCTACAAAATTTGGCAAACAAATGGACAGACGGGACATAGTTTTTTCTATGTTAGCTTTCAGAAACTGATCAAGAATGTATATATTTTATAGGGTCATGCATTCTTCTGTCCCTTAGAATTAATATAATCATTTGAACTACGGCTACAGGGTATTTAAAATGGATTTGAAAAAGGGAACCAAAGGATCACATGGGACAACCTTCGGATGGCCGGATTTCGGACAAAAACAAAATTGTACAACCGAGAGCGGAATAAAATATTTTGGCCGGTCCCATCTTTGAAGTGAAGCGTAATCAAATTGTAAACTTAGTTCCTCTAGACTGTACATTTTTTTTTTATAAAACGCTTGATTGTATCGTTCGCCATTTTGTGCTTTTCACCATTCATCCATCCATCCATCCCTGACATTTACTATCTATAATATATAGTTGGCGTTTAGAGTGCTTTGTAGATGGCGCACTAAAGATGCTTTATATTTTTAATTATTTTGGTATAGTTAATCCCTTTTTATGTGTGGGATTTGAAATTTTAAATCATATTTTAAAATATACATTTGGATTAGTTTTTTAAACAAGAAGCAAAAGATTATAAGTTGGAACAGAACATTGTTAGTTTGGATTTAGTATGTAAAGTGTAGTGAAAGCTAATCCAAAAACATCACAAATCAAAATCGAATTGCACTTTCTGCCGCTTTTTTATTTTTTTTTTTGTGATTTTTGAATGTTCTGAAATTCTAAGCGTTTTTAATTTGAAAGAAATTTAAATGGAAAATAAGAATTTGTGTTATACTACTAATTTATTTTGCTTTTGAGAAAGACGAGTTTATTAAAGCTGTTTTTTTTTTGTTATTAAAATTCATTATTGTCAATTAAAGTGAAATTATGCTAACACTTTTGTTACTCTCTCGTCTGTCTGTCCGTCTGTCTATCTTGAAACTAGTTAGTGCTAGTTTGATATTAATTCTGAAATTAAAAACTCGTAAAAATTCATTTAGACACGCGTAAATTGCAGCATAACAAGCATTTTATGAGTCATAAAAATTAAATTGGAACAAGCGATCCAAACGCAAAAAAAAAAAAAAAAAAAATATTAATAATAAACAAAAGAATATAATCGAGTGTTACAGGGAAGGTTTGAGCTGCCTTCTATTCTATTCTTTTTTTTTTTTCCCTTTTTGAAGGGTGTTTTTTTTTTCTTCCAGTTTGCAACATTGCAACGCTAAATTGTAAATGATTTTTACCCTTAATAAACGCTTGCTGTGTTGTGTCGGTCCATTTAAAAATCGATTAAAATGTTTCCACATTGAGAATTGAAAATATATTTCGTATAATGCTATATGCGGGCGTCAAATAAATTCCCCTATATTTTTTTTTCCTCTTCTAATTTTCAGTTGGACGCTGTTGTTATTGATGACTTTTTTTTTATCTCGAATGACCGACCACATTATATGCTGCTGTTTTGATCCTTGCGTCTATATGAAACTACCTATTTTCCATATTTTCTTTTTTCCATTTATTTTTTGCTTGCATTACTTTCTATTCAATCTGTTTGATACCCTTTGGAGAGCGTACGAAATGAGTTAGTTTAATTCGATGTCAAGTTTATCGGATTTGTTATCGAATTCGTTGGAAATTGACATAAAAATATAAAAAAAAATCGTAATTAAATTTTTGAAAATTCTAATTAAAAATTTTTTAATTTCGTTTATCAAAAACGTTCGTTTTCGTTTAGAATTGCAGAATGCAGACACGCATTTTATTTATATAAAATCAAAAGAAACGCGTAGGGTGTACAAAAGTCACATTTTTATTATTGTTTTTTTTTTTTTTTGGTATTGACTTTGGCCACAAGTCAAAAATATCTACATTTGCAAATATGTAGCGTGTATCTTTTTTTTTTTTTTGTTGGGTTTTTTTTCGTATCTGCATT
The DNA here is from genome assembly GCA_018903435.1 of Leucophenga varia. Taxonomy (NCBI): domain Eukaryota; kingdom Metazoa; phylum Arthropoda; class Insecta; order Diptera; family Drosophilidae; genus Leucophenga; species Leucophenga varia. Next base: position 914,404 of record JAEIFJ010003018.1, on the reverse strand, counting down.
GAAATGTTCGTGACCTGCATTTTGTAAGTTGTTTTTGTTTGGTTTCTACGTTGTTGTTGTTGTTGTTGTTGCATTTATTTTCTCGCTCTCTCCCTGAGTGTTTGTGCATTTATAAATAACTCTGCATACAAACATATGTGGGTCCTTTAAGTCCTTCACAACAGCTGTCGTTTAGGTTTTTGCTAACTTTTTAATTTTGTTTTTTTTTTTTTTTTTGATATTGTGTTGGTATTTATTAATGAACTACACATTCCTATAAGCTGTAAATATATACATAAATGTAAAACTATTTTAATAAATAATTTAAACTGAAGTATTTCTTTCAACCGATTTCAAACCATAAGAGATTTAAAGTTATTAGGGAAATCTCTTTGATTTTCGCTTAGTTTTAGAATAGTCTTAAAAGTAGTTTTCGATAAAAAAAATCTCGCTGACATCGAGCTTTTGTTTTAAAGCTTTGAAAAGCAAACGTCAACCAAATCTCTAGCGATTTCTATGACACCACAGCATAGCTGAACGTTTTTGAACGATATTAATTAATAATTTAGTAGTTATAGTTTTCTTGAATATGTTTTAGTCTTTTTATTTTTATTATTTTTTTATTTTTTTGTGCAAATCAAAGTTAATTACAGCTGCTTTACATTAATGATTTTAATTAAAACGTCACGCAATCAAATTGTCAATTTCATTAGACTTTGGCTTCATTCTATAAAAAAAAAAAACGTTAAAGTGACTTGCAAAAGTATAACTACAAAAATGTTTGTACGTATATAAGTTCAATTACCACCAATATGCAAAAACACAACAAATATAAGTGTTGTTGCTTTGTAGGCAAAGAAGAAAAAATAGAAACAGCAAATGCAGTATGGTAAATTGTTATTAAATTTAAATTCTACAATAATTTACATGTTGCACATACATTTTTTACACACTATAAGTATGTATATTTGCTGTACACTACAATTTCACTGTTTAAACATATCTCTAGTTTGGCTGATATGATAACGTATACACCGAGTATTTTTTCTTTATCTAAAAATACAAATCAAATTGTCATAATGTATACAAAATGTCAGAGAAGGCATAACATCATTTTCACACTAAATATAATTAAATCGAAAAAATATTAAAATATTTAATATGCGAAGATATTGCTCCACAACTGACAAAAAAAAAAAAAAGTTTGTCGTCGTCACTTTTCAAACTATTTTTTTTTTATTTTATTTTTTTTTTATGTGGGCTTCCTCAAAAACAATGACAATAACATAGGACTTCGAAGTTATACAAAGAAGTAGCCAATTAACCTTTAAAAAAAAAAATAAGCCATAGAAAGAAAACAAAATGTGTTACCTGAAATATTTAATTTAAAAAAAAAGTGAATGATCAATGTACAAAATATTTTATTTATTTTTTTTTTTTTTGTCTTTAAAGAGAATCTCAAGAGCTAAAACAACACTAAACAAAAAATGTACTTAATTTTATTATATTTGTATATATGATAAATTTATTTAAAAAACACTTGAATAAATTATAAAATTCACTTTTGATGAGAATATTGTAAGTCACCGAAGAAACATAGATTTACGAATTTTTTCGAATAGACTCGCGAAACTTTTCAAAAGTGAAGCAATATGGAAAAACAAATTTTGTTCATAACAAACAAAATTTGTAGTACGATCAAACTGGATCAGATTTATCACATATGTATGTATTTATATAATTTTTAAATATAGTAAAGTGTTAACAGAATTGATTTAACAAATATCGGAAATGAACAATACAAGTGTAAGCTTATCATAATGATATGTACTAGAGATGAGCGTTGGACAACTGAACCCTCGGCATCTCTGTGGAACAATTGTGAAAAATGACGTAATGGGCGGAATTAGAAAAGAAACTTAAAATTTCGTTACTGGATAAAACTCCAATCGCAACTTTCCCGAAAATAAAAGCTAATATAAATTTTTATTTATGCCGAACACACCACATTTGGTCTTCAAAACTTTAAAACAAAAAAAAAATTGGCCAATTTGAGCCAGAATAGTATATTTTTTAGTTTATTTTTGCTAAAATCTGGGATTTCTAGACTAAGTAAAAAATAAGTGTTTCAACGGAAACTCAAATATTTTGGATACTTCGGGTGACTGTATCTCTTTGTAGTTTTTCGAGATAATCAATTTCATACTAATAAAAGACAGACGGACATAGATATTTTGACTCAGCTTTCGATGCTATTGAAGAATTTGTATAAAAACTTTATGGTAACTTTTTGATCATTTCTTTTTCCTCGCTTAAAAAAAAAGGTTGTAACTAAAATCGATATACGATTATATACAATATTAAATGATCTCTTTGATTACAGGCTAAGTAGTAAATAAGAATAATATTAATAAAGAATGAATAGAGACTCTTACGATTAAATTAAAATTCTTTTGTATTATTGAGCGTTGTCAGTGTTTTTTTTTTTTTTTTCAAATTTCTGTTTAATTATTATTTTTTTTGTTTTTTTTATCATTGAAACATTTACGATTAATTTATGCAACTTTTGATTGATGATTAATCCAGACTTTGACTTTTGGCATCGATGACAACAACAACAAAAACAACAACAACAATGAAAATCTATGCATATATAATCGCATCGGTTCAGTTCGGCTCGGATTGTTGTTGTTTTTGTTGTTCGCATTGTTTTGAGCTTTCGGTTGTCTGTCTTTCGGTCACACGCTTTGCAAACGTTTATACGTTCTATTCGGTCGGCCGGTCGGTCGGTCGGTCGTTTGGTCAGTCAAGCAGCCGACTGCTGCGTATTTTTGTGGATCTCTGTTTTGTCCCCAATTTTCTTCAAATTGCTGCTTTAGTTTGCCACTTGGGGCACAGTTGGTGGCATTTATCGACAACGAACGACGCATGCGCGCAGTTAACGCTCTTGTTTTACTTGTTTTTGTTTTTGTTGTTCTTGTTGCCTCTACGCAGTTGATTCATTCGAAACTACTTTGCCTTGCCTTCTGTTTTAATTTTTAAATTTTTTTATTATTATTATTTTTTTTTTTGTTGTTGTTATTTTTTTTTTTTTAGTGCGTTTAATTGTAATTGCAAATATGAACGGAAACGCTTTTAATGGAAAGCACAACAAGGAAATCGGGGTTACAGAAAAGGGCAGGCAACATTAAATAGAAATAAAAAAACAACAACACAAGCAAAAAAATAGTTTTTATTTACAAGAAAAAAAAATTGTATAAAAAAAAGCTAAAGTTAAATTAAAATTTTGAACTTTTCGTTTTCGATTGACGTTGCCATTTCGTATTGGATCAAGTACAGTGAAAACTCTTGTAATGAAAAATATTTTTTTAGTATAAAATTTTAAAATTGAAGATTACTCTGATAATAGATCAGACCTGAAACCGATTGAGTATATTTATACCCAAATAGCACTAAAATGCTAAGCAACAAGCCCAGAGGAGTTTCTTAACTTGCGAAAATTATCAAAAAAGTTTGATATGATGAAATTCAAAAATTGAATTTGATACCACGCCCATTTTGAGTCAAAAGCGTTAAGAGCTTAGCTGGAAGAAAAATGCAGTGGCAAAGAGTAAGAAAAGTCAAATGTTACAGTTATGCACTGTGGCTATTTTTAAACAAATATTTTTATTAAAAATTTTTTAATAATGGGTTCCACAGCCCTTTTGATTTTTTTTAAGTTCATCTATGCGATTTGGCATACTTTGTGTGTAGCGTCGCAACATTTCAGAAGAAATCGCGTACCAGACGTCCTTGGTCCCTCCCACAGACAACAACACGGCGGACCACATATTCACAAGATTAATATGGCCCAAAGACCCATATACGATGACTTCAATTCGCAGCAGAATGCTGGATTGCCCACGCATTATTCCATCGATCAATACTAGGGTTCAACTCCATTTTAATGTATAAACCCCCAAACCATAATTGAGCCGCCACTGTGCTTGACGGTTTGTCGCACTGTACTTGGTGACTGGATTTTGGGATCTCTTGTCCGAAGTTCTACCTAATACAATATGTTCACACATAAACTATTTAAAGCTTCCTGTGTAGGTTATTTAAGCTTCGATTTCATTGAATTTAACGTTTTTCCTTGATTTTTGTATTTATTTTTATCATTTTATGCTTTCATAGAACAAAATGTGAATAATATTTTAAAGTCATACATTTTTTTCCATTTTATATAAATTTTATCAAAAAACAACTCGTAACGGGTTTTACCAATTACAATACGATTTCATAGTACATAATAATTTATATACTTTTTATATAATTTCACTAGTAAACGCCCCGAAAAAATGAAAAAAAAATTGCCCTTCAATCGGTATGAAAACTATGCGTCCGGTTTTTTTTATATTCAAGCCGCAGCTATTTATTCTAGGTATTGACTCGCCTATATAACCCTTTGTTTCTTCTTAAATTCCAAGAATTATATGTATGAGTGTTTGTGTGTGTATGCTAACTGCTAAATTCATATCTGGGAACGCAAAAAATTTCATAAAAAAAAAAAAAAAAAAAAAAAAACTGCCCATTGATAAAACTATAAATAAGATGAAAATATTTACTTGGAATTCAATAATATCGAAACTTTTATACGCTCTAAATTGTTAGTGTCATGGCTTCTTTAAGCTATTCTATGCAACGCGATTGCCAGCTACAGTTTTATAACTTTGTCTATGTCTGCAATGTGTTTGTTGTTTTATGAGCTTGTTTGTTGTAATTACAGTTATTATTTTGCATTTAATGCTGCATTTAATGTGTCTCTCTTGTAGCTGTTTCGCCGTGGTTTGTATGTTGGGTCGCTCTATATATGCACATAGTCTTCTAAATCAGTTCTCACCTTCTTCTTCTTCTTCTTATTATAACTGTTACCTAAACTTGCATAAATGTTATATGCTTTTATAGGTTTATATATGTAAAGGGTATAAAAAAACTTCAAATGGTATAAGAACTTCTTTGCGGAAGCTGTGCCTATACAAATCACAACAACAACAAAATTATGACACACGTGCCTGTGTGTGCGGTTTATAATTTTGAAAAAATACATCAAATTAAAGCAAAATGTTAGTTCAAAAAAAAAAAAAAAAAGAAGAAAAAATGAAACTCATTCAAATTATTTGAGTCGTCATTAGAAGCTTCAAACTAGCCGCAAAACGCTCTCAAAAGCCAATAACGTGAAGCATACTTAGGTACTATGTACGTATGTATCTATGTAGCAAGCTTCACATGAAACTTTAACTTTAAATATTGTCCAAACTATTTGGATTGAATTTGAAATTTAAGTTTTTAGCTGTGAGCTTGATCTTCAATTTGGTTGTTAGGCTCGATTTCCGATGATTACTATATACAAGAAAAAAAGAGTAACGATCCGCTATATCGATCGAACGAACGAACGATCGATCGATCCATCTATCGATCGTTTGTATGAGCGAACATTTCAACGATCTGTTCTTGTGCTCTATAATTAGTTGCTGTTTAAATGTCTAAGCAAAGTCGATCGATCGATCGACCGATCGACCGATCGAGCTTTGTAGCAAAGAGCGCCAGCAATAAATGATGACAAGCGAAAAAAAAAAAAAAAAAAACGGCGGCGTACATTTCATCATTCGTTTACCTTTAGCCATGAAATGTACAAACGCACACACACACACACACACATAATCAGGAATGAGCAAACATCAAGTGTACCTTGTATATGTACCAGTATGTATGTACGCGTACCTATCTATCTATATATGGGCACAATAAAAGACATAAATGTATCTGAGAGTTATAAGAAATTTTTTTTTTTTAGTTCAGTACTTAATTTGGTTTGGTTTGAAATGTCACACTCGGATGGACTGAACTGGACTGGACTATGTGCCTATGCGTATGATTTGCGCTACTTTACTGATTGTTGATGACATAAGTTGTGCGATTTAAAGTGTTTTATAGAAGGCATAAATACATACATACAATATGTACATACTATACATACTTATGTATGTTTGTACATAAGTAGACCACCACTTAAAGGGAACGCGGGCGTAAAGAAATGTGAGAGCTAGTCGCTTGATAAGAATGCCAACAAGCCGAACATAACAGTAAGAGAGTGAAAGAGAGACGTAAGAGGAAAAAAATGCTTGAACCTATGAGATACACGACGCATAGCAACCTAAAAAGTGTACTGAATCGGAAATATATACCACATACAATGAATGATATATGTATAGTGTATGCACTATAGAAGGAGTAGAGTAATGTTACGTATTATGATTTTTATTATTTTATTTTATTTTTTTTTTTGTATAGGTACGCTACACAAATATATGCGTAGCATTGTATGTTATTACTAATATGGACTATGGCACATATCAAAGTGTTTCTAGTTTAATTACAAATGCTTTGAAGCATTTAAATTTGAAGTTTTCTGACGCTATATCATTCACGTTGGTGTATAAACAGCAGCACAGGCGGACGGACGGACGGACATATATGTATATACATCGCTTTAGGGTTCAATCAAAGCATAAAAACATAAATACTAAGATGACTAACGAACATAAAAACGAATGTAGCATTAAAATTAAGAGTGGCTTTTCGATAATGTACTGCGAAAAGCCACTTGCTTGTGACCATTCGCTTAATTTTGTACTAAAACGACACAAAATAGCAAAGCTTTGCTAGCGAAAGAGAACTTGAGATATTTTAATTGTATAGGTTTCAAAAAGAGCATTTAAACTTTGGTTTTAGTAAAGCTAAATTTATTTTTTATGACTGTAACTATTTTGTTGTTGTTGTTGTTGTTAATATGCGTAAGACAAAAAAAAAACTACAACAAGTCATATCTATAGTACTCATACAGGTTTATTTAAACTGTATGTACGTGTATTTCTGTCTTTTCGCTGTATGTGTGTGTGTGTGTGTGTGTGTTGATTGGGTATGTCTTTAAGTGGCTTATGTCACAATTATGCGTAAAATAAAAAAAAATAAAAAAAAAAAAAAAAAAAACCAAAATAAATAAAAAAAAATTGTCTACGCATTTTCTAGGCTATATCGATAGTTTGCTTGTACATATATACATATCATATATATATATATATATTGGCTGATCCATGTTGGAATTGTATTTTAAGTACAGCGCTATAAACGTTATCTATATAGACTTTATATATGTATGTACATAATTATATATATACATACATATATGTAACATATGCATATGGTATATAGTAATACAAATTTTTATGTTTTTCATGTTTATACTACCAAATAGTTTATTTGTATTTTACATACTTCGTTACATACATACTCGTATATATTGAAAATATCGAAATAAAACAATCTTCATTTAAAAATAAACTTTGTGAGACACTTAATTAATTATTTTATATTCAATTAAAGTTCAAATCTTTTCAATTTTTATTAATAGATTGAAAAAAAATTTATAAATAAATAGGTAGGTAGATTTGATAATAGATAAATAGATAGATAAATTTGTAGATAGATGAAAGATAGATAAATAGATACATAGATAGATAAGTAGAATATTAAATGGATAGATAGAAAGACGTTATTTACTAGAGAGATGGATAGATAAATAGATAGATGAATAATTAAATAGGTAGATGAATTTATAGATAAAAAGATAGATAAATAGATAGATGAAATCATAGTTTTGTGAGATACATTTTAGATAAATAAAAATTTACAAAAAATCGAATAAAAATTATAAAAAAAAAAGAATCGTCAAACATAAAAGTGTATAGCTAAGCAGTTTTTTGAATTTTCCTCTTTTTTCTGTCTGTTGAGTTTCTCAGAGATCTGTGTAGCATTAAGCCTTACATATTCCATACAATCTTGAAGCGTTTTCAAAAATTTTTTTTAATGTAGTGCAGAGTATGTAATACTCAAGCAGCTCAATGAAAGCTGTTATTATTATTATTTCTATTTTTTTTTTTTTTTTGAAGCATTGGCTAATTAATAATTCATGTTTATTTGTAAGCTAGCATATTTTTCTTTTATTGCTTCCTTTACGTATAACAATATAGACTGTCTGTCGCTAGATTTGGCTGTCTGTCCATCCGTGTGTCTATAGGTTTATCTGTAACTGAATGTAAAAATGTACTTATGCACTTGTACATTTTTTTTTTTTTTTTTCAATGAATTAATTTTAATTGTTTGGGTTTGTTCATTTATTGCTTTGTTATATACATTTATATAGGCCGGTAACGTTTCGATTTTTAAAATAAAACAATTTAATAAAATTAAGTAATACAAAATAAATAATAAATAAAAATATGTGATTTAAAAGTGGGTTTTATTCTCCTACTTCTTTAATTGCATTACATTTCGCTTTAATTTTTTTGCTGATATTAAACGCAACATATTTACGTTTTACATCCACACACACACACACACACATACAAGTTAAATGAGTTACATAGTTCAACATTTATCGGAAGTAGAATTGCTGAGAATCATACTTTAAAAATTTTTAAAATGCTTGATAAGCATGACCTAGAAATTTTATTTTTTTATAATATTTTTATAGTTTTTATTAGAGTATTTTTTTTTGCACGTAAGCATGACAGACAGACAGACAGACAGACAGACGTATAAATATGCAAAATTTAAGAAGAATAAAAAAGATAGATAGGTAGTTACAAAAAAAAAATAGATAAATTGATAGATAAATTCATAAAAAGATAGACAGATAAATAGATAGATACATAAAAGAAAAGATAAATATACATATACATAGATAATTAGATAGATTAATAGATATTAGCTAAGCATTATCTAATAGTTAGATAAACAGATAGATAGAAATATAGCTAGTTAAATAGATAAATTGATAGATATATAAACAGAAAGATAGATAAATAAAATGACAGATATATAGATACATAAAAAGATAGATAGATAAATAGATACATACATAAAAGAAAAGATAAATATATAGATAATTAGATAGATTAAAGATAGATAAATAAACAAATTATTATCTAATAGTTAGATTAATAGAAAGACAAAAATATAGATAAATTGACAGATAGATAAATAAAAATATAGATAAATATATAGAACATAGATAGATAAAAAGTTTAAATATAAAACATAGAAACATAAAATATAGATATGTGCATCTATTTTTTTTGTTTTGGTCCCTGAAACATTGGCGGGTCATAGGGCATCAATGGTTGTTCTCCACCACCTCCTAGATGAAAAGATAGATAAAATTATAGATAATAGATGCATAGATGAAAATATAGATCACTTTTTATTATATTTGAACTAATTTTTTTCTTTCATTTTTCGCACAAATCTAGAGTGTAACTCAATCTATCAAAAATCTGTCAACACTTTATAGAAAAAAAAAACTTACTACATTTATACTTTAACAAATGTCGCAGAACAGTTCAATGTTCGATTTGATAATAATTAAATAATTAAATTAACACATTCATTAAGAGTAACAAAAATTCAAAAAAAAAAAAAAAAATACAAGATTATAAACCTAAAAGTATCTTGTTAACGAAACATTTTAGCGATTATACGATACGACTGGCGCATCTACATAATGGAACCTGCTCAACATAAAACACAAAAAAAAAAATAGACTATATAGGAAGACTATATAGATTAAATATAAGCATACACTTAGATACATACTTATGTAAATTTATTTATGCAAAATTAAAAAATTAAGAAGAAAAAAAAAAACAGAGATTAACGAAAATCTTAAATAAATCATGCAAACTGTAAAATTTTGTAAATTATTAAGCGAATAAATTTATAATTGTATCTTTGTATCTTTTAGTTTTTTACAACGAAACTTTGGCGTAAAAAAAAAACAACAACAAAAAAATAAACTAATTTTCTTTTAAATGATTTCTTATTATAATTAACTATCAATTGATTTGATCTTGAATTTTTTTGTTGTTGTTGTTGTTTTTGGCATTAAATTAGAAAAAGATTTAAACGATTTAACGCAACATACACATAAAAATAAATTATGAAAATGAAGAAGACGAAAAAAAAAAAAACTTAGATTCAAGTTGTGTGTAGATAATCAAAGATTCGTAGTTTCCTCATACATATTTACAATAAAAAAAAAAAAAAAAAAAAGTATCTGTATAATTTATGCGTGGCTTTACTTAAATTTAAACAAGCAAAGCGATCGAACGAACGAGCGAGCGAGCGAGCAAGCGAGCGATCAAGCGTTCGATCCGATCGGCGTTGATTTTAGTTATTGCTTCGCACAATCGACACGGCGCGCCGCTCGATCGTTCGTTCATTTGAGACGTTTCATGTCTATCTCGGTTCCTGGGTAACAGGTACTTTTTTATGTCTTCTAATTTAAATAAATCTTACATTAGAAACGTTTAGCAATCTGGAATTTATTTAAAGCGGCTGTGTTGATTTTACCTCTCACCATTTTTTTTTTTTTTTATTTGTTTAAGGCTCATTTAAATTTTTTTTTTTTTTTACAAATCTAGTTTTAAGATATTTTGAATACCCTGCTTTGAAAAGCAAAAAAAAAAAAAAAAAAAAAATTACACTCTATTTTGTTTTTAGTATGCAAGACATTTTTTATACCCGCCAGACACATAGTGTGTAGGGTATTATCAATTTGTCGGAAAGTTTGTAACGCATTAAAGAAGGCATCGGAGATACCATAAAGCATATATATTATTGATCAGCTCGATGAGATGAATCGATTTAACCATGTCCGTCTCTCGTGCAATGCGTTTTTCTCGGAAAGTTTGAATGATATCGAACTGAAATTTTAAAATTAAACTTTTTTTTGGTCCTAGTCAGAGCCAAGTTGCCACGTCCATTTTTAGGTATAGCCCCCATACAAACCTATCGCTTATTTTTGAGTCTTATTTATGAATATATTCACTCCAATCTGGCTAAAACCATTTCTACTAGCATCATATGAATATACCAATCTAGATCTACCAATCTAGATCTACCGTCAAAGATCGGACTCAATTTCCACGTCACTGATGTTCGTGTGGCGTGCATATAAGCTTTGGTTCCAGCAAAGTTAACGTTTTTCATTGTTTTTTTTTTTTTTTATATTTTGGCACTAAAGTTTTGTATTTATAAAAATTTATTCAAAGCGTATAAAATATGCGACTTAATTTAACTGCTTTTTTTTTTGTTGTAAGTTTTTATAGTTTTTTTTTTTTTTTTAATGTATTCATAATCTTAGCTTATTGCTAATTAATACTTCAACAGTGTTGTTTAGAATATAAAAAAAAAAAAAATTAAAAAACTTAAAAAGCAAAATATATGAAACTGGAGATTATCAAAGGCAGCAGTTAAAAAGAGAAAGAAAAGTATTCAAAAAAATAAAATTGACACTTGTTAGGCTAACCAAATAAATTTTTTAAACAGTTGCCGCAGCTTTATTTTTCAAAAAGAAAATTAAATTAAAATAATTTTAAAGAAGATGTTAACTGCAGGTTGAAATAGGTTTTTTTAAATGTATTTTAATATTTTAAAAATAAATAAAAAATATATAAAATATTTTCGAATTTTTAAAGTGCAGGTTGAGACAAATATTGTATAAAAATGATCAAAATGAGATACAACCAAATTATTTCTGGTCAAGATAATGCGTTTAGGCTAAACAAATTATTAATTTTTTAAACAGTTGCCGCAGCGTTATATACTTCAAATCAAAATTATTAAAGAAGTTAACTGCAGGTTGAGATAGGTTTTCTTTTTTTTTTTGTTTTTTTTAATCATTTTAGTTACAGAAAAAAATTGAATTTGAAATATTTTTATTAATTAAAAAAATAAATAAAAAAACTATAAAAAATATTTTCGAATTGTATGAATGAATTATGGCCTAATAGAATTTTTTAAGTGCAGGTTGAGACAAATTTTTATGAAAAATTATCAAAATGACGTTATAAGACGTTATTTTTTATAGCAACTTCATTCTAAAAAAATCGTCTTTCTCAACCTGCATACACTTCGCTTTTACGTAGCCACTAACTTTCGGTTAAAAAAAAAAGAATATCATAAAATAACTTTACATGAAAACGTGCAAAAATCACGTGATCGCTTTTTTTTTTTTTTTTTAATTTTTGCACTTTTACAATTTTAATTTTTCCGGTGTGCTTAACGCTGAACACACGCCAGCTTTTCGAAATATGATATTAAATTTTTTTTTGCTATTAAAGCAAAAATTTTGTGAACAAAAAAAAAAAAAAAAAAAAAAAAAAGAAAAAAAGAATTTGTTGAATGTTTAAAAATTAAAATAGGAAATTCCAGAGATTATTTCTTGCATTTTTTTTTTACATAAGAACATATTTTTGTCAATAATTCAAATATAATAAAAAAAAAAAAAAATTTGTATCTCATTTCTCATAGCATATGCAGTGCATTTTATTTATTTTTTTTTTTTTTCTGGAAAAAAATAAAAAATTTTTTATTTACATAATAAATGTCAATTTGGTTGGTATACAATGTACAATGTGTGTTGTCTTATAATGTTTTGCAGTGGCGACCATGAATATATTTAGAGGAATTGTATATCGAATTGCATGAAGGTTTCTCAAATAAAGCCCAAAGCAAATATAAACTATTAACAAAATGTATACAAATAAATTAGTGCAAAATAGAATTTGTTTATTGCGATTTTTCATTGAAATGTAATGCATTGATTTTTCACGAACAAACGCAATCGTTTCTGAGTTTTTTACTGTTTGACTGTTTTGTACTTGTGTAAATTTTCCGCAATTAAAACGCATATCCGCAAATTACGTTCATAAATAAACGCAAATTGTAAATACGATACAAGGTAATAGATACTTTAAATATTTACACAATTTATGAGATAGTTTCGTCGAACTGTTTTATAGTTAATCTACGAGTATAATGTTTAAATATTTACGCGTAAAGTAGGATTGATATGGACAAGGTAAAGTTGAATTTTTTAAGCAGTTCCCACCGATTCCAAAGTGCCGTATAAGCATGGCAAAAGTGCAGCCAACAATATTGAATATCTTGAAATGAGTTTCGACAGCTCTTAAACTGAGCAATTTTTCTGCATACTACTTTTTCCGATTTTCGATTTGCTGAAACGTATTTTTAAAAATAAAATCAAAATTCAAAAAAATTTAAAAATTGAAAAAAAAAAAATTCTAGAGATGTTCCTGAGACTACCAGAATAAAAACAAAGAAAAATGTTAACTTCGGTAGAATCGAAGCTCAAAAACCCGCCATACGAAACACTCTTATTAGTTCATATATATAGATCCTCAGTGACGTAGATTATACTCTGCAAAGGGGTTGGGTGAGGACAACTCAAGTTGGGACACAAATAAAAAGTTTAAGCTAAAAATGAAGATATAACAATAATTTTCTTGAAAAATAAAAAAAAATGGAAGGTAAGTTTGTATGGGATCTGTATGTTATAGTGGCCCGATCCATGCCATAACGGTAGTACATGCAAAGGATGACAGTAGAAGTGGTTTTACCCAGATTGGAGTGAATATAATCATAAATAAGAACAATTTTCATACAAAAACTCAAAAATGGGCGATAGATTTGTATGGGAGCTATACCTAAAAATAGGCGTGGCACCTTGGTTTTGACATTGGATGACATTAGAAGTGTTTTCTCAATTTGTAGCAAATATATTTATAAATAAGAACTATTTTCATAGAAAAAATTACAAAAAAAAGTGATAAGTTTGAAATGGGCCTGGCAAAAAGGCCTGGCAACATGGTTCTGACAGACAAACTGCCTAAAATCAAAAAAAAAAAAAAAAAAAAAAAAACTTAAGCTTGAAATTTCAGGTCAATATTATTAAAACTTTCCGCGAAAAACGTAATGCAGACAGACAGACGGACAGACAGATGGACATGGCTGAATCGATTTGTCTCATCGAGCTGATCAAGAATATAAACATTTTATGGGGTCTCCGATGTCACCTTTAATGCGTTAAAAACTTTCCGACAAACTTGTTGTACCAAAATACTTTTTAAAGCTTCAGAATAGAATAACAAATTCTATAATTCTATGTCCGGAAATTTGCTGCGCATTGAACTTAGTGCTTAAAAGGGCAATAAATTTCTAGACGAAAAAAAAAGTATCGAATGCATTAACAAAAAAAAAAAAAAAAAAAAATGAAGCTTATCTTTCAAGGCAAAAACGTTCATAATTTATAATCTGATGATCCATTTGCGCAAACTTTTTTTAGTATTTTTTTTTTTTTTTTTTGTACCAAAATCTTCTTATCAATTCATTTCCATTCATTTTTTTATTCATTCATTTATTCGATGGCAATGCTGCTGCTGCTGATGGCGTTGACAGCAACAAATGTCGTCAAAGTCATCAAAGTCAACAACTAAAGATGACGCTGTGTGACGCTGTCTGTTGGCAAAAAAAAAAAAAAAAAAACGTAATTTTAATCTCAATTTTTTTTCTTAGTTTAGTTTAGTTTCTTATCATTTATGTTTGATTATGCTTAATTGAAGAACATAAAACTTTTGGAGGACACATAACATAATTAAGATTAGGAACTAAACTGAACTAAACTGTGACATTTTTTACATCATCATAATTACGTAGATATCTTTTTACATAATTAAATGTGCTGTCTGTCCGTCCGTTATTAAAATAACTAAAGACTCAAGACTAGAATTTTAACATAAATCTTAAAAGAAAAAAATAACTATTTTAGTTTCAGTAATTCTTCTCTTAACAAACTAAAGTAGCAATGTTTGCATTTATGTTGATTAGATTAGTTGTCAATTATTCTTTTTTTTTCTCTTTGCATTATAAAAAATTATTAAAATAAACATTTCCCTGAATGCCTGATTTACAGTGTCACACCTAAGCAGTGACAGCTAAATTAACTTTTTATATTTTATAATACCTCCTTTTTTTTTTTTTTTTTTTTTTTTTGCTATCAAATCAATCTAGACGCGGCGCCATAGCTAAATACCAAAAATAACTTTTGCGTATCGAATATGAAAGTATCTATTATAGTCGTCGATTGTAGTAAATTGTTGCACTCCGTAGGTGACATATGTACGAGTCATATTTATTTTCCTAGTAGAACCATAAAATGTTTGCCCATATATTGGGATTTTTATATTTCTTCGAAGAACGCCAGCGTCGATAACGCATTTGAAACTAAAAAAAAAAAGAATGCAGCAGTCGAGTATGGTTGACTGAAAGATACGCTATAAGCAATTTGAAAAAAATCCCAGGAAGTACTTAACTTATTTCTGACTTATTTACATGAAAAAGAGTGAGTTGAGAGTTCCCAGATTATGTAAAAAAAAATTATTCAAGCAAGAAGTCTATGTATAAAATGGAGCTATAGAAAAATTGGTTAAATGTGGACCTGTCAGTGATAGCTTAGAAGAGTCTCTGATATAATTCGTTACAGATATCAGTACAGACAGACATACATACACATATCTAGATCTAGACTTTGCTGTATAAGCTGTTCAAAATCATCTATACTTTGTGGAGTCTAACAAAAGAAGGCTTTTGCCTGTTACATACATTTCAACAAGTTTAATATACAATTTTACGGCACGCGTATAGCGTATCAAAACTATAAAATTTTTGTTAATGATTTTATTTATTTGGTATTTTTTTTTTTTTTTTTTTGATTAAAAGGCGACACCTTTTCGCGAATTTTAACTGAATCATAAATAAGAATACAACTGCTATCACGTTTTTAATTTTTTAAATTCTAAAAAAGTTATTAAGTGGAAGTTTCAAGTGATTTTATGTTATGTGCAGTAACAAGCCGAAAGATTCGAAAATAGTTATTTTAAAATTTTTTCTTTTGACGATTCAAGCAATTACATCGAAACGGCGCACGTCCAAAATCATAAAAACCCTGAGCCGCAAATACACAAAATAGGATGGCCCAGCACTGCAGTATCCAGCTCATCTGGGTCCCTAAACACAGTTAAATAGAATGCAACTGTAACAGACGAACTTGCTAGGCAGGACACAACGAGCGACATTCTTACCGAAAAGAAGTCAGTTGAGTGCCACTCGCGACATGCAAACTGCTCATTAAATGAAAAACCATTAGGTCCAGTATCGACACTTGTAGCGTCTCCAGGAAAACTTGGTCAGGTTTTAAACGAAAGAGAACCGAGGACATTTGAAATTGGAAGTAGAAGTTCATGCTGATAACAGTGACCTTAGGCCCTTGCCTTATTGGCATACATGCCAGAACTCTAGGTATACCGACCCATGATATCTGCAGAAGCTATAATGACACTGACGAGGAGGAGAGCGTTGAGCATCTTCTTTGCAAATGTCCAACCAAATGTAGCACAAGATTCGAATTACTGGGAAAGAACTTTTTGGCAGATCTGATGTCGAAGATCGATATAAAAATATCATTAAATATGTCAAGTAGATAATCTGTACCTTATCTTAAGGGGGAAAAAAGGGATTCTTATAGTCTAAGTGTTGGACAGACCCTGATTTGCTCTGCCATAATAACCAATCCTAACATCAGGCGACATAAAGTATATATATTTTCTTGATCAGCACGACGAGACAAGTCGATCTAGTCGATCCATGTCTGTCTGTCTGTCTGTCTTTTCGTCAGCCTATTTCAATGCGTTTCATTCGGAGGCTACTGTAGATATTTAACTGAAATTCTAAACTTAAGCTTTTCTCGGCATCGAAAAATTAAGGTTGAAATATGAAAGTGCCACGCCCATTTTTAAGTTCTATCTAAGCTATACAAACTAACATATTTAAAAATTCGTGTGACTGGTATTTAAGCTTCTGTTTCACCGAAGTTAACAGTTTTTTTCTTTCAGTTGTTTTATTATTATTTTTATGTAAAATCGAGACCGATATTATCAAATTTGCCTTTTTTTTTGTCCTATTATTTAATCTGGTGCAAAAAGTGGGTGTTTTGTAAATATTTTGTTAGAAAACCACAATTTGTAATTCCAAATGAAAATAAAAAAGAATAAATTATGTTGCAAAATTTCCTGTTCTGTGTTTAACCACACACAACAGCAACAGCAACAACAGCAACAACAACAATGATAATAAAAATAAAAATAATATATTCGAATACATTTCCGATATTGATAATATTATAATAGTATATAGTATATAATATGTGTTGTATGGTATGTAGCATATACTCGTACATAACACATATAAGGTCAATCGGCAACATTTCGTTGTCGTCAAATTTACTTGAAGCGTATAAATCGCATTTAGAAAGCAATTAAAACAATTTTGATAATAATTTAGTTTTTTTTTATTTTTTTTATTATTGATAAAGACGTTTCAAACTGGCGCTCAGAGAGTAATCACCACCGAGGTCAATGCTATTATATAAAACATATGCCAAACTGTTGAATCAAAAATCTATTGAAACAGACGCACTAGCATAAATTATTATTATTACGATTAGATTACTTGGAAACTATTCGAATTCGGTTTCATTTTCAATTTCAATTGAACTGAATTTTTTTTTTTTTATAAAAATTGAGAAAATTCTGAGACGTTGAATCCATTAGTTTGTGTCAAATTTGCTATACTTTTAGAATTAAATTAAAAAAAAAAAAAAACAAGACTTCTTTGCTACTTCTTGACTTGAAATTTTTTCTTGTAGCTATGGCGGAGTTTGTTTTATTAATTTTTTTTTACCCCAATCATTAAGAAGCGTGTGACAAAAAAAAAAAAAAGAACCACACGTACAATCTAATCGGGTACATTATACGATATAGTGCAGCTTAAAAACTAATTTATCATAACTTAAAAAAAAAAAAAAAAACTAAAACGAAATAAACGAAAAATCGTATAAAATTGTAAAATAAACGAAATAGTTTATCAGTTTTTTGTTGTACAAAATTTTATTGGATTGAGTACGATAAGCAATGCTCTTTGCTATTGACCAATTTAGCCCTTTTCTTTTTTTTTTTTTTGCTTAAGAAGCTTTCTTTTTTAATACGCTGTATTCGAAGAGTAAAAAAATTTATTAACTTTGTGTAAAGTATGTAACAAACAGAAGAAGGCACGATAGAACCTATAAATACCCTTCCAAAATACCCGGCCTTGCTCTGGTGTCGCAAAAAAAAAAAAAAATATTTTGAAATATTTTTGTTTCACCAACCACCTTTTCCCATCGTTCATTTTTTCAATCAATCATACTTTTCTTGTGGCTAAAATTCTTGCAAACACGTTCTACGCCCATTGTTCCAAAGAATCATATTCTTCCTGACCCTAGCATCATGAATACCGAATTTCATTTCTCAAGTTCAAATATTTCAAAAAAAAAATCTAATAAATTTATGATCGATTCTATGGGCACACTACAAGTTTCATTAGAATCGGACCAGTTTGTAATGCATTAAAGGAAGCATCGGAGACCCCATAAAGTAGTAAAGTAAAGTATTTATACTATTGATCAGCTCGATGAGACGAATCGATCTAGCCATGTTCGTCTGTCTGTCTGTCTGTTGCGATGCGTTTTACTCGGAAAGTTTTAAGGATATTGACATGAAATTTGAAACTTAAGCTTTTTGTGCTCCTAGTTAGTTTGTATGTCAGAATCAAGGTGCCACGCCCATTTTTAGATAGAGCCCCCATACAAACTTACAACTTTTTTTCGATTTTTTGTATGAAAATAGTTATTATTTATGAATGTTTTTACTACAATTTGGGATAAAAACACTTTTAATGGCATTTAACACCAAAATAAAGTTGCCACGCCCATTTTTAGATATAGCCCCCATACAAACTTACCGGCCATGTTCGAGTTTTTGTTTGAAAATAGTTATTATATCTGAATGTATTCACTCCAAATTGGGTGTGAAAATTTCTTATGTCATCCAATGTCAAATCTAAGGTGCCACGCCCATTTTTAGGTATAGCCGCCGTACAAACTTTTCGCCCCATTTTCAAGTTTTGTATGAAAACATTTATCGTGAAGTTTAAGTATAAGCACCTGGTGAACATATAAACTATTAAAAAATATTGTGTGACGGGTATTTCAGCTTCGGTTTTACCGAAGTTAACGTTTTTCCTTGTTTAATATTTCAATAAACAAAGCATGCCTGAATTTTTTTTTTTTTTTAATTTCGAAAACTAAATTTTTGAAAAAATAAAAAAAAAGAAAAAGTAGGCTAAGATTTCAAGAATTTAACCTAAGTCAAATGTCAGAAAAATAATTCATTGCAATTTATATTTTGATACTGAAAGGTTGTAAAGTATATCCTGAAAAAAAGTGTGTAAAAAGGAATTGTGTGAAAAAAATTGTGTAATAAAATTATAATTATGGCTTCGAATCCTGTTGCTGATGAAGTTGATGTTGTTGGCGAGGGTACAAATGTGTTAATGGAACCCGTCGATTTGCTGTCAAAGTTGCCTAAGAATTTCTACGATAATCTCGAATCGCCAATTTGGACCAAACGCAAAGAGTCGCTGGATGTTCTCGAGAAATTGTTAACAAAAAATCGAACTCTAAAGAACGCCAATTACAAGCTGCTGGTATTTGCGCTTACTAAAATATTAGAAAAGGACAACAATGTCGTCTTGGTGGCCATTGCCGGAAATTGTTTGGCTATGCTAGCCAATCGTATCGGCAAAAAGTTCTCTAAATACGCAGCGGACTGCGTGCCCGTGTTGCTGGAAAAGTTTAAAGAGCGAAAGGCCAACGTTGTAACGGCGCTGAGAGAGGCAATGGATGCCATATATCCTTCATTTTGTCTAGCATCAATGCAGGAGTGCATCGTGAATTCGCTTAGCAGCAAAAATCCCAGCGTTAAAGCAGAGACCGCTTTATTTTTGACGCGTGCCCTGCCGCGTACAAAAAAGAAAACGTTGAACAAAACCTTCTAAAAGATTTGGTTTCAAATCTAATAAAAACATTGAACGAGTCTGATTCAAATGTGCGTGATTGCTCTGCGGAAGCATTGGCAAGTCTTATGCAGCTTATGGGCGAAAGCGTAATGCTTCCATTGCTTGAAAATGTCGATGCAATAAAGAAAGCGAAGATAAAAAAATATTATGCCGGAAGCACCACACCGCAAACAAACACGAAGCCTGCTAAATCTTTGCCAATAAGGCGCAGCGTATCCGTTGAAAATTTGGCAAAAGGTAAAACACGTACAGCCGCTTTCGGTGCATGCAACGAAAAG
Organism: Leucophenga varia; assembly: GCA_018903435.1. Classification (NCBI taxonomy): domain Eukaryota; kingdom Metazoa; phylum Arthropoda; class Insecta; order Diptera; family Drosophilidae; genus Leucophenga; species Leucophenga varia. Next base: position 894,233 of record JAEIFJ010003018.1, on the reverse strand, counting down.
CCTCGTTCTAAAAGTCTGGTTTCGTCGCGCGTAGAAAAACCTAAAAAAGCTGCCACCTTAAGTGTTGGTCTTGCTGTGGAACATGAAATTTCAACTTTGGAAATCAAAGAGAAATGTAAAAATATGTTGGGAAATGATGTCTTATGTGGACTTGAGGATGCAAATTGCAAGAATCGGCTAACTGCAGTTTGGAGCATACAGTCACAAATACAAAATTTTGATAAGAATACGCCAGAATTATCGCAAGTACTGCTACGCGCCATCAGTGAAATTAAGCCGGGACTCAAGGATGTCAATCTTCAAGTGTTAAAGATAAAGCTTCAAATAATACACAAAATAGCACAGGCATTTCCGGTAACGGTGACTACAATCGATTTGATCATTGATCAAATTACTGAATTACTAGCTGACCCGGAAACTAATACCGCAGCTGCGGATGTGCTTAGTGCATTTGCAAAAGAAAGCTCGCTGGAGCACATAACCACCAAAGTTATGGCGTATGCGGTCGGCCATAAACCGCCCAAGCTTCAGGCGGCGGCATTTAACTGGGTCAATGGATCAATTATTGAGTTTGGCTCTCACTTAAAACCAAAAGTGTGGATTGAAAATGTGAATAAGGGTGTTGAGAGTACCAATCCAGCCGTTCGCATTGCCGCCTTTGAACTAGTTGCCACGATGGCCACGTTTTTTGGGCAACCGCTGATGTTTTTCTATGGCGAAAAAGCTGCGTTTAGAACTCAACTTAAAGCGGAGTTCGATAAGAAAGTAAATGAGAAACCACCACCCTTACGCGTCATGAAATCGGCAGCAGTTAACAATTTCGGAGCGGGCGATACAATTGCCGATGACAATGCCAATGCCGAAGAGCAGACAGATCTGCTACCGCGTGTTGATATCTCAACTTTAATATGCGACGAACTGCTTGAGGAAGATACGCGACAAAAATTGGAAAGTGCGAAGCGAAGGCTTAAGTAAATTGCAGAACATAATAACCGAAGCGAAACAAATAACGCCTTCAATAGGCCACTTGCCGCTGGTAATAGTTGAGCGTTTGGAAGATTCGAATGCGAAGATAGTGCAGGCTGCAATTTCCATCTGCGAACAGCTGGCCACAGCGATGGGCGTGAGTTGCAAAATTCACGTAAAGAAGCTGCTTCCCGGACTGCTGCATGCGCTCGGAGACGGCAAAAGCTTTATACGTGCTGCAGCAATAAAATGCGTAGACGTCTTTGCCGTAAATGGCGGATTCAAGGCAATATTCGAAGGAGATATTCTTGCAGATGCCTTGAAAAGCAGTTCGCCTGCGCTAAAGTCGGAACTATGGGCTTGGTTGGCTCTGAAGTTGCCAACGTTGCGTTTAAAGTCGATAGCGAAGGAGGAACTCTTGTTGATAGTGCCGCATTTGTATGCGCATCTTTGCGATCGTAATCCTGAAGTTCGTAAGAATGCTAACGAGGCAGTGATGGGCATTATGTTGCATTTGGGCTACGAAGCGCTGCTTAGTGCAACCGAAACTCTGAAGCCGATTTGTAAAGAGGATGTGCAGATAATTCTGCAAAAGACGCGTGTTAAACTGGAAATGCAGCCAATGCCGAACGCTGAAAAGCAGTTAACTATAAAAACGACAACGGCGAAAACCATTAAGACGGATTGCAATGATTGCGGTGCTAAAAATGACGGAGTTGCCAAAACTGAGACTAGAGAAACGGGAGCTACCATTGAGATAGCTGATTGCACTGCAGCTGCTACTAAAAACTGCGTAGCGAAGGAGCAGGGGAGCAGAGCGGAGCAGCAGAACGTGAAGAGATCCTCTTTGCTGGCTGTGAACAATGCAAAGAAACAACGTTTCGCAGATGAGCAAAAAATGAGCGTCTTGAAGTGGACATTCACTGCGCCATGTGCGGAACACAAGGCGCAACTCTTAGAACAGATGACCGCGGCAAATGTGAGTAAAAAACTTCTGAAGAATATGTTTCACGAAGACTTTGAGTTTCAGTTGAAAGCTATCGAAGAGCTAAGCGTTGACTTGACTGTCAACAACAACAAAACGGCGCTCATTTCCAATCTGGATCTCATCCTGATGTGGGTAACGTTACGTTTTTATGAGCGCAAACCTACGGTACATCTCAAGGTCCTCGAGTATCTGACGCACGTTTTTAAAATGATTATTGAGGAAAAATATCAGCTAGCTGCAAATGAGGGCAGCTCATTTGTGCCGCATTTACTATTAAAGCTCGGCGATCCAAAGGACACAATACGCAATGGAGTACGCCACATATTACGTCAAGTGGTGCTCGCTTATCCGAGTAAAAAGGTGTTCTCGTACGTCATGGAAGGCTTAAAATCGAAGAATGTGCGACAGCGTAGTGAATCCTTGGAAGAGCTTAACTTTCTCATGGAATCCTTTGGCATTACAGTTTGCCAGCCGTCACAGAAAGTTGCGTTGCAGGAGATTGCGCGTCAAATCTCCGATTGTGATAGTGCAGTACGGAATGCGGCGCTTACTTGTCTGGTGCAGGCACATCTGCAGCTCGACGACAAAGTCTACAAACTGATTGGACCATTGAAAAACAAAGAATTCTCAATGCTAAAGGAGCGAATTAAGCGAAAAAAACGTCGAATTCAAGAAGAAAGAAAAACGATCTAAATCGATCTAAATTTCCAAATAAACTGACCCCTTAGTAGTGTGTTTTGTGATTTCTTGTTCCATCGGATCCTTCGCAAAGATGTTTCGTTTTTAACTGCATCCATGGATAAGCAGAACTATTTTTTTGTGTTGTCTTTGAGTTCATCAATCAATCAACTTATCAATACGTTATGCTGGCAACATTGTTGTTTAAATGTATGAAAATTTCTCTGCTTTAATGCTGTGCTGTGTATTACAAATCGATCATGAAGTTTGATTTGCCCTAAAGTTTGGTCAAAAAGTAATTTAAATAAATAAAATTATAAGAGTTTATATACATAAAATTATATATAGTATATATATTCTTTAGCTACAATATTTGTACCTGATATTTGTACCTGATCAACAAAAAATTAATTAACGAGTTAGGCTATTGAAAATTACAGAGAGCGAAAGAGAGACAAAGAAGAGAGCAAATTTACAGATTTAATTTAAAATTCGAATTTAGTTTTCCACACTGAAAACTTAACTTAAAATTCGGCAGCACCAAAGCTTTAATACCAGCTACACGAAGAAAAAACTTTGAGATAAAAATCTGACAGCAGCCTAAAAAGTTTCAAGTCTCCATTTTTTTTTTTTTTTGGAAAGACAGACGTACACAATTATCCTGACTCAGCCAAGGGACCGACGATTTACATCGTTATAAACGGGCGTCGCACTAACCGAAGCGAGCAGTTCCATACAAGGTTGTATGGGGACCAACCAAGCCATCGAATTTTGGTCGTTATAATCGGTCAGTCGCTATAAGCGGAGTCGTTATAACCGGAATCTACTGTATTTCCTTCTATATGTTATGCACAACTTTGCACAATCTGAGCTCTTTTTCCTTTTTGTTCTACGGGTGCATTATGCCAATTTTTTTTTTTTTTTCTGAAAATCGAGTAGCACGCTTATTTTTTCTTTTTTTGATAGTCGAGTATTGTTTTTTTTTTTTTTGGTCTTTGTTTTGTACAATTATCACATTTCCACAAAAAAAAAAAAAAAAATATTTATATCAATTTCATAACCAGTCGAAAATATAATTTTCTCAATTATGAAAATAACAAACAGTTACAAAACATGGAAAAACATTAACTTCGGTTGAACCGAAGCTCAAATACCCGCCACACAGAACTTTAATTAGTTCATGTATGATCATCAGTGACTTATAAAAAAAAACACAAAAATGGGCGGTATATTTGTATGGGGACTATAATTAGAAATGGGCGTGGCATCTTGGTTTTGATATTGGATGACATAGGAAGCGTTTTTAACCAATTCGTAGTAAATTCATTTATAAATAATATTTACTTTAATACAAAAAAAAAAAACGAAAAAAAGTGGCAAGTTTGTATGATATTGTAGCTATACACGAAAATGGGCGTGGCACCTTGATTTTGACATTAGATGACCTTAGAAGTGATTTCACCTAATTTGAAGTGAATTAATTCATAAATAATAAAAATTTTTATACAAAAATAAAAATAAAAAAAAAACTGAAAGTTTGAAAGGAGGCTATACCTATAATTGGACGTGTCACCTTGGCTTTAACATACAAAGTAGTCGTTGCCGAGAAAACCTTAAGTTCCAATTTCGGCTTAATATTTTCATATCTTCACTGAAAAAAATTGCACAAAAAAGACGGACAGACTGGCTGATTCGTCTCGACAAGCTGATCAATAATATATATATTCTTTATGGGGTCTCCGATGTCTCCTTTAATGCGTTAGAAACTTTCCGACAAACTGATAATACTCTTTACACTATGTATGGCGGGTATAACTAGATGATGGCTGACGGTGTATCTCTAAAAATTAAAATCTTTTGATACTTTTGTAAACTTTTGACATGTAACTCTTCTTTGAATAATATTCCATTCCCGCCATTTGGTTTTGTTGTCAATTTTTTTTTTTTTTATCAAAAATTATTAATTTTTATTGTCAATTTTGACAGGCGTTATCTTTGTAGTTAAAAAAAAAAAAAAAAAAAATTTCCAAAGGTGTTTTCGAAATATAAATACGCTGAAGTAATTTTTGTTGTCAAAATTTATTTTATTTGTTGAATAGCATAACAAATTTTTACTGTTGTTGTTGTTGTTGTCGTTGTTGTTGTTGTTGTCAGTTTATCATCAAAGTTACCATTTACAAAATTATTATTTATTTTTTTTTTTTTTTGATAATCTTAAAATACTCATAGCATACATCATATTTTATAGGGTATCAAAAACTAAATGTAAGTTTAGCTGATAGACTTTATGTACACAAAAGTAATCATCAGCTTTACGCATATTTACCTAATGTATCTATGTAAAAGTATCTTTTTCTGTTTTATCTTTTTTTTTTGTATATTTTTTTTCTTAAGTTATTGACTGATCGCACAACCTGTGCTAAGAGATATCGCCGAAAGCAGCAACATTAGATCAACTTAGAGCTCAGAGGTTGCTCTTATTCTGACACTTTCTCACTTCACTTCATCGTCATCGTCGTCATCGTCGTCGTCGTCCTCATTTGTTAGCACTGTTTTCTTATATTGATTCAGCTTGATTCAGTCTTGTGTTTGCACTTCAAATGAATACTACGATTTACTACATTTATAGAGCTAATATTTACTGAATTTAACAACATTTTTTTGGTTTTATTTCTTTCTTACTTTTATCATTGTCGTCTCTTCTCTATATAAAGTACTATATTGTATCTAGTAACTACTTTTCGGGGTACTCTTCATTATTATCAATATCATTTTTTTTTTTTTTTGTTGGCATGACTTAGCAATAGGCTGGCAGGCAGTCGGTCGGTTTCTATTTCATTATTTTTATTATATATTTCGTTTATACTTTTTTTTTTTTTTTTTTATTTACATTATTATTTTTTTTTTTGTTAGTTTTAACTTTTAAGTTTGTATATTGACTTTGTTGGTTTGAGTCTATCTTTTTGCACTTGTATAATCAGAGCAGCAATAGCTATAAAAGTCGTGCGTAACAAACAGTTTTTGAGTATCTTAAGAATACTTTTTTTCTTTTTTTTTTTTTTTTTTGTATTTCCAAGTGTTTTTAGAGCAAAAAAAACTTTTATTAAAAAGTTATACATATGTATAAGGTAAAGACATAAGTTCATGCGTTTTAATGCTTTTATTTTACATAATACATATCGGAATTCAACACTCGAAACGTTATTGGAAAGCTGAAAATATGTAGAAAAAAACTCCCTTAGACAGTTTTATATTTGGCTCGACCAATTACGTGTTATAGCGTCTTAAATATGAAATAATTGAATGCACGATTCTACGAAAAAGCCAAATTTTGACCAAATTTAAGTGAAGTTTTTTTAGGCACAATACTGTAACTGGTAGTACAGCGTAAAAGTGGTTCTTGTGGTTTGGGTGTTAGGTCTGTAGTAGTGCATGATGTGTTTAGGGCAATGCATGAGCACACACATCTTTGGTGACCCGTGCAAAGCTGTCGCAAAGCTGAAATGGATGGTTTTTTGTTGCGCCTTATAGTTTGAAGCTGGCACCAAGCAATTACCATTTTATCATATTCATTTCAAATGATTTTGATGTCATAAAACTGACTTCAAGAAAGAGTTATGAAAATTGAATGTCTCAGTATGGTACCAATAGGAGCAAGCACTTTTTTAGGAGAGGAACTATGAAATTGTATACTAAATGGCAACAAATTAATTAACAATAACCCAATTTAAGATTAAACAAGCAAAAACATTGATCCACTCTACAAAACTTTAATCACTTTCTTGAAAAAATAAAAAAAACGGAAGGTGAGTTTGTATGGGGTCTACTATATTATACATATAGTGTTACCGATCTTTGTCATATTGGTAGCACATTCGTAGGATAACAGTCTAAAGTGATTTAAGACAGATTCGAGTGAAAATATCCATAAATAAGAACTATTTTCATACAAAATCTGAAAAATGGGCGTTAGGTTTGTAAGGGTGCCATATCAAAAAAAAAATGGGCGTGGCACCTTTCCTTTGATATTGCATGCCATTAGAAGTGTTTTTATCCCAAATTGTAATAAAAACATTCATAAATAATAACTATTTTCATACAAAAAAATCGAAAAAAAGTGTTAAGTTTGTATAGGGGCTATATCTAAAAATGGGCGTGGTACCTTGTTTCTGACATACAAACTAACTAGGAGCACAAAAAGCCTAAATTTCAAATTTCATGTCAATATCCTTAAAACTTTCCGAGTAAAACGCATCGCAACAGACATACAGACAGACGGACATGGCTAGATCGATTCGTCTCATCGAGCTGATCAATAATAAATATACTTTATGGGGTCTCCGATGTCTCCTTTAATGCGTTACAAATTTTTCGACAAACTGATAATACCCTTCACACTATTTGTAGCGGGTATAAAAAAATCAAAAAAAAAAAAAAAAAAAAAAACGCACAAACTTCTGCCGATACCTTAAATTTATGCTACGCTCTTCTAAAAAAAAAAACAAAAGAATAATATTAAATTTTGAAAAAAACCAAAGCTTTAATACTTATCGCATAAATTTTAATTGTATATTTTTTTTTTTGTAACTAAGTAAGAAAATGTAATAAATTTGCAACAAAAAAATATGGGTTAATTTTAGAATTTACCTTGGTCATTGTTCTATTTCTGCAGATACAAATGTTAGACAAACGTACGAACAGACTGACGAACAGTTAGTTAGGTAGATAGTACCGGGGAACATGATTAAAAAAAAATAATTTTATCAAATAGATCAAGAATATACAATATATATTTATTATATACTTAATAAGTGTCTAAAGCTATCAGGTTTTATTGTGTTACAAACTTTTCAAAAAAAAAAAAAAAAAAAGCTGATAAAACTCATTTCACACTACATAACACATCCATTTATATATATATATATATATATATATATATATATATATACTAATATGTAAAAATAAAAATAAAAAAATGAGAGAAAAAAAAAAACACTTCTTAGCAACAAGGCAGGCGCGCTCTGCTCTATCTGAACTCGGTTATGCGCAAGCCTAATGACTTTGTTTAAATTGTAAAGTGTATCGCGCAAAGAAAATAGTTTAATAATGTAGTACCCAGATAAACACGCAAATAAATTGTGTAAATTTACAACTGAAACATTTATGGTTCGTTTGTACCAATTTTGAGTTAAGAGCTAAAGGCAAAATGAAAAAAAAAGAGTAGTAATAAAAAAAAAATATATAAAAATAAATAATTGTAGCACATACATGTATACCTAAGATATTAGAGTGAGCGCGTTAAACTTGCTCCAAAGTTTACTTATATTGAGTTGATATACTTTGTACGAGAGTATGTTTAAAAGTTTTTACTGACGCTTGGCGGCATTACTCGATGAAGACTCATGTTCAAAGCAACCATTTGGAAGCCATTGGAAATAATTCAAAAGTAAGCTAATTGCATGCCGGTCGAATTGAAAGCGAGAAACGTTGAGAGTTAAAAAGCCCCCAATCGGGATATCGGGAAATTTAATTGGGACATAGGTATTGTTTATACTAAATTTGAAGTTTCTTGAATAAGAAAAAAAAGTTTTCAAAAATCCTAAATTTCGGTGTAGTTTTGTATGTGAGGGCTACCCCATAAAATGGGACAAGACTTAAACCGTTTTTAAGTGACCACTTGACGACTCAGGAGTGTTTAAGTTTTAAATATGGTGGCCCTATCTCTCCGAGATAATCGTTTTCATATAGCCGACAGCATGACAGACGAACAGATCAATACTGAAAAGGAATAAATATATTTTATAGGGTCTGAAGGAGGCATCTTCACATTTGCACAAACTTAATATAAAAAAAAAAAAAACTTATCGTATAAAAAAAACGTATGTTAAGCCCTGCCAATCAACACCAATGGCGGCAATATTTGGTGGGTCCAGCGTGGTGTGATCTATTTTAAGCTGTTGTAAACGAATGAAACTATCACGGGAAAGCGGTACTAAATTCAATTGATGGGTTTGAAGAATGCAAAATATTGAACCATTTATAGATTGCCTCAAAAGACGAGTCGTTCTCTCGAGAAAGTAATGGCTAGTGATGGACAATACTTTGAACAACCCATTTGTAAAATTTTTTCTCAAAAAAAAAAAGTTAATAACTTAAAACATGCATGAACCCAAATAATAATAACAAGGTTTTGAAAATAAAATAGACGTAATTTAATTAAAATTATTATTCCCAGAGTTGTTATTCCAAGAACTATGAAAGCAAAAACAGAAATTAAAATTAAAACGATTATTTTAAAAAACGTTTCAAAACAACAAACGTGCCTCGTAATATTTAGAAAAAAAAAAAGCAAACATTTCAATGCACACAAATTTTTTTTTTTTTTTTTTGAAAACGCGCGTTTTACTTTTTGCATGCATTAAAACGTTTTTTAATATGTACGTTTTAGCTTGATTTTTGAAATGCATCTTTCAATCCTTTGAAACATTGAACTACAACGATGCAAAGATTATACAGCACAATTGTGGAATTGCCAGACTTAGACATTCGTTTGTTGCGTGTGGTTTGCTTATAGCAGTTTAGAATCTTAAAACTTTCATAGTTACCCTACATGTTAAGAAGATATGTAAAAAAAAAATGAACCTTACTATTTCTCTGCTGTTAGATAACAAAGCATTTTTCCATTTCACGTTTTATATATTTTTTTTTTTTTTTTAGATAAATAAAACAAATCAAATAAGAATTCCCACACCAAAAAAAAAAAAAAAAAAAAATTAGATAAAAAATAAAATAAAATTAAAGCCAATGTGATATCAGCTGTTTAAAATTTGTCTTTTTTTTTTTTTTGTGAATTTGTTTTTTCCTTCATTTTTGTTTCTTTAATTTTCCAAATGATTACATATATTGTATGTATTTCTTTTTTTTTTTTGTTTTGTTTGTTGTTGTCTTATGTTGCTATCTTTGAGATACATTTTGGTGTATATTTATTAGTTCTTTGAGTTGTTAAGTTCGTTCGTTTGATGTTTGCACATTTAATTCTCACGTCCGTCAAATCAAACAAAATAAAAAACTATTGCACCTCACTTTCTACTTTGTTTGCTTATCTATCAAGTGGCGACGACGACGACGACGACGTTGAAAATGGTTAAAATGTCGTCTAATGTGTATGATCCTTTGCTGCGGCTTTTGTTGCTTCCTGAGCAGCAGCATCAGCAGCAGCCAAGACGCTGAAGATTGTATCTATGGAAATTTATTTTATTTTTTTTTTTTTTTTTATTTGTTATGCAGATACAAACTACAGCACGGGACAAACATTTTCTGTTCTTGTTTTTAATACGTTTTAGTCTAGTTGAAAATGTCTACAAACTTAATTATCACCAAACAACGGCAAAAGGGCAATATTCTTTAAAAAAAAAAAAAAAAAAAAAGAATATGTAACAAACTTTTTCGATAAACTTATTTAGCATCTTTTTCATTTATTTGTATTTGTATTTGTATTTGTATATATTTGCGTAGGGTAACAAGAGAAAAAGAATGCTAAATTATTAAGCAAATTTAACTTTAAATATAGAACACAGACACATCAAATCACATCACAGACAGCAAAACTAAAAAGCAGACAGACAGACAGCAAAGATACATAGTTTGTATTTAGTTGAAAAGATGAAACGAACACATACACGCTTATTTATGTTTGTAGAAATCTATTTGAGATAGAAAGATACAATTTAGTAAATGTATCTAATACCAAATTTTAACTCGTGCTAAACATTAAATACTGCTGCCACCACCACCACTGCCGCCGACTGTCTGCTACTGTACATTTTTTCCGGCATTTTCTTTTACGTGTCGATGATCTTTTATTTTTGGAATAGAATAGCGCAATTGTATAGTTTCTTTTTTTTTTTTTGGTTTTCATCTTCGCTTTAAAAATTATTATTAGAAAACCTACAAACTAAGCCACTTGAATCCAAACCTGAAATAACTTTAATCAAAAATCGTCGTTGTGCTTGAAGCAAAAGGTTTTAGAGAAGCTTGATTGTGAGGTTCTTATATAAATATTCAAACTTAGAGTCTCTAACTAATTCCATTTTGCTATTGAAAAAAAACAGAGATTTTTGATGAGGCCTTCCATGAGAGTGAGAGGGGTAATGGAGAATATATTCCATACTGAAACTACCGCCTTTTTTCGATTTTAAAATAAAACTAAAAGTTTCTTAAATAAATTAATTAATTATTATCACACAAATTTCATTGTTAAGATTTTCATTTTTGGCGGTTATAAACCGCTACGCATAGTGTGTACGGGTATATTCATTTTGTCGAAATGTTTGTAACGCATTTAAAGAGACGTTGTAGACCCCATAACGTGCATAAGTATATTCTTGATCAGACCAATGAGAGGAGTCCATCTAGTTATGTCCGTCTGTCTATCTTTTTTTCATTCCCTAAACTATATGTCTAGGTTTTCACTGTTCCCAAGGTTCGCTTTTCAAACTTGTTCAAAAAAAAATTAAAAAAAAATTAAAGAATAGATTTTTAACAATTATTAAAATTGTTTCCTTATTGGGCTACAGGTCCAAATTTCAGAAACCCCTTTCAAATGCGCCCAGTTTCAAGTCTCTAAATCTTTTCATTTCAAAGATATGGCTTTTCCGATATCCAGGTGCTCATTGGCCCCTGTAAACAATTGTACAGATCACGTCTTAGTGCTCATGTGAAATCTAAAAAAAAAAAAAATTAGTCCAAAAATATATTTTGAGGTAGCCAATAGGTTTAAAGTATTTTTAAACTACCTTTGAAATGAGCCTAATATTAAGTATCTATGTCTTAGCATCCCAGAGATATTGCTATTCTGATTTCAAGGTCCCCATTAGGCCCTTGGTAAAGAAGAAAATTACTGTTATATCTTTATTTTTGTCATAAAATTTGATATTTACAGTATACTAGCGGGTACCCGGCGTATGCTACTACGTTGTACGGGCGTATCGGCTGCTCTTTTGGCTCTTTTTCTGTTTCGTTGCCACCATCCCAAAGATGTGACGGGTATTTAAGCTTCGGTTCCACTAAAAATACCGTTTTCCATTGTTTTTTTTTTTGACAATTTTCCAACATTCGTGCGCACAAAAAAAAAAAAATACTGAAAAGCAATTTGGCAAAATTTGACAAAAACGAATATTTTCATGAATTGAATTGGTTTTGAGTTTTATATTTGTTTCTTTTTTTTTTTTTTTTGCCTTTGGCTAAGAAAGTAAAAAATGGGCTTTTCGCTGGTGTCCAAACGGAAAATGTGACATATTTGAAATGCGATGACGAGGCGGCAACGCTACAAAAAAAAAAAAAAGCCACTCAGGTTTTTGTTTGAAGCAAAAAACGTTTTCTTTAAATATTTTTCACCTACTTGGGTAGTATTTAAATTTTGTCATTACATTTGTTACACTTTCAGCAGTTTTATTATTGAACTTGAGTTGAAGACCAAATAATTTGGTTTTTTGTTTCTTTTTTTGTTTGGCTTTAAAACTAAACAAAAGTCAAGTCGACTTCAAGTCGTGGAAAAGTCATAAAAAAAATGCTAAGCAGGTTTTTTTTTATTTTTTTTTTTTTTTTAAAAGTGACTCTTAATACCTTTTTTTTTTTTTTTTTGTTGTGGCTTTTTTTTTTTTAATATTAACAAAGAACTTACAGCTACTGCGCACATTTTTGTATGGTTTGGTATTTTTTTTTTTTTTTCTTTTTGAATGATTTTTGTTAAGCATTAAAAAAGTTTTATGGTTACAATTTTTTTATATTTTATTTTTTACATAATTAAAGTATTTCTTATTTGAAAAGTTAACGGCTTGTTTTATAGAGTGATTTCCGATGTATTTTAAACATTCACAATTTTAAATTGAATTTCAAATATCTTGATTTAATTTCCTAAAAACAGGTGTCGAAGGCCAAAAGTTTGACCCAAAACAAACTCCAAACTCAAACCAAACCAAACAAGCTTTTTTTTATAGTTAGATATATAAAAAAAAAATATATATATATACAATATTATAAATGCCTAAATTAAAAATTTATTTATGTAAAATGAAAATATTTATAAATCGTTTATGCAGGCATGACAAATCTGTGCAAGAAGTTGTTCCTATTTATAATAATAAAAAAAAAAAAATAAAAAAAAACTAAGCTGATCCCGTTGAATATTAACATAAATCGTAATTTGCATCATATACGAGTATGTATAAAAAAAAAGCACTCAGGCTAGTGATGGCACAAATAATCGAAAAACAAAACTATTAATTATCGATTATTTTCATTCGATTAATAATCGAATATTTTCGTTCGATTAATCTATCATTTTCATTCCATTATTTTTATTCGACTAATAATCGATTATTTTCATTCGATTAATACGATTAGTTTCATTCGATTAATCGGTTAGTTTCATTCGATTATTTTCATTTGATTAATAATCAATTATTATCGTTCGATTAATCTATTTTTTTATTCGACTATTTTCATTTGACTAATAATCGATTATTTTCGTTCAGTTAATAATCGATTATTTTAGGTTCCATAAATAATCGATTATTTTTATTCGATTATTATTTTCGTTTCAATAATAATCGATTTTTTTGTTCGATTAATATTCGATTATTTTCATTTGATTTATAAGTGATTGTTTTCGTTCGATTCACGATTGATAATTGTATTAAAAATTTTCCATTTTTGATTAAATAAAGAATTAATTCTATATTTTAATGTGGAAGTAATACGGGTTGCAATGTTAAGCTCATCATAATTTTTTTTTTTTTTTTTGTTACAGAAACATAGCCAAAAGGAGCACTGGAAGCCTACATTTATAGATTTATTTCAAAACTATATTTAAAAAAAAAAAAAACCCAGAGCTACATTCTGGCGATCCGTATTTAATTTGACGTTTTTATTTAAAAAAAAAAATAATATCCTAGAATTTAGAATTTAATTTCGTAGAATTGATATCTTTATACACTTTAGTTTCCGAGATTCGTAAGTTCATATTACATAAGCGATTATGAGAGTAGTACGAATGAACAAACATTTTGATATTATTTCTTTTAAAATTTTTTCACAAAAAAAAAAAAAAAAGCTAAAACTATCTGCAAAGAAAAGAACCCCTTTTGCAAAATCAAGCCAAACTTCTTTAATACTCCAGACTGCTTCAAAAAAATTACGGAACTATTTGACGCATTAGGCCTGTGTGGTGTGGTACCGTTTCAATTTTTTGTGCTCTTGAACTGTGCTGTGCCGAAACTTTTTTTTTATCGTTTACAACAAATTAGTTTTTGTAAATATTTCTTAAAGAGAAATAATAAAACAGCAAAAAAAAAAAAAAATTATGATGATGATGATCATACATAAGCATCAAAGCTATTTATAAGCAATAATTAAAATATATCCACTCGCTTCAAAACGACGATAAACACAGCACAAGGCTTAATGTAAATGTTTCAAAAATTTTGAAACATTGAAAAAAAAAAAAAATATGAATATTTTTCATAAAAAAAAAAAAAAATAAAGATCAGCTTAACTCTGCCAGCCTAGCAAACTTAGTTTAAGTAATAGTCGCTAACTGTTTATCGATCAGCCCTCGCCATTTTCTGCATGTAGTAGTCACCGTTCTGGAGTACTGCTTCGAGCATTATTCAGCAAATTCAAGTTCTTTACAACAAGACAATGAGGCGCTACACCGAATCCTACGAATGTCGACTGAAGCAGATTAACCGAGTTACCAGCAGTTACAATGATGGTCCTCTCAAGGTTCAGGAAAGGAGACTGAAGCGTCTTTATCCATTGCGAATCTTTCTATAAACGGTTCTTTTGATGTATTGTTTGTTTTTTTACTCTTGACTTTGCGTCACTCTTTCATAACCTTTCAACGCGATTTTCTCGGAAACCACTGAAGATATTTAGCTGAAATTTGAAACTTAAGCTTTTTCCATAAACGACCAAAAATTATCATTATTTGGGAATGTATTGACTCCAATTTGAATAAAACCACTTCTACTGTCATCCTATGTATACTTTATAGATATTATAAGAATCAGCCCACTATAACATTTAACCTCCATACCTCACCTCCCCTGTACCCAAAGGGTATATTAAGTTTGTGCGAAGGTATGTAACAAAAAAGAAGTAGGCTAGATAGACCCTATAAAATACATATATATATTCTTGATCAGCATTGGAAGGAGAGTCGAACTAGTTATGTCTATCTGTCCGTCTGTCCTGCTGTCTGCCGTATGAGAGAAATTATTTCGGAGACTATAAGATATAGGACCACCATATTTGAAACTTAAGCTCTCCTAAAGCCGTCAAGTATGCACTTGTAAAGGGGTACCCCCATACAAATCTACCCCAAAATTGTGGGTTTTTGCACAAAAACATCATTGTTTCTTATTCTAGGAAGTCTTAATTTAGTATAAATTATGCCAAGGATAGTCCCAATGAAATAGACCAATATGGGTAGGTCCAACAAAGTTGTAGGTAGCCCCCCATACCCGACTTTTTAAGTTTTTGTATGAACATTTAATTCAATGAGGTATGTTAGTAAAATAGAACCGATCTTAAGGTTCATAAAGATTGGGTACAGGGTAACTTGCAGTCGAGCATATATATGTATGTATCTGTGCCGATCTTTTAAAATTTCAATATCGCTCAAAATTGTTCTTCAAAAATAAATTTTTAAAAAAATCTAATCTTATGTTTCAAATTTTCGAAATATTTAAAGTACGCCTTGTATAAATCACAAAAAAAAAAACAAAAAAAAATGTTTCGAGATAAAAAAATTAGCATGAAATAATAAATTTAAAAGTAAATTTAGAAACGCAATAAACTACGAAAAAGCAATAAAATCTAATCAAATACATACAAACAAACATGTGTATATACGATAGATATATACATAACATATATATATACATAACATATCGTGTAAATATATATATTCCCCTTGTTAGAATGACAAAACTATTTAATAAAATATTTTAAGACAAAAATTCTTTTATTATCTTCTTTTTTTCTTGGTTCATAGACCCATACAGCCAGCCAGCTGCTTTGAAGATGACGATACTACAGCTGATACACTATATTTATTTTATTATTTATTATAAATATATATTTTTTTTTTTTTTTGTATTTTATTTAATGAAGTGAAGATGCGTGCGTGAGTGCGTGAGGGCGTGAGTGAGTGTCGATGGATGTTTAGATGGATGGATGGATTGATGTCTTTTAATGTCTTTTTTTCTTTTTTCTATTTTCATAAACTGTCAAAATATTACGCATAGTCGAGTAATTTTTAATTTTCTGCAAAAAATTCACAGAAACATGTTAATTATTGATAAATGCGAAAAAAAGGAAGGAAAAAAGAACCACGAAAAGACATAAAACTCATTAAAAGAAAAGAATTCTATGTGGCAATACCACCAAAATTTAAATTAGCGAATAATTTTTTTTTATTTAAATATTTTTTTTTTTTTTATTTAAAATAATAAATTACTTTTTGTGTAGGTGTTGCGCTAATGTTAGAAAATATATAAAGAAAATCTGTTCAATGGCCTCGTATGCTGCGCCGCATTTTCACTTTCCATAGTTTTTTTTTTTTTTTTTTTTGGACTCTAATGGCTGATTATGTGTTTCTCAGCAAAGACAAAATATAATAATTTCCCGTTGCGAGAAATTTATTGTTCTTTAAGTTTTCATCTTTAAACTAAACTGAACATATTTTAATGTAAATTATTTCTGTGACAATTTGGCATAATATCAAAAATTTTATGCATAAAATTACATTTTTTTTTTTTTTTTTTTTTGTTTGAAGAAAGAAAAGATTTTGTAGAGACATAAAAAGTGGGAATTTTATATACGTGAATGTATTTAAATATTTAATTTATGCGATTTTTTTTTTAATAAAGTATTTAAATAAAGGCGAAGGCAACATCTATTAAAATCTAAGTCTATGAATTTATATTTGGCATTCTATATAGTCACTCAGAACTATCCATACCAAATTAGCTCTTTCTATTATACGAGTAAGTAATAAAAACGTTCCAATGTCAAAATTTGATAAAAATGGAATCGCTGTACAAAAGCAAAGTTCATTTTTGAGTTTTTATATTAAAAAAAATTTTTTTTTTTTTTTATGAAGCAATTTGCTTCAAATATGTTGCAAACTATTTCTTATGCCAGTTCACAGTTTTGATAAGAATCGGGTAACTATAGCATATAGCACCCATACAAACCGAAAGCTTGTTTTTTTTTTTTGTATTTTTATATTTAAAAAAAAAGTTATTTATTTTAAATATGAAAAAAATAATTAATTATTTTCAAGCATTAATTCAGACAAAAGCAGCTCAGACTTTGGAGTTTGATGCGTAGTCTGATTTTTTTACTCCATTTTCACTTATGTCGCTATAACTCAGTTAACTACGAACTGAATTTCATTTTTTATTTAATTTTAAAAAGAAAAAGCTTAAAACTTTTGAAAAATAATATTAATGATGTAGAAAAAAAAACTTGCATTATGCATTAATATTCAATTATATTCTGTCCGTCTGTCTGTCTGTCTGTTGCGATGCGTTTTACTCAGAATATTTTTAAGATATTGGCATGAAATTTCACTCTTAAGCTTTTCTTGCTCCTAGACAATTTATATGTCAGAATCAAGGTGCCACGCCTATTTTTAGGTGTTGCTCCCATACATCTTACCGCCCATTTTCGAGTTTTTGTATGAAAACAATTATTTTTTCTAAATGAATTTAATTAAAATTTGGTAAAATCAATTTCAATGTCCACCTAAGTGCACACTATCGATATGGTAAGGATCGGGCTAATATAACATAAAGCCTCCATACAAATTTGATCAAATTCATCGTGAAATTTAATCTAAGCATCTGGTGAACATATCTATAATATAAAAGAAGTCGTGTAGTTACACCACTTATAACTCAAGAACGGCAGAACAGATTTGGCTGCAAATTGGTAGGAGGTAGCTTAGAGCCAGGGACGGACATAGGATACTTTTATCCCGGGATTTTGGAAAATTTTGTCCCCGGGGCCTTGAAACCCCGGAAAAGCCATATCTTTGAAGTGAATAGACGTGAGCCTGAAACAGGGCTCATTTGAAGATGTTAAAAAACATTTTTGGCGTTCAAGGTGTTCAAGAGATTTCCGGAATTTGGACCTGGGACCCAATATAAATTTTGACCAATTTTTTTTTATTACAGGTGGCCGGGGCTAATGGGAGCTTTGAAAAAGTAAAATCTTTGGATTGAATAGACGAGAGACTTAAAACTTGCCGCATTTGAATGATGGTTAATCGTGTTTAGGGATTCCAAAATTTGAACACAAATTTTTGAACAATTATATTAGCCAACAAATGAAACAAAAAAAAAAAACGCGAGCAAAGCCGCGGGGATCTAGTAAACTATAAAAAATATTGTGTAACGGGTATTTTAGCTAACGTTTTTCCTTGTTTTGGATCGCTTTTATGGTGTCACGCCCACCGACCATATTTTTACCGCAAACATTTGCAAAAATACGATGAATTTCAGTATCGATTCTCTGGAACTTATATTTTAAGTTAAAACAAAAAATAAATATTTACAAAATTTGAGATTGAAATATTCGATAAACTTATAATCGATTCTATGGGTGTCACGCCCAACACCCACTTAGGAATATTTCCAGACCTACTCAGTATAGATACAAAATTGCAACCGAATCGTTTAAGCTTTTTCGTAGCAGTTTTTTTTACAAACAATGTGACACGAGAATTTAAGATATTTTAGAACTGCTTTCAGAACTGCTGATGCTGCCTGTTTCAAACGTTTGCATAAATTTTATGTACAGTTCTAAACTGCAGTTATAGGGTAAACATTTTTTTATTTTATTTTTATTCTATTTCCTTTTTTTTTTATTTATTTATTTATTTTTTTTCTGATTCTTTTGCTGCAACAGCAAATAATTATATTTATTTTGCAGTCAATGAATTTTGTTAATTAAACTTGTGATTTGAGTGGCGCATGTTGCTGCAAGCATATAGAATTTCCTCAGACTATTTTGTTTTTGTTTATTGATTCGAAATGTGGTGTAAAAGTATTTAGCTTGTGCAGCAATTTGTAACGTGTTGTGCATTCGTACGTGCCAATTGATAAGTATTTTTTTTTTTTTTTCTTTAGTTTTTGGCAATTTTCCTGCTGATGCTTACTAAAAATAATTTTACCTCATTTGTGGATTGCGTAGTACAAAAAAAAAAAACTAAGTGTGCTGACGTTTGCAAACAGTTAAAAAAAAAGAGAGCTAAGCAAGCACAAAAAAAAAAAAAAAAAAAAAAACATTTAAGTAGGCTCAAAAGCCTTGAACTTTCTTGAAACACTCTAATATGAGAATCGTAACCTGATCTTAAATTTCATTTGAAATGTGTCAGCTATAACACGCTGGGAAACTCTTATTTTCTATTCTATTTTTAAGCTGATTTTCCGCTTAGCAATGGCAAAAAGATACAAATGTATCTGTAACTGGCACGCAATATTTTTTTTTTTTTTTTTTTTTTTGTTAAATGATTTATTTGCGAATATCATATCAATAGATACTTTCGTAGTTAATTTTTCGATTGTTAAAAGCTTTTGTGCTGAATATTTTCCCACGCACAATTTTTAGTTAAAGGTTTGCGTTGCGTTATGTTGACAGTTTGTGAGTAGCGTTATTATTTTTATTATTATTATTATTATTTTTTTTTTTTATAGAATAATATTTCAATATGCGTTTAATTTGAAAGTTTTTTTTATTATTATTATTTTTTTTTATTTACACGCATCATGCGTAAACGCGCTTCACGCATGACGAATGTGCGTTGAAATAGTTTTCAATAGCTTCATTTTTTTTTTTTTTATAAAAACTTTATTTCAATCATTTTTTTTTCGCATTTAATTGGCAATTTGCCAATTGAAATTATGAAAAGTTCAGCAGATATATTTTTGTAATAGATACATTTGTATCTTTTGACAGTGCATTGAAATGAAAAAGTGCGACGATTATTATTTATTTATTTTATTTTTTTTTTTTTTTTTGGTATAACAAATGAAATTTAATTAAGCAGCAAATTATGTTGATTCATTGTTGTTGTTTTTGTTTTTATTTTTGTTGTTTTTGCTGCTGTTTATCAATCAAAGCGTTGAATTGCAAAGTGTTATAAAGTTTGCAGATACTTTGATATATTAACTAAAAAAAAAAAAAAAAGATATAAAGATAAAGTTATACACACCCTATTAGAAAATTGCCTGCGGTTACGCAGCACAGCATGTGCTATGCTGCCAAATAGATTATTAACACATACAAAAATATATATAAACATAAATAGATACTTATTTATACATATGTATATAGATAGATAGATAGAAAGATAGATATTACACGTAGATACAGTGCGAATTTATTTTTATTTTTATTTATTTTTTTAATTTAATTTTTTTTTCTTTTTATTTTTTTTTTTGGAATGTTGTAAATTGCTTTTGGGCAAACGAAAAAAGAAAAAAACCAAAATAGAAATGAATTTATACAAGAGTAAAATACTATATTAAGAATACGAACTTTATTTCCAGTTGAGTAGACAGCGCGATACTCTGCAAAAAAGCTATACTATATATCTGCGCACTTTTCAAGACATAGATATAGTTTTGGGCTCAGTCTAATCAGTCAGAATTGACTCGCTTAACTGCGGTACAAGTCGACTCGAGTATATCAAGTTCAATTTAAATGGAGTCGAATACATGATTAAGTTCATCGAATACTTGATTGAGCTATAAAACAGTAAAGTGTTTGAGAATTATAAGATTTTGAGATTTTATTTGAAAAATAAATCATTTCAAAAATGAGAGCCTGACTGTATAAAATAGCTAATATGTTTCTATGTCCACTATAGACTTCGAAACCATACAACCGATTAGACCCATCAGGTTTTATTTCAAAGGCAACAATGCAAGTAAATTTAAATTCTACTAAAGCAATGCATTCGGCACATTCGATACGTTCATGAAGTCGTTTTTCTAATTTTCCCCAACAAAAATGCTTTACAAATGTTTGTCCAAAAATGTTGTGGTCTCGCTGCTATAAAAAAAACTGGTATTTTTAGTATATTTTCATAGTAGCCCCAACAATTGCACAAAAAAAGCAGATAGGAAATACAAGAGCCGAAAGAGCAGCCGAAATGCCCGTAGAACATAGTAGCACACGCTTAGACAAGCTTGATGTAAAAAGTTCGAATTGGACTCAAATTTTAGGCAATTACGCAATGAGATAATTAGGTGCCCACCTATGTTAATTTTGATGAGATGCCATATGACATGCATTGGAGTAGAGTAAGCAAAAAGAGTGATTTTTTGAGTTACAGTGTGATTGGCGGCTGCGACTTGAAAATCACAGTGACTGCAAACAGTGATTAAATCGCTGTTCGTAAAAAATGATATAATTTCAATAAATAATGAAACGCTGCTTTTATTGTAAATTCTTTGAACGCGATTTCAGTGAATTACACGTTCTGGCGTTTAAAGTGGCGGTTGGTGTGCAAACTGACTCTCTGTTCGCGAAGAGCGATACACAAAATCGCCGATAGCTATACATGTAAGCTGAAAATCATCGAGAACTACTTTCAGTCGCAGTGTCACACTGCAATTTTTTGAATCACTGTTCAAAAATCACTGTTCAAAATCACTGTTCAAAATCACTCTGAAAAAATCACTAAAAGTGATTTTTTTTTTTGCCAAAACTACATTACAGTTTGGGTTCTATCAAAGCTAAAATTTGTAAATTTGTAGTTATCTGTACTAAAAGATTTTTTTTGTATGAACAAAAGCTAAGCGAATATGTTAATTAGTTTCACAAAGAATTCACACCAAACTAAAATAGAAGCCAACAACAACAAGCGTTAAACTTCAAAAAAAAAAAAAAAAAAAACTAAGAAATGTAAAACAAAAACAAAGAAAAAATGCTATATTGCTGAAGGCAACGTTTAGAAGTTAATTAAGAAAATTAAATAATACTAGTAACAAACAAAAACAAAAAAAAAAAAGCAAAAAAACTAAACGAACGTTATTGTTTTCTTTTACGTATTTTGACTTTTTTTCCAATAATTTACTGAAAAATCTATAAAAAAAAAAAATAATAATATTAAAGAAGTCGTCGACACGCAACAGATACATATACGATTTTTTTTTGTTTTATTTTTATTTTTGTAGATGTCAGCGAGACCATAGAAGATATATGTAAGAATGTATAACTAAAATTCCCAATGGATCGCAAAAGATTAATGAACGCGTATATAAAAAAAAAAAACAACAGAAAAAGTAACAAAAAATAAATAAATAAATTAACATTTGAATATACTCTCTACTCTACTCGTACAACTCCATCTAAATATGTGTATGTGTGGTCTTCTCTTTATAGCTTTGTATGCTGCTTAAGGGGGCAACAGCAGTAACAGCAGATTTACAAACGACCGACCGACCGACCCACCACCGCTTTGAACTTAAAGATTTCATAAACTTTTTCGGCTTTGTTCTTTGTCGTAAAAACTTGTTACTATTGTTAACCTTTTTATTACGCTGTTTGTACTATAACCTAACACTTATTCGCTCACTCATTCAATCACTCACTTACTCACTCGATCCATTGTAAAATGTTCGATAGTTCTATTCGGTTACTTTTAATTTGCATATCTTAGCAAAAGTTTTAGAGTATTGCTGCACACGTGTTATATAATTCAAAAGCTTCCTGTGCTCATACAAAAGGGTGATTTGATCTTTTATGCCTTTTTTTTAAATAAAGTTTCTTACATTCGATAATGTAGCGAGAGAATATTTTTATGTCCATCTGTTTGCACATATTGCCGATAGATGGCACTGTTCAACTGCTTAATGCTGAGAATTTGTGTTGGCAAAAAATCCTTTACGGTGATTTTTCACTGTGATTTGAAAATCGCAATGTCTCACTGTGACTGAAAGTAGTGATTTGTGACTTTCTTCTCAGTGAGTGGCGATTTGGTGTATCGCTCTTCGCGAACAGTGTACCAGTTTAGTAATAGCTGATTGTTTTTTTCGTGAATTGCGATTTTATCACTGTTTGCAATCACAGCGATTTTCAATTCGCAGTCACTAATCACACTTTTTTGTCTTCGAATCAAAACTTTAATAGTCTTCGAATTTTCGAATTAGGTCGCTTTTTTTTCTAAACAAATTTTTAAAATCAAACAAAGAATCCAGAGACACAAAGAATCTAAAAATGAACAAAGACGAAGAAAAAGCTATGCAAATTTTGAAATATTACATGGCTGACCCTGAACTATGTGCACTGACTTCATATGTAAGTGTGTGTGTTTATGTGTGTGTGTGTGTGTGAATGAGTAATCGAATGAATGAGTAAATAATCGTGAGTATGCGAAAACGAATAGTGTAAAACATAAATATTTTTATAATTGTTTCTATTGTGGCAAGTTCTTCTTGTGTTTCTCCACGCTTAACGCTTTGCACCACGAATATTTACAAATTGCACGCACGCATTCTCTGTCTCTCTCTCTTTATATATTTTGATCGATTATAAAATCAAAACGCAAATCACAAAACACAAATCACAAACATAGAATATTTTTATTTTTCATGCTTTTTTTCGTACAAAATTTGTTTTGATTTCAATGTTTTGTTTTATTTTGATTTTTAGTTACGCTTAAGTTAAGTTGTTTTTTTTTTATAAATGCGGAATACGTAGTGTTATGGCGTATTGTACGTAACGGGCCTGAAGATAAACGATGTTTTGATCGGGCTTTATTAATTGGCTTGATTTAACTGTTCCCGAAACTAAAATTGCCTCTTCGGAAAACGCGTTTTGAGTCGATCGGTGTCATCAAAAAAAAAACCGGCGAAGGATCTGAAGGCCATACCTCTGGCAGCTTATGAGAGGGCCATGGATGTTTGTGTTAGCCCTTAGCATCGTTGTATAGGCTCAAATAGAGCCAATTTTAAAGGCGACACAATAAATTCCGATAATTCGATTTCACCAAAGTTAAGTTTCCAACACAGGCTATGTCTTCGAGTAATTTGAGTTAGAGATGAGCGCGTTAAAAATATCTGAATCGAAGAAGTAGTTTAAAGTTGGCGAATTCGGTAGCTGAAATCGGTGGAAAATCTTTTTTATTCAAAAGCAGAATGAAAATCATTTAAACGTTTTTTTTCTTTTTGTCATTTTTCAATTTTCAATGTTTTATTTCCGCAATCTTTTCTTTTCTTTATTTACTTAATTTATTAATATAATTTAATTTACTTCTGTTTTTTATTTTTATTTTTATTGTTATTACTTTTTTTTTTTAGAACCACAAAATGTTTTTTTTTTTTTTTTTTTTTTTTATAATTAACAAAAAATTTTATCAAATGTGTCAGCAAATCTTAAGCAAAAATATTTTCATCAAATTTATGTATCACAAAATTTTTATTTTAATCGGTACAATTTAGAAAAAAAAAATGAAAAAAATTTATTAGCACACGCTGCCACTGAAGGTCTTCCGCGTTCAAAAAAAAAAAAAAAAAAATTATATAAAAAGAAAAATTTTGTCCTTTTTTTTAGATTTTTTTTTTTTTTTTTTTTTTCTTATTTATTTATTTTTTTTTTTTTTTTAATTTTACACCAACTTTTTTTTTTTTTTTTGTAACTCGTGGCAAAAGTTTGCTTTTTTTATATTTTCTAATTCAAAAATAGTTATCAATCAAGGTCTAAATCGCATGTTCTGCAAACTTGTGTGATAATCAAGAATAATTTATTTTATTTCGATTTTTTTTTCTTTTAAATAAATTTAGTTTTTTTTTTTATGATTTGATTTCAACTTAAGCATTCATACTAAATTACTTAGTTTCTATTTAACAATTAATTATTTTTATTAATAACAGCGCTCAAAAATGATAGTGTGTGGCGGGCGATAGTTTGGCGCGCAAAAAAAAATTAAATTAAAATAAAATAAACGCTTTGAAGGCCAAATACATATATCAATGCTGTTGATTATACACACACACACACATACGTATTTAAAGAAGAAAGAGGGACTTAATTTAGTGCGTTTTTAGTTCGTTTATTATTTTTTTAGATTATTTTTTTTGCAAAAAAAAAAAAATAAATAAATAAATAAAAAATTTTTTTTTGCAAATGAAAGTGCTGCTTTTTGTTATCATTAAAAAATATAAATTGAATTTTAGTTGTGACATTGAATGGATTTTATATAAAAATTTATTTAGAGGAAATGTATGCAGCTTGAGATACATTTTTGAACAAATATATGCATATTGCGTACTCAGAAGCTAAAAGTGCGAGAGAGACAGAGAGAGAGAGAGCGCTATTAAAATTGAAACTTAGACTATAAAGAGATACTTGTGAGATCCACTTTTAAAGCGTAGCTCCCATACAAATCTATTTCGATAAGCTAAGTCCTATCTGAATACCATCCAATATTGTATTGGATTTTCATACAAAAACTACAAAAAATTTAGTAAATTTGTCCCTTAGACTATACCTAAAATTTTTTTTTGTTCCTATCCATATTGGAATATTTCATTGGGACTATCATAGGCATAGTTAATATTAAATTTGAAGTTTCTGGAATAAGAAAAACAAGTTTCTATGCAAAAAGCCAAAATTTTGTGGTAGTTTTGTATGGCGGCTACCTCTTAAAATGGGACTAGAGAGTAACCCGTTTGTAAGTAACCACTTGATGACTCTGGAAAGTGTAAGTTTAAAATATGGTGGGGGTCTCCGAGATAATCAGAGATAATCGAGACAGATAGATAGACGGACGGGCGGACAGACAGCGCTAGATCGACTCTCGATTTTTTCTACTTTTCTATTTTTTATACCCGCCACACATAGTGTAAAGGGTATTATCAGTTTGTCAAAAAGTTTGTAACACGTATAAGAAGACATCGTAGAGCCCATAAAGTATATGATATATATTTTATATATATTCATGATCAGCTCAACGAGACGAGTTGACCTAGCCATGTCCGTCTGTCTGTCTGTCATGAAATTAAGATGAAATTTAAACTTTTCTAAAAAATGATCTATTTATGAATCGATTTGTGTCAAATACAGTAAAAACACTTATAAAAGAAATCTATGATTATAGAAGTACCCATGGTTCAGGTGGGTCCCATGCAAATTTAACGCCAATTTTTCAGTTTTTATATAAAAAATGATTTAATTTTGAAGCGAATTGTTTCAAATACGTTAAAAAACAGATCCTATATCAACAAAGGACCAATGGTTGATTTGGGATTACTTTAAAGTTGCAAATTCAACTACTTCTAAAGCAACCCTCGTAAAAAGGCAAACAGATCAATATCATTAAAAAACCCAAAAAAAAAAAAAAATGAAACTGAACTACTCCAAATCCACTTATCTCTCTAAGCGAATTTTTTTTTTTTCTTTTTTAAATACGCAACTCGACACCGGCACAACACTGTCTTCTTCGTCCCCGTCTCCGTCTCCCTCTCTCTCTTTCTCTGTCATTGCAAGAGATTTCAAGGTAGTGATGGGTTTTCTTAAATTTTTTACTGCCGCGTCGTCGTCGTATTGCACTTGTTTTGATTTTTCGTTTCGTTTAGTTTTTCCAGCAGTTTATTTTCTTTTTATGGAATAACTCAACACATGCACTGCTGCTGTCAAAGATTTTTTCACGGCACTAAGAGGGCACTTGAAGGGACCCACTCGAACTTTTCTTATACCAAATATACAATCTACTTTATATGAAATACATAATTATTATCAACAAAAGTCATTATTGCGTTTTGTATGTAGCCAGTCGACTAGTCAGCTGAGTTGAGTTGAGTTGATTTGATCGTTTGAGCATTTTCAATGTTTCTACGCGTTGCTTTGTCAACTTTTTTTAAGAGGTTATCTTGGACGCTCATCATTAAACACATAACAGCGATAAGAAATCAAGCAAACAAACATATTCTCTACGGTTTACATTAGAGGAAAACCCAAAATAAATAAGTACTATAATCAAAAACTAATATGTGCAACAGACAGACGGACGGACAGACAAACATTTAGTTTTTAAATAATACTTTAAAGTTGATGCGCATGAAATAGATAGGCTAAATGCTAGAAAGAACCAGAAAAACAAAAAAACATGAATCTATTGCCTGGGAGACTGGGAGACATTTTCCAAAATAGAAAAAGTCAAGCAACCAATGTAGTGCTGTGATAGATGAGAATAGAAGATACTTTTGCTTGTGCCACTTTAAGATACTTCTTCTCTTCTTTCTTTTTTTTTTTTTTTCGTGTGTTGTATTTTAGATACTTAACATTTCTTTACAGACTTCTGTCATAGACCGGTGTTCCGCTTCATTTCTAGAGCTATTTTAATTTTTATTTTTAGTAGCAAACTATTTGCTTAATTACATATGCCGCTGCTACCATACTTTCTCAACTTTACACTCTACTCCTTTGCTTCTTTCTATGTTTATGTCTTCTTCTTCTTCTTAGTTTTGAATATTTCCATTTCCATTTTTATCTGAAGGAGCGTGACCTTTTCATCAGCAAAACATTATTGTCGTCATTATTGTTGGCTGCCGCTGCCGCTGTCGCTTGCAGGCAAAAATATCTCTTTTTTTACGTTTTAACATTTTCTTCGCAACTTTAATGTGTGTAGGATTTGTTGGAAAATTTTGTCGCCTTTCTTGAACTCGTTCGGATACGTTTCATTGAATGAGGCATATGATCCCATCCCATCCCATTCCAGCATAGCAATTGATAATGAGTGGCTTTTGTATTGTTGAAATTGTGCACGAAAAAAAAATGTTTAAATGTGGGAGCGTAGCTTTTGGAAGAAGCAAAAAAAAAAAAAAAAAACCCAGCGGTACTGAAGATCGACCCATAACTAAACAGTTGACTAGCCTAGCGAAGTCAGCACTGTCCCACGAGCCGCAAGACAGTCTCAATCTTATTTCCTATCCCATCCGACTCTTCGAAACAGTCTGGAGATGTTGCTGACCAGCACTGGGTCGACTCCGCATCAGCCATTACCAGCCATTGACGAGACTGTGTGGGTCAGTGACTGATTGACTCATGAGAGACTGTTGCTGACCTACCTATGTGGATCAATTACTAGTTTTAGACGGACTCATATGCTACATTTGCAGAGACGACCCAGTACTGGTCAGCAACTGTTTCAGGCTGATGCAGAGACGACCCAATGCTGTCTAACCTGTCCCAGCAGCTGTAAAAAGAGTCGCTTTGCATTAGTCAGGAACTTAGCCGAGCGCACTAATCAGAAGAAAAAAAAAAACATTCGGGATAACTGGACACGAAGCCAGTACTGCTGAAAATAAAAGAGATAGGCTTAACTTTGTTTTTTAAAGAATTTTATTTATTAATCTCAATAAGTATCTCAAGGATGCTATATAGTAAAAAAAATTTTTTGGAAACCCCTGGGGCTTATTGTGTCAAGGGTGCGTCTTCACCAGGTATGCTGCTCTCGCTGCTCTCTTAACACTGATCTTCTCTTTAATGTCGAGAACGGCCTCTTTTTCGACATCTACGATCAGGAGGATTCCACTGCATGGCTTTGCGTGCCCAATCCATCTTCACTGCCTGCAATGAGTTCGGAAGTTGCGCCTCCAGCAGCGGTTAACGAAAACTTGAAGTTTGTTGTTTACCTTCCATGTACAACATTCGTAGAGTATCACGAAAAACACAATTTATTTGAACAGTCTTCTGACTTTTAGAGTTATACTCAGATGAGACACATCATACCGAGAGCAACTCTGGCTTTACTGATCCAACTGCAGACATCCAGCTCAGTTTTGCCCTCTCTGCTGCAAGAATACTGCTCTCGGTCTGAAGCTCTCTAACATCTCGATTTGTTGTTCAGCGTTTACAACTCTATTCCTGTGAGTCTAAGGCTAAGGACTAGTATGACGAGTAGACAGATGTTATCAGCATAGTCGAGTTGTTGGAGTTTGTCAGTCAGGAGTATGCAGCCTTAGTGGAGTCCGCTTGAAATGACGAAGGGTTCTGAAAAGACTTAGTAAAGTATAATCATGATTAGCTCGATATAATTAAATTATTTAATTAAGTAGCTAAGATATTAAGCTTTCTTTTTTAAAATTTAAAATTTTTGCGGTATCTATTTTTCGTTGCATATATTTCATGTTTTTTTTTATTTTTTTTTATTTTTGTATTTAAAGTTCGGGGAAACACCTTGACTTGAAACATTCATGCATAAACTTTTAAACAAAACTATTTGATATGTATAAAATAATGAGTAGATTCCAACCGATGTATGTACGAGTATGTATATCTGAATGCTATTATCAAACTGATATACATAACATTGTACGGTATACACACACACACACCCATACCATATGTAAACGTTCAATAATGTATGTAGACGAAAACGAAAAATAAAATACATTTTTATAGGCGGGTATTATCGGTTGGTCGGAGAGTTTGTAACACATTAAAGTAGTCATTGTAGACCGAATATATTAGTTAATATATAGTAACCCGTTAACTCTTAAGTAGAGTGCCTTAAGGCACTTTTCACAAAACAAAAAAACAAACAAATATTTGTGAAATACTCTAAAGCCGCACCATATTTTTCTCACTTTTATGCGACATTTTGCATCGTTATGGTTTTCTAGTTATAGAGTGAGTGCCTTAAGGCACTACTGAGTGTTAGAGTGTTTTTTAAGTCATGTAACAGTGTTAAAAGAGTCATTGCAGACCATAAAACACAAACTGTATATTAATCCTTTAACTCTTAAGTAGAGTGCCTTAAGGCACTTTTCACAAAACAAAATAAAAATAAATATTTATAAAATTCTTATATTCCGTACAATGTTAATGAAAATTTTTATCACTTTTTGGCGACTTTGTGGTTAAGGTTTGTTAATTATAGATGAGTGCCTTAAGACACTGCTGAGTGTTGGAGTGTTTTGTAAGCTTTTAATCAAGTTTTTAATTATTTTGTACAATTTTTTTTTTTCCAAAATTATGTGTGTAGCGTCTTAAAAATTCGGCTTGTTCCGATTGTTTTTTTTTCCAAAATTTTCAACATACGATGAAAAATTTGTTTTTCAAATTTATGCAACAACAAAAACAAAAACAATTTTTTTTGATTATTCTTGTTGGCAAATTATTTGATTTGATTTAATGAAATTCAAGGTCGTTATTTTTTTTTTTTTTTTTTTGGTGTTTTGATTATAAAAATTATTCAGGAAGAACTAAAGCATTTCAATTAGAAAATGCACCCGAAAAGCAGACAATGGAAAAAGAATTTGCGCAACGGAATTTCTCTGAAAATAAAAATAAGGAAAAGTCTACAAATCAAACTTTACGAAAAAACTTAAAATACACGTCTCACACTAAGTTTGGAGAGTAGCAAAAAAAAAAAGGGGGGGGGAAGTACATACTGTAGCTGAGTTTATTGCAGACACTAATGATGCGCTACGCAAAATTTGCACACAAATAAAAAAGGACAACAGCACACAAAACGGAAGGAAGGAAGGATGAATTTCTAACTGAAAAACATGCACAGTCAGTTCGTCTGATATATTTTTTTGTTTTCTTCTTTATCTGCACACGCCAATCTTAACAGAAGAAGAATTTGATATGCTATGCCGCATATATGCATGAGTATTAACATGCACAGTTACAGATACATTTGTATCTAGATACAATCTATGTATCGTATCAACCATAACCAACGACAATGATAATGACCGACCGAGCCTGTGCTACCCTTTTTGTTGTTCTTGATTTTGTCTTTGTTGTTGTTGTGGTAAGTTCCTTGATTAATAAGCATGCAGCAGCAATAAGAGGGGGTGGGGTGTTGCGCTGTGCTGTTGATTTTCGGGGTGTTCTAGTGTCTGTGACCTTCAAACATTAACAACAACCAAAATGTAAAAAAAAAAAAATCTTGCCAGACAACAAAAAGGACATTCAACCTAAAGACGCGATATAACGCGCAAACAGACAGACAGACAGAACGGCAGAGCGGCAATGAGAAAGAGTGTAAAATTGAGAGATTTTTGTTTGGGCAAACGAAAAAAAGGGAGCACCGCCAACAACAACAACAACAACACAAAAAGGGCGTAAACAGCAAAAGGACAACAAATGCCAATGAGCTTTTTGAAGGTCACAATTTGGAGCGGGTGTTGTGATGTGACGAAATTTTCTCCCCAATTGTTTTTGTTTTTTTTTTTTTTTTTTTTTTTTTGCTTAAGAATTTTCTTTCTTTCTTTCTTTCTTTCCTGTTTGTATCTGTCTATGTCTAGGAGTAATTATGAGCAACTTTTACGATACATTTTTATGAGCGAAATCAGACGAAACGTAAGCCTTCCGTCAAAAAAAAAAAAAAAAAAAAAGAAGAGATTTGCAAAGTGGGACGCCGTTTTTTTTTTTTTTTTTTTGGAAATTTTAGAAAATAATAGTCTTAGGTGAAATAGTTTCAAGCGTCAAAGGCTTTTGAAAATTTTTCAAAATTACGTCTGCTACGTCATCTTAAAAATCAAAGTATGTAGTGTTTTTTTTTTTTTTTTTTTTATCAATATTTCCGAAACAGTTCGTGGGATTTCAATAAAAATTACAGGCAATATAGTAAATTTACAGCAGTTTTATTTTATATAAGAATAAAATAAAAAGTTCGAAATTATGACCAAAAAAAAAAACATTTTTAAAATTAACTTTTAGTCAAATTGGCGACTTTAATACGTTTTCTAGAGATAGCAAGAAAGAGATTCGTATTGATTCGTACATTTCTTTAAAAGAAAGGCAATTTTGGAGACTTCAATAGTGCTAGAGATAGTTAGATCCAGTTGCGGATTGAAGCCAAAACGTATCGGAATGCTTGAGCATGCATGTTCGGTTTTGATAATTAGTCCTTGCGCTGGAACCAAAACTCTTTTTGCAATATTTTTTTTTTTTATATTGCAACACAAAAATCAAAACACACTCAAAGCAAAAACATCAAAAATGTTGCTGCAACAATGTTGTCTGTCGACATGGCAACATGCTGCTGCGCTGTTAAAAAGTAAAAACAAAAACAAACAAACAAAAAAAAAAAAACTCAAAATATATGTGCCGGCAAAATTACACTCAATGTTTGCTTTGTTGCTCTCTGCTGCCGCTGCCGCTGCTGCTGCTGCCAATAGCTTTTTTTATTAAACTTTTCTTTGCGCTGTGGCGCTTTGCTGCTTTTGTTTCTATATTTTACGTATTTCTTTTTTTATTTTGGTTTTTGCAAAATTTAGAATTATTTATATAAATTTGATTAAATTGTGTAATTCTTAGCAAATGCATTATTTATAATTAAATGCGTTGTCAAAAATGCTTTAAGAATTTAATTTCGTTGATTTGTGAAATTCCAAGAGAGCGAAAAAAAACGAAAAAAATATATATCGCTCTTTTGTATATATGCACTCTTTTTTTTTGCCTATCACTCTTCTTCTGCGACGTCCGGGTCGTGTCTGTTTCGTCGCGTGCAAATTGCGAAATTGTTAAGTATTTTACCGGCAAATGTATAACAAGCGAGTGTAAAAGAGATGACATTATATATTTTATTCGTTTTTGTTTTTTTTTTTTTTTTCGTTGACGCCGCCGGTAGCGTTAGCATTGTAAAGCTCTTTTGAAAGACTTTTGTTATTGTTATTATTGTTATTGTTGTTGTTGTTGTATTTGCTTCCTCTTTTGCGTCGTTGTCGTCGTTGTTGTCGTTGTGCGGAATTCCATAGAACTAGAAAAGCAACAACAACAAATAAAAACTAATAATAGTAAGGAAAATAAAAAGCTTTTTGTCGTCGTTTTCCTTATAGTTTTTTTTTTCTTTTTTTTTTTTTTTTTTTTCGTTTGAGTGTTTTGCTCTTGAGTATTTATCTCTTTCTTACAACATAATTTTGCTTTTTTTTTTTTTTTTTTTTTGCGTTTGTGTAGTTTTGTTGCTGCTTTTAATTTTTTTGTTTTCTGTTTGCTGCTTTTGACTGTCTTTATTTTTGTCTGCATGTTCCTGTCTATCTTCCTTATAAGTCATATAGCGTGTATGTGTGTGTGTGTGTGTACAAATGTGTCTTATATTATTTTGCAAAAACTGTACGCAGCTTTATTGTTTTTATTTTACTTTTACTTTTTAATTATTTTTGAATTAAAAATTTGCCATATTTTCGAAGGATGCTGCGTTTGTGTGTGTCTGCATAAATCAGTTAGCAACAAATTATAACGGAATTTAATTTCATTATATAATTCAAAAAAAAAAAAAAAAATTGCCGTTATATTTAAATGTTTGTTGCATTTTTATTTATTTATTTTCTGCTTTATTTTAAATTTAAATTAAAAAAGTCCTTTTATATTTTTTGTAGCATTTGGGAACAGATTTAAAAAAAAAAAAATCTATATATACACTTTTACCGTTACTTTTACTAAATTTCTTTTCCCTTTGTTTTGTATCTTTGCAGGAGCAGTCAGTCAGTCAGCAGCGGCCAGACGAAATTTGTCGCGCGCGAAAATATGTTCTACTCTTACTCGCATTCGCGTTTTTATTCATTCTTGCGCATACTTTTTTGTATGAAAAGAGTTGTTAAAAAGAAAGGGCAATAAATTATCTCTAGAATTTTCGTTAAAAATCTGTAAAAGCAAAGCAAAGCAAAAGAAAAAAAATGAAAAAAGAAAAATTAGTTCCTTCGAGTGGTGAAGTGTTCAAAAGGTGCTACATTTTTTTTTTGTGATTTTTTTTTTGTTTCGCATAAAAAATTAAAAATAAATTTATTAAAAAAAAAAATAAACATAAAAAAAAAATCGGAGTTGGAAATAATGTTGTAAGAAGTTGGAACAGGAATAGCCTCTGCTTTTTTTTTTTGGTAAGCTAAAAAAGTTTTTTTTTTAATAAAATAATAACTAAAAAAACACACACACAGTAGAACCAAAGTTTTAATACGCATCACTCGAAATTTTCGTGACAAAAATTTGGAAATTTCTGTTGATTTTATATAGGAACTATATGTTATGGGGTCTTAATCTGTTATCTGTTGCCTATGAAATCTATATTGTACCCATGGACTAACATACCAAATGTTTTCAACATATTTGAAGCAATTAACTTAATAAAAAATCTTACACGTCACACATATTTTGAAATAGGCATATTTATTTTGCCAAAAAGTTTGTAACGCATGAAAGGAGACACCGTAGACCCCATAAAGTATGTATATTACTGATCAGCTGGACGAGACGTGTCGATTTAGCCATGTTCGTCCGTCTGTCTGTAGTTACACGTTTCACTTGCTCAGTTTTAAAGATATTGAGATGAAATTCAAAACTTTAACTTTTCTCAGTCCTTCCTAAGCAGTTAAAAGTGCCACCCCCATTTTTAGGCACAGCGCCAATACAAATTTTTAAGTTTTATTTATTATTAAGCGATTTGTGTCAAATACAGTAGAAACATTTATACTAGCAACCCTAGGACCCATAGTTCAGTTGTGTCCACTATAGCATGTAGCTCCCATATAAATCTACCGCCAATTTTTGAGTTTTTACATAAAAAATTATTCATTTATTGATCGATTTGTCTAAAAGACGGTAAAAACGCTCATAAAAAGCAACTATTTACATACAAAAATTTATAAAATGGTGGTAAGTTTGTATGGGGGCTATACGTCAAAATGGTATATACAAACTACTTAGGATCGAAAAAAACAGAATTATTTTTATACGGTAGATTTGTATTGGGGCCAAACCTTAGAGTGGGTATGGCATTGTAATATTAACACACAAACTATCTAGAGCCGAGAAACGCTTAAGTTTCGAGTTTAAGCTCAATATCTTTAAAAACTGAGTGAATGGATCACCTCTTGACAGAAAGACAAACAGACGGACATGGCTAGATCGACGCGTCTTGATATGCTGATCCAGAATATATATAAATATATATACTTTATAGAGGTCTTAGTTGTCTCCTTTAATACGTTACACACTTACAATAAAAACTACAAAATAAAATTATTATTAAAATGATTTAAACGGTTTTTAAACGTTCGGCTGTAAGAGTAAGAGAGAGAGAGAGAGAAAATTATATGTGTTCACTCACTTACATTGTTTTTGTTTTTGACATTGATTCTTGCTGTTGTTGTTGTTTTTGTACTTAGTAAGTGATTTTTTTTTTTTTTTTTGCATTGTTTTTGTTGTTGATTTTTTTTTTTTTTTTCGAGTACAGTTTTACAACTGCTTGAACTAGACGACGCCGTCATCGTTCGACAATGGCGTCGATATTTGAAATAAATAAATAATTACAAACACTTCTATGTGCACTTTTATAATAACTATTTTGTTGTAGGCTTATACGATATATTTTATTTTATTTTCTGCTGTTGCTGCTGTCATCATATTGCGAATTTAAACAGGTGTCGTCGTCGTCGCGTGTTAAGAAATGGCGCCAGACTTACTTTATCAGCTAATTTTTTCATTCGTCCGTCCGTCCGTCCATCCATCCAGCCATTCGTTCGATCGTTAGACAATTAGAAACCACTTGAGATTTGCTCACGCAGCTATTTTACTTTGCAAACAAAAAAAAAAAAAGATAATTGTATAACCAACGACAATGTTATTGCAGTTGTGATTGTAGCTATTCAAAAAAATTGCAATTTAGGCAAATTATCTGCAAAACAAAACAAGTTCACGCATTAAAAGCAATTAAAAGTATTTCATCTCTATTCCAGAGAAACAAGGGATGATAATATGTACCACAAATAGCGGCGAAACTCTTTAGAATAGATGATTCGATAACGGTTGTAAAAGATTATAAAAATTATTAGGAACAAAAAAAAAAAATGCCAAGAAGGGGCGGAATGGGATATTAGTCTAATCCCAACATTCCCAATAATAAAGCAGACTTTAAATAAATTTAAAATCTATACATACATACTGTATGTATGTCATTGGGGATCCATGTAAGCCTGACTGAATTTGGTCTATCCATTTTATAAGTAACATAAAAAAAATCGATTTTTTTAATCACTTTCGGTGATTTTTTTTTGACAGCACTACCATGAACAGTGCCCACAACCGGGTACAACATTTATTTTCCCCAAAAATTAATACTTTTTTTTTTAACTTTAATGAATAAATTTTTGATTGAAGGTGTTGTTAACTTGCTTCCTTTACATCAAAAACCTAAGGGAGCACACAATAGGCACACTTCCCCTACAATAAAAGAACCTTTAACCTATTAGGAGTGGAAGAGTTCAAAACTTATGAGAACAATTTTTTTTTATCAAAATAAATTTAATCAAAAAAAAAATTGGCACAGTTTTGCGTAGTTTTAATTGTTTTTTTTTTTTTTTTCAATAACTCAAAATAAAATCCAATAATAAAATTTATGACAAGAACCAATGAATCATAATTTTGTTGTTGAGCTTACCAACGAGGGCTGTACTGTATATAAGTGTCTGTGAATTTATAAAAAATGTTCTATGCATGCCTCATGAAAATTCAAAGCTTTAGTTTCAATGTTTTTCTAAATCTATTTTTGTAGCTCTCATTTGCCAACTATTAACAAAACCGCCCTCGTCGTTAGGTATTACTAACAACAAAGTTGTCATCTAAATACTTTCCGATAAGAACGGCATTTGTCGCCAATTTTAACGGCACGTGTAATCATAATTCTTTACTTATGACTGACTGACTGACCGACCAAACCAACTGACTGACTGACTGACTGACTATATTATCGTGGCCTTCTTCTATAAGCTTAA
Source organism: Leucophenga varia (assembly GCA_018903435.1). Lineage (NCBI taxonomy): Eukaryota > Metazoa > Arthropoda > Insecta > Diptera > Drosophilidae > Leucophenga > Leucophenga varia. The sequence goes on along the minus strand of JAEIFJ010003018.1, from coordinate 857,801 downwards.
ATATAATGGAAAACTTATTGTGGCTGTCTATAGGCTATGTAAATACTTATTGCGTTTACTAACAACAAAGTTGCAACCGAAATGGTTTTACTACAACTGCTGCTGCTGCTGGCTATCAGGCATTGGTTCCGTGTAAATATTGTATTCAACACTGTTGCAGATTCCTTTTCCGCGACACGTTTTGCAACGTTTGCCCGAACTGTATCGATGGTGATGATGTGCTGCATGCTTTCCCCCCTAAAGCATTTCAAGCACTTCATATTTTCTATTTTTATTTATTTTTTTTTAATAGTTTATTCATTCATTCAGTTAATATTTACGCAGTTTCTATTATTTTATTGTTTTACTTTTTGCATATACCCTGCAATTAATGCAGGTTTAATTTTGTTTATTTTGGACGTTAACTGTTATTCATATCCCTAATTGTGGTAGTGGGCGTGCTACCCATAGAATCGATCATAAATTCATCGAATATTTTCGAAATAACTCTGCCGATTTCAATGAAATTTTGTAAATGTGTATTTTTGGGTCCAACTTACAAGATAAAATATATTTCGTTTTAGGAAAACGGGCGATTGGGCGTAGTCCCCATAGAATCGATACTGAAATTAATAGTATTTTTACAAGTATTTGAGAGAAATTAAATTCGGTATTCATGTTGCTAGGACCTGCAAACTCACGAAGAAAAATATTAACTATTGGAAAATAGGCGGTGCGCGTGGTACCATATAAACAAACCAAATAATGGAACTAGACAAAAGAATATATATATATATATATATATATGTATATGATCCCAGGCAATGAGCAGGCAGACGCTCTAGCCAGGAAGGGGCCGCAACTCCTTTAATAGGCCCAGAACCTAATTGTCCCATTGGAAGCCACACACTTAATGAGATAATACGTAATGACAGAAAACGTGCCAGGGATAAACACTGGACTTTAAAGCAGGGCATGCGACAGGCCAAATTGCTAATAGAGGGATTCAACTCTAAGACTACCAAAGCGTTGGTAAAGCTGAATAGAACTCAGCTAAGGATCATGACAGGTCACTGCAGACTCAGGAAACACCTACATGTTATGGGTGTAGCAAGCTATTCTGAGTGCAGATTCTGTGGTAGTATGAAGGAAACACCTATCCATATACTATCAGAATGTGTAGCTACGTCCAGAAACAGAATGTCATTGTTAGGAGGGCACACACTCTCCGTAGAGCAGGTTAGGAAGACCGAACCTATGAAAATGATTAGATTCATTCAAAGAATAGGGCTCAATTCAGAAATTTAGCAAGCAAGGGTGTACAATATCCCTTTCAGGAAGCAGTACAATTACCCCATAAAGCAAAAATAATAATATGACCCGAGTAAATCCGGGTAATTTAGCTATGTAAAATTTTGTATTTCTTGAAGTTTTTATAAAAATTCTCAAGTTCTTGGATAAGTTTTGTACAGTATTATGGCTACCACTTAAAATGTGTGTTCCAAAAAATCTCATAAGAGCTCTGGACACTCTTTATCATATAGTACAGTCTACTCAATGACTCAAGTATGACTTAAAGCTTTAACAAATCAATAAGATCCGTTTTTATATTATGTGTGCAGCGTATGCAAAACAAGCAAAAAAAAAAAGGGAGTGTGTTTGTGTGAGCGTCAGAAAATAAAAATTACACGCGCAAAAGAATTGCGCAATTTCATTTTTAAATGTATTCAAAAAGTAATAAAAATAAAAGAGGGGACCCTCGAGCAGCAGCAACAACAACAACAACAACAACTACAATCTAAAGTACAACTAGGAATGATAACAAAAAAAAAAAAAAAAACAACAACACGTGTAAAAACTTTAGTAAATGCGCGCCAAGTTCATAACTTTTTTTTTTTAAAATATAATTTACAATATTGCTTCTGCCCCAACTAAATAAACACTTTTTGCATTTTTGTAATTATTTACAATCTTAGGCACATTAAAAAAAAAAAAAAAAAAAAAAAAAAAAAAAATTTTAATTTATAAAAAATTCCCCCTAAATAAAAAAAAAATAAAAAAAAAAAAACTATTAATTTTAAAAAAAAAGTAAAATATATTTTTTTGGGGGATTTTGGGCGGATTACTTAAAATTTGAACCGGTTCTATCCAGTTCACAAACTTAAAACTTAACTTCTGTACAGCACTAAAGTCGACAGAGAGAGGCTAGGTAGACCCTTTAAATATTCTTGATAAACATTGAGAGGCGAGTCGATATATTGCTATGTCTTTCTTCCGTTCGGCCTGACGACTGCCGTAAGAAAACGATTATCTCGGAGACTAAAAAAGATAGGGCCACCATATTCGAAACTTAGACTCTCTCCTAAGCCGTCACTTTCAAATGTTTGGCTTACTTTCTTAAAATTGCAAAAGCAAGTCTATTTTTTAATATTTCAATAAACAAAGCATGCCTGAATTTTTATTTTTTTTTTTTTTTTTTGTTTATTTCATAAACTAAATTTTTGAAAAAATAAAAAAAAGAAAAAGTAGGCTAAGATTTTAAGAATTTAACCTAAGTCAAATGTCAGAAAATAGTTCATTGCAATTTATATTTTGATACTGAAAGGTTGTATAGTATATCCTGGAATAAAAGAATTGTGTAAAAAGAATTGTGTGAAAAAAGAATTGTGTAAAAAAAATTATAAATATGGCTTCGATTCCTGTTGCTGATGAAGTTGATGTTGTTGGCGAGGGTACAAATGTGTTAATGGAACCCGTCGATTTGCTGTCAAAGTTGCCGAATAATTTCTACGAGAATCTCGATTCGCCAATTTGGACCAAACGCAAAGAGTCGCTGGATGTTCTCGAGAAATTGTTAACAAAAAATCGAACTCTAAAGAACGCCAATTACAAGCTGCTGGTGTTTGCGCTTACTAAAATATTAGAAAAGAGACAGCAATGTCGTCTTGGTAGCCATTGCCGGAAATTGTTTGGCTATGCTAGCCAATCGTATCGGCAAAAAGTTCTCTAAATACGCAGCGGACTGCGTGCCCGTGTTGCTGGAAAAGTTTAAAGAGCGAAAGGCCAACGTTGTAACGGCGCTGAGAGAGGCAATGGATGCCATATATCCTTCAATTTTGTCTAGCATCAATGCAGGAGTGCATCGTGAATTCGCTTAGCAGCAAAAAATCCCAGCGTTAAAGCAGAGACCGCTTTATTTTTGACGCGTGCCCTGCCGCGTACAAAAAAAGAAAACGTTGAACAAAAGCTTCTAAAAGATTTGGTTTCAAATCTAATAAAAACATTGAACGAGTCTGATTCAAATGTGCGTGATTGCTCTGCGGAAGCATTGGCAAGTCTTATGCAGCTTATGGGCGAAAGCGTAATGCTTCCATTGCTTGAAAATGTCGATGCAATAAAGAAAGCGAAGATAAAACAATTCTATGCCGGACGCACCACACCGCAAACAAACACGCCGCCTGCTAAATCGTTGCCAAATAAGGCGCAGCGTATCCGTTGAAAATTTGGCAAAAGGCAAAACACGTACAGCCGCTTTCGGTGCATGCAACAAAAAACCTCGTTCCACAAGTCTGATTTCGTCGCGCGTAGATAAACCTAAAATAGCTGCCACCTTAAGTGTTGGTCTTGCTGTGGAACATGAATTTTCAACTTTGGAAATCAAAGAGAAATGTAAAAATATCTTAGGGAAATGATGTCTTATGTGGACTTGAGGATGCAAATTGCAAGAATCGGCTAACTGCAGTTTGGAGCATGCAGTCACAAATACAAAATTTTGATAAGAATACGCCAGGATTATCGCAAGTACTGCTACGCGCCATCAGTGAAATTAAGCCGGGACTCAAGGATGTCAATCTTCAAGTTTTAAAGATGAAGCTTCAAATAATACAAAAAATAGCACAGGCATTTCCGGTAACGGTGACTACAATCGATTTGATCATTGATCAAATTACTGAATTACTAGCTGACCCGGAAACTAATACCGCAGCTGCGGATGTGCTTAGTGCATTTGCAAAAGAAAGCTCGCTGGAGCACATAACCACCAAAGTTATGGCGTATGCGGTCGGCCATAAACCGCCCAAGCTTCAGGCGGCGGCATTTAACTGGGTCAATGGATCAATTATTGAGTTTGGCTCTCACTTAAAACCAAAAGTGTGGATTGAAAATGTGAATAAGGGTGTTGAGAGTACCAATCCAGCCGTTCGCATTGCCGCCTTTGAACTAGTTGGCACGATGGCCACGTTTTTTGGGCAACCGCTGATGTTTTTCTATGGCGAAAAACGCCTTAAACTCAACTTCAAACAGATTTCGATAAGAAAGTAAACGAGAAACCACCACCCTTACGCGTCATGAAATCGGCAGCAGTTAACAATTTCGGAGCGGGCGATACAATTGCCGATGACTATGCCAATGCCGAAGAGCAGGCAGATCTGCTACCGCGTGTTGATATCTCAACTTTAATATGCGAAGAACTGCTTGAGGAGATACGCGACAAAAATTGGAAAAAGAGAAGCGAAGGCTTAAGTAAATTGCAGAACATAATAACCGAAGCGAAACAAATAACGCCTTCAATAGGCCACTTGCCGCTGGTAATAGTTGAGCGTTTGGAAGATTCGAATGCGAAGATAGTGCAGGCTGCAATTTCCATCTGCGAACAGCTGGCCACAGCGATGGGCGTGAGTTGGAAACTTCACGTAAAGAAGCTGCTTCCCGGACTGCTGCATGCGCTCGGAGACAGCAAAAGTTTTATACGTGCTGCAGCAATAAAATGCATGGACGTCTTTGCCGTTAATGGCGGACTCAAGGCAATTTTCGAAGGAGACACTCTAGCAGATGCCTTGAAAAGCAGTTCGCCTGCGCTAAAGTCGGAACTATGGGCTTGGTTGGCTCTAAAGTTGCCAACGTTGCGTTTAAAGTCGATAGCGAAGGAGGAACTCTTGTTGATAGTGCCGCATTTGTATGCGCATCTTTGCGATCGCAATGCTGAAGTTCGTAAGAATGCTAACGAGGCAGTGATGGGCATTATGCTGCATTTGGGCTACGAAGCGCTGCTTAGTGCAACCGAAACTCTGAAGCCGATTTGTAAAGAGGATGTGCAGATAATTCTGCAAAAGACGCGTGTTAAACTGGAAATGCAGCCAATGCCGAATGCTGAAAAGCAGTTAACTATAAAAACGACAACGGCGAAGTCCATTAAGACGGATCGCAATGATTGTGGTGCTAAAAATGACGGAGTTGCCAAAACTGAGACTATAGAAACGGAAGCTACCATTGAGATAACTGATTGCACTGCAGCTGCTACTGAAAACTGCGAAGCGATGGAGCAGGGGAGCAGCAGAACGTGAAGAGATCCTCTTTGCTGGCTGTGAACAATGCAAAGAAACAACGTTTCGCAGATGAGCAAAAAATGAGCGTCTTGAAGTGGACATTCACTGCGCCATGTGCGGAACACAAGGCGCAACTCTTAGAACAGATGACCGCGGCAAATGTGAGTAAAAAACTTCTGAAGAATATGTTTCACGAAGACTTTGAGTTTCAGTTGAAAGCTATCGAAGAGCTAAGCGTTGACTTGACTGTCACCAACAACAAAACGGCGCTCATTTCCAATCTGGATCTCATCCTGATGTGGGCAACGTTACGTTTTTATGAGCGCAAACCTACGGTACATCTCAAGGTACTCGAGTATCTGACGCACGTTTTTAAAATGATTATTGAGGAAAAATATCAGCTAGCTGCAAATGAGGGCAGCTCATTTGTGCCGCATTTACTATTAAAGCTCGGCGATCCAAAGGACACAATACGCAATGGAGTACGCCACATATTACGTCAAGTGGTGCTCGCTTATCCGAGTAAAAAGGTGTTCTCGTTCGTCATGGAAGGCTTAAAATCGAAGAATGTGCGACAGCGTAGTGAATCCTTGGAAGAGCTTAACTTTCTCATGGAATCCTTTGGCATTACAGTTTGCCAGCCGTCACAGAAGGTTGCGTTGCAGGAGATTGCGCGTCAAATCTTCGATTGTGATAGCGCAGTGCGCAATGCGGCGCTTACTTGTCTGGTGCAGGCACATCTGCAGCTCGACGACAAAGTCTACAAACTGATTGGGCCATTGAAAAACAAAGAATTTTCAATGCTTAAGGAGCGAATTAAAGCGAATTCAAGCAGAAGAAGAAGAACGATCTAAATCGATCTAAATTTCCAAATAAACTGACCCCTTTGTAGTGTGTTTTGTGATTTCTTGTTCCATCGGATCCATCGCAAAGATGTTATGTTTTTAACTGCATCCATGGATAAGCAGAACTATTTTTTTGTGTTGTCTTTGAGTTTATTAAAAAGTTTCGAAAATACAGTTTAAAAATTAACAAAATTGAAAAAAAAATTTTATTAATAAGGATGATAAGGTGGTTCCTGTTATAACAATAGATCCGAAGACTGCATTCGACCTACTGAAGGGAACTTTTAAAGAATAAAACCAGGGATCTTAACGATCCCAATGAAATCTATACGCATAAAGGAGTACAGAAAATATTGCAGTTACCAAAAATTCCTAATAATAATAGCACGCACCCTGTACTACTTAACCTTCTCATTCTGCTGCTGCTGCCGCTGTTGCCGCTAGCTTTTGTGGTTGTTATTCTTTGTGCTATTTTGAGTTTATCGATTTCGTTTCTTTGAGTTGTAATTTGAGATATTGCGGCAGGCACATCCACAGGATACATGCTTATCAACAAAGAAAAATACTTACTACGTCGTTTCGATTGTACTTTTATCCTTTCGAATTGTGAGTTAGAACGTAGAACGAATTTCGTTTTCTTATTTTTTTTTTTTTTTTTTTGCTATTTTCTCTATTTCTGAAGCTTATTAACCAATCTGAGCGGTTAATTGTAAAATGTTTAGCAGGAAGCGGAATGAACCAGAACTACCAGAATAGACTAGTAAAGCTGAACAAGCGCATTTTTGAACATCAAAATTGTTTTATCTAGTGCAAAAAAAAAATGAATGTTTGAGAGAAAGTTTTTCGTAAAATATCTGGAGCTGTCAGAGTGTACAACGATTACCGCATTTACATGAATGACGAACTTCGAGACAAGTCTACAAAAAAAAAACGTGAACGAAATAGGAGGTGCAACACAGCGAGGACGACCGTCGCTGCGTCGGAAGGACCAGATCTTGAAAGTCGTCCGCAAGATTGGGATACGGTTTTGGTTTCTAGTAGTTGTGGACCATTCCAGCTGGGTGAATACTCTAAGTGATGCATGATGTAATGGCCATACTTATATACTTGTGTTCTGATATTTCTGAACATTAATTCGAAATCTTAAAATGAGTTACTGGAGTTTACAAATATAAATAATAATAGTTTTCTCATCTCCATTTTAAGAAAGTAGACCTATTCAGGGCTACCACAAATTTTTAAATTTTCGTCGGAAGCCTTTTTTTTTAAGGTTAAATTGTACCGAATTCAATATCGATCCTGCACATCCATGCATTTGAAACAATTCCGCAGTTCCCGTTAGAGAAAAGCTTCTGAGGTCTGTATTAAAGCTTTGATTTGACTAGGAATAGTGTATCTCTTTGCCGAGCTTACTCGACTTGCAATATTCTTTCTTGTTTCTTTTTTTTTTTTTTTAACAGTAAAATGAAAACAAAACATTTTTTGGAACAACGTAATTTGATTAGACTTGAGGTAGGTTTCGTTACGCTTGGCTGCCTTTCATTTTTTTTTTTTCGTTTTTCGTTTTAGTGTGTAAGTCGGTAGCAACTTAATTGAAGTTTTGGCATTTATTTTCATTCAAAATCAACGATTTCAATCAACTTGCCATGCAATTTTTGCAGTAATCTATTAAATCATACCACAAGACTGACAATTGGACGGACAGACGGACGGACATTTTGATTTTATTTCAATTTCAGTGTTAATCGAGTATTTATGCTTCTGAAATCCTGGCTTGATTGTTATTGAGAACTTTCGAATTTATTTTAGAAGTATTGGCAAAAATTCTTAAGTTTTCTAGAACGGATTGGAAATTTGTTTTTTTTTTAAATTTTCTTGTCAATCACGTTTTAAGGATTATATTTCGTTGTTTATTATGTAATTTGATTGAACTGAATCTTTCTAGACTACGACTCGACGGCACCTGTTGTTGTTTATGCCAACGACGAAGACGAGATTTTTTATGAAATTTGAGACATAATACATATAAATTATAATAAATCCAGACGCGTTGTTGTTTAGTTCTCAAATTTCCATCAATCAATATAAACATTAGTCTGTATTATTATTATTATTATTATTATTATTACAAATAAGACAATCCTGATCAATGGTCTGTTTATTTCGGAATTGCTGTGGAAAAAGCTAAAAAACCAAACAACCAAACTCGTAAATGTGAGTCAAGATTTTGAAGGTGTCCCCTCAAATTCTAAGTTTGCATTTTTGTTTTAGTCAACCAGTCTCGCTACTAAGATGTCCCGGTTATTTCCACTTTTTTTTTTTTTTTTTGAAAAAACAGAATCTGTATTTTAACGGACTTCTGTATTTTTTTTTTGACTTTTATTTACCTTTGTAGCGCATTCAAGTTTTTTTTTTATAGCTTCTATTTTTATTTTTGATTTGTTTTGCACATTTTTTTTTCTTGTATTTAATTGCAGCATTTGATTTGTTTATAAACAAGCAAACGAAAAAAAATGCAGGCTGCAAATGAAAATAAAAACAGTGAAAAAAAAAAATTAAACCAAACAAAACAAAAACAAAAAGCGAAAGACAAAACAAAAAAAAAAAACAAATCACCGGCTTCTCTTCGCTGTCTGTCGTGCAGTGTCGTGCCGGTCTTCTATTTTGCTTCTTAATTTGCTTTGCGTGCATAAAGCACACAAACACACACACACATACAAACGCAAACGCACACAGACACAAGCGCGCAATGCATAAAATAAACTTACGAATACACGTGCGAGTGCGCGCCAAAGCCAAAAGCAGCAGCAGAGCATCATTATTTTTAAAAGCAACAACTAAACTACAGCAACAAAGTAAAGTAAAAATAATATTGTACTTTTGTTTTTTTTTTTTCTGTTTTTTTTGTATTGAGTCGAAAAAAATGTAAATAAACAGAGAGTAAATATATTGTATGTTTTTGTTTTTGTGCTTATTACTTTACAAATACAACAAATTCTCTTTACTTTTTTTTGCATTCTTTGCTTTTGCTTTTTTTTTTTTTGGTACTTTTTTTTTTTGGTAAAAAAAAAAAAACAAAAAAAAAATCTGTCACTTAAAATTAATTAAATTAAAATTTTTGTGAAATGATTTGCTTAGAAAATGAAATTGTATTGCAAAAACAAAAACAAAAAAAGCTTTAATTGTGCAAATATTTCATGCAATTGTGAAAAAAAAAAAGATATGGCCATGTCCGTCTGTCTGTTTGTCTATTTAGAATTTATATAATTTTATATACCTACATACATACATATATATAGCAGGTAGATCATGTCTAAATTATATAGTAAATCTGTATGTATGTATGTATGTATATTATGTATATATATACATACATATGTATGTATATGTACTCATAGCTATCGCAGATCTTTTACTTATGTTGCACTCAAACAAAAAAAAATAACCAAACAAAACAACTCACTCAAAATTTGTGTCTTAAATTTTTCAACTAATATACGCTCTCTTACTCACTCACTCGCTCGCTTTCTCTCTCTCAAACGCACACGTTCTCTCGCTATGAATGAAATACATATACACTCTTTATGAGTAGAAAATAAAAGTTTTCTCTCTTTTCAACATTTAGGCTAGTAGCAGCGCAGCAATTGTCTACGTTTACAAGCAGCAACAACAAAAGCAACGTAGCAGCAGCGGCAGCAGAGGCAGCAGAAAAATCAAATAGGAGAGAAAGAAGAAGTGACCGGCGCGCAATTCAAAAAATCTTCACTTCGATTTGTGACGCCGCAACGTTTAAACGTGTCTCGCGCGTTGTACATTCTTATTTTGGCAACTTGGCTGCTTGGGCTCTGTGCTTCGTCGTCTCGAACTAAGAAAAATTAAAAAAAAAATAATATAAAAGTTCTTTTTTTTGTATGTTAAATTCACAAGAGTCTATTTTGAAAAAAAAAAAAATAATATATCAAGTAAATTCCAATTAAATTAAATTTGGAAAATAATTAAATAAATATATAACGGTGAAAAAAAATTCAAATACAAAAACGCAAGCAACAAAGGAAAAATAAAATAGTAACAAAAATCGCAGTACGAATACAAAAGAACACACACACACAACCAAACGAAAGTAAAATTAGTTTTGGTTTACCGTTTTTGATTTTTCAAATTCCTTTCAATTTAAAAATCAGCAAAATAAAAAAAAAACGAGACACTTGCAAAAATAAAACAACAACGTTTTATACATTTTTTTTGTTTTTTTTTTTTGCGACTGAGAGCGGCGCGCAAAGAACATAGAAGATAAAAAAAAAAAAGAAAACAACAGATTACAAAAAAAAAAAAAATTCTACTTGTTTCTTCCTGTGTTTTTGTCTTCGTCGCTGAAGGAAAAGAAAGCAAGAAACATTGTCATTTTGAACGTCGAAGTGTAAAGAAGCAGAAACAAACAAGAAAATTATTTTAACAAATAAATAAATAAAGTAAATTGACGTGAAGAGAACGCGCGCAATAAATAAATATAACCGGTAAAAGAAAAAAAAAAAATAAAAAAAAACAAATAAAAATAATATTCTAAATTGTGCGCGCAAATTTATTTACAAAATATAAAATTTTTTTTACATTTTTTTTTTTTCTTTTCACGCACAAATTGAATCTTTTCTTTTTTTTTTTTTGTTGTATTTGCATTATTTTTCTGTTCTGTTGTCATGCAGCAGCTACAAAGCAACAACTACAGCAACAAAAAAATCAAAAGCAGCAACAGCACCAATAACGGAACAAAAGTTAAATTTGTTTGCTGTTCTCGGTTTTGCGCGCAGAAAAATTGAAAAAAAATTGTGTTCTGTTTTTTTTTTACGGTGAAAAAGTGGAAAAAAAAATTGTTGTAAAATACAACAACAAAAATCAGAAAAGAAAATTTAAAAAGAAAACATTTAGTTTTTCTTCTCTTATATTCTTGACCACAACAACATAAAAAGTGTTTGACAAAGAAATCATTTAAAAGAACTCGGCTTGCGCTAAAAATTAAAAAAAAAAAAAAAAAATAAAAGACAAGACGACAATTAAAATTTAATAAACTGTTTAAATAATATATAAAAGGATAATATATATTATTAATTTTAAAACGAAAGTGTAAAACAAAAAAAAAAAAAAAGCAGCGCCTTTTTCTTTTTTTTTGAAAATATATTTTTACTGTTGTTCCCAACTGAAGAATAGCAGGCACTATTATAACGGTTAAAAAAAAATTTTTAAATTTGAAAAAAAAAAAAAAATTTTTTACGACAAAACTTGAAGGTAATTACACATTCCTTTTTTTTTTTTTTTTATATAAGTATGTATGTATGTGTAACAGCTTTTCTTTTATGAATCAGCAGCACAAAGCTTTTCATTTTCTTTGTTTTTAAATTCAATTTCGTACATTTGTGTAAATTTTTGTAAAGTTTTTCGTATTTCCCAACTATTTTTAAGTTTGGCTTTTGCTGTTGTTTATTTAGTTAGTTTAATTTTTAAAGTTCAGCCGAAAAGTTTGAAGTAAATTTACAGAAATAGAAAAAAAAATATATAAATACAAAAGTTTTAATAAATAATTTAAAAAATAAAAAAAATATATAAATAAAGAAAAGTAATAATTTTTTTAATTCTTTTTTTTTTTTTTAAATTTGAAATTTGTGATTGCTAAATATTTTTATAAAATATTAATTGCGCAAATTTTGTTCCATATTTTTATTTGAACTTTATTTTACAAAATTTTTACATTATTATTTTTTATAAATTTTTTTGATATAAAATAAAAATAATTAATAATTTTCTTTTTTTATTATTATCAACTTTAATTTTTTTTTCTATATTTATTAATTTAAAAATTTGTGTTTTATTTTTATTAATTTAAAAATTTTTCTTTTATTTTTATTAATTTAAAAATGTTTCTTTTAAGCTTTTTTCATTTTTATTATTAAAATATTTTGTACATTATTTAATTTTTTTTTTTTGTAATGAAAATTCAAAATGTAACGGTAAATTATAAAACGGCATAGCAACAACACTAAAAAAAAAATGAATATAGAACAAAAAAAAAAAAAAACAGTTGATAGTTTGCTGTTTTTTTTTTTTCTTTTTTATTTCTTTTCCTTTTTTTTTTTTTGTAATTGTGCACATTTTTGCGCTTCCTCTTTTGCGCGCTCCCCTCTCTCTCTTTTCGTTTCAACTTATCTTTTAATTTTAATCTGCAGTTTGATTTCCATTTATTTTGTGTGTGTTTTCTTCTATTCTCTTTCTGTGTGTTGTGTTGCCCATTTTATCTATTTGTAAAGATGCGTATGCGAAAAAATTTGTTGTAGTTTTTGTCCTTCTTGTACATACGCACACACACACACACATATGTATATATATGCACACTCACATTGTTGCAAAAACTTATACTTTTACACTTGTTTGTTGTGTGTACTTACGTAGTACGTACGTACGTGAAGCCGGTTATGCATTTTGTTGTTGCTGCATCTTCTTTGCCGGCAAAAATATTTTTCTTCTTGTTTTTTTTTTTTTTTTTTTCGTTTTTTTTTTTCGTTTTGTTTTTATTTTACTGTTTTTGCGTGTATTTTGTATTTTGAAAGAGTAAATGCATTTTTAGAAGCTTTATGTAACATGTAGAAAATAATTAAATATAAATTGTAGCATATTTTAAGTTCTTAATAAACTTATTTTTTTTTTTTTTTTTGTGTAAAAAATTTTATAATTTATAAAAAAAGGTTTCGTTTAATTTTTAAAATTATTTTTATTATTATTTATTTTTATTTTTTTTATATAATTTTTTTATTATTATTTTTATTTTAATATATATATTTTTATATTTTTTTTATTTTTTTTTTATTTTTTTATTTTTTTTTATTATTTTTATTTTTTTTTTATTTTTTTTTTTTTTTTTATTTTTTTTTTTTTTTTTTATATTTTTATTTTATTTTATATTTTTTTTATTTATTTATTTATATTTTTTATTTTTTATATTTTAATTTAAATTTTAATTTGTCTCTTGCATTTTGTATGTTTTTATTACTATTTATAATTAGAAAATTTTATTAGTCATAGTTATTACTTCATTTATTTTTATTTATTTATTTATTTTTTTTTTTTGTTATACTTGTCTTTTTTTAGGTGATAAAATGCAATTATTTTTTTTAAGTTCTTCTTTTTAGTGCTTCATTCTAGTACAGTGTTTGCTACTAAAAGCGAACAGTGTTTAGGTTTTACATCGATACTCTAAAATAATTTAAAAAAAAAAAAATTTTATTTCATAATACAAAAATATAGAAACACATAAAAATATAAATTTATTATGAATGAAATTGCACTATACTATATACGTATATATATATTTATATATTTATATACATAATAATCTTAAAGATTCACACAAGTATGCTGTTGAGATGATAAGCGAGCTACCGGGTGCTAATTAGCAATTTAGAAAAAAAAAAGAAAAAAATAGAAAAGATTTCGTACTTTGTACATTTAAGTTGATTATACGCTATACAAAATATTGGAAGTATTTAAGTAATATAAAAAAAAAATTTTTTTTAAAAAAAATCACAACTCTGTTTCCGTTTTCTATTTAATTCAATACATGCGATTTTGTTTTAAACGATTCAAATTCGTATAAAAAAAGTGAAAGAGAATTCCGACTTGTTTCGGGTTTTTTTTTTTTTTCATTCAATACAAATCCGTACAATTTGTTGTAGTAGTGTACTAAATAGTCGCTTAACTTTTACTTTTCTTGTTTATATTTATTTTGTGTTGTTGTCGTCAAGCAAATTATAAAACGTAAATTAGTTGTATATATTAAAAAAAAAAAAAAAAAAAAAAAAATGAAAAAAAAGTGAGACGCATAATTAATGTGAAAATTTTTAAACTGGCATAAATGCGCGATAACTTTTGGAACTTGTGCTTAATTTTTTTTTAATATATTTTTTTTTTTGGCAATTTGAATACTTAAGACAAAATATTAGAATTTTTTAAAAATTGAAAGAAAAAAAAAAAATTATACATATATAAGTTTTTATATATATAAAGAAAATTAATTATTGGCGCCAATTTTCTTGCGTTTTTTGTGATATATTTGATTTAGATGAGACACGCGTGTTACAAATTTAAAAACTAAATGTACAGCGCTGATATAAAATTAAATATATTTTTTTTTAATAGATTTTATTTTATAGTTATATATTTTTTATATATAAAAAAAAAAAAATAAATTTTAATCAATTTTATATTTATTAATTTGTCCTTTTTTGTTTTTTAATAATTTTAGAAAACTTTGTTTCGTCACAACAAAGATCAACAACAGAAATAAAAAAATAAAAAAAATGGCTGCCAATACACAAATCTTTAATAATAGTGGCAACACTTTCGGTACAACACCACCAACACAAAGCATATTTCCATGCGATGATATCTTCAGCGATGTCTTTCAATTTGGCTATATTACACCCGATCCAATGGAATTATTTGATTTTGAATTACCATCGATTCACGGCGATTTACAAAAGATTGCATTAGATGATGATCCAATGAATGAGAATTGTGGTGTTGGTGGTTATGATGATTTTGAAGATATGAAACCAAAAATACGCAATGCTGATTGTATGTGGTCAACACATTCATCGAATGGCACCAACAATAACAACAGCAGCGGCGGCAACAATGTAAACAACAGCAACAGTAGCAGTAGTAGCAGCAATTATAATATAAATTCTTCAAATTCAAATCATAATAATAATTGCGGTGGTGTTGCTGTTGGCGTTGGTGCTGGCAATGATGGTCATAATACAAATGGCGTTAATTCAGCAGCATCAAGTTTTAGTGAGAGTATGTCACATGCAATGCCGCTGGCGGCTGTATCTGGTATAAATACGCAACAACAAATTAAACAGGAAATTGATGATAATGATGATGATGATGATTATGAACAGACAACAGCAACAACAACAGTAACAGCAACAGCAACAAGAAAACCAATGAAAACAATGACAACAATCTATACAAAACAACAGACGCAACCAACGACGTTGATCGTGGCAAATAATACAAAATTCATGCAACAGCAACAACAACAGTCGACAATGCTTAGTCTTAAAGCCGATATTAAATTTGAGTCAAATATTAATGATGATGATTATGAGCAAAAATTACAAAAACATAATATTCCAAATCAACAACAACAACAGTTCAAGTTTTGCCGCACAACATATACCGCCAGGCGGTTCATTATTACGCAAATCAAATGCAATTCATGTACAACAAACACAAAAGAAATATCAACAAAAATTACAAATGCAATTGCAACAGCAACAAAATAAGAATAACAGCAACAACAGCAACAGTTGTCTACTAACACCAACAACACCGACAACAATAACAGCAAACAGCAGCAGCAGCAACAGTAATATTCTTGCACCAAATTTCATGCGTCCTGATACACCACACAGTTTGGATGATGATAATGTTGCAGCTGAATTTCGTCATAATGTCGACTTACGCGCCTGTGTCATGGGCAGCAATAATATTGCATTGGCAAGCGAATCGCAATTAATCGATCATTTGACACGTGAACTGCAAAATACAAATAAGACACAAGTTGATAATTTATTTGCTGGTTTACCGCCAACATTTAATGAAGTTATGGATTTCATTGGTAATCAGCAACAACAACAACAGCAGCAGCAACAACAAAATACAAACAACAAATCCTCAACATCGACAACAATAATACCAGCAACATTGCTGCAAGATTGTTCATCATCATCGACAACATCAAATACTTTATTAAGCAGTTCTGGTTTTGCTTCCGATTGTGATACATCCTCAGATGATGGTGAATGTTCATTATCGGATTCAATATGCGATTCTGCATCATCATTGCTAATGGCAAACGATGTGAACGGTAGCAGTAGTAGTCACAGTCACAGTTATATACGTCACAGCGACCATAGTTATGTACGTTGCAAGGATATGTCTATGGATGATTTGGAACCAAATCTAGAGACACCCTCCGATTCTGGTGAGTTATTGTATGGTTTCAATATGCATCATTTTTTCTTTTTATAATTTTTTTTTTTTTTTTGGACCAAACTCAAAACACTCCCTAAGTGAACACCACAACACTTTCTCGATTAAAGTTTTGTTTCTGTATTTATCATTTATAAACGGCTCCAATGCAGTTTGACTGAGTTTTTTGAACTTTCTGAAATTAATTTCGATGATTTTTTTTTTTACGTTTTTGTGTTGGCGTTCTTTTTTTTTTTTTTTTTTTTAGAATTTTCTGTCCATATGTTGCCACACATTTCCGTTTGGCATTTGTTGTAATAAAAAGAAGTGAAACGAAACGTAATACAACTTCATACGTCATAATGATGTTCATAATCATTAATTATTATAGTAAAAACGCTTTGCTATTGTTGTTGTGGTTGTTGTAGTCGTCACCCACATTTCGCACGACAATGCTGCCGCCCACATTTGTTGCGCCGCTACAACTGCAAGCAATCGACTTAGCCTCTTCTTATGCTTCCCTCTTCCTCTGTTGCTAACGTGTCTAATCATGACGTTGACGTTGAAAAAAAATAAAAAAAAAAAAAATCAATATTATATTTTTTTTTTCTTCTAAAAGCAGCTTTGCTACACTTCATTCCACTACAACTAATCCACCTACGCCAACAGTAAACGTAGTAAACTAGTTCTCAAACCAATTTACTTACGTTTCTTTTTCTTACGTTTTCACATGCGCGCGTTTTGTTTTTGTTGCTGCCGCGCCTTTTTTTTTTTTTTTTTTTTTTAAATGAACACCATACTTGGATTTTTTTTTTGCTGCCCCGCAGACAGTCTCATACCGCAAGTGTATTTGCCGGCATAAATTTTCATTGATTTTCTTAAAATTTTTTTTTTTTTTGCATTATCCTTGCGTAGCAGCAGCAGCAGCAGTGCCACGCCTTTGTTGTTTTCTTTGTGTATTGTAATTTTTTTTTTTTCTGGTCGTTATGGCACTCAAGTGACTTTTTATGGCTCATTATGTCGTCGTCGTCGTTGTCGTTGTCGTCCATCATGCATATTATAATATGGCGTCATATCCGCATCCTCTTAAAAATGGCACGAGACGACAACAACGACGAGTGTTGTTGTTGTTCTTTTTGTTGTTGTGCTGCCTTTTTGTGAAATTGCCTTTTTTGGTAGTTTTGTTTGTGTACGCGCTGCTGCTTTGTTTTTTTTTTCTCATTTTTTTTTTTTCTTTTTTTTTTTTTTTTTGCTTCTGCGCAGTTTTATTTGCTTTGCTTTTGTGTTAGTTTCTACGCCCAAAAATATGCAGCATGTTTTTTTTTTTTTTAAATAATTTATTTTTATGTACCACTTCCGTAGTAGTACTCTACATACTTGTCGTCGTCGTCGTAGTCATTATTTATTAATTTTTTTTTTTTTTTTTTTGACCAACACCCTGTTTTCAAGGCTGTCTGCTGTGTCAGTCTATTTCTACTTATAATAATATCTATACTTACTCTCTCTCTCCTCTCTCTCTCTCTTTCGCTCTGTTTTTCTGTTGCTATGCAAACATTTTTGGCGCGAAAAATTTGTCTTACGTTGTTGTTGCTGCTGCTGCTTTTGTTGCATAACTTTAGGCTTTATAGCATGGAAAATATTATATATAAATTTTTGTATCTCTTCTTTTGTTGTCTGCACTTGACAGCAGCAGTAGCGGTAGCGCATGGTAACCAAACAATGAATGCCGGCGAGATAACGATGATGACAAGTCACACTGCTGCTGCTGCAGACAACAGCTTCCCTTCTTTTTTATTTTACTTTTTTTTTCTCATGTTTCCGTATCGTTGCTAATCTGAAGTGAGCAAAAAAAAAAAAAAACGCCCATAATTTAATTTTTACCGCACCCAAAAATGTTTGCGCTTGGCGCGAAAAACGAATATTTAATGCGCTACTATTTTACTCATGTTACAAAACGTTTAAAAAATTAAATAGTTCAAAAAAAAATAAATAAAAACGTTTATTTAGCTGCATGCATGACTTTCTGTACAAAGTTTACGCAGCAGCAGCGGTTTTTTTTTTTTCACTTTGTTTTATTTAAATATTATTTTTTGTTGTTGTTGTTCTTTTTGTCTATTTGAACAGATAATGCATATGTATGTGTTTGTGTATATTTCAACTACCTCTCTCTTGCCACTTTCGTTTAATCAATATACAACAACAACAACAAAAAATCGACAATAAAATGCACTCAATGCTACATTCAAATGCCGCGTGTTCTTATTTGCAAACAACAACAAAATAATAATAAAAATAATAATAAAAAAACGTAAAGCTCAACGAATATTGCACATGCATACACACACACACACACACATACATACATGCATACGCGTGTATATAGTAAAATACGCAAAAGTCAGTCATCAACAAAAGTTTTAGTTGTTGTTTTACCGGTTTATTTTATATGGCGGCGACTAAATACTGAAAGAGAGCGAGCGCATCATGTGCGCATCACAGAGAAAAAAAAAAAATAATAAAAGATAGTGAGTGAGTGGGTGCGCAACAGCATTTTTGAATGCACACACACACACACACGTACAGTTGCATAGTAGACATAGTCGCGTAGTACGTAGTATTGTGAACTTTTTTTTTTATTGCAGTCATAATTTTTTTTATTTGTTGTTGTTTTTGTTGCTGCGCGCGTAGTAGTAATAGTATTTTTTTTTCATTTATTTTTTGCATTGGTTTTTTTTTTTTTTTTTTTTTGAAGTTGTTGCGCGCGCAATTTTTTTTTTTTGTTATTTTAAATTTGCCGGTTTTTAAATTTTTCATTCAATTTTTTTTTTTTTTTTTTTTTTTGTAATGTGAGATTTATTTTTTTAAACTGTTTTGTAGGTTACGCCCCCTTTTTCTTTATATGACTAATATTTTTTTAAATTGTTTTTATGTGTATAGCGTATTAAAAATTTGCATTTAAAAAAAAAAAAACAAATTTATTTTGCATGAGATACATTTGTATCTACAAAAATAAATTTTGCAGCGATTAAATTAAATTCTTATGTTTCGATTTAGCTGCGGACTGACTGACTGACTGACTATGTTGCTAAGCGCACTAGTTTCAAAAATTATGTGTAATGTTTTTTTTTTTTTTTAAGTCTTTAAAATTAAATGACCACAGGCAGCGTGTGTGCTCGTTTATTGCTGTTATACGTTCTGCTGTGTTAGCAAATTATTTTAGGTTTCTGATGTGATTTTGCAAACATAAAAACTTTTGTGAAATTGTTGAAAGATTTGGAAAAAAAAAAATAAGAATCAATAAATCGCAATACGCCCACACAATTTATAAAAAAAAAATAAATATTTTAGAACAACGAGTATGGACATTTGCCAATAATAATCGTAATACAAAAAAATATATATTTTATTTATTATTATTGTTAATTATGGAGATAAAAAAAAAAAAAAAATGATTCAACGCAGCTGTTTTATGAGTTGCTATCATTTGGTTCTTGCAGAACATGTGTAGAAAGTTTAATAGCTTCTTCCTTCGACTGCGGCTTTTATCTTTTTTAAATTAGCAATTTTTTCTATTTTATTTTTTGTGTTGTCAAGCATTTTGGATAGTTTTTTTTTTAATTAGAATATAAATAAAATATTTTATTTAATTTTTTATTTGTTAACGCTACAATTGCGTAGTCCGTTCGTCTATCTCTTTTTCGCTTGCTAATCAGTAAAGTTAAAAAAAAAAAAAAAAGCCTCTTAGCTGCTGCTACGACGACGACACCTGTGCGCCATCAACTTAGCACCGAATTAAATATTTCGTAAAAGCAGTGAGCGAGAGAGCAGCAGCGGGTGTGTGTTGTGAAGCGTGCAAACGAACATGTGTGATAGTAAAAAAAAAAAAAAATCATAAAACAAAACTAATGCGTATACGCACTGTTGCCATATCGAAGTTTTTTTTTTTTTTTTCAATTTGAACTTTTTTTTTTTTGTAACTTATCAATTTTTTTTTTTTTTGTTTATCGCAATTTTTTCTTCTTCTTCTTTTTTATTTATTTATTGGAATTTCGCACTTTACGCATTTTAGTTGTTGTTGTGTGTGTTATACTTCGTGGTTTGTTGGGAGCGAAGAAAAAAAAAATGTTAATGAACTAAACCAAGGTCGCACGCAATACCATTAGCAACGTTATAACAACAACTACAACAAACATAATTATATATAACTGGGGAAACATTACACGAGGGGTGTTTACTTTTTTTTTTTTTTTCTTAAATTTATTTAAGATATTTTTTTTTTTATGTTTTAAACTTTTAATTTTAATATTATTTAAATAGATTAAAAAAATTATTTATATTCTTTTTGTTTATTTATAAAAAACGTGCCACTTAAAAAAATATTATTAAAAAAAAAAAATGCAAATATGGTACACGAGCGAGCGTACTAGCAAAAATTCGATAAACAAAAAAAAAAAAACAAAAACAAAAAACATTTGTTAGTTTCTTTGAGCTCTGATTATGATGTTGCCAACTCAAGCAAAATAAGGAAAAGTCATTAAAAAAAAAAAAAAATTTATTATAATAAATCGAATAGTTTTGTGAAACTGGTTTCTGTGTATATTTCTGCTGATTTTGTTGTTGTTGTTGTTGTTGTAGTAGTTCAGTTTCTTATTGGATTTTTATAGTCTCGCTTAATTTGCGCGTTTAAATAATTACGAATTCTTTTTTTTTTTTTTTTTTACGGCGACAATAAAAACGGAGGGAAATAGTGAGTGTATAAAAATGTGGGTGGGTGGGTTTATTTCAGTTCGTTTCGTTTCTAATTGTTACTGCTATCTGCTATATACGAGTATATATGTTTTTTTTATAGGGTTAAGCATAGTAGGAGAGGCAACGCAACTTAACGCTACGCAACGACGATAGTAAAAATAAAAAAAGTAGTAAAATTTGTGATGAGATCATTTTCTTATAATTTTTTTGTTGTTGTTGTTTTATTTATGCATGACATAAGCAGCATATTGTGTGTGTGTGTATGTGTGTGCGTGCAAAGCGTAGATGGGGGTTGTAAGTTTTTATAGCATAAAAGCAAAAAAAAAATTTGATAAACAAAAATGCAAATGTTTCTAAACGATAAGAAGAGAAGCAACACAGCAACAAAGTAGAGGGCAAAACCACATCAAAAAAAAAAATAATAATAATATAAATATTTTATTTACTGTTATCTCCTCATGTATACAACAACAACAACAAAAACACATAACAACCCTACGACCCTTGCTGCTGCCTCTCATATTTCTACATTAATAAATTATTGGTAATCTCTCGTTTACAAGAAAAACGCTTGAGGCGATGGCAAGTAGGAAGCTTTAAAAAAAAAAAAAATGCTGCCTAGAAACAACGCAAAAAAAAAACGTAGCAAATTTGTTGTATTCAAACAAAGCAAACGACAAAAAAAAAAACAATAACAACAACAACAAAAAAACTGCTCAATGGAAATCAATTCAAGCGTCTTACAAGTTTAACGTAAATGGTTCTTGTTGTTGTTTTTTGTTTCGTTATAGTAGTAACGTAACGCTCTTGCTTTGTTGTTGTTGCTGTTATTTAGCAGAGGCAGAGCAGCGTCGAATTGGCGTCATACACTGGTACTGGGTACTGCTGCTGCGCTGCGCTGCTGTTCAATGAATTTTATTTTCGCACACGTGTAGCAATAAATTTTTATGCTCAAGGTCGTCGTCGCGACGCTGCGCGGTGCTGCTGCTGCGGCTGCTGCGTCAGTAAGACGAATATGGCGTGTTTGACGATAAAATAAACGTGCAACTGACAACTTTAACTACGACGACGATCGGCGTTGGCGCCGTCGCCGCTCTTAACAATAAAGGCGGGCGTGTACACTATATAAGTATGTACGCAATGGAACCAGCCAGAGCCAGCAGCAGCAGCAGCCAGAGACATTAAAAAATTATCATGTTCAATGCGTGCTAAAAAAAAAAAATACAAAAAAACCAACACTGACAAACTGCGCAGATGCTGCAAGAGTTTGAAAGAGAGAGAGAGAGAGAGAGAGAGAGAGAGAGAGAGAGAGACAAAGTGCGTAGGGAAAAGTAAGGGAGAGCGAGCAAACTGCCAAATCAATCTTTGATAATGTTTTGTGAAAGAGCTAAAGTAGTTTTAATTAATTAAAGAAAAAAGTCAATCAGTTTAATTACTAAAACAAAACGAAAAAAATTTATTTAAACAATAAAAAAAAAAAATTAAAATAATTAAAAAAAAGCGATGTTATAAAAAGAGTTAAAAAAAAGAAGAAAAAAATTCGAACATATAAAAAAAAAAACATTAAAAAGGGACAAAAATTGAAAAGTTCTAATTGCTTTTTATGTAAAGAAGTTAGTGAATTCTATAAAAAAAAAAATGTTTTTTTTTTTTTTTTTTTTTTTTTTGTTATGTTTCTTTTCATTACATGCAACAATGTGCTGAATGATTATTGTTTTTGTTGTTGGTAATAGACTAGGCAGGCAGGTTACCTGCCACGCCCTTGACGCGCAGCATTTTTTTTTTTTGAGTACTTGCAACGTGAATAAAATAAGTTGTAATTTGATGATTTATCACATAAAGCCCTCAGGGCTTCAGATTTTTGTTTTTTTTTTTTATTTTGAAGTTGTCTTTTTTTTTTTTATTTTATATATACATATTTTTTTTTTTTAATTTCTTTTATTTTTTTTTTTTTAAATTTATTTAATTTTTTTTTTTTTTTTTTTTTATTTTTTTTTTGTTTATCTTTTTTTATTTTTTTGTTTTATCTTTTTTTATTTATTTATTTTTTTTTTTTTATTTATTTTTATTTTTTTTTTTATTAATTATATTTTTTTATTTATTTATTTTTTATTTATTATATTTTTTTATTGATTATATTTTTTTAATTTTATTTATTTTTTTTTTTTTTTTATTATTATTATTTTTTTTTTTTTTTTTACACATTGTCTCGACTATTTTTGCAGACATTTTGGCTATTGTTGTCATTCTTGTACATTTTTTCGTACATAAATCTATTTTCTATGGTCGCAGTAGTATGTATTTCCATTATTTTGTCATCATATATCATTTTTTATTATCTGCAGAAGCAGCGGCTAATTTTGTACGCAGATTTTATTTATTTTTTTTTTTTTTTTTTTGGGTGCGCATAAATTTTTTCCCCTCCCATTGTAAGACTTTAGTGGCACTGGAACACCACAGCTGCTGCTGCTTTTTATTAGAACAAGGCTGGAGAAATGTGTTTGTCACGTTTTGCTGCTTGTGTGATATGCTGCAGCTGTGTCTAAATTTAATTTAAAAAAAAATGCATTTTTTTTTTCAAATCTTCGAAAATACATTTTTTTCGTATCGTACATGACGTATGCGTAATATTTAATTGTGCAGATTTATCATACGCAGATTGCTCACTTTTTGCTCGTTCTTCTATTTTTAATATTTTATTATATTTTCTTTTTCCTTAAATAAACCAAATAAATGATGTAATAAGTTTTAAAAAAAAAGTTTTCATGAGTCTATTAAAAAATTATATTCAATCATTTTATTTCTAATATTTTTATTTTTTTCTTTACTTTTTATTTATTTATTTATTTTTTTTTTTTATTGTGTTTACTTTTTATACTTTTTTTTTTTTCTTTAAGTTTTGTTTTGCTTGTCATTTTTATTGTTTTCTTTTATTATTGTTATTATTGCGAAAGAGAGTGAAGCAAGAAAAAAAAAAAGAAAAAATTAAAATTCTTGTTTTATTAGCCACAGACAATCAACGGCGACTGGCGACGACAGTGTAAGCAAAAAAAAAATTAGAAAAAAAAAGATTTTATGCGCGAAAGTAAATAAGAGAAAAAGAGACACACCCAAAAAAAAAAAAAAAAAAAAACAATTTACATATTTATTTGCTTCCCTTTTTGCTGCTCACTAGCGACGGCGGCGGCGCTTATATTTTTGTTGTTGTTGAAGCAGGTTTTTCTGTTATTATTGTTGTTGTTGTTGTTGTTGCTGTTTTTTTTTTACTTTGTAATTATTAATTTGTTGTTGTCTTTTCTTTTTCTCACTACTAGTGCAGTCATTCATATTATTCGCTCTCTCTCTCTTTTTTTTTTTTTAATTGTAAATAAATTCTCTGTGTGCAAAAATGATTTCATTCTAAGCAAGCAGCTTAATTGTTGTTTATTTTCTTCTGTCTCACTTCTCTGTCTTCAAATAAAATAATTTCTTGGAATTTTTATGAATTGTTAATTTTGAAATTTGTATCTTTATTGTTTTTGTTTTTGTTGTTGCTTTTTATTAATAAAATTACAAAACTTGGCAACGAAACAAAAAAAAAAAAAAAAAAATGATCAGCTATGTTCTCAAATATGCTTTCACAAGTCTTGTGTTTTTAAAATAGGCGTTTTCTTTTCGTTTAGTTTATTTTTTTTATTCAAACTGCAAAAGAATCAATATCGAAATTTTAAAAATGAATCGAATCATTTAAAATAATAAATTAAAAATAAAGCGCAACATTTGCTTTTTTAAAAACATTTTCCCACGCTCCCACTCTATGCACAAAAGTGCATCTTTTTTTTTTACACTTGTTCAACACTGTTGCAAAAAAAAAAAAAAAAAAAGGAGGGAAAAAAAATATGTAAGCGCATCATTTATGTTGTTATTGGGGTGTGGTAGAGTTATACAGTTGCAACAAATCAAGATGTAGCAAGTAGCAAGCAAGTCAAGTCGTTGAATTTAAGAATTAATGATTTAATTCTCGTACATTGCACTCTTTCAGTGTTTTAAAGTAGGTGCAAAGGTTATAATGTTGCCTGCTTGCTTGCTTCCCCTACTGCTGCTGCTGCTGTGGAGCAACACATAAAAGCGCTGCGCTGTGAATGAAAATTTTCACTCTCAATAGTAAAAAAAAAAAAAAGAAATATGTAACTGTGTGTGTGTGTGTGTGCTTTTTTGTCTCTTGCGCAATTTTTTTATTATTGCACTTGCCGCCGCGCCATACATTTGCGCTTTGCTGCTTTGTCACTGTTAATTTTTTTTTTTTTTTGTATTTTTGCATTTTTTATGCTGTTCTGCATCACTGCATGCGCAGTGATTTATTATGTTGCAGCAAGTAGCAGCAGCATTATTGTGGTTTTGTTATTGCAACTTGTTGCTTCATTCATTCATAGCATAAGTGTAGGGTGCAAACATATATTTTTTGTGTTTTTTTTTTTTTAAGCAGCATCGCTGTTAACATTTTGCACAATTATGCAACACTGTGCAAAAAAGAGAGCGAGCGAATGAGTGCAAGTGTGCAACATTTTGGTACAAAGAAACAGCAAAATTGTTTAAGAATTATTTTGGTTTTTTTTTTTTTAATAAAATCTTTAAATACTTTTCTTCATGCGCGTGTGAAAATAATGTGCTGCATGCATGTATAACACATGTGTGTGTGTGTGTGTGTGTTTCCCACGCCTGCCCGCAACACTGTTTTTGCAATTTGGCGCACAATTTGTGCAACATATGTGGAAAACGCCAGCAGCAACAACAGTAGGGCAGCAACAAGACAAGATGCTACGCTGCTGTTTTGGTTGCACATGCAAATATTTATTTTTTTTTTTTTTTTATATTTTTTGACAAAAAAAATACATTTAAAGCGCGAAAATGTCGCTGCCACACATGCATGCAACACAAAAGTAAAAAATGTCTATACTTATATATAACAACATTTATTAGTTGCATGCTACAAATTGCTTTTCAGAAAAAAAAATGAAAAAGATTGAAAAATTTCACTTGATGCCGGAAATTGTTGCAATATGGTTGGCTTCATGCGGCATGTTTTTGCTGTTGTAATTATTATTTAATTGTGCAACCAGCGAGAGTGTCTATAGCAACAGCGCGGCTATTTATATAAAACTGTCTAACTGACGTCATTGGAAAACAACAACAATAACAACGACGACGACGACGGTTGCAATTTAGCATTAGAAAATGAAAGAAAGAAAGAGCGAGAGAGAGGAGCCGCCTCTGCTTGTTCGAATTGCAATCGCCGCCGCCTGCGTATTGCTGCGTATAGGCGTAGGCGAGGCGTTTTCCGTCATAGAACGAATGAATGAGCACAACATATGTTGCATGCAATAAAAATAGCACAAAAACTAATAAAATTCTAGCATGAGATTTTTTTGTTTTTTTTTTTTTTTTGTTTCTTGGGTGGTGATGCTGCCGCTGCCGCTAGTAGGTAGCTCATCAAAAGGATAACCTTTACCTGCTGTCATAGGCAGAGAGATTAAGGCAAGGCATGCATGCTGTGTGTGACAAGCGTGTAATCTTATTTTATTTATTTTTTCTTTTCTTTTTTTTTTTTGTATCTATTTTGCGCGTCATTGAACGCTCGGTGTGCAGCATTTAAGTTCATTTTAAATTGAAAATTTTATCGTTTCTCTACAACACTCAGCTCAGCAGCAGACACAGTCGTAAATTAAATGATTAAACAAAGTCTATGACATTTTCTTTCATTCTTTTTTTTTTTTGGGCTTTCTATTTTTTTTTTTTTTTTATTGTTAATGGCAGGTCTTTTTTTTTTTTTTGGTAAAAGGTTTAGTTTAAAGAAAAAAAAAAAATAAATAAACCAGCCGCCGCAAGATACAAAAGACAAAAAAAAAAAAATCAATTTACATTTTATCAGAATTTTATAGGCCATCAAAAAGTGAGCGAAACAGGTTTTTTCTTTTTTATTTATTTATTTATTTTTTTTGTTTAAGTCGCGCCTTCCGCTTCTGAATTCTGTCCGTCTGTCTGTCTGTCTTGTTGTCAAGTGCTGTGCAATTGTTGTTGTTGTTGCCACACCAAACCAATAACCTTGCGCAATCTATGCTGTTGCTGCTGTTGCTGTTGTTGCATGCAACAAATCAACCAAGCAACCAACCAACTAACCAGCTAAAGCGAATTACTATATTTACAATTTGATTTGATCTTGACTTGAATTCGCATTCTAAAGACTTGACTTGGCAACAACAAAAAAAAAAAAATTGCTGTTGCTACTCGCTAAAGTAAATGTCGTCGTCGTCGCTGGCAGCTAGCAACATTTTTTTTTTTTTTTTTTCAAAACAAAAAACAAGTTTTGCTAGTTTCTCTGAAGCAAAGTTTTGTTGTTTTCATTAGAATTTATTGTAATCAATTGTTAAATTTTATTATTATTGTTGTTGTTGTTGTTTTTGATTCATTATTGGAATTTTAACTAACTTTGAATGAGTTGGGATTGCTGCTGCTTTGTTGTTGTCATCTAATCCGCGGAATTACCCAATAATTGTATATTTTTTTCCATGAAAAACAATTTGCTTTGATTTGTTAGTCACATGCACCAATGCAAAGTTTTTTTTTTTTTTTATATGTTCTGCAGGCGCCATTTATTTGAATCTTTTTAAAGTTTTTTAGTGATTTTACACATAACATAAAATTTTTGTAGCGTATTGCAGATTTATTATGGCAAAAAAGAAAATGTTGCTTTTGTATTTTGCTACCGCCTGTTGCTAGGTCGTCGTCGTTGTTGTTGTTGCTGCTGCTGCTGCAACATTCCTTAGCTCGCTGACGATGACAGCAAAGCGCAAAAATATGCAGACTACATTGAATGGAATAGTTGCTCCAACAACTTTTCTGTGGCACATAGAGCCAAAGACAGACGGACAGACGGACGGACTATGCCGCTTTTTACACAACCTCAAATCACAAATTTTTTATATATTTTTTTTTTTTTTTGTTTTAAATGAGCCAATATGATTCCGGTTTTAAGCGAAGAAGGAGATACCTTAACATTTTTGTCAAAGTTGCTGCACATGGAGCACGTGCAACATGTAGCAAAAAAAAAAAAAAAATTGTTTGGTGAATGGCCAAGCAGCAGCAATGACGATGAAATTGCACATTGAAAGTTGTTGTTGCTGTCGTATTTTTTTTTTTTTTTTATTTATATTGCAACATATCCTCTTGCAAAATATGTCTTTGAAAGATTTTGTTGCATTTTTTTTTTTTTTAGAGGTCATACAGTGTCTAGTAACTAGTTTTTCCGTGCTGGTGATTGTTGTTGTTGCTAGTTATTTGGGTTAATGTAAAACATTTGAAATAGAAAATTGGCGCGCCACATTTAAAATTTAACAAGAATTCGTGTGTTTTGTATTCTTTTGTCAGTTAGCAGCAGCAGCATCATCATCATTTCCTGTCTGTGTGGCATATTTTTATGCGCTGTCATCAACATAAAATGCGCTTGCTTGCAACATTGTTGCCATTTTTACTAAGAAAAATAAACTTGAGACAAAAAAAAAAAAAAAAAAAGATTTATATTTTATGCCGGCAACATTGCTGCTGCTGCTGTGCCAGGAAGCAAAAAATAAAATTTTAAATAATAAAAAAAAAGGGTCAGACGCATTTTTTTACATTTCTGTCAGTTTTTTTTTTTTCTTCTGCTTCTTATTGTCCGTCTGTCTGTGTTAATGAAACTGAAAATGCGCAGCATCATTATTGACTGACAATACTGAAAATGATGACGATGACGTTATTATTGTTGTGTGTGTCCTTTACAACTTGTTTGTGATTGGCAATGACTTTATAAAAAAAAAAAAAATAATAATAATAATAAAAAATCACTTGTGTTGTGTATATATAAAGTAAAAAGCTGCTGTTCCTTCGTTATTAGAGATAGAAACAGCCGATAACTGAGCAACAAAAGCAAACCCAAACGAACTGAATCGTCGACGAGCATAATATTTGTTGCTAAGTGGTATGCTATGATGTGATGTGATGTGGTGTGGTGTGGTGGTGTATCATCCAGACTAGAACCAGACACCACAAATGCAGACAAAAACAGACAGACAGACAGTCTGTATAAGATAAGACTAGCAGAAAGACAGAAAGAGAGAGCATTAATTTGTGCACTTGAATGACTTTATGTTGCTCCTTATGATATTGCTGCTGCTGCTGGTTGCTGTTGTTGTTGTTGTTGCTCTGATGACGTTTAGATTTTACTGCATTGGTTTCAATTTCGCTGTCTTTGTGGTCACAGACAGACGGACAGACAGTTAAATGTATCTGAAACGTTTCTTGATTTCATTTAAAGTTTAACTTTTAGTTTGTATGTTGCTCACTGTTGCTGTTGCGGCTGTTGTTGTTGCTGTTGCTGTTATATGATGATGTTAGCAACTTGGACTTGATCTTGGTTATTTCTTGATTTGTATTTGTATTTTTTTTTGTATTTTTATTATGTGTGTTGCATGCAAGAAACTTGTTTGATGCACTTGTTGTTGCCGTCATCATTCCTTTGCTGCTTCTACTTCTCCTCTTACCGCAAATCAAGCTGCATATATATAGTTTTTTTTTATGGTTTTATGCAAATGCTGCATACACAATGATGACAAGTTTTCATGGGAAAATAAAAGACTCTGAGTGCTGCGCAAGAGTTATAAGGTAAAAAAAAAAAAAAAATAGGCTTTTTTTTTTAATGATTTGAATTTTTTGATTATTTAACATATTTTTTAGAAAATATAGCTAAAGAAAATATTTTTAAAAATTTTTTTTTTTTTATTACATTTTCAAGTTTTTTTTTTTTATGCAAGAAAAATATTTTTTTTTTTTTTCAAACTAGCAACATTTGTGCAAATAAAAATAATAATAAAAAAATGCTTAACTATGTAAATAAAAGATACAAGTAGCAAATGTTATCTTATTCAAATATGTATGTAAATATACATAATATACATATACTGTACATATGTGTATATATAATTTGGCTATATAATTTATTATTTTTTTAAGCAATTATATATTTGCCTGCCTGCCTTTGTTAGATAAATAATTTAAGTGCGTACGCAGTTAGCAACAAAATAAATAAAAAATAAACTTTTACGCACTTTTTTTTTCTCGAATTTTTATTTATATAAAAAAATAATAAAAATAGATATTTACACACCCACTAATTGCGTAAATCAAAATTAAAAAAATAAATAAATTTAAAATTAGACAAAAAATATATAAATTTTTTAAAATGTTTATTTTTATTTCATGCAAAAATAAATCAAATAAAAAAATTTAATAAAAAATATTACGCATACGCAATGTGCTGCAAAACAAAAGCAGTGAAAAGCAAAAGCAATGCAAATGCATTAAAAAAAAAAAAACAAATACAAAAAAAATATTAATGACAATAAGTATAGCAAGCAAGCGGCGGCGTATATGTAGTGCTATCTCTTTTATTTGTTTTTTATTTATTTATATAAATTTCTTTTACTTTTTTTTTGGCACAATAATATGTAACTCTCGCTCTCGTGCGTTTGCTTTTCTTTGGCGCGCGCTCTCTCTCTCTTTCACACATACATACACTCACACTGTTTAGCTTTTGAAACATTCTAAAAATGTCGCGAATATTTATTTTCTTTTTCTTTTGCTTCTTCTTTATTTTCAAATATCTTAGCCTAGCCTGCGTTTTGCTTTCGTGCCTCTGCTGCTTCTTCTTCTAATTGATTATCATTATATTTTATGTGTATTTGTGTATTTGTGTGATTTGCTTTTTCTTACTTTCTTCCTCCAATGTACGCCTGCCTTTCTTTCTGCTTTTATGCTTTAATTTTATTTTTGGGCTTTGTTTTTTTTTTTATTTTTATTTCTTTCTTTTTATTATTTTTGTGTTTGTGTATATAAAATTTTTATGAGGCCTACTTGACGCCGTATTTGTAGCTTCTTCTTTGCTGTTGCTATGCGGAAAAAAAACTGGCAAAAAAAAAAAAAAAAAAAAAAAAACTTGTGTGTATGCCACAGCACGTTGCTCTTTACGCGGCAGCAGCAGCAAACTTTGGCTGCTTTGCTGGCATTAACGGCTCTTATAGCATTTCTATTTAATTTTTTTTTTTTTTTTTGCCCCTCTTCCCTTTATGTCTTTCTCTCTGTCTGTCTGTCTGTCTGTCTGTCTGTCTGTCTGTCTTTAGGTCGAACGGTTTTCTAGTTTAATAAATTTTCTTTCTTAGCGTTAATAGTTTTAATAATAATAATAAAAAACAATTAAATTTTTATTATTAAAAACAGTTTATATAACGGTACTTTTTTTTTTTTTTTTTTAAATTAGGCCTAATTTGTGAAATTAATTAAAAAAAAAAAAAAGAAATCGTCTTAAATATATAATTAGCGGCGCTTTTTTTTTTTTTTGGAAGCTATAAAAATTTTTTTTTTTTTTTTGGAAGCTGGAAATTATTCATAGATTTTTTAGCTTTATTTTCTAATAAAGTCTTTATGCGTTATTTATTTATATACCATACATACTTAGACATATACATATATATCACCGATTCTAACCAAAATCGTATTGTCGCCATTTGCGCCCACTCGTGCAGACAGAAGTGGCATTTAATTGCTTGCAACATTTCTTTCACTTTTTTGCCTGCATGCCATGCCGGCTAAATAAGATTGGCAATGATTGGTGGCTGTTTTTTTGTTGTTGTTGTTGTTGGCAAAAACAACAACGACAAACTGTCGCCAAAAAGCTAATTTTTCTTTTTTCTCTTTTTTGTGGCATCCCGCAGCGGCAATATTTTTTTGTTGCATTAAAGTTTTTTTTTCTTTTTTTCGGGCAAATATTTTTCTTGCATAAAATAAATGTCGTCCTGTCTGTCTGTATCATATTCATAAATATGAAGAAGAGCATATTTATTATTAATGCAAAGAGTAATAGAGTAAGCAAAGAGTAAGTAATAGAGATCTTCTCAAACATTTATCTTTTAATTTATCTAAGTTTTTGTATTTTGATTAAATAAAAATGAAGAAAATTCTATAGAAAACGGCGTCGTTTTATTTTTGGCCAAATTTATTTTTAGAGGCAGCAGAGCAACAAAAGTGAAATGCTAAAATGTAGACAGACGACAACGTCGACGAAGACGCATAAAATAAATAAAAATAAATAAAATAAAATCTGTGTAAATTGCTGCTGTTTCTGTGTATTGCTTCCTGAATTTTGATACGCTTAAAAGTCAAGCAGCATTGTTGTTGTTGTTGCTGTTGTTGCTGTTGTTGCTGTCTAATACGTACAATGTTAATCCGCTTTTTTCTACTTGAATGGAACGAAAGTACGTACGGAACGCTTTGCTCTAACTCTAACCTTTCTTTTAGTTTTTTATGGTGTAATGCCTATAAAAATGGCGTTGCAATGTTTGTAAGAGCACCCAAAAGCCACCCCAAAAAAAAAAAAAAGTGGCGCCAATGACAATGTTATCATCTCTAGGGAGTCTAGTATAAGTGGGTGGTGCTGCTGCTGCTGCTATATGACATAATATTATAGTTTGAGCATGTCTGGCTCTGTATAATCCTCATCATGCGCGCCAAATGACTGGCATGGGGCATGAGAAACATAGGCAAAAAAAAAAAAAAAAAAAAAAAGCAAGCGTTTTAGCATATTTGTGCTCATAAATTTTTGTATCGGTTCTATTTGTATTTCTGTTCTTGTTGTTGTTTACTTGCGTGGCGTCATCGTCAACGTAGTCAGTCAGTCAGTCAGTCAAGTCAGTCAACAACAGTTGACGTAAATACATTTTGAATTGCTGTGGCCTACTGTGTATGGCCTTACTTTTTAGGGATGGTACTCTGCTGGCTACAACTACAACTCTGCTGTGTCTTCGTACAATGAACTTGCTATGTACGCGCCTAGGCAGCAGCAGACACAGCAATATTAGTGGCGCCTAAAAGACATTGACATTTGTCTAGTTTTATTATTATTATTTTTTTTTTACTGACAAGTTTATTTTTATATAATATAATAATTTTTTTTTTTTTTTTTTCATTACAGATGAAGAAATCGATGTTGTCTCGGTTAGCGATAAAAAGCTACCAACAAATCCTTCAGCCAAAGATCGTCGTGTTATACAAACAAAAGTTGCTGATAAATTCTCATTTGCACGGATTGTGAAGACCGCATGCGGTGTACGTACAATACCGCCAAGACGTCGCGGTTCCTATGAGCTGCCATATACACCGGCCAGTAGTAGTCCTGTGAAGTCTGTTGCTAATTCACGTTATCCATCACCAGCAAGTACACCATATCAACAATTTACCGCAGCAGCATCACCAGCATCAGCAACACAATGTAATGCTGCTGCTGCTGCTATTGGTGGTGGTGTTACAGATATAACCAATTCACAACATGCACTTTTGGATAAATCACGCAAACGTTATGTATTGGCAACAGCAGCACAAAATGAACTAAATGCTGCTGCAAATGGTATGCCACCAGCGAAAAGTATCGTGGTAAAAAATCAGCAGCAGCAGCTGCAGCAATTACAAATACAAAACATATTAATGCTGCTGGCATAATAAATGCAACAACGGCGGCAACAGCAGCGACAGCAGCAACATCGTCTAATCTAACAGCAACAACAACGCCATTGAGCAGCAGCAGCAATGCTTCATTGTCAAATAGCAGCAACAGCTTATTTAAGCGTCAATTCAGTTTGGATGAAGCCGATACAATTGAAAAGCGTAATTTACACAATGACATGGAACGTCAGCGACGCATTGGACTCAAGAATCTTTTCGATGCATTGAAAAAGCAAATACCAAGCATTAAGGATAAAGAACGTGCACCAAAGGTCAACATATTACGTGAAGCTGCCAAGCTATGTGAACATTTAACGCGTGAAGATCGTGAATTAAGCGAACAGAAGTTGCAGCAAATGGAACAGCTTAAACGTAAAAAGGAATTGCTGGAACAATTGAAGAAACGCAAGGAATTGCAAGTGGCACGCATGCTGCAGCAAAACGTTTGATAGCGGCAACAAATAAAAAAAAGCCGCAAGTAGCAGCAGCGTAGGTAAAAAATAAAAAATAATAATAATAATGAAATTAAATGCCTAAATTCTAAAAAAAAAAAAAAAAAAAATTATATATTTTTACTAAAAGAAAAAAAAAAAAAAAAAATACATACTACGTACGTACAACGACAAACTTGTTGTTGTTGTTGTTATGGTTTAATAATGAAAGAATGCACGGTTTTACTTATATACTATATACATATATACTATACATACTACTACTATATACTAACGACGGAAAGATTTTTTTTTTTTTTTTTTAATATTTGATAAAAGTTTCATTTGAAAAGAAGCAAACAAACTATAATTTTTTTTTCTATATTTAAATAATTTTTATATTTTACTTAAGATTTACATAACAATGAACTTCAATATCGGTTTAACTATTAGCATACATACAAAAAAAAATATATATACAGAAAATATATATAAAAATAAATAAATAATTTAAAGCAAAGCATACAACACATACACAAGGCATATACATATATATTTAATTAAATATTATATATACCTATAAAAAAAAATTAAAGTAAGCAGCAACAAAATTTTATTGATTTATACAATGAAAAAAGTTCATTTAGAACTTATGCTATATATACACACATATATATAAATATATATGCATAATATTTTTTATATATAAACTAAAAAAATAAAAAAAAGAAGAGGAAGCAGCAGAGCACGGTTTTTTTTTTATATTTAAATTGTTTAATTTTTGATTTTTTTCTATAAAAAACTTAGTGATTTAAATTCGATTTATGATTTTTGATGTGATATTTATATATATAAATAAATATATATATAATATTTTTTTTATTGATTTCTAGTAAAAAAAAAAAAAAAAACGACATTGTTAAAAAAAAAAAAAAAAAAAAACAATTTAAAATAATGTTATGAAGTAGCAAGAAAGAAAGAAAGAAGTACATGAAGAAAAAAAAAATATATATATTTAACAGAGACGACAAATGTGAACAGACAAAGCAACGAAGTAGCCAAAATCGAAGATGACGACGTGAGATATTGTGGTGTTAGGTTTATCAGAAGCGATATACTATATATGTTGAGATGAATGCAAGAGAAGAAGAAGCATACGAAGTGAATATATACAAAAATTCTACTAAAAGAAAAAGAAGAAACAAAAATAAAAGCAATAACAGCAGCTAAAATAGTTTCTTAACGAAAAAAAAAAAAAATAAAGAACCGAGTTTTTGTTGGTGTTTATTTAATTTTTTAATTAAATAAAAAAAAAAACATTTATTGATTTTCTGCTAACTCGCAGCTAAAAGCGAGCTTGAAATGAAGGAATTAAAAAAAAATAAATAAAAAAATAAAATCGTGACAACTTAAAATAATAAAAAAAAAAGGAGACATGCAACGTAAAGTTGATTTCTTTATATATACATATAAAAATGTTATTTTATATATACAAAAAAAAAATATTTATATATATATATACATAATTTAATATACATATAAATAAAATATGTAATTACATATAAAATGTTATTTAGCTTATAGCATAGTTTGGCGCATGGAGTTTTTTTTTTTTTATATATTATATATAAATAATTATATATAATTTTTTTAACTTGTGCTTTTATTTTAATTGATATAATATTTTTTTTGTACGCGGCTTATAAATGTATATTTTACTAATATATATAAAATTGTTTATGATTAAAAAATAAAAGAAAAAAAATGTTGCTGCTTACAAAAAAAAAAAATTTTTTTTTTAATAAGAAAAAGAGATATGAATTGATTTTTTCTACAATAAATGCGCACTAGAAACGAAATAGAATTAAATATATACACAATATATTTAAAATAAAAATTAAATAAATAAAAAAAAAGTTTTGAAAAGTTTTTGCTAATAAAAAATTTACAAAAAAATGAAAAAATAAATGTTTAAACTTTTCAAGCTGATTAACTGTCGATGTTTTTTTTTAATAAGCTAAAAAAATATATACATAAATATATATATATATTTTTTAAATACTAATTACGATGAATTAAGAGTGAAGCGCAAATGCAAAGTAAAAATATAATAAAATATAAATAATATGAATAATAAAAATATTATATATTTTTTTTTTTTTGGCTTAAAATAATTATTTAAAAAAAAAATATATATATGTATATGCAAAAATGTATGCGAAAAAAACTATATTTATATGTGTAACACAAAAAAAAAATTATATACATACTTATATATATTAAATATTTATACATAATGTTATTTAGATTTATATACACATAAAAACAAAAAAAATAATTCTTACACAAGTTGACAAAAAATGAATAAAATGAAAGTAAAAAAAAAAAAAAAAAATAATAATTACCTATAAAATAAAATAAAAAAAAAAAACAATTATTAAATATTTAAGAAATAACAATGAAAATAAAAAAAAAAACAACAAAAAAATCATTGAAAAAAATAAATGGTGCGTATTTACCCGGGAAATATATTATTAACGATTGAAAATATATTAAAGAAGTTTACTTTAAATATTTTATATTTTTATATAAAATTTAAAGTGAATTTCTTTATTATTTTTTATATATAAATAATATTCAACTAAAAACTTATGAAATACAAAATGAAAAAAAAAAAAAAACAAAGAATAAAAATTAAATCGAAGAGTTACTAAAAAAAAAAATACGGAAATATTTGCGCTTCAATTTTTTTTCCTTTAAGTTTCTATGGTTTTTTGTCGTTAATTAATTTTTTTTTTATATACTGTTAACAAGTAAAAAACAGACATTTGTCTTTGCAAAAAAAAAAAAAAAAAAAAAGAAAAACGAAAAAGAAAACACTCAGGCAGTTATATATATAATAATATATATATAGTATATATATTAAATAATTATATAAGTCAAAGCATCTGTCTTACTTTTTTTTTTTAAATAATAAGTTTTTTTTTTTTTTTTTTTTGGTAATTTCCTATTTGGATTTGTATATAAAAGCATTTACTAAAAAAAAAAAATAAATAAAATAAAAAATAATTAAATTTAAAACATTTATACAAGCTTATATAATTAAGAAATTATTAAATATTATACATGAAATTTTATTACATAACCACATATTAAACTAATATTTTCAAAATATTATTAAAATAAATTTTTTTTTTATAAATATAAATATTTAAAATTAAACAAAACAATACGCTAAAATAATATTTGTTATAAAAAAAAATTAAAAAAAAAAATATATAAAACAACGTTGTAAATAATAGAAATATATATAGTAATCTCGTACAACAAAATGGAATTTTCTTTCTATATTCTATACATAAAAAATAATAAAATAAAAAAATATAATATAAAAGTAAAGAAGAAACAACAACAACAAATAAATACCAAATTGCTTTCAAACATATTACTATATACAAAAAAAAAAATAAATAAAGAAAAAGAAACAGAAATAAAATATAATAAATTACAATGGCAAACACACTCCAATATATAATTACAAACACACACACACATAAACCACACACATGTATATTACATAAGAGTCAAATTTACAATACACAACAATGTACAATAGTTATTTATTTATATATATAAAAAAATACCACATAGACAAAAAAGAAATAAAGTGCTGAATAAAAATAATAAAAAAAAAAAATTCTCACTATACAAAACCGTACAAATTTTTAAAACGAAAATAAAATAAAAAAGTTGAAAAAAAAAAAAAAAACAATATATTGTATATAAAAAAAAATAAATTAAAAAAAGAAAAAAAAAAAACAAAATAGACATGAAATTTAATAATAATAAAAAAAAATATTTTTTTATATATATACAATAAATGTATATGTAATTCTTTTTCTTTAATTAATTTATTGTTTTGTTACTATTAAAAAAAAATTTTTTTCATATATTTATGACTTTATGTTTCAAGCGCATTTTTTTTTTAAATTAAATATACTTAAAAAAATAAAAAAAGAGTTAAAAATACATAAATATATATACAAAATAAATGTATATATATACAAAAAGCAACAATAAGTGAAAGCATTAACATAACCAAAACCTCTGAACCCTCGCATGTTGAGAAACGAATGGATATATTTTCAATAATTACAAAAAAAAAAAAAAAAAAAAAAAAATAAAAAAAATAAAAATTAATTAATTGGTAATGAAATATTAAGTTTTTTTTTCTTATATATATATATTATACATATTTTATTTTTTAATTTAGTTTTAATTTAAAAAAAAAAAAAAAAAGAAAAACACAAAACCATAATTGTTATAAACTGATGTGAAATACTTTACAAAATGTAAATACAGAAAAAAGCCAATCATAAAAAAATAATAAAAACAATATACATATTTTTATTATTATGATTATGTATATTTATTTTTTATGACATAATATATAATTTTCGGTTATAATATTTTTTAACTTGTTATACAGTTACTTATGTATATCTAAAAGCAAAAATAATAATAATATTAATATTAATAATAAAAAAAAAAAAAAATGAAAAAATATAATAAAAAGAAAAAATCATTTTTATGTACATGAAAAACAAAAATTTATTACAAAAATGTTAAACGAACTTTAATTATAATTTACTATATATATACATATATTATATATAAAACCTATTTTTTTTTCAAATTTATTTTTACTTAAAAACAATATAATAAAATAAAATAAAAAACACAAAAAAATCAATAAAAATTTGTAAAACGTATTAAAAAAATTTAAAAAAGTTGTTATTATTATGTTCTGAAGCGGGTGCTAAACAGGCTGTTTTGCAAGCTTTGACTAGCGTAAATGCTGAGCGTGCATGATAGTTTTGATGAATTTTTTTCTTCAAGATGAAGTTGTTGGCGCAATTTGTAAAATACTGTTTCAAAGCTAGTGAAATCAGCGAAAAACTAATTTTTTTTCTTTTGGAACTTGGAAGCTATTACAATTTTGTGAAAAACCTAGTTGAACATCAAAGAGCGAGTTCTGAAAGTCGATTGCTGACTTGACTTTCAGACTAAGAATATCTGCATACGGATTTTTTTATACAAGATGTGTACGCTAGGAAAGGTAGTGGACGCCTAATATTGTGCTTCTGATTAAGAAGATGTTAAGCAATGTGCAAATGTGTCAAAATTTTTGGTATTTTTGGACAGTGAAGTCTTTCAACACAAATAAATTTTCATTCTCTCTTCTTTCTTTATATTATATTCGATTTTTCAAGGGTGCCCACAACCGGGTACAGTTTTTTTCTCCAAAAATTTGTTAAACTACAAAAATTTGTATAACTTTTTTCCACTTGAAGGTATTAACTTGCTTGCTTCCATATAAATGTTTTTTTTTTCGTTCAAATGTATTAAAGAGGCAGATGCAGGCATGACAGATTCTAGAGTAAAACACTACTCAGTAGTAGAACCAGAAAAAACTAGGAAAATCGTTAACTTTTTGTGGAACAGAAGCTTAAATACACGTCACTAGAATCTTTAAGGAGTTTATGTGTATCCGTATCATATCGGTGGTGCGTACATACGATGATATTAGATTTGTTATACCCTGCACCCAAAGGGTAAGAGGGTATTCATATTAAGTTTGTGGGGATGTATGTAAGAAGGAGGTAAGATAGACCCTATAAAGCATATATATTCTTGATCAGCATTGGAAGGGGAGGTCGAATTAGCTATGTCTGTCTGTCTGGCCGTCTGTCCTGCTAAATGTCATATGAGAGAGATTATCTCGGAGACTATAAGAGATGGGGCCACCATATTTCAAACTAAGACTAAATACCTAGTTTCATACAAAAATTCGAGTATGTGAAATTTAAGATTGTATGGGGGCTATAAAGAAAAATGGTCGTGGTACCTTGGTTTCGATATTTGATGAATACATGCATAAATAAAACCTATTTTCGTACGAATATTCGAAAATGGGCGCTAAATTTGTATGGAGGCCCTACCTCAGAGTGGGCGTGTCATTCTTAATTTATCACACAGACTATCTAGGTCCGTTAAAAGTAAAAGTTTTGAGTTTCAGTTCAATATCTTTAAAACTGAGCGAATGAATCACCTCGCTATAGACAGACAGATAGACGGACATGGCTAGATCGACTCGAATCTTCGAGGTAATCAAGAATTGGGTCTACGACCTCTCCTAACACTACATGTAACGGGTATAAAAATTATGCAATTTGCTGAAGCACCAAAGAGAAAGGTAATTACGGTGTAACCGAATACTTAGCATTCTTTTTGACATTTATTTTGCTCTATAAATAAGAAAATCATTTGATGTACCCAGTCATATGTATGCATATAATATTTTGGTTTAATGTGAAATTTTCAAAAGAATATCGTAAAATATTCACATGAGTCATAGGCACAATTTTATTTTGATGATTAGAATTCATTCATGAATCATGAAATTTATTCTATACGAGTGCAATTGCGAAAAATAAAAAGAGAAGTTGGTCAATTGAGCGGGTAATCGAAAAGATACCGTGGACCCAGGCGTTGAAGATAGAATAATAAAAATAATAAAGTAAAGCAAAAACAAAAACAAAACAAAAATGTCATCAATGAGCAATCATTCGATTCGCGTGACGATATGCTCTCTTCTAATGACATCAACCTGCGCTATGGCGCTACGTGGGTGGAAATAACAATGACGCTGATTACGCCGATTACGTTTTGAACGACGTTTGGAGGTGTCGGGCGTGGGTACCAAATGCCGGCCGGCCGGCCTATCGGCCGGTCTGCCTACAAATTTCGTTTGGAGCTTTTTATTATTTCGATGCAAAATGCATTCATTCTGTGAATTTAGTTCATTTGAA
The DNA here is from genome assembly GCA_018903435.1 of Leucophenga varia. Lineage (NCBI taxonomy): Eukaryota > Metazoa > Arthropoda > Insecta > Diptera > Drosophilidae > Leucophenga > Leucophenga varia. The sequence continues at coordinate 817,014 of JAEIFJ010003018.1, read as the reverse complement.
AATGTAATTTAAGTGGTGGCGGGTTTTTTTTTTTTCAATTGCGTTGAAAAACGCGATTTGTACTTTTCCTCGTGAAATTTAGTTTCAATTGGATTAAATTTATTAAATTGCTTTAAAGCAATTATTTGTTTGTTTATTTTTTAAACATTTTTGTATTTTTATATAATTTGCTAATTTAAATATTTTTTTTTTTGTTTCTAGTTTTAGTTGAAATAATTCATATTTCCAGAAATTAGAGACAAAAAAATAGAAAAAAAATAATTTAAAAAACTTTTAATTGCAAAACACAATAAAAAATGTTTAATTTTTTTATGTTGTCTCCAGAACAAATCTTTCAAAGTGAAACCCGGTACATTGTCGAACTTCAGTTAGCAACAGAAAGACAAAATTTCAAAGTGTTCTAATGCTCAGTTAGATAATGCTCTTCTAAATGCAGCCAAAAAAAAAAAGAAACCTGTTCTGTGCTGCATTTAAATATAATTTTTTGTATTATTTTATTTATTTATTTTTTTTTTTGTTTAAATTTTGCAAATAAAAAAATTTCATAAATTAAATAAAACAATTTAATTTATTTTTATTTGCCATTTATTTTGTATGTGTTTGTTTTGTTTTGTTATTGCATTTTGCTTGTCAAACTTAATTGAGTACAAAGTTAAAAAAAAAACAGCAAAAAAATGGCAAAAAAAAAAAACATAGCAAAAAAAAATAGCAACAAAAAGTAAATAATGTGAACAATTTCGCACACAAATGACCTTCACCTATTTAAGCGATGGCGCGGTCAAAGCAGACAAAAACAACAACAACAACAACAACAAAGCCAAAAGCAACAAGAACAACAACAATCATACAAAACAATGGCGCGTAAAAACAAACCAAAAAAAAAAAAAAAAAAAAAAACAATAAAACAAAAAAAAAAATTGCTCTTCCCTGTGTTTGTGTTTGTTTGGCATTTAATTCTTTGTTTGTTGTTGTTTGTATATTCACATTTGAGTTGAGTGTAGGTACGCTTCTATTCAAATTTTCTACAATGAAAAAAAAAAGAGAATTGCGATTTTTTTGTTGATTTTTGTAACGAAATATTTTCATAGAACAGTATTCCAACGTGGATTTTAAAACATGCAGCACTGCACAAATAGTGTCAACGGGTATTATCAGTTTGATGGAAGGTTTGTGACGCAATGAATTTATATTGGGAATTTTCTCGCAACGGGAGCCAGTCAACCCCCCCGGAAATATTTTTGCCAGAAGATTAGGGCTGCCGACCGACGAGGAGGAGAGCGTTGAGCATATTCTTTGCAGATGTTCAGCCGTATGTAGCACAAGATTCGAAATTACTGAGAAAGTCTGGAAAATCTGTCTGAGGTGTCCAAGATCGATATAAGAAATTTTGTTAAATATATCAAGAAATCCGGGTTGTGGTAGATAATCTGTCCCTTATCTTAAGAAAAAAAAACAAGGAAAAACGTTAACTTCGGTGGAACCGAAGCTTAAATATCCGTCACACGAATCTTTGAATAGTTTATGTGTGATCATCAGTAGCTTATATACATTTATAAATATATATTTGGAAATAATTACTTTTCATATAGATGTTCGAACATAATAAATAAGTTTGTATAGGTGCTATAGCTAAAAATGGGCGTGGCACCTTGGTTTTGATATTGGATGTCATTAGAAGTGTTTTTACCCAAATTTGAGTGAAAAGTTTCATAAATAATACCTATTTTAATACAAAAATTCGAGAATGGGCGGTAATTTTGTATGGGGGCTATATCTAAAATGGGCGTGGCAGCTTGGATTTGATATTGGATGACATTAGAAGTATTTTTCCCAACTTCGAGTAACTACATTCATAAATAATAGCTATTTTCATAGAAAAATCCGAAAAAACAGTAAGTTTGTATGGGGCTATACCTTAAAATGGGCGTGGCACTTTGATTTTAACACTTGAACTGCTTAGACCTGAGAAAAGCTTGTTCCGAGTTTCAGGTCAATATCTTTAAAAGTGAGCGAATGAATCGCATAAATACAGACAGACGGACAGACGGACGGACGACGGACAGACAGACGGACATGGCTAGATCGACTCGTCTCGTCGTGCTGATCAAGAATATATATACTTTATAGGGTCTACGACATCTCCTTTAATGCGTTACAAACTTTCTGACAAAATGATAATACCCTCCACACTATGTGTGGCGGGTATAAAAAGGGGTTCCATATGGTATCTCAATGGACCAATCTTGTGGCCTAAGTGTTGGGCAGCCCCCGGTTTGCCCTCCCATAAAAACCTAACCTAACCTAGCAAAACATAACATAAGTTTTCTTATGAGGATGATCTTGAGTTTTTAGCAAATTTAAAAAAAAAAATCAAAATAAACATGGTCAAAAAAAACATCTAGTCATAATAAATAAAATTATCTGTGGACAGACGGACATAGCTGAATAGACTAGCAGCGAGTTGGAGCGAAATGAATATCAGATTTAAATTCAGCGATTCCAAAATCCTACGATAAACATGAAAGCCCTTCTAGGTCAACAAAAAAAATTTAATTTTGTTGGATTTTAGTTTTTGAAAACTGAAGACTTCAATATTGAGCGTTATTTGAACTTTTTCATGAAACCATATTCTGGGAGGAGTGGGAGGTCTCTCATTGTGAAAAAAATTCCACATATACTGCTCAAACAGATTAATCGAGCTACCCATGCCTGTCTGTCTGTCTATCTGTTTACAATTTTTTCGCTCTGTATCAAAGATATTGACCAGAAGTTCAAGCTTTCTTCGGCATCGACTTCTTTTTTTATTAAAATCGAGTTACCACACCTGCTTTTATATATATAGTAGGCCCCATAAAAGCAGAATGCACACTTTTAAAGTTTTATATGAAATATATAGGAAATCAAAAACATTTCTAACACTTCCCATGCATGCACTACTGATTTCAGGCCACTATAGCCCTATAAGTCTCCATACGAACTCTTCATCCACAACATGTCTTTGGATTTAAGATTTATATAATTTAAAACTTTTCCGATCAATTGCTTTTAATAGCCATTTTTAATGTAAAACATTTTATCGCCAGATTTTTGGTTTGGAAGATCCCATGTGCTAACGGTTCACTTCTAATGGGTCAATTCTTGGATTGCTTCTTAGAACGTACTTTTTTCTATACTGAACCTATTTTTGTTCTGGTAGACATTCATACAGATAAAATAATCAATAATTCTATAAGAACGCTCATTTTAGATTGGAGATTGGAGATATTTAATTTAATGTAACAATGAATTTATTTCTTTTTTCCAATCTTCAAGTCAATAAAATAATATTTTCAATTGGAGCGTTTTAAATTAACACAGAGAAAAAAAAAACAAATATGTATGTATTCTGAATTAACTTTTATAAAAGTCGATGTACTTATTAACGAATTCAAATCCCTCCGGGGCACTTGTACATTAGCTGAATTGAATTGATAATCGCATTGCATTGCGTTGAATTGTATGGAATGGAATGGAACAGGTGCATTATTTGCTGATATTGCTGCAAGGTGTTGCTGTCGCCACTTGTCAAGCACGGCTCATGCGCAGCTTGCCACTTGTTGCTGTTTAATTGGGCCCAAAATGATTCGTTGTCGTCGTCGTCGTCGTCGTTGCAAATATGAAGGGTTGTATGATCAGTCGCTGAACACCGGTTATTTTACAACAACAACAACAAGAACAACATCATTATTATTATTATCATTATCATTACTATTATCATTATTGTTATAAACGACGCCGAAGTCCGCACCGAGGTGAGGTTCCGTTCCATTCGCATTCATCGTTTACCCTAATTAAGCACAGGTGATATGCATTGCATTTAAACTCTAATTAACTACACTGCATGCATACATACATATGTATGCTATGTACAAGTGCTTAAATACTCTACAGTTAGTGGAAGTGCAGCTGATGATATTATATTGCACTGAAAATCGCTTTGATAAGCGATAAATCGGCATCATTTGTTGAGTTATCGAATGCATAGCGCACACATTGTACACACATCTGCGTTAGAATTGACAATGTAAACGAGAAAATGACACTCGATTCCAACCGGGCATTACCGAGCAACACCGAGCATACGAAACAGATAAAGTCAAATGCTATGGTAAGCATATTAATTGCCATCCAGGGTGTCATAAGTATTGGCGAGACCTATAAAATATCGAACATATTCAATCTAAATAAAAACAAATATCTAAAATCTACTTACGAAGAGTACTCCAAAGACGAGCATTATCCAAGTTAGGAACCAAATAAAAGAGCCGACAAGTCTGCCTTTCAGCATGCAACTGTATGGAATGACCAAAAGGCGTCGTTCGCGCCACATATTCAAATATCTTTGCTTGTTCAGATAAATGTTCATAAATTCGTTGGAACTGTAGTACTATGTATGGGAAAAGGGTATTGCATTTTATTTTTTTTTATTAAGAGTGAACCTTAGTTTAGCACATTTTTTTTTTACTCAGAAAAATTTTTAACTTTAACATTTGCCAATTACCATAATTCTAATCCTATAATCTACTGAAAGCTACTCTGAAAGCTCTCATTCCGATCTAATCAAGTCAAAAACCTTTAAAGAATGCCATAGATTTCTGAATGGGATGGCCCAGCATTGCAGTGGGAACTAGTGTTGGCAAAAATAGTGACTTTTGAGTATTAGTGTGATTTGAAAATTGCAATGGCTGCAAACAGTGATAAAATAGCAGTTTGCGAAAAACCTATCAGCGATTATTGAACAGGTTCACTGTTCGCAAAGAGTGATACACAAAACCGCTGATAACATGTTCACTGAGGAACAAGAAAATCGCAAATCACTACTTTCAGTCACAGTGCGACATTGTGATTTTTAAAGCGCTGTGAAAAAAATCACCGAAAGTATTTTTTTTGGTTGCCAGCACAATCCTACTTGTGTTATAGAGAAGATTTAAGAAGCAGACGAACTTGCTAGCCGAAAGAGGAAAGAGAAGGAGTCAAAATGCTATTGGCGAATTGCAAGCTGCTCTGTTCATCAAAGAAAAAACAATCAAGGCCGATATTTATAGGAAATCATGGTCTGGCCTCTGCTGATAAAGAACTGAAATTTAAGAGTAGATATCTGCATACTGATAGCAGTAACTTCAGACTACTCTAACTTATGGGTAGACACGCGAAAAGGCTGGCCGGTATTAACTTTTTTAACATAGAAGCTGCGACAAAAGAAAAGTGTTGAACATTTACTTTGCAAGAAAAACTGATTAAAACCCTTAGGCAATTATTTACTGGAAGATCTTTTAGAGGTGTCATGTATTGAAGTTCAAAGCATTGCCAAATTTCTAAAGAAATCGGGGTGATTTGTAAAAAGATAGTCTTTTTGGAATCTGTGAAATATCACAATGGAACGCAATATTTGATCTTAGACAAAAATCAGGCCGGCCACTAAACCTAATTCAACCTAGGGTCATCATATATTAAGATTACTTTGGCCTATGTTAAAATTAAAAATTTTACTGCAAAATGATTTGCGTCTTTTATAAAAATACATACATACATTTTTTTTGTATTTCAAATACATACCACACCCATGAGCGATACAAACAGCACCAGCCAATAGATGTATGAAAAGTATCGCGGCTGGCAGAAATAACAATTAAAAAAAAATTCTCGTATCTTGGATAAACGCAATTCGGGGCAGAAGCGCCAGATTGTAAATTCTTCACAATCATCTGGTATAATGCCGAAATAGTGGCGCATCAGCGAGCAGATACGCTGATTGAACGGTGTAAGTTTGTACATTTTTATTTTTATTTACACTGTCTGTGTGTGTGTGTGTGTGTGTACACTGTCACGAAACAATAATTTTGAATATTTTACACAAATTTTTGTGAAATTTTTACGTATTAATACGAATGAAATCTCTTTTTTTATTCTATATTTTAAAATGTTTTGTCAATGCATACCTGATTTAGCTAGAAATTATTTCTCAATATTTAATCTATTCACAAACAGAAAATAAATTCAGTGTAATTCATTCAAGCGCCATTATAATTATTAAGTAGAATTACAATTAAATTGCACGCTTTTGCATTTATCAATATCGTTTTTGTTTTTTTTTTTTAAATCAGGTTTGTAATTCTAAATATTTTGCATTTTTCTGTGAGTAAATTTAATATAAATAAAGCATTTATATATATATTTAACTAAATATATTAAAAAAAAATATATATAAAGAAGTCTGTTTTGATTGGTATCAAAGCTCCTGTAAAATTCAATGAAATAATAAATATAATTCACAATTAGTTTAAACTACATTTACTATAGAAAATGTTCCAACTAATTGTGAATTATACTTAATGATTCATTGAATTTTAAAAGAGATCTGAAAGCAACCAAAACAGATTTGTGTGACACCCCTGATAATATTTATAAATGAGGTTTATTATTTTCTGGTACCCTCCCATATGTGTGATGTGTGGAATGCCATGGATTTTGTTTGAAGTTGAGAATCTGTTCTGGTGATGGAAAAAATTTTGAGCAAAATATTTACAAATTTGAAATACTTTGAGATGCTTGGATATACTTTTAGATACTTTTAGATACTTTTAGATACTTTTAGATACTTTTAGATACTTTTAGATACTTTTAGATACTTTAAGATACTTTTAGATACTTTTAGATACTTTAAGATACTTTAAGATACTTTAAGATACTTTTAGATACTTTAAGATACTTTTAGATACTTTAAGATATTTTTATAAACTTTAAGATACATTTAGATACTTTTACATACTTTTACATGTTTTTAGAAACTATTAGATACTTTTAGATACTTTTAGATTCTTTTAGATTCTTTTAGATACTTTTAGATACTTTTAAATACTTTTAGATACTTTTAGATTCTTTGGGAAAGAAAATTTAGAAAGTATATCTAGGGCAATATGTATCTTAGAAATCTGTAGCACCTCGCCTTGTGTGTTTTTAAGATTTCACTTCGATGAAAATAAATCGATTTAATCAAAATTGTTTAGTTATACATCTTTCGGAGTTTCGTTTTCTATGTAATTACGAGCGCCTTTGATAAAATGAAGTGGTCATTATAATTCTTATAAGACGTTCACTTCGAATATTTTTGTTTTTTTTTTGTATTTTTATTTTATTATTTTTATATATTTACCTGTAATGTTTTTTTCTCTGGTTTCATTACAATAATTTGCAAAAGATTCATTTAAATAATCATCACGACAAAACGATATTTTATTGTAATTTTATTGTTTCTAAACTTAATAACTCAATACAATTGCGATTTTTAAATGAATATACTCGTATTTTGTACATAACAATTATTTCTAAGTTCCTTGAGAGTTAGATCGTTTTAATTAAGAAATTAAGCCAGTTTGCGTATTATTAGCGAAAATGTGCCTATTGTGGGCACTCTTAGGTTTGTAGCTCAAATCATTATCTGTACACATGTAAATAGCTAGTTGTTTTAGCTAACTTTTTAGTGAAGAAAGCATGTTAATAACTGCACTTAGAAAAAAGTTTTTCAAACTTTTAACAATTTTTGGGAGCGAAAAAGTTTTGTACCTGGTTGTGGGCACCCTCAAAAAAAATTGAATAAAAATAAAAATAAATGCAGTAAAACTAAGACAAATAAAAAAGCTTTCAAAAAAATATAAATTTGTTGGATTTATTGTATTTTCATAGCCATTTAAAATATATCAAAATCATTTTTGTTGTTTGCATTCCTTTCGTATTCCATCAACTTTAATATTTAGCTTCGCTTAAAAAATTTATTTTGTTTGTTTTGCTCAAACAAAAAATTATTTATTTCTTAGATGAAAACGTTTTGATAAATTATACAGTACAAGTACTTGAAAATATAATTTATGTTTAAATTTCCTAAGCAGTTTGATGACAAGAAAAGGGGGCTGGATAAAAAAAGCCATAAAATTCTGCTCATAAAAATAATTTTACGACTTTTTAATTTCAAGAAAATTCATAAACAGACAAAACCTACTCGTATGTATTTATTTATAATAATAATGAAGTTACTAACCATTTGCAGCATACAATATGCTGCCGAATACAAAAAAATTAAAAAGAATGGAAAAGAAAAGAAAAGCGGGTGCAGTACTTTGAAAATTTAATGATTTTGTTTAGAATGATGTGCAACCCTTATGTGCATTCAAAATAGAAAATAGTTAGAAAGACAGACAAACAGACAGACGACAGACAAAAAGACAAAAGACAATTTAGCTACTCAGGGGAGTCCGGAAATGATGCTCATATTAGATAAGCTGATTCATCTTGACAACAAAGTGCAACAAAGATGAACTTCGATACGCGTAGCGGCAGGTGTTATTGTCGGGATTAGTCTGTGAATCAGTTTGTCCAGCTACTGTTCACATGCACAACAATTTTTTCTTTCTTTCTTTTAATTAAATACCTAAGGTGCATTGCACGTCATTGCTGTGTTTTGCTGTAATGTAGGCGAAATGCTGAGAAATGACGTTATTTCGTTTCGAGGGAATTTTCTTTATTTGCATTAATTCTACGTTCACATTTTCAAAAAAAGGGGGTGTACTGTGTGTCTCTTATTTGCCTAGCATCAAGCAATGCATATGACTAATTTGTTGACTTTTCTTTCGAACCTAAATCGAGTTTAATTTAAATAAATAGCTAATATTATGAATGCACACAACACAACACAACACAGCCGCCGAGCACAGCATTGTATCATATGACAAATATAAAATATCTACATCGATTCGACAAAGTTCGCAAAGAGGCATTTTGTTTGCTTTGCGCGAGTTTGCTGACTTTATAAACATTTTGTTTTTTTTTTTAAATGCTTAAGAAATGCGGGTCACACAATTTCCATTTCTTTTATTTTTTTATTATTAAATTATTGCTAATGAAGATATAAATCTTTTAATTGGAAACTGTATTAAATAAATAAAAAAAATTTTAAAAAGAGCTTTGAGATACTTTGTAATATTTTAAAATGCTGTGAGATACTTTAAGATACTTTAATATATTTGGAGATACAGTGTGATATTTTGAAACACTTTGAAATTCATCGAAATATCTTGAAATAATTTAGATACTTTTTTACAATACATTTAGATACTTTAGATACTTTGATACTTTTAGATAATTTTAGATACTTTTAAATACTTTTAGATACTTTTAGATACTTTTAGATACTTTTAGATACTTTTAGATACTTTTAGATACTTTTAGATACTTTTAGATACTTTTAGATACTTTTTAGATACTTTTAGATACTTTTAGAAACTTTAAGATACTTTTAAATACTTTTAGATACTTTTAGATACTTTTAGATACTTTTAGATACTTTTAGATACTTTTAGATACTTTTAGATACTTTTAGATACTTTTAGATACTTTTAGATACTTTTAGATACTTTTAGATACTTTTAGATACTTTTAGAAACTCAACTTTTAAGATACTTTTATCTATTTTAAAATTCTTTTAGATACTTTTAGCTACTTGTGAATTCTTTTAGATACTTTTAGAAACTTTAAGATACTTTGAAATATTTTGAAATATTTTAAAATACTTTGTAATTACTTTAAGATTGTTTTGAGATGATTTTAAGATATTTTGAAATACTTTGTGACAGTTTGAGATGCATTGTGATATTTTTAAATACTTTGTGATAGTTTGAAATATTTTTAAAACGGTACTTGAAATACTTAGAGATACTTGAGATTCTTTGATATACTTTGAGATAAATTAATATACTTTGAGACACTTTGTGATATTTTGAGATCCTTAGTTTAAGCGCCTACGATTTTGATTCATTTTTTGATATGGCTAAATAGCTATATTAATATATTTTGTAATTGACAGATTCGAATCACTTTGAAAGAATTTTATTTAAGTTGTTCATAGCTAAAGTAATTTTTCTTGCTTCTTTAATATTTTTGCAGTCATTTTTTTTACATAGAAACATATGTATGCATTGTGCTAAGCTGCAAAATAATTGCAAGCCATAAATTTTTATGTAAGAACATTTATCAAAAGATTATTTCTAAACATCGATACACAGATACACACATACATGCATATGTTCATATGTAATTAGATTACAAAAATTTAAGGGCGGATTTTTTTTTAGCAGTTTGTTTATAGAATTGGCACGAATTTAACTATAGATAATGCAGATTTGTAATTGTTTTTTTTTGGTTTGCAATTTATGCCTACATTTTTGGAATCAATTTTTTCTTTCGTTAACTTAGTCGTGCTTAATTATCTTGAATAGTATCAGAGCTTAACTTAAAACTGACATTTTCCAGAGCTTTCCTGGCATGTTTTAATATTTTTCAATCTCTTCTTAAAGTGCAGTTTCCGTCAAAATTTTGCAAGTAAAACATGACAATCTACATGTCTCCCGTCCCACATTTATTTCGCTCTTTGATTTACAATAGGATGCAAAATTCTAAAAAAAAAAAAAAATACCGCAATATTTAAAAAAAAGTGAAAAATTATTTAAAAAAAAAAGAACTTTTCTTGAAAATGTTTTTTTTTTCTTTTTTTTTTTTTTTTTTTTAAAGCAAAGATGACAATCTTTTCAATAGTTTCGATTTCAAAGCATTTTGTATCTTTTATTTTAAGTTGTTCTATTTTAAAAGATTTGACACAATTCTTTGGAAAAAAAAATACTTAAAAGGTTTTCCTTTTTTTTTTCGTTTACTTAAGATTATATTTCCCAGACGCATACTTTGTAGCGATTTATCTTAACTTTGTATTGTATTAAAAAAAATAAAGCAAACTAAAATTTGTGTGAAAAAAATGTAAAGAATGAAAAATGCTATAGAAAATGTTGCAACTTAATGAGAGTGATTAGTCAAAAATCGAGATGCCATTGATTGAGCAAAAAAAAAAAAAAAAAAAAAAAGTAGTAAACAGTGTATTTCGAGTTGTCATTTGATGCATAAAAGTCAAAGGATTTCAATTGTAATTTGTCACACTATGAAGTACAAAGAAACACACACACACACACATGCATACACACACACAGAGAGCGAAACAAGTGACAATCAGGTACATGCTTACAATATAAATATTTAATGAAAGAGAATGTCCTCAACTGAATGAATGAATGAAAGAGAATTGACATGCAGCAATAAGTTACAAAGATACAAATTTATTTAGTTACATATTTGCTAAGTAGTTTATCTTATCTTTTTGTTTTTTTTGTTTTTTCGATACAAATGCATGAAATTCTAATGTATTGACCGACCGAACCGTTGTCAGTTTGATTTGTTGTACATCATTGAACATTGAGAGCAAAAGATCCTGACAAGTGAAATTATGTTGAAAGCATTTTCAATTTGTTGAGAAACACATTTGTCAGTTTTACAAATGCAGTTTTTCTGATTTTTTTCTTTTTGTGTATGCTGCTGCGCTGCTGCTGCTGTACGCCATAGCAAAATTTTCAATTAAATTTTTGTTTTAAGAAAGAATAATTTTGTACGATTTCTCTCGACAAAATTTCTACGAATTTTTAAATTATTTTTTATTTTTGATTTTTTGTTCTTCATAAAATTTATTTTCATACAAAATTTTTGTTGTCTTGATTGCATAGCAACTAAAGTTTTCATTCATATTGAAATATACAAAATATATGAAATTCAGGCAGAAGCCAAGCTCATTAATCATGCGTTGCCAGCTGAGCTTTGTTGTTGTTTTTGTTGTTTGTGGAGCTACGAGGTTTGAAGCTTTAGAAATCCTTTGCGACATCAGGTAAACGTGGCATAAAACTCGTGAGAAGCATTGAAAGCGTTGCTGTCAATGAACCGATTTTCTGTATTGGAGCTGAATTTGGGCAAAAAAAAAAAAAAAAAAAAAGGATAAACGAGGATAGGTTGATAAGTTTTAGAAAAGAATAAATAAATTGTGTACAAGAGAAGAATGTGGCATTCTTTTTTACAGCAGCGCACAACAAATGGGTCGATCGAAGTGTGGAGCTAAATTTCTTCAGATATGAAGTAATATACTCGATCGAATATATCAATCAATTTTCTAATACATTGCATTTTCTTCTATTCGTTCGGAGCCTGCAATATGGAGAACTATTTATACCCATCATCGATAGGTGTCTCTTTAGTCTTCAGTGATCTGTTTTGTATGATTCTAGTAAGTATTCTCAGCTGCATTCAATTTAGCAACGGAGTAGGAGTCTTGAGCTTCTTGATTTATATTCCTATTCTACTTATTAATTTCTTGGTCTAGAGCGTTCCCTAAATCAGACTCCAACATTGCGTTCTTCCAAAATTCTTTTCATTTATAACCATTTATGAAGAGAAAAATCGTTATTTGGTTGAAAATATTTACGAGTGTTCTCCAGGTTTCTACATCAAATCTACGAGAAAGTGTTATTTTCCCATGTATTATACATGGGAAACTTCAGGGGCTTGGCGGCATCATTAATTATTATCCGATTAGGAAAAAAAAGGATACGGGTCTTCTTATTTTCGATATAGAACAATCCTAGGGAGTGGCAGCATAAACAATTTTTTTCTGGACCACTCTTATGTGTATGTATTGCTTCAAAACTATACTAAATTGTACGCAACTGATTATTTCAGATACTTTTGCTTGATAGATATTTTTCTATAGTCTTCTAAATAGATGAGGGATCTACTACCCAAAGACTTGCACCTTAGTTCCTGAGAACAAGTCAGTGCACCACTTGATGGTAAGCGTAGCTGCGGAACATGTAGGTAAAATCTTTTACTTCTTTTAAAATATTTTGTCCACGAATGCGTGGGATCACTTTACTTATGTGTCTGGTTACATTAAATCCTTATAAGATCAAAAAAGACTTTAAGACGTTTTACTCAGCTCTCGTATTATACAAATAAACAAAAATCATTTGCATAAAGCACCTCAAATTTATTTATTATTTTTGTTCATAGCAATTAATTATTATTTTACATATTTCTATAAATAATATTTAAGTAAATTGCTAACAAAAGAGGTCAAATGTTTTAGATTTCTTCGTTTTTGGCAGAAACCAAAATGAAACGCATTAAATACATTCTTTTTTCTTCATATTCTGTATTCAAATATAATAATTATATGTTTGAAAAAAATATTAGAAATAAAAGAAAAGAACAACTAATGCTTTGCTCGTGCATATAAATACATGCTTAGGTACATATAAGTATGTATCTTGTATCTTGTATCTTGTATGAGCTCTGAATAGTTTGTTACTTTTTTTAGTTTTATTTTTTGCACTGCGTAAATAGTTTATGCGAAAACCCACGCAACTGACACGAGCAAGTCTAATCCGTGTTAATCTCCTCTCCTGCGAATAGAGACCAAAATCCAAATATTTAATTTGTGCAAAAAAGAAAAAAAAAACAAATTCTAAAACAAAAGAAAAGAAAAGTAGAAGCAAAAGCAAAAGCCGAAGAAAAAAACGGCGCGAAAATTTTTCCAATGCCGGACACAGACGCGCATTCGTACATAGAGAATAAATATATCAATTGTTGGTGACGAGGTGTCAGAAACAGTAGCGGTGCCTAACAACGTTGGCTGCTGGCTGTTGGCTGTTGGCTACGGTGGCTCTATGGTGGCTATATGGTGGCCAAACGGCCTTTTGCTGCTTAAAAATAAATTGACCCATTTTTCGCTTACGATAGGTAGGCAGGCAGACAGGCACAGGCAGGCAGGCAGGCAGGCAGCTTTCGGTTACGCACGTTCCGCAAAAATTTTTTTTTTCTACAATAAAAAGCGAAAATAAATTTTAATAGGTGTATTAAATGCTAAATGTATAATAAATAAACTTTCTTTAGATAGGTTTACGCTTCCTATTTAATGTTTGTGTTATTTTTTTCTTCTTCTTTTTCTTTTCGTTATTTATTATTATTTTAGATATAATCTAACAACAGCAAAAAAAAATGGTATTTTTGGCTTTAGAAAACGTTTGCAGCGCATCAATATTTTCAAAATTCGATGCTTAACTAAAAATATATTCCCATGTTTGCCTTTTAACGAAGGTGACTTATATGATGAAGTGTAAACTTAGCAAAAGGTGATAACTATCATCAATAGTTGTATTCATTCAAAGACTGAAACTGAAAAGGGAAAAAAAGAAAAATTAAGTTTTTAGCTTTTAACTTTTGACCAAAGCCTAATGTTTTAGTTAACTTGCAGAGAAGAAAGCAAGTTTATTCTTTCAATTAGAAATAAGTTTTTTTTTTAAATTTTTGTAAAAGAACAATTTTTGGGGAAATAAAGTTTTGTACCCGGTTGTGGGCACCCCTAAAAAATCGAATAAAAAGTTAAGGAAGCAAGTCAACTCCTTTAATGAAAAAAAAAGCTATTCAAGTTTTAGTAAAGTAAAAATTTTTGGTGGAGAAAAGTTTTAGACCCGGTTGTGGGCACCTTTGAAAAATCTAATAAAAATGGAAAAAATGCAGAAAGTGAAGAAATCATGTTAATACCATCAACTAGAAAAAACTTATTCAAATTTTAAGTAAAGTTTGGACTCGGTTGTGGGCACCCTTTAAAAATCTTATAAAAATGTGAAGGAAGCATGTTAATACCTAAAATTATAAAAACTTATTCAAAATTTAGTAATGTAATTGTTTTTGGGAAGAACATTTTTGGACTCGGTTGTGGGCACCCTTGAAAAATCTTATAGAAATGCAAATAAATGCAGGAAAGCTACATTTTATTTAAAATTTTATTTATTTTAGAAGCCAAAGATACTAGCCAAAATATACCTGTAAGATCTTATCAAATAATTTTCGTAATTAGAAGCACAATATATGATGCGCCTAACGATTGTTTAGTTGACGCCTTGCTACGCTTAGTGTATGGTTTGGCTCGTGTTTTCTTCTGTCCATGCTCTTTTCGGCAATTCCAGCTCAATAAGATGTTTCACTTCAAAAATTTGGTTACCCAGAACAAGTTACATTAGGGTGCCCACAACCGAACTATTGCCTGTTTATAAATTTGAACGAACTGAATATACTGTTATACTCTTCGAGTACAGGCTATACAAGATCTAAACGCCAAAAAGATTGAAAAAGTCCCTAATCCTCGGGAAAATTAAAAATAAAAACCGGGATCGAGACAAAAAACCAAAGAAATGAAGAGCCACAAAGTATAAAGCGCATGAATGCTTCGGTTCTTTGTGAAACTAAAATTTTTAATAAAAAAACTACATATATATTTAGTTTTTATTCGTACGCTTTTGTTTATAAAAATAGCTTAAATAAAAAAAGAAATTAAAAAGGAATAATATAATTTTGCTTTCAAATGGTGAACATTTTTATATAATATAAATAAAAAAAATATTTTTAGCGCACATATAGAATCGAATAGTCCCGTCTCACGAATACGTAAAATTCACATTGACGTGTGTGTTAGATACTTTTACGCCGTACACAAACGCACACGACACGGTAAGCTGACAATATACGCATAACATTGCTATATATGGACAGACAGACATGCAGACAGACAGACAGACATGCATATATAACATAGTACATATGTATGTGTTGGAGAAGCCCACTTCAGTTAAAAGATTTATATGCGCAGCCTGAACGAGATTAAATCAGCTGAGGGTGCAAAAACCAAAAAAAAAAAATTACACAAATCAAATATCAGACAGACCAGACAGACGGACATTAGGGTAGAGTTGACTTTTCGACTTCCGGTTTTCATGTTATAAATAAAGATAGAAATCGATTACATAACAACTAATGCGAAACTAATCAGGGTCAACAGAACAGCAGCATTAGCAGCAGCAGCTTGATTTTATGTATTTTTGGCAACCAGGCCAATATTTTCCTATTTAAATGCTCCCCTTTAGAGTTAACTCAATATGGCAACTTTTTTTTCTTCTTTTTCTCTTAAATGACACATTTTGGTGGAAAGGTTTTTTAATTTGTTTTTCTATCTATCTGTCCATATGTCTGTCTGTCTGTCTGTCCATATGTCTGTCTGTCTGTCTCTCTATCTATTTAATTCAATATGAATCCACGTGCGTATCTGTCAGTGTTATTTTTTCGTAAATCTTATTAAGCAATTTCCGAGAGTTGCATTAGATTTGTGTAATTTAATATTTATAATAAAAATATTCTTTGATGTTCTTTTTTTTCTGTTACTTGTATTAAATATGTACGTGTTTGTCGTCATTTGCTGATTATAAAATGCAGATTTAATTATCTAAATTTTATTAGATTTACGAAATTAAGTCATTAGATACCTCCTTATGAAATTGGAAAATATACAGATACAATAAGACAAAATTTGCTTTTTAACTTTCTACACGTGTGTCATAAAATAAAAAAGAATTTATATCTTTAATTGGAAATATTTACGTAGAATCATCAGTATCGTTGCTTTTGAGAGTAACAGGCTAATGCAAATGCAAACGCTAATGCTAGTGGAGACATAACATAAGTGAAAATTAAAACAATATTTATAAAAAAATATAGCTCATTAAGAAATTATGTAGCTCTGTTATAGTCACTAAACTCTATAGAAAAACTGTTAACCCATAAATGATCAAATTTGAGAAAAATATGAACTATTTTATGGAGACTGGATTTGGAACTCGGTATGGAAATAATAAAAAGGGTTGTAAGCCTCTCTAAATAACCCAAAAACCCGAAATGATGGTTTGTACACGTAAAATCCACTATATAATATTCTCGTGTCACAGTGTTTGTAAAAATACTTCTCCGAATCGGAGGAGTATTGTTATAAACCCCTAAGCGGGACGGTGTATGGGATCCCCATAGAATCAATCATGAATTCATTGTATAATTCCGAAACAACTCAACCAATTTCAATGAAATTTTATAAATGTGAACTTTTTGGTTCAACTAAAAAAAAATAGGACGTATGTAGTTTTGCAAAAATTGGTTGTAGGCGTGGCCCCCATAGAAAAAATACAGAGATTAATCTACTTTTACAAGGTTTGGAGGAAAATAATATGGTATGTATGTAACTAGAATCTGCAAAGTTAAAAAAAAATGGAAGTGGGCGTGGCCCCGTAAAAGACAACCAAAAAAAAACAATCTACATATGAAAATACTAACAAATGGAACTCTACACCGTTAAAAAGTATAATCCATTGAAAAATGGGCGGTGGGCATGGTTTTTAAAAAAGTCGGTAAGAAAAGTCGGATCATGCCTCCGAATTGTTGTTATTACCTTTCGAGTACACCTAACACGGCTGTAGCTTTAACATATAAAAAAAAAAAAGGACCGATGTAATTCTATGCATATAAAGTAATTAACATAATTTTACAAATTTAATTGTTTAAATTTAATTAAAATTAAACTTAAGATTTTTGGTAAATTTTTTTGTGTTTTGAAATTGGCTTGTGCAACAGATTTATGAAAATTGTAAATAATTAAATTTAAGTCTTTTTTTAAATCCAAAAAAATGATACTCACGTTGTAGGTGGCGGACGGGAGGCTGGTGCATGAAGACGAACGGTAGATTTTGCTGTTTAGCACATTTCGTCAGCTTTTTTTTGGTTCCGTGTTTGATAAGCTCACAATCAGTCAGAGAGAGAGAGAGAGAGAGAGAGAGAGAGAGTGAGTGGTCATATAAAAAAATGTAAATAAAAGAGAATGGCGCTCAAGTAGAAATCAAATATTTGCATTATACCCTACACATACCCTACACAGCATATATGTTTAGGGAACATGAACATTATAGATCGATTTGCTTAAATACATAACTGTATTAAAGTGTAGAGCGTATCTCATAGTCTACATATATCTTTTCTTCTTTCAAAATATTCCCATCTAGAAATATTACTGAAATTTTACTTGATCAAATGATATAATTTTTTTTTATACCCGCCACACATAGTGTGAAGGGTATATTCAGTTTGTCGGAAAGTTTGTAACGCATTGAAGGAGACGTCGTAGACCCCATAAAGTATATATATTCTTGACAAGCTCGATGAGACGAATCGATTTAGCCATGTCCGTCTGTCTGTCCGTCTGTCTGTCCGTCTGTCTGTCCGTCTGTCTGTCTGTTTATTTCTTCGCATTTTTTTTTATGAAGATATATAGATATTCCGCCGAAATTTGGAACTTAAGCTTTTCTCGGCAACGACTACTTTGTATGTTAAAACCAAGTTGCCACACCCATTTTTAGGTGTAGCCCCCACACAAATTTACCTCCCATTTTTCAATTTTTGAATAAAAGTTGGTGTTATTAATGAATTTATTTACTCCAAATTAGGTAAAAACACTTCTTTTATCATCCAATTCCAAAACCAAGATGCCACGCCCATTTTTATGTATAGCCCCCATACAAACTCACCGATTTTTTTAACTTTTTGTATGAAAAATCAATTTTTTTCGTCTATATATTTATAACTGTATATAAGCCACTGATGATCACACATAAACTATTCAAAGATTCGTGTGGCGGGTATTTATGCTTCGGTTCCACCGAAGTTAACGTTTTTCCTTGTTTTATTATAATTTAATTCGTTTTGTTTTATGCTTCTCGCTTTAGAGGCGAAGAAAAAAATGAGCAATTTAATGTTTTTTTTTTTTTTTGGTTTGGCAAGGTCAGTGATAGCTGTGCGTTTCTTTGGCGCCCTTCTCGCTACCCAACTGAAGACGCGCGGCTTCATAACGCCAACGCTATCAGCAATAGAACTACGAAATTTATTTTATTGTACTACTTCACACAAACGCACACACGTTTCCTTTATGATTTCTATTAAATCCAAAAATAAAAATAAGAAAAAAAAAACCGCAAAATTTTTTTGCGTTTTAGTTTTCGGACATTGCGGTTTCTTATTCATTATTATTTATTTTGCTAGTTTTGTGACTATTTCAAAAAAAAATATTCCTAATTCTTGTTAATTTTTAATTCTAAAAAAAATTATCCGATTGGGATATATTCTTAGGACTGTCATAGGCATTCTCAAGTGTTTCTGCTGTTTCTAGGTTGAGAAATTGTGAAGTTTTCATGCAAAAACTTAAAATTTGAAGATGGCACGTGAGGACAACCCCTAAGATTTTTTTAGAAAAATAATTTGATATCTTACGTTGGTTAATGAGAACTAAAGTTTCCAGTTTGGTTACTCTATCTCTGATAGTAAGGTGCCACATTTTCGAGATCATTGAATGTGAACTACGTTTCGACTTCATTTCCTGAAAGTCCTTATCGAAACAAGCCAAACCCCAATTGGATTTACAAAGTATACAGCACGTATTCGCGTTTTATCGAGTTTTATTGAGTGAAACTTAAAAAGACCCATGCAAAAAATTGCCGGTTTTCGGTATTATTAATATTTAATTGTGATACTCACATATTTCTTGCTTATGCAGAGTCTAATTTGACCTAAGATATTTCCTAAACCAATCGTATGCTTATCTTAAAATTTTGTATGGATTAAAAGGCCATCATAAATAAGTTTCGGGTATACTAAAACTGTTAATACTGTGAGCCTGTTCAATAATGGGTGATTGTTTTTGGCGAACTGTGATTTTATCACTATTTGCAATCACTGCGATTTTCAAGTGGCAGTCGCTAGTGACACTGCGAATCAAAAATCACTCTTTTCGCTTCTTTTTTTTTATATTAAACTGAATTTTTTTTTTTATTTTTACAATTTCAACTTTCAATTTCAAATTAAAAATTTCGTTTTTCATTTATTTTTTATTTGATTAGTATAAAATTTTTGATTGAAGATTTTACTCAAAATTAAACTTTTTCCTCAAGTATCAAGTTTATTATTATTTTTGGAACTGCTTAAAGCTGTTGCCTATACGAAATGTAGTTAATTAGACAGCAACAACAACATTTGAAGATCATAAAAATCATAATAAACATTACAACAACAACTTCACTAAATCAATAATAATAAAAAAATAGTAAAAAATCTTAATGCTGTAAAAATAAAAATAATAAACAATAAATAAATTAAATCTCAGTTCTAACAATTATGTGGCATGACGCTGACATAAAATCAAATCAAAACAAAACAAAACAAAACACAACAAAAGACGCTCACAGAAAAAGGGAGATGACATCGCCGAAGTGTGCTGTGCGCTACTTAAATAAACAAAGTGTAACTAAGCTATTTAGTTGAAAGAAACTAAATAAATAAATAATAATAATAATAACTAAAAATATTTTTACATCAAAAATTAATGCAAAAAAAAAAAAAAAAAAAAAGAAAAAAAACAATAAAGTTGTAGGAAGAAGTTGTACCTAAAACTGATCAGCTTAATTAGAGGTGGACAATGGGCAAGCGATCAGTGGTAATATTTTCTTTTTTATTTTTTTATGACGACCGAATTTGGTTGACTTTGCAATTAGACGCCGCCGGAGCGGAAGTGGTCAACAAAACCAGCGACGACGACTATAAACTGATCCAACAAAGCGTGGCCAAAGGTATAAACGCATGAAATTGGTCAGGGCAAATGCACGCTTCCGACTTTAAATTGATTAAAAACGATTTAGGCCTCTTTTTTGTTTTTTGTTTTTTTTCTTTTGGACGCAACGCAGCGTGCGCAGCGATGTTAGCCAACAACAAAGTCATTCATTCAATTCCGTTCCAACAATTTTGTCGTCGTTACAGTCGCCATTGGCCAATATGGTACCAAGTTGTCAATTATGTTTAATTTTGTCGTCCGTCTGTCCGTCGTTTGTGGTCAAACACGTGCTCAAGTCAAGTCGATAAGTAAATTTTTTTATTTTATTTTTTCGAATTTTAGTTTCATTTTAAAGCTTTTACATTGGCTGATAAAAATTCAACAAAAACAAAAACAACTAAAAAATGAAACGCATTTTCAGTGAACTTGTATCGCAATTCGCGAAAGACGCAATTTGCTCATTTTAAGGAGGAACCTGCTAAATTAAGTCGCAACGCAACTATTCTTTAGTTTCATATCAGCAGCAAGTAAACTAATACAATTAAGTATTTTTGTGTGTTGGCACAATACATACATACATATATGCATGTATAGGTACTATATATCAGGTATACTATATGTATATAATATGGAATTTTTTGCGAACTATTTTTTGCAAAAATATTTTGCGTTGCCCAAAAAACTGCGCAGATAAGAATTTGTTGAATTTCTTCGTTATAAATATTATTTTTATACGCGTTACACATAATGTTAACGGGTATATTCAGTTTGTCAGAAAGTTTGTAACGCATTAAAGGAGCCTTCGTGGACCTTAATAGGTATATATATACATATATTCTTTAACAGCTCCATGAGACGTGTCTATCTAGCCATGTCCGTCTGTCTGTCCGTCTGCCTATAGCGAAGTGATTCATTCGCTCAATTTAAAGATTTTGAGCTGAAACTTGAAACTTAAGCTTTTCGCGGTCTTAGGGCGTTTGTATGTTAAAACTAGAATGCCACGCCCACGCCGGGCCCCATACAAACTTACCTCCCATTTTAGATATTTTGTATGAAAATAGGTAGTATTTACGAATGTAGTCAGTCTAAAATGGGCCAAAGAACTTTAAATGACATTCATATAATAACAAATCCAATGTCCACGCCCATTTTTAGGTATAGCCCCCATACAAACTTATCGTTCATTTTCAAATTTTTGTATAAAATTAGTTATTAAAAAATTACTATTTTTATACAAAATGAATGTATTCACTCCGAATTGGTTAAAAGCACTTCCTATGACATCCAATGCCCATTTTTAGGTATAGCCCCCATACAAACCTACCGAATTTTTGTATGAAAATAGTTTATATTTATGAATGTATTTACTTCAAATTGATTAAAAACATATCTAACATCTTTCTAAGTGTATACCACTGATATGGTACGGATCGGGCGCTATAACGGGTCCCGATATTTTCAATAAAATGATCTGTTATATCTGTATTTTTAGCTTCAAAATTTGATACTAATATTGTGGCTTAACTGAAGTTGTATCAGACCATTCACCCTCACCCATCCCATCTTGATGGTCTATCTAAGCTACTGATGTTCATACATAAACTATTTAAAGATATGTGTAACGGGTATTTAAGCTTGGGTTCCTCTGGTTTTTATTCAAGCATGGGAACCAGAGTGGATGGAAATCCCGAGCTAGGATTAAATTAAAACTAGAACCTTTCTATTACAAGAGCAGGCTCTGAAAATCCGAAATAAATTGCAAATTTTAATCGAGTGCAAATCTTTTTTAACTATGAGTCAGTCTTAAATTTTATGGTTCGAATTTCTTAAAAATTGAAGGTGAATTTATTAAAAATATATTTTATATTTTTTATTTGAAATTTTTCTTTGTATTTATTATTCATCGTCACAGCTCTTTGTAAACAAGTTGACAAAAATAATGTTTTTGTTTTTAAAGGAATAACAAGTGAACTACTCAAATTCCCTTCTAATCAAAATTTGTTTATAATATTTGTTGGAATAACGATGGAAATAAATTCAAATGAATGCATTGAGTTGCGACTGATTTCATCTAATCAAATCAAAAAAATAAATAAAAAAATAAAATAAATAAATATAAGTAAGTAAATAAATAAATAGAAAAACAAGCTCCAAGGACAGAAAGAGTGATAAGAAGATATTGCATTTTTGATTTTAATTTTTGACTTATATAAAATTTAATTTTACAATGTAGCCGAAGGGTAAATTGTTTGGGGCAAATGTATGTCGCAGAAGAACTCATGATAGACTCCATTAAAAATAATAAGAACTCTTATTCATATTCTGAAATTCTACGCCTTACAACACCAGTTAACCGCTTTTTATTGTGTTTTGAAAAATCAACAATTTATTTCCTGCCTAAAATGAGCTTTTTTTGTCTGATATAGAAATTCAAACATTTATATTTTTTTATGTAAACTGCTTGAAAGTTTATTAGGCATATAAAATTTTGTATTTTTAAATATTAAAATAAACAAATTTGTCTTTGCATTAAGTTTTCTAGATTTCGAAAAAAAAAAAAAAAAACAAATATAAAAAATTTTAAACCATTTTCGGTTAGATTAGCAAATGCCACCAGTGGCGTTTCTGTCGCTTTAAAAGGCGCCAAAGCGCTGCCAAATGAAATGGAAAATGTCTAAAGTTGAATCAAAATTATTTAAAAACATTCGTCTAAATATATGTATATGTATATATAATCGTAGCTATGTGTGTGTGTATATAATATTTAGATGTCATAAACTATTATATTGTAGGCAGTACATATACATAGACACATATAAATAGTTTTATGTATGTGTATATGTGTGAACATCAATAATAATTTTATCAAATATCATCATTATCAACAACAACAACAGCAACAACAACAACAACAAACAAAAAAGATGACAGCAGATGAGCAGCATCATCAATCGAAATTCATTCATAAATCAAAAAAATAAAATACAAATAAAGCAAAAAAATCCAAAAAAAAAATGAAACGAGTAAAAGTTTAATCGATAAAAAAAAAAAATTATAGCAGCAAATCTAATCAAAAAGAAACGAAACGAAAAAAAAAAAAATGAAGCGCATAGATTTCGAAAGTTGTTCGTTCGCTAATGTATCTCCAATGTAAACAGCTGCTAGGCAGCCTGTTAGGTTGGCAGTCAGTCAGGCATTCCTGATGACTTTAATGCTGCTAAAAATGGCCAACCATGGGTGCTATCCTATTCAACTATTCAACTGCTTATGGAATTGTTTATTAATGTGCCATGCACGTGAGCCTAAGTGCGCCTGTTGTCGTCATCTGGCATTTTGGAGTTTACTGATTAGATTTTTTTTTTTTTTTATGAAAGTGTGTAAAACTTTGAGTTTTGTGCTTAAGTTTAAGATTATCGGGAAATTAGTACGTAGAAAAATTTCTTTTGTCAAGGGTTTTCCAAACTCATTTAAAGATATTAAATATTATAAGAAGCAGCTCTATTATTCTTAACCGGGCAATCCAGGTTAGGAGCTTTCGTTTGATACAAAAATCAATAAAATAACCGATAAAAGTATATTATCTACGCAAGTCTACCTGTTTAAAGCAGGCAACCTAATAATTGGCCCTATGTGCGCTATGTTCTTTCAGTTTCTTGCGTCTATTCTATCGACAAATGATTGATTTTCATGAATCACAAATGAGGGTAGTTTACAGAAATAATTAACGGTGTTGGCCCCCGATTTTTCTAGGCAACCCATGTACAATTTGTCTGTCATATAATCGTTGTATTTGGAGATGAGGGTATATATTTGTTAGGCCGAGTCTAAGACTTTTAAATTTGCTTTATTTGACTCTTATAGTTTTCGAAAATTTCATTTTCATACGGCAGGCAGCAGGAAGTACGGATATAAAGATATTGCTAGATCGACTTTATATCATGCCTCCTTTTGCCTGTTACATACACTATATAACATGTTCGATCAATGTAAAAGATTATAAATATGATGAGGATTTGATAGCTCTCATAATAGTCTCATAGTCGCCTCTGTCTTTCTGCTTTTATTTTCATAAAAATTATTGTTGAATCTTGAATCTCAAATTAGTATCTAAATTTTAATTGTATTGATTGACCATTGACCTCCAACCACACTTTTGTATGAAATACTATCTTTGTACGTTACCGATTATCATATTTTTGATAGTCTCTAAAAGTTTCGTGTAACGCGTACTTAACGCGTACTTGGTTCCACCAAAGGTCAAGATTTTTTTCATGTCTCAGTTCAAATAGTGTGGAACTCAGTTAGTTTTTTCATCTGTTAACGTTTAGTGAGACCTCTTTTTGTTTTGTTTGTGAAGCCACTAACAAGAATCTCGTGCTCAACTCAAGATTAGTGAGCTCAAAGCTTAAAAGTGTCTGATTCATTGAAGCTTCGTGAAATTCGGCTAAAAAACTCTTATTTAGAACAAGGAATGAGTCTATGATAAATCAGTCTATATGATCTGAATTCAGTATTTTGTCTTTTTATTTTCTGAACGGGTACCGTATTCAGTTGTGTCTGCTGCTCAATTTTTTTGATCAGCTCGAGACGAATCGATCTAGCCATGCCGTCTGTCTGTCCATCTGTCCGTCTGTCCCTGTTTGTTGCTATGCGATCTTTTCGATGAAGATATAAAGATATTGGGCTGAAATTTTAAACTTAAGCTTTTCTCGGCAACGACTAGGTTGAAGTCCAAAAATGCCTCGCCCATTTTTAGGTATAGCCCCCATACAAACTTATCGATTTTTTCGATTTTTTTTTAAATAGTAATTATTTATGAATGTACTCGCTCCCAATTGGGTAAAAACATGTTTTTGGTCATCCAGGGTCAAAACCAAGACGACACGCCCATGTAACGGGTATTTCAGCTTCGGTTCCACCGCCGTTAATTTTCCCGTTTTTCCTTGTTTTTATTTCAGTTGTGTCTGCTGCTCAATTTTTTTGGATTTTTATTTTGTTTGTGCTCAAACGTCTGACCAAAATAACAGCCCCCACAAATGATATACATACTCGTACATATTTGAACAAATTCCTCGTTTGATGTCATCTTGAAGCGTCATCTGGAAATATATAGTACAGAACTAAACAGCTGCAAGAGGCCGTCCAAAAACGTTCAAACATCATATTGAAGCACATTAAAGAATATCAGATTTGACAGGCTGCATTACTTTCATTCATTTTATTTATTCATAAATTTTAATTAGTTAGTCATACTCGTACATATTCAATTTTTTCATTCATTCGTATTGTTTTGGTTTTTTTTAAGTCAAAATAATTGCTTAAAAAAAAAATTGACAAGAAAGAACGCTGAAGTCGGGTATGCTCGACTGCAAGATACACTGTTCAAGATTCCCATGTTGGGATATTTCATTGGGACTATCACAGGCATAATTTATACTAAATTAATACTTCCTAGAATGAAACAATAATTTTACGGAAAAATTCAAAATTTATTGGATAGATTTGTATGGGAGTACCCCTTAAAATGGGGCCAGAGAAAACCCGTTTGTAAGTGCTTAGGAGAAATTTGGTAGCTCTTTTGTCTTTTAGTCTCCGAGATAATCGTTTGCATACGGCAGACAGCATGACGGACGGACAGACAGACATAGCTAGTTCAACTGCTTGTTTAATGCTGATCAAGAATATATATACCTTATAGAATCTACCATGCTTTCTTCTGCCTGTTACACACATTCGCACAAACTTAATATACCGATTTAACCTTTGGGTACAGGGTATAAAAATTGAATATTCTTAACAGCGAATGTCTTCGTCATCAACAATGAACTTTTATTGTTGGACTTTACCTTTACCTTTTCAGTAACTATGAACAATTTCTTCGTGAGCAGTTTTGGGTGTTGCTGTTGGTGAAGTTTGAGGTGAAGACGATTGAAATGGGTTTGCCGGCCGGTATAAATTTCCGTTGAATTGTTTATACAGTTTTTTATTATTTTAAGTGTGCGGTCAACGCAACAGCGACGTCAACGAAAACATCATTATTATAGTTGTCAGTATGTATCATTATCATTATCATCATCATTATTATTATTGTTATTATTTCGATGAATGAAAATTTACATAATTCCGTTGACAGCTGCTGTTGCTGTTGCTGATGTTGCTGCTGTTCCTGTTGCTGGTTGCTGTTGCTGACTAAGACGTAACGTAAAAAAGGAATGCAAGTGAAAAAATCTTATTGATTTTTATTTTTAACACGTTTTAATGCAAATTTTGCGGTTTTGTAAATGTTAACCAAGTCGAACGCAATAAAAAAAAACAACGACGACGACGCAGTTTTTGTTGTTATTGTGTGGGCGGGGATTTTTTTCTGTTGCTGTTTCGTTCGATTTTATTCTTAAAAAGTATAAATAAAATGTTTTGTTTTTTCTTCTTTGTTTTGTTTGCATTTGACATTTTATACGCAAATAGAAATTCTGTTTATATCAAATATTTCCAAGTGCTTTCCACTTAAAAACCATCAAGAAATTTTGAACTTGATCTATCGAAATTGCACGCACAACGTGAATGTTTTTAAACAAGTTCTGATAAAAAAAATAATACAATAAGATTGAACGCTGTTCTTTCATAAGCTTCACTACGAGATACGCTGTATTAGATAGCATCTATGCTGTTGTGTATTTTGATTTTGGTAAATTTTTTTTTAATTCTAGAATCAAGAAGTAACTTCCATATTTTCGCTTTCTAAAGTAAAGAGCACGAAATACAAAATACAAAAAAAAAAAAAAAATTTAAAAATCTCGCCAAGTTTGCAGCAGGACCAAACTTTATCAATCCATATTGGTACCAAGCCGAATCTTTGCTCATATCAAGAACAATCGTTCTTTGTATCATGAGCTATCGTTCTTTATATCAAATTCAAAAATTCTCTGTATCAAGAACAAGCGTGCAACGAAGGCTCGTTAACGACTCAGCACGAAAGCAAAAAAACAGAATCGTAAAAGAAACAAAGCAGCAGCAAGTGGCTTTTCGCAGTATTTTATCGAAAAGCCACACTGAATTTTTCATGCACTTAGTATTTACATATACTGTCTTTGCTTTAATACTCTTATACTTTTCGAGATTAGTCGGACGGATGGACATAGCTAGATTGACTCAACATTTCATGCTGCTCACATATGCTCAATGCATTTCGGAAACATTCGCTATAACCTATAATTTTCTCTCTCACTATCTCTCTCGGACTTAATACTTAAGACATGCAAATATTGAATTATTGGTTTTTAAGTATGCTGTATAACCCGAATTTAATACTCGATTAATTTCTTTAGAATTCATTCATCTTCATTCATCTGAACAAAAGGTACTGTTTTCAATTAAAATTCCCCTATATCGAGTTATAGAATACTTTTAAAAAATATGCTAAAAACTAGCTTTCTTCATAGTTGCAGCATAAATTAAAAAAAAAAAAAAAAAAAAAAGATTCTACGAATTGCTTTTGAGGTCAGTCACAGCTTCATCAATATCAGCGTTTGTCATTCACATTCACAAGTCTGCTTTTTCTATACACAAAAAAAAAAAAAAAAAAATTTTATTAATTAATTAAATAATTTATGCAAACGTTCACAATCAAAATGACAAATTGCTTGATCGAAAAATTTAAAAAAAAAAATTAAAAAATAAATAAAAAGAAAATAAACATAAATAAATAAGTTTTTTCAAACAACAGATTTTTATTTCGAAGTCAAAATACGCTGCGCATGCGTATCTGTTTAAATATTTAGTAAAAAAATTAATAAAAAAAAATATATATGTAACTATTTATTGAAATTTTTATTTTTTTTATAATTCGAAAGTTCTTATTTACACAATTGTAAGCTGCTTGACTTATTTGGTGTTCAACCTAAAAAAAAATTAAATATTGTAAAATTTCTGTGCATATTAAAAAAATTATTAAATGCAAATTAAAAAAATATAAAAATAAATATTATTTATGTTTTAGTCAAGTGCTTCAAGCTTTGTATTGAAACAAGCATATTCATAAATTATAAATTCGTGTAGCGTATGAAAATCAATTTTATGAATGAATATAAAGTGTCTACTTGTCTATTTTTACTTTTTTGAGTAAAAAAAAAAAAAATAATAAAAAAAAAAAAATAACTTAATTTTTTTTTTTATTTTTATTATAAAACTAAACAAAGCATCTCACTGCTCCTCCTTCAACAAACTATTCATTCATTCATTTATACATTCATTCATTTATCCAGTCTTTCTGTCCGTCCGTCCGTCTGTCTGGCAGTCATTTATAAACCAAAAATGGCAACGCGTGTCGTAGGTGTCTATTGGTGCCACTAAATAGTTTGCCGCGCTTAAACAAAAAAAAAAAAAAAAAAAAAAAACGCGTTCTGTATTTGGATTTGTTTGACATTTTATTTCGTTACGCTCATCCATTTCAAACAAAATGCTTATACATATGTAATTATTTCCTATGTATGTATTTTGCAACAACAACAACAACAAAATAACTAAAACAATATTATTATAATTAAACGAAATCACCCACAATCACAATCAATAAAATAGCAAAAAAAAAAAAAAAAAAAAACGTTGAACTGTGTAAGTAAAATTTGGCTTGTTAATGGCGCACTCAAGCGTAAGAATAAAAAAAAAAAAAAAAAAAAAAAATTATAATAAAGGTAACCGATGTACACGGATATACCCCAAAACTATGATCAAAAATTTACATAAATATAAAACTACAAAAGAGCCAAAGTTAATGTTTAACTTCAAATAAATATACTATACGTATGTACTTATATAGTATATGAATGTATGTGTGTATGTGTTTGTTTGTTTGTATATAATTATCCTCATTTTTATTGTCCCATTGACCGAGCGACCTAAGCCAAAAGGCGAAGCGCACTTTAAAATTGGAGCGAAGCATTTAAATGGAACCAATTGCTTTGCCTTGCCTGGCAGCCGGACGGACGGACGGACGGAGTTGTTTAGTTTCAGTTTTAGTTTTAGTTTGTTTTGTTTTGTTTTAATCGCGACGTGTGTATAAATATGAAAATCAAAATAAAAAGCGAGATTATTTGTAAACAGAAAACTAAAACGAAAGCGTATACAAAATAAAGAAATAATTGTTGAGAATGAAGCAAGAAAAACACAAACAGAAAATAGTAAAAACAAAAATAATAATAAAGGAAAAAAAAAATAATAAAAATAAAAATAAAAACAGGCAAATAAAATAAAGAAAAGCTTAAAAAAAAATAAATTGGAACTAAGAAAAGCAAAACAAAACAAAGCAAAAGTTAATTCAACAAAAAAAAAAAAGAAGATTAAAGAATACAGAACAAGGAAAATACACGATAATAAAAATAATAGAAAATTTAATCAAAACACACATTTGATGCCTTTAAAAATGAATGAAGCATTCGATTCTAGAAAATACTCGTATACCCCCTATGGAACTTAAGATATTTCGAACGACAAAAAATTAGAAAAAATATATGATTTGTTGGAAGCGTTGTAAACACTGAAGGGACGCCGGAAGACTAGTAAAAGCTGTAGTCGATCATATAAAGAAATCTTGCTTAATTGGCGAAATTAAAGTTGCCAGCTCCTCCATAAATTCTTACCATCTCGGCAAGTTTTTTGAGTACAATATTTAATTCTTTAACAAAAAAATTGCAGTCAAGACCCCAATCCGAACGCGAATATTTTAATCCAAATTGTACCAAAAAAGATTACAAGCCCTGAATAGCATCACAACTTAAGAATATTATCGAAAAGTTTAGTCTTAGGAAATTTCAGCAGAGATGAATTGAGAGTTTTATATGATTCCATGCCTAAATGGGTCAAATGTGTTATCTAAAATCTAAGGGCCAAGAGCGTTACTTAGCATGATATAGATCCTATAAAACATATGTATTCCTGATCAGCATTGAAAGGAGAGTCGATCTAGCTAGGTGTGTCTATTAATCTGCCATCAATCTGTCTGTTTGTTTGTCTGTCTGTCCAGTTGTTTTGCCATATGAAACTTATTATCTCGAAGACTTTATGGGATAGCACAACCATCTTTAAAACTTAGACTCTCCTGGGACATCAAGTGAACGTGTTTTATTTAGCCCCATTTTTTGCGTAACAAGATGAAAATCCAAACGCTTGTCGCTAAATGTAAACTTACTTCGCAACGTTATCAATATTTGCAACAAAAATATTTTAATTTTAAATACATTTTTAATCGTTTATTATATTGGAATAAGTTTATAATTGTAAATAGTCTCTATTTAAAAATAGTTTATGTAATAAAAAATATGTTTTTTTTTTACCCGTTACACATAGTGGTGAACGGGTATATTCAGTTTGTCCAAAAAATTGTAACGCATTGAAGGAGGCATCGGAGACCCCATAAAGTATATATATTCTTGATCAGCTCGATGAGACGAATCGATCTAGCCATGTCCCGTCTGTCCGTCTGTCCGTCTGTTTGTTGCTATGCGATCTTTTCGATGAAGATATAAAGATATTGGGCTGAAATTTTAAACTTAAGCTTTTCTCGGCAACGACTAGGTTAAGTTCGAAAATGAGAGTGCCACGCCCATTTTTAGGTATAGCCCCCCATACAAACTTATCGATTTTTTCGATTTTTTTTTTTAAATAGTAATTATTTATGAATGTACTCGCTCCTAATTGGGTAAAAACATTTTTTGGTCATCCAGGGTCAAAACCAAGACGACACGGCCATGTAACGGGTATTTCAGCTTCGGTTCCACCGAAGTTAACGTTTTCCTTGTTTTTGTTTACATAAATCTGAACTGATAAGAATTTTTATTTATTCAGTTTTTGGTGCTTTTAAAAGAGTAACGACATCTGTAATAATCTTTTCAACAAGTTCAACAAAGCTAAAAAAAAAAAAGTAAAAGCTTTAACTTTAGTAGAACCGAAGCTTGAATAACTTTCACACAATATTTAGACTTGGCTCTATTTGTATGGGGCTTATATGCTACAGAGATACTACAAGAATCATGTGTTCTACTGTGATCATGGGTTGCTATAAGAAGTAATTTTTACCAAATTCCATCTCAAACATGGGTCATGTTCTGAACTATAAAAAACTTTTGCATTGA
The DNA here is from genome assembly GCA_018903435.1 of Leucophenga varia. Lineage (NCBI taxonomy): Eukaryota > Metazoa > Arthropoda > Insecta > Diptera > Drosophilidae > Leucophenga > Leucophenga varia. Next base: position 785,460 of record JAEIFJ010003018.1, on the reverse strand, counting down.
AATTCCTTTTTTTTTTTGAACATAAAAATTTTTAGCTTTACCTATACAAAATTTTAGCACAAATATTTCCAATAAAATTTAATTTGGTCGTCAAATAAAAAACTACACATGTATATCTCCGATACAAATCTATCTGTATCTCGTAGATATTTATGCTGAAGACAATTCTAATCCTAATCGAAGCAACCCTCACTCAACAAATTCAAACTTAAATCCAATTCAAATTTAAATTTGCCAGCACCTGAGTGCGTATTGCGTAATACAAAATTTTGTATCTGAAAAAAAAAAAAAAAAATTTTTTGTATTGTGTGTTGGCGTTTTTTTTTTGTTTTTTTTGTTGAGTGTCGCGACGTATTGAGCTGTTTCTATTTATATTCAATTTTCTAATAAGAGTAATTTATATGTACACACATCCTATGTGTATGTACATGTATGTACGAGTATGTATGTACGTTTTGTAATGTACATATTACCATATAATTAGATACTTGAAAGTTTCTTGACTCTATTTCAAGCATTACAATGTCTTGACTCTGACTCTGACTCTGCTTCTTTTTTAAACTATTATTTGACTTGATTCAATACATTCGATATGTTTAGCATAAATTTATTTTATTTTTTTTTTTTTTTTGTAATATTTGATCAAGAGCTAAAGATCGAAATTTTATGAATAGCAGAGCAAACAGAAAACACTGAAAATCGTTTAAGCAAATTGGACAGACAGACGGACGGACGGACGGACGAATCCAATTTGCCATTTTTTTCGTTCGATAAATCATTTGTTAAATCAAGCAATTTCACGTGTTTCCTAATACAAAAAAAAAAAGGAAAAACGTTTACTTCGGTGGAACCGAAGCATAAATACCCGCCACACGAATCTTAGAATAGTTTATGTGGGATCATCAGTGGCTTATATACATTTATAAATATATAGACGAAAAAATTAATTTTTCATACAAAAGTGCAAAAAAATCGGTGAGTTTGTATTAGGGGTTATACATAAAAATGGGAGTGGCATCTTGGTTTTGGAATTGGATGATATAAGAAGTGTTTTTACCCAATTTGGAGTAAATAAATTCATAAATAATACCAATTTTTTCCAAAATTCGAAAATGGGCGGTAAATTTGTATGGGGCTACACCTAAAAATGGGCGGGTACTTTGTTTTTTATATCGGATTTCGTTAGAAGTGTTTTTATTCAATTTTGAGTGAATATATTCATAAATAATACCTAATTTCATACAAAAATTCGAAAATGTGCGGTAAATTTGTATGGGGGCTATACCTAGGAATGGGCGTGGCAACTTGGATTCGACTTTGGATACATAAGAAGAGTTTTTACCCAATTTGGAGTGAATACATGCATAAACAATACCTATTTTTAATACAAAAATTTGAAAATTTTTGGTAAGTTTGTATGGGGGCTACACCTAAAAATGGGCGTGGCAACTTGGTTTTTAACATACAAAGTAGTCGTTGCCGAGAAAAGCTTAAGTTCCAAATTTCGGCGTAATATCTATGTATCTTCATCAAAAAAAATGCGTAGAAGTAAACAGACAGACAGACAGACAGACAGACGGACAGACGGACAGACAGACGGACAGACAGACGGACATGGCTAAATCGATTCGTCTCATCAAGCTGATCAAGAATATATATACTTTATGGGGTCTTCGACGTCTCCTTCAATGCGTTACAAACTTTCCGACAAACTGAATATACCCTTCACACTATGTGTGGCGGGTATAAAAAAAAAACTATCTATATGTATACACAGATACACAGATACTTAAATGTATATATGTATCTACATTTTATATATATAAAAATATCGAAGAGCAAAAAAAAAAAAAAAAATTATGCGTATGATAACGTTGCGCGTTTTAAGCGTTTGTATAAAATATTTATTTGTTTGTTTGTATTTGTGCGTGAACTATTGATAGAAATATAGATAGGCCTAATGAATGCCAACGCATGACTTGATAAGGTACACTCACAGATACACACACACACACACAATATATGCACACACAGCGCGAATATCTCAAATCAAGGCCATCTTTTATGGTTTGCGATTATGATAAGTTATGCCTTAAATAGTTTAGATTTTTTTCGTTTTTTTTTTTTTGCGATAGTCTTTTTGGTATTTCCGAATGCAAACTAATGCTTTTGTATATTTAATTTAAAAATATATTAAAAAAAAAAAGCAATTGATTAGATATATAATTATATTTTGTTTAAGTAATATAAAATTATTATAAAAATGTTTATTTCCATTTGGCTATAATAAATTAGTTACTATGCAATCAGGGTGTTCCATCTGTTCCAGAGATGTTTTGGTGTGCAGCGAAGTAGTTGATGCTCTTTCGAGACATGAAAAACAGGTTTTTCGAGATATTCCAACCGAAAAAAAAGTAATAAAAAAATATTTTCAAGTTTTTAAAGCTACAATATCTCGAAACCCAGGATTATACAGGTCAATAGTCTTCAGAGCCAGTGTCAGAATATAGTGTAGATAACGTATTAATGCAACTTGTGCTTATAATTTGTATCCCATGGTTTTCGAGGCAATATAATCTAAAAACCTTAAAAAAAAATCGATTTATTGCTTTTGGGTTAGAATGCATCAAAGGTCCTGATTAGTGCAATAAATTTGAGCACAGAATTAGCGAATTAAAATCCTATTGTCGATCTGTGCAAATCAAAATCAATGCCAGGGATGAAATGGAGCATTAAATTACTTATTTAATTTTCAGCTGTCTAAAGTCTAAAAATTACAAACATTTTTAAATTTGAAACAAGGAAAGGCTTTATCTGTGACACAAAAAAGCATATATTTAAAATTTCAGCACAATACAAACTTAGCGTATGTGGCATACATTTTGAAACGTCGAGTTGATCCATAATTGTATATATAATTTTCAACTGAGCGATTAATCGATTAATTATTTTATATGTACTTTGTGGTCTTGCACTTTCATACTCGAATTTGACCTGGTCGCTGCGCAGAAAAGTTTAAGTTTCGAATTTCAGCTAAATATCTTCAGTAGTCTCCGAGTAAATCTCGTTGAAATAAACATACGGACAGACAGAAGGACATGGCTAGATCGATTTGCCTCGTCGAGCTGATCAAGAATATATATACGACTTCTCCGTCAATGCGTTACAAAGTTTCAGACAAACTGAATATACCCTTCACACTATGTGTGGCGGGTTATAAAAAAAAAAAAAATTTGATTGCTTAAGAACTTTGTTCTTTTCACAAAGTTCAAATAAGATTATCGATCTTTGTCATATCTTGTACAATGTTAAGCTGCTCGGCTATGTCGGCTATGTTTCGTTCATTAGAACGCTTTTGTGTTTATAGTTTCAAGTGAAAAAGTAGTTTCGATTTAATTTGATTTGGAACTTTTCAAGAGTCATAAAAAAAGACAAATTAAAAAAAAAAAATAAATAAATAAAAGTGGCAAAAGAATACAGGTTTCTAAACAAAACAAAACAAAAAAAAAATTAACGTGTATCGAAAGCCAACTAAATACTCAAAGAACTTAAAAACAGTTCGAACGATCGTTCAAATTTTTTTTTTTTTTTTGTATATATTTAGATGAATTGTCAACTTTAGCTAAATCAAGTTGTAGTAACATTAAGTTTTAGTCGACTTGACGCTAAAACGCTAAAATATGCGAAAGTACAAATGAAAAGGTAATAACGATGAAGGGCAAGGGAAATATTGTATGCCATAAAACTGCGTAACGAAATCGAAAAGATATTTGTCAAAGCGAGCGCCACGCAGACAGACAGACGGACAGACAGACGGACAGACAGACATATAGGCAGGCCAACAGTCAGCCAACAATCCAACGAACGAATAATGGCGGTTTTGGTGCTAATGGACACAGAACGACGACGAGGACGAGGATATATATTGAATAAATGTGTTCTATATCAAAACTAAAAGCATTAAAGCATACATTCAGATAGATACATACATGCACACATACACACATACATACATACTCGTGTAGAGTGTAGATCAATGCGTAAAATGCGTAAGCATCTCAAGCTCAAAATGTTTTATCGTATTAAGCGTGTGCAAAGTTTTCGGGTTTCGTTTAGCACAATGAATGCCAAAAAAAAAAAAAAAAAAAAAAAATTGTTGCCAGAAAGGGAAAACCTGAAATAAAAAAATAAAAGATTTACAAAAGTATACAAACACACACACATGCACGCATACATAAGTGGCAAGAGTCTCAGAAACATATAAGAAGATAAAAAAAAAATAAAAATAAAATAAACATAATAAAATATGTTAACCAGAATGGGTATAACTGAAATTGTAATACACTTCAAATATGTAATTGAAATTATTATGAGCAAATCTTAAAAAAATTAACCGAAAACGGTTTAAAAGAATACTCGAAATAAAAACGATTCGAACAACTCAAGTCTACTACTAGGAAAATGATCAACTCGACTCGTCTCGTTTAAATTCGGTACGAGTCGACTCGGGTATGTCAACTTTATGATCGGATAATCGAACGAATCGATTAACCGCAAATAGAGATTACTCGTTTATTCGATTAAAAAAAATCGTAGCTAAACGAAGCGTTCGGTTATTCGACTCATCGACTCAAATAAGTCAAGACTCGATTATATCTGTTTTTGATAGCTGTAAAAACTATGTCATCTAAAGTTTTAACTTAAAATAAGTTCAAAAGAAACTATAACTGCTTTACAGGGTATAAATTATTCCCCAAAAAAAAAAAAAAAAAAAAATCACAAAAAAAAAGTAGAAGCAATTACAACAAAGACAACAAGCACAAAGCTCGCAAAAGAAAGAAAATGAAATACAAAAAAAAAAAAAAAAACAAAAACAACGAAAAAATGGAATCTCGTATTATTTTGGCCTTCAAAAATTTTGGCGGGCAATGAACCAACAACAACAGCGCACAAAATACAAAAAGAAAAAAAACGCACACATTTACAAATACGCAAATACTCAGATACTCAGATGGCCTATGGCCACAGACGTTAACAGAGTGTGTGTGTGTGAGAGAGAGAGAGAGTATGTAAGGCAAGTAAGAGGTAGGGTAGTAGCAGTACAACAGACAGTCAGACAGACAGACAGACAAGACGGACAGTCATAGAGCGAGACTCCACATAACTTACAAGCCACTCGAAACGCCAAACGCAGATACAGATACACACACAGATACCACATACATACATATATATGTATTTGCAGATACACTCAATGAACTAACTATATTCGCAAACACACACACACTCACACACACATGTATCATAAGCAGAGCGTCTGAATGAACGTGCAAACATTGTGATGCGTCAACTCGACAGACAGACAGACGGACAAACTTACGCATAAACTTTGATGCGTATTTCTTGTATCTTTGTAAAAGTATCTCTCTTACGACGCGCGGCGTTTAGTTTGACTCAACAAAAACTCCACACAAAAACTTAGGCCTGCTGTCGCTGTCGTTGTTGTTGTGGTCGTTGTTTTTGTTGTTTTTGTTGGCGCGCCGTCAAAGCTTTGTTGTGTTGCGTTGCTTTGCTTACAAATAAAACAAAACAAGACAACAACGCACATTGTACATTGAGTTACTTACGCAGCAGCGATTCACTGTGCACAGTGGTTGAAAGTAGCGCAAAGTAGCAGCAGATAAGCCTAAGCTTAAACAATCAATGTTTGTCGTAACACTACACTACAGAGCAAAAGAAGCACGCAGGTGTACGAGTATACTCGTATCGCTTTAAATATTTATGACTAACAAATTAGTGAGTTTGCACGCAGCTTATAGCATTTCAACTACGTAATTAAATTTTTGTAAATGAACAAAAAAAAAAAACAAAAAAAAAAGATTAAAAAATAAACATTCTATTACACTACGAGTATATACTTCTACTTATGTATTGTAATTGGACGCAGTGCTAAATATTTGATTCCAATCACGCCAATTTCATTTTCCAGGTTTTTCTTATTTTCTAATAGTGCCGTGGATCCCATGAATCCAGACTTTTTGTCAACTTTTCTTAAGTTATTTTTTTTTATAGCCAACATTCGAAAGGTAAAGGGGTGTATTCTTTGATCGATTATGAAGGGGACTTTAGGAGACTATAGAAACCCAAACAGACACACGAAATTAATTATCAAACAGCCACATGCCATGCAAGAATAGCCGATGCATCCCGAAAGAACGAGTGTTTGGTGTGGTATATGGGCTGTTGGCATCATCGGTCCATTTTTCTTCAAAGACGACCGTGGCAGAAACATTACCGTCAACGGCGAACGATATCGAGCCATGATACGCGACCTTTTTTTTTTTGCCCCAATTGACCGAGTTGAACTTGGTTGACATGCGGCTTCATCAAGACGGCGCCAAATGCCACACAGCTCATGAAACAATTGACATGTTGCAGGATGAATTTGGTGAGCAGCTCTATCTCTCGAAATGGTCCTAAACTATGTTTTGGAAATTACCCGTTACTTTAGAAAGACCAAATATTATATACTGCATAAATCTTAAATTTATATAAGTTTTTATTCTCGGTAATGTCGAGATTAGACTAATACATTGTAAAACCGTTCAATTTTGAAATGGTTTTCCAATTCCGTTCGTCACGCCATGGGTTCACTGAGCCCTAAACACATCTTTAGTACTTATAGAAAAACATTTTATTGTTTCGGCTTTAATTAGTATTTATCGGTTCGTTTAATCGGTTCGAATAATTGATCCGATTTATTACTGCAATTATAAAGTATTCACTTTGCAATACTTAGCTTTTTGGTTCCAGTGTTTCCAAATATAATGGTAATCCAACTCTTGCCCCACACAATTGGCGGCGTAAAAATTTCCATTACCTTGCGCCTAATTTGTGAATACAAAATGAACCTGAAATCTTCCAGCAACGCATAATGATTAACTTGATGGCTGGCTTATAACATAATGAAATGGGGAGTGACTTTGGGTTATGCCGTGTGAACTTGGAGCAACGCAATGCTTAATGAAAAAAAAGAAAGAAAAAAATTATACAAAGTTGCCGTCTCAAACGAGTGAAGATGTAGCAAACTTGGTTAGTTTCATGTCCTGTGTCTGCGTTGTTAGTCTGTCTAGCAGCTTCACATATAACTTCACAACTCTTTATAATTCTATGTCTATCTCTCTCTCTCTCTCTCTCGTCTTGCTTTATATGTGTATGCATATCTAACTGCCAATATGTTGGTCTGTCTGTCTGTCTGTCGTTTGCCTGTCGTCTGTCAACGTGCAACAGAGTAGTTTGTGGTTTCAGGCGGCTATGACGATGGCTGAGGCGATGACGATGGCCAAGGCGATGGCGTTGCCTACAACCTGTCGCTTTTTGTATGCGCTTACCGTCGTTCTTTTAGCGCATAATGAAATCAGAAAACCGCATTTAATGGAGTCATTGGCTTAAACTTTTTCTTACTTTGACTTAATGCTATATGAGGGTGGTTTCAATAGTTTGGAAATAAATATATTTTTTTTTTTTTTTTTTTTGGATTAAGTGCACTACTTGCTCTAAAATTATGGTCTTATTTTTAAAAAATTACGATCAGCAAGGTTTGTTTATGAACCATGGCATTGCAACCCTGAAAGCTTTCATACTGCATTGATGAAAACGTTTTAAAAGGTTCTAGTTGCAAGCAAATTAATAAAACTTCTCTCGATTTGTTTCATTTTTTTTTTTTCTTTATCAAAAAAAAAATGTATATATAAATGCTGTTGGGTTTGTTTTGCTTAAATACTTATTTCTGCATGCTATGTTTTTGTTGTTTTTGTTGTTTTTGTTGTTGTTTTTTTTAGATGATGTTATGCTTGTTATTCGTGTCATGTGGTTGTTGTATGATTTGCACTTCCTTCGCTAGAAAACCATTTAACGTTCTTTAAAAAAAAAAAAAAAAAAATAATCAAAACGAAAATTCCCAAAATGAAAAATGGAAAAAAAAAAAGAGAACACTCAACTTAAGAGAAGAAGAAGTAGAAGATATAAACAATCGATTTACACAAGTAGAGTAGTATCTATATAGAAGGTAGGCTCAAGGCACATTTACGCTATTATTCCCAATACACAAAAACCCAGCAGAGTACGCTATTTCCCCACCTTTTACTCTTCTGCTGCAACAATCTAAAGAATCGAATGCGAAGAAAAGAAGTTCAAAATTAACTTAAAATTCTTGTTACGTTTTTGCGTGGTTAATAGGATTCCAGATTGAATGTTCGTTAAATATTTTCTATATACATGTATGTATGTGTGTGTGTGTGTGTGAATATGTATGTTTGCGTATTTTTTTTTTAGAAACATCATTAACGTTCCACACGTTCTAACTCAAAACAGACAGACAGACAGACGGACAGACAGAGTCGTAGTGTTTATATAACAAGAACCAATTCAAATGATTACAATGAAAAAAAAAAAAAAAAAAATTTAATAATAAAACTATTTAAGAATTCAACTTTCTTTAACTAAAATTCCTAAAAAAAAAAAAAAAAATTTAATAATAAAAACTATTTAAGAATTCAACTTTCTTTAACTAAAATTCTGGTTACACAGGGCGTATGCGAATGTACGTTTGACAGGCAATTTTTTTACTAAATCCTTTAGTAAAGAATAAAGACGCTACTCGCCTACTTTCATTTCATAGAAATATTTTTGATTTCAAAGACAAAGACATGCTTCTCGAACTTTGGACAATAGTAAAGCTTAAATGTTGATTAAAAGTTGCTTGAAAGCTTAACTTTTATAGTAGACCTTGAGTGTGAATACGTTGCGGTAAGGGGGAAATACCAATTAGCTTGCAAATAAGAAGCCCATCCATACAAAGAAAAAAAAATAGAAAGGTAACATACAACTGAAGCGTTACTTTTCATTTTGATTTCATCTTTAGGATACTTATTCGAATTCCAAAAAATTGCGTGTCACTTAAGAAGTTTAATTTAAAAAAAAAAAAAAAAAAAAACGTAAAATGATAATAAAATACAATGAAAAAAAAAAAATAACTAAGAAATTCGTTAACTTCATTGTAATCGAAACTGCAATACTTTAAAACTGTAATAAAAAAATATTTGTAATATATCTGTGGGAAAAAGGAAAAACTGCTTAAGTCTGATTTTACCGTTTTGCAGAAGAGCACTTTCTAAGTTTAAAATAATTGTGAAGTTGTGAGATTAAGCAAAAATAACTTTTTCTATAACTTCCTGAAAAATCGTAAAAAATAATTAAAATTTTGCATGGAGTTACTTTTCAAAACGGAGATCAGCGTTGTACTCTTATCTCAATTCTTGCTTAAGTTGACTTAAGCACTTTTCCTTTTCACCACAGATATATGAGGCACATACTGTCTTAACAGCAGACCCAACTCTCTCCAGAATATGGTTTGACTTAGATAGTGCAAATAGAGTTCACATCTTTATTCAATGTATATGCTATAGTTAACTGATCCTTATCAAATTTATACTATACACATAGACCACCATAAGATAGGCTTTATACTTTAAAGGGTCTCCGATGTCTCATTTAATGCGTTTCAATGACGGGTATAAAAATTATAGTATTCGGTTAAATTTTTGTTTTTTTTTTTTTTTTGGCTATTCTGTAAGTCTGACTATGTACATCGTTTAGGGGTCGCGAGGTTTCGGCTTAAGATCAATTTAGCTAAGTCCGTCTGCCTTTCGAAAAAAGTTGGTGCTTTTGGAATGAGTGAAATAATAATGTTACATCCATTTAGAAAAAACAACAAAAAACTGATAATCAGTTCAAATAACAATCGATTCTATTTCAATAAATCTATTTTATTTTATTTAATATTTTTTTATTTATTTATTATTATTTTTTTTCAACATTTTAAACGTTTCAAATAGTGCCGACTTAACAAACGAATTCATACGCTTGACTTATTTATTTTTTTTTTTTTTTTTTCAAGCGAATATAGGATACCTATTGCTATCTGATCTGTGTGATATGGTCATGGATTAATTATTGCCAATGAGGCTATGAACTTAAAAATGGAATATAATAGTACCGACGATGTATATCTATAAACTTGGCTACTGCTTTGGCACATCTCAAGTTACAATTTGAACGCTAACGATTTGGCCGGAAATGCTCATAATTTCAATTTGCCACATTTTGGATACATTTTGGATTTATTTGGCCGCGTTCAAATATTTTTTTGTTTCGTTGATTTCGTTGATTTCGTTTTTTTTTTTTTGGTTTTTAGTTTTATTTCGGTGTTGTCTTTGTCAAAGGCGGCAAATATTTTAGCTAAATCAGCATTTGCCACTTTACCCTTAAATAATTCTCGCGGATATTAAATTCTTTGAGGCATTTATTTTCCACATAATTCGTTTGACACGCAAGATACTCGTACCCCCTCCTTCATACTTAAAGTCAGAAGAAATCGGAGCTTTTTCTTTTTTTTTTTTTTTTTGCATTTAAGTTTAAGAAACGTTCATGAATTTTTGTCAAGCATTCAGTTTTGTTTTTGATTTATTTATTTTATTTTATTTTTTTTTTTTATTAATTTTGTGTTTCAAATTTTATTTGGGCTTTTGTTTTTAGCTTTTGTTTCGTCGTCGTTGCTCCATTGTACTCCACTTTTGTGTGATTGTTTTGTTCTACGATTTCATTCTGTCTTATTGTTTTTTTTGTTGTTTTTTTTTGTTTTTGTCTTCTATTCTTTTTATTTATATTTTATTTTATTTATTATATTTTGTAGAATCTGGAATTGCTGATTGGCTCTGGCTTCACTGTGTGTGCTTTTTTTTTTTTTTTTTATTCCTTCCCTCTTGTCCAATTGATTTTTTTTTTTTTTTTTTTTGGAGAATTTTGGTAATGCGCATTTAAAGTTCTTTTCAGCAACAAGTGCTATGCTTCCACAGTTCTTTGTCTTCTCCATCCCTCTCTCTCTCTCTCTCTTTTGTCGTCGACATTCCCATAAAACGTGATCCAGATTGCAATTGCCTGATAAAACTATTGAAATTCAATGGAACCAAAGCTTTAATACGCGACATTTGCTGCTAAAACAAAATTCCAAATAAAAGAAACCAGTGAAAAAAAAATAGAAATGTTCAAAGAATTAAAGTTAAGAGACAAATAGAGGCCATACTTTAACAGCTCACACTCAAAACGGCATTCTTGGAAAGCTTAAATGAAACATTGTACCAAGTACAACGCTGCCTTACAAAACTTTAATCATTAAATAATGCAGAACACAATGCTCCAAAAAAAAAAAAAGAAATACCGAAAACTTCTTCATTTTATTGAAAATTAGTTTGTTCTAGTCATCTACTTTCATGTTTTGTATCTACACTGTGCCCTACGCCAAAGTAATTCGAGATTGCAATCTTTTCAAGACATTTTTGTAATTAATTCTTTGTGAGATTTTTTGTTGTTGACAGCTGTCCACTGCATACCAATTCCTTTACATTTTAACTTGACTTAGCTTAACATAAAATGTTAATCTCTGCTTTAAGCTAAAGGAAAAAAAAAAAAAACAAGGACAATAAAATACGAAAATGTAATAATTTCTTCAAGAAATTATTATAACGCGAATGATTTGTTTGTTTCAAGATGTAATTTCGTTTCATTCTTACAATTGTTAAATGATGGGTGCCGAACTCCGGGAATTCGGAATCAACGCGATCCGTGGTAGAATTGTGAAAAATAACAGTAAGAGCGAGATCAGAATAGAACTTAAAAATTTGCGGGCGGAACGGGACGGGACAGTAGGTATACTTCTTAAATTACCGAAAATAAAAACTAATATTAACTTCAATTTCAAAAAAATGTACAAAAAAGTACAAAACTTGGAGTAAAAAAATGTCTGCTTCAAATCAGATTGGGAAATTATTTTAAGATTAGTATGGGTGCTTACCCTTAGAATAGGGATGGTAAGAAAATTGATATTAGTAACCTATGGATGGTGCATTATAGTCTCCGGCATAATCGAAAATGGGTTAGCCGAGTTCCAGAAAATGTTTCGTTAATTGTGAATTTGATATTTTCAACTGTTGCGGACGTTTCCTTATGAACGTTTTAATTTTTGGGGTTTCCTTTGGAAAATTTTAAAAACGGAGAGTTATTTTTGTGAGTTTCAATACACACATGGGTCATCTGGAAAGTAATCAACTGCCGTTTTTTTTTTTTTTGTCAAAATTTGAATATCAGAATTAATGGAGAACCATTTTTGCATGCAGAAATGTTGACTCTGTTTTGGGAACTTTTTTTTTTATATCTTGGATTTTAATTTAGTGAATCGGAAACAATTATTTTTGTTGCTGTCTTTGTTTTTTTTTTGTAAGTTGAACGTAACAACGAATTTTATTTGATATGAATTAGATAAATATATATAACCACATACATACTCGTATATACACATAGGTATGAACTTTTATTAACGCTTACTTAGCTTACATACCTACGACATTGTACAAGCGCAACAGGCACGTAACGTGTTGCCACTATCGGCAGTTTGGTCTAAAAAAACAAAAAAAAATATTATTTAAAAACAGACATTAGACAGACAGACAGACAGACGGACGGACAGATAGACAGACAGACATAGGCCTACCAAGTGTTAAAACGCATAAACGACTAAAAGATAAAAACGTTTGTAAATCGTGAACAATTAAAAATTTGCGTTTACACAAACGCGTACAATATTACAATTCATTTTTTTTTTTTTTTTTGTATTTTGCTTAGCAACAAACTAAAAAAAATAATCGAGAAAGAACGCTGAAGTCGAGTATGCACGACTGCAAAAAACTCTGTAAACAATTTTTATGTAATTTACAAAAAATTAAAATATTGGACTAAATTAATGGGTATATGGGCCTATACCCATGTTGGGATATTTCATTTGGACTATTATTGGTATTATCCTTACTAAACTTAGAGTTCCTAAATTATGCAAAACCGAAATTTGGGATGAAAAAAATAAAATTGGATAAGGTTGTATCATCTTGACGGCTTAGGAGAGTCAAAGTTTCGAATATGGTGGTTCTATTTTTTTATAGTGTCTGTGATAATCGTTTTTTTACGGGAGACAGCCGGACGGACAGACAGACATAGCTATATCGGCACTGCTTTCAATGCTGTTCCAGAATATATATATATATATATATATATATATACACTTTATTGGAGGCATTCCTTCTGCCTGTTACATACATTTGCACAAACTCAATATACCCTCCGAATGCAGGGTATTCAAAAAAAAAAATTAAATATTAGCCCACTATGTATGACAGTATGACTTGAAGTGAAACTATAAACGAACAAATAAAAAAAAATATATATATATATAAAAATAATCAAAGTCAAGTCAAGCATGTAGCTATAAGATACTTATACACTCACACACACACACACACATACAAAGAGACAGAGACTCATTCAGTTTAGTTTCGATACTTTTGCGCATGCGTAACGCATAGTGTCTGTCCCAAGATCTATTCAACTATTTATCCGTTCCGTCTGTTCATTTGTACGTCCGTCTGTCCGTCCGTCCGTTCGTCCGTCAGTTCATTCGTGTGCGCGTTTTAGGCCTACATTTAATGTAATTATCAATGATTAATGAATTGTTTAAGCAAACATTGCGTTGAGTCTTAAACCAAACTTAAAATGCGTACAAAAAAAAAAAAAAAAAATAAAAAAAAAAAGCGGAAAATTAAATAAAACATTTTTCGAAATTAAAAAAGTTTATAGACATTCATACACATACACATATGTATATGTATCTATATATTGTACAATATATCATGTATGTATATGTGTGCATAAACTTGTATAAGCCAATGTAACCGGCATTGTCAGGTAATTTATTGATTACTATTTTTCTAAGCTTCCAAGACGTAGTATGCGACAAAAATATTTTAAATAGTTGTATTGGAAGTCTTATGGTGCAGGAGGGTCTGGTCTAGTAAAACCAAACTGCATACTCTGTACTTGGGAAACATTTGGGAAACACGGTTTCTTATTGCCAATCTCAAGTCGAGATGTTTGAGTTGTCTCCCAAATTTCAAGTATGCAGTTAGGCTTTACTTGATCAGACCTACCATAAGCCTTCCTCAGCTCAGTGTTAAAACGTGCAGCATTGATTTTTCTTTATTTTAATTTTTTTTTTTTTTAAAGAAAACTTGAAGTGAAAATCTAAAAAAAAAAATGCTTTATTTGTGAACATGAATTTTTATTGACTCTCTGTCCTTCTAATTCGTGAGTCTCTTCGTTTGCATATAAGAAGGTCAGCTAAGACCTGTTGACTCTGTTGCCTCATTACACCGTTCACTTATTATATTAAACACGATTCCTCTCTGTCTCAGTCTCTGTCTCTCTCTCGCTCTCTATTTATTCATCTCTCATCTTATCGTTATCATTTTCCTTATAGCAGACGTTCGATCGGCTAAAATGTGTTTGGTTCACTTTGGTCAGTGATAATAAATTAAACGCATTTTATTTTTCAACTAAACTTGTAAATATTGCTCCTCCGGGGCTTAGCGTTATATTTTAAATTTCTTTTAAAATTCTTTTGTACGAGTATGGTTCACTCCCATTTGTGTTTTTAAATATTATTCAATTTAGCTCTTAATTAGTCGTTTAGCTTGCAGGCTCAAGAAAATTAAACTATATTTCTAATTAGCTGAACGAAACGATTAATGCTAGTCATACAATATTTTGTATGTCTGTCTGTCTGTCGGTGTATCCATATCATTATTTGTAAACTAGTTTCTCAATTTTGATCTGCTATCCGTTAATCAGCGCTCCCCTAAAAAAAAAAAAAAAACAATTAAACAAAAAAAAAAAAAGAAAAGAATAAAAAGTTTCCTAATTAATCTTTTTCACAATTGCTATGAAGAATTTCAGGATATTTAACAAGTATTTTCATTTTGACAATCTGCGTGTATAGTGGAATACATATTTTTGTGTATTAATAGGCTAAATAAGGCATAGTAGACCCAATGAAGTATACCTAACTAATATTCTCCACACTATCACAGATTCTGCTACACCCACTATATGCAGGTGTTTCCTTAGTCTACAGTAGCCCGTTAGGAGCCCCATCATGATCTTTAGCTGGGTTCTGTTCAGTTTAACCAATGCTTGGTTAGTCTTAGAGCTGAATCCCTCTATAAGTACAGCCTTAAAAACCAGTGCTCATCCCTGGCCTGTATCCTATCGTTACGTATTGTCTCACTTAGTGTTTGGCTCCCAATGGGACAATAAGGTTCTGGGTCTATCAAAGAAGTTGCTTTCCCCCTTGTACATTACTTGTGATGTTTGAGTGCCCCGGCACCCACAACAGTTGTACTCTGTTCTTTTTCGTAGACATTCAAGGTGGCTATTGCCGCTTAAACAGTTTGAATTTTACTATATCAGATTGTAGCGTCTTAAGAACGGCTTGGTTTAGTCTGTAAGCCAATATATTAATTTATTTTAGTTGTTAGAAAAACAGACCGCTTGCTTGTATCATGGGTCTGCCCATGGTGGAATTACTTAAATGTGATATATTCGCTCTCTCTTGCGACTTAGTTTGAGAGCATGATAAAATAAGCCATGAACGAGAGAACGAGAAAGATATATGCATGCTGTACGTTTCGTTTAGATTGAATCAGTGCAGTTAGATAATATTATGTCGCAGAGAAGAGGCCAAACCAAACTAATACACCACCCTTCTTCTGCAAAACGGTTAAATCAGACTTAAGCAGTTTTTCCTCTGTTACCACAGATTATATTTCAAATTTACTGTCGACATTTTGCTAAAAAAATTAAATATTTTTGGCGCATTAAACCACAAAAAAAAAAAAAAAACTTATATCACAAACAGCAAACGTGCATAGTTCAACTATGGCAAATATTAATTTTCTGTTTTCGTATATTAATTCACATTGCGTCTAGTTTGAACTCTTAGCAGAAAAAAAAAGAAAATACAATAAAAAATACATAATTCATGTTGCAAACAAGCAAAGCAACCAAAGAAGTTTATAGTAGCAACTAAAATAGCAATTGCAGCCAACAATCGCAATAAGAGAACAACACACACACACACACACACACACATAGACACACAACACTACAATAATAATGAGACTGGTCTGGTCTGCGTAATTTGGGCGCCTAAATGTCGTTGTTGTTAGAAGACCTACTTAAAAAATTGGTGAGTAGGTCAAAATGCCGGCATCGACAAAAAACAACTCAACCAATAATTTTGGGGGGGTTGGTTTGGTTTGGCATGGTTTTTATTTATTTGGTTACTTGATCGCCAAATTTGGCCAATGATAAAAAAAGGGGTCAGCGGCTCTTGACGCCAAATTGGCCAAGAGTCATCATTATAATCGTGTACCACGCTTGGCGACTGACTGCACGCACTGCACAGCACAGCACTGCAAGTGTAACTTACGAACATAAATGGTCATGACCCGCATTGAAGTAAGATCAGACCAATTGTTGCAATGAAAACTACAGAGCAGAAACAGGAATATAAACTGCCAATAAAATGTTACCGATCTTTCAGGGCTGGAGCAAAAAAAAAAAAAAAAAATAAAAAGATTTTACTAATAATTTGCAAATTGCATACAATTTACTGTATACTGCAGCCCTGTTCGTGTTGGTCATGGTGCGCCTTGGCAACAGTAAAAACGATGAATTAAATAAAATTAAATTGTATGCAATGGCAACGTCAGCAGCAGCAACAGCAGCAACAACAACAACAGCAGCGGCAGTAGCAACGGATGACAGCAGGCTGGGCAATCTAGCAGCAACGAAGTAGATGACGGCCTACACGCGCACGCCAGTTTTATTGGCCAAAAACTGAAAAAAAAAACAAATTAAAAACGAACTACGCAATGACTGAATCTTTAATACACTACAGAAAGACAGTTGAATATGCATAGCTAGACGGATAGACAGACAGACAGTCTGACAAATGGATATGCTGTCATACATATCTAGAATCAAGTCATGATGCAATAATAGACGGTGTAGTATTCCACAGCTGTCTCTTTTTATATTGCTTACATATTTTGGGTATAAATGCAAAGTGTGGTGAAAATAGTACAGTAAATAAAATATGTATGTGTATCTCACTCTGGCATTCGACGAAGTTGTAGAACAAACCGCGGCGGAATAATACACCTGTTATAATTGCACCATGCATTCAAGTTAAGAGTTAAGCTTATGTTTGCAAAGTATTATGTAATGCGTAACATATTCTACGACAAAATTTAAATACTCTACGTATAAGTTTAAAAAAAAAAGTACACTGCAATAAACGTGCAGCGGTTTGGGTTGGGGGCTAAAAGCAAAAAAAAAAAAAATAAAAAAAATCGATGCCAAAAAGTGACGACGCCATGAGTGTATGTTTGCCTTTAAGACGATGACGCCATCTGTTTTTGGGCCCATGAAAATGTTGTATCACTGATTTTTTTCTGATATTTTTTTGCTTCACAATTGTCCCCTTGCCTCACAGCTCACAGTTGCTTGTCTAACCTCAATTTGAAACGACTCAACTAAATGTTCACACACTCAGACTGACAGACAGACAGACATACACTCAGGCACATACATAAAGTCCTGGTTTGTGAAGTGTTCAATATGCCGCACCATCTATGCATGTTGTAAGTATTTGTAACTATGACGTGTCCGCCAATTTTCCCAAATCGAATTCCAAGTAAAATCTATTTGCCATTTGGATTTCTTTGGATATTTTTTTGAAAAGCTGTTTTGGCCAACATGCAGCATTTGCAGTCAAGTCAAGTTGTGATTCATGCACTGCATTTTGGCATTGGTAAGAGACAACTTTTCTTTTAGTAATATCGAAAGTAAAATACATTTTCATTTGATTGTTAATTGTTACAACATTGGCCCGCGAGGACTAGACTAGAGGATACTAGCTACTTTATTTTGACAAAACTTAGACAAATCTAAAACAAAAAAAACCCCAAAAGCAGCTCCTTACAACTTGTGACAGACAGCAATCCAAAACTAGGGATAAAAAATCTGTTTCCATTATTGGAAATATTAAATTAATTGAGAAAGTTTACGATACAATAAAATCGTTAATCGAAAGTTTATATTCGGAAATAATAGCTTGTGCCAAAAATTCAGGCATCTAAGTCAACATCGTCTTGAAATTTTGTCTCTCTGATCCAATAAAAATTAAAATGCAAGAGAAAAATTCGAAGAAAAGTGAGAGAGACTGACAATTAAATGGGTCAACAATAAAAAGAGATAAAGTTATAGTATGTCTTCTTGTAGTTATGCCACCAAAAAAATCGATTCTACTCTTTGCAAAATATAATAAGCAGTGATGCCACTTTCGCTTTTTTTTCCCTTTCGCACTCATGCATGGTAAACTGTACAGACATTTTAAACAGTACAACATGTGTATGTGAGAAAGAGAAAAAAAAAGCCAAAATGGCATCACTGATAATAAGCAATCAATAAAAAAAAAAATTATAAACTTATTCTGAATTATAATGTCTCAATAAGCGAAAAGATCTACTAAAACACCACAAATTCGACGAAATCAAATGTTTAGTATGCGAAATAAAAAACATGGCAATAAAAAAAGTGTTTGTAAGCACTTTTTGTATCTTTTCGATTTTGTTTGTTATTGAATCTTGAATCTGACGCAAAATAATGGAGACTACGAAAGCGTTAATAGCGGTAAACTGCCGCTCAAAGAACAAAACGAAAGAAGTTCAAGCTTACTTTGAGATAAAATTTATTATATTTTATTTTGTATTATTTTTTTTTTGTAGAACATTTGAGTTTTTTTTCGAAAGATTTAATTGTTAATTTAGTACAAAATAAGAATGTATCTTTTTGCTGTTGCTGTTGCTAATTATTAGACAACCGCAATAAATCGAATCAGATACGGTTAACATGCGACTTTTTTTTTTTTTTTTTGTGAAATTGTTCTGTATTGTGTGGAAAGTATAGAGTAAAGAGTAAATATTTGAAATTACTTATTTTTATTTATAAATTTTTCTTTATATTAAGAAGCCTTTGCTTTGAAACTGAAGCAGAATTTTATTTAATCGAATTGAGTTGAGTTATTTTGCTGCTATACTTCTACAGCAATGGACGACAACGTTGGCATTGGTCATGGACAATCGGTTTTCACCGCTTACGCACAATTTGTGGGCAATAAGCCACCAGTTTTAAGTTTTGAGTTTGAGTTGAGCTAAGACAAATTATATGGGCCTGGCTATATCTGAGCTTCCTATTCGGCTTAGTTAAGCTTTTTTTTTTTTTTTTTTTTTTTGGGCCAAGTCAAGTTATATCAAAAGCCAAGAAGCAATCAATAATTTTCGTTGTTGTTGTTGTTGCTATTGAACTGAACTCTGGGCTAATAGCAGCAGCAGCCGCAACAACAACAACAATTTTATATTTGCCGCTCCTAGAGTTGCTGGCTTCAATCGAATTGGAACGAATTGCTTCAACAACATATTTTATTGTTGTCGTTGTTGTTGCTGTTGCTATTTAATTCTGTTGGTAGTTAACTCTTTGAGTGAATATCTTTGTTTTTTATTTTTATTTTGGAATAATATCAAAATCAAATGACAAAGAATCGTTGTATACTTTTCTCGTCTTATCGATGGCAAACTGCTTTTGTTTTAAATTGAAGTTTATTGTTTGTTTCTTTTTTTCTCCTTTTCTTTTTTTTTTTTAGATCAAAGCGCAATTTTTTGATTGATTGATTAATTGGTCATTCGATGTGTATAGTTGGCATTATTTCATTGTTAGTGTTATTTTATGTATCTAAATTTCAATGAAAATACAATTTTTATGCCTAAATAAATAATTAGAATATACTCGTATATTGCCTTTCACACATCTGGCACGATTTACTACTCTGATTTTTGTTCAATTTTCCGTAAAATATTCACACGCCTAATGAGTTTCAAAAGAAAAACAAAAAGAAAAGTGAAAAAAACCTAAACTTGAAAAAAAAAAAAAAAAAAAAACGTTTTACAATAATTAGGCTCAAAAGGGGCAAACTATTGTAAACGCCTCAAAACGCGTCTAAATGAACAATTAGGCTAAATTATTTTTTTTCTTTTTTTTTTTTCCAATTTTATAGATAAGCGCGTGCAAGGAAATTTAAGTTGAATATGAATTATTTAGTAGGTTCCCCTAAGCAACTTTGAATGGTTACTATTCAATTATTTATTAAGATAGTTCTACAATACGAGTTCTTTAAACAAACCCATTTACAAATATAAAATATATAAAAACACTTTATTGGCTGGGGCACAATTGTATGGACCCCCCATTTTATACCCGCCATACATAGTGTGAAGGGTATTATCAGTTTGTCGGAAAGTTTGTAACGCATTTAGGGAGGCATCGGAGACCCCATAAAATATATATATTATTGATCAGCTCAACGAGACGAATCGATTTAGCCATGTCCGTCTGTCTGTCTGTCCGTCCGTCTGTCCGTCTGTTGCAATGCGTTTTTCTCGGAAAGTTTAAACTTAAACTTTTTGTGTTCCTAGGCAGTTTGTATGGCAGAACCAAGGTGCCACGCCCACTTTTAGATATAGCCCCCATACAAACTTTCCATTTTTTTCGATTTTTATACCCGCCACACATAGTGTGAGGGGTATATTCAGTTTGTCTGAAAGTTTGTAAGGCATTGAAGGAGACGTCGTAGACCCCATAAAGTATATATATTCTTGATCAGCTCGACGAGACGAATCGATCTAGCCATGTCCGTCTGTGCGTCTGTCTGTCTGTATATTTCTAGGCATCTTTTTTTGTTAAAGATATAAAGATATTAAGCTGAAGTTTGGAACTTAAGCTTTTCTCGGCAACGACTATATTAAGTTCGAGAATGAGCGTGCCACGCCCTTTTTTAGGTATAGCCCCATACAAACTTACCTTTTTTTTTTTTTTTTCGATTTTTTGTATAAAAATACTAATTTTTTATGAATGTATTCCAACCCAATTGGGTAAAAACATTTCTTTTGTCATCCATTGTTAAAACCAAGATGCCACGCCCTCTTTTAGGCATAGCCCCCATATAAACTTTCCGTTTTTCCGAATTTTTCGATTTTTTGTATAAAAATACTAAATATTTATGCATATATTCACTCTAATTTGGCTAAAAACACTCTAATGTCATTCAATGTCAAATCAGATGTGCCACGCCCATTTTTTGGTATAGCCCCCATACAAACTTTCCGCCCATTTTCTAATTTTTGTATGAAAATAGTTATTATTTATTCATGTATTTACTCCATATTGGGTAAAAACTCTTCCAATATCATGGTGCCACGCCCATGTTAGGGTGTTTCTTCCATACAAACTTAACGCCCACTTCCAGATATTTTCGAGAAATATGTTGTTATACATATCTGTATTTTTAGCTCAAAATTTTAAATTAATATTGTGTGTAAACTTGGGTGACCAATGATGATTACACATAATTTCTTTAAAGATTCGTGTGACGGGTATTTAAGCTTCGGTTCTACCGAAGTAAACGTTTTTTTCTTGTTTTGTATGAAAATAGTTACTATTTGTAAATGTATTTACTACAAATATGAATAAAAGCAGTTTAATGACATCCAATTTCAAAAGAAAGGTGCCACGCCCATTTTTGATATGGCCCCCATACAAACCAAGCGCTCATTTTTCAGATTTTGTATGAAAATAATTCTTATTCATGGATATATTCACTCCAATCTGTGTAAAATCACTTCTACTGTTATCCTATGAATATGCATCCGATATAACAAGGATCGAACCACTATAACATATAGTCCCATACAAACTCACCTTCCATTTTTTTATTTTTTCAAGAAAATGAATAAAGTTTCGTGTGGCGGGTATTTGAGCTTCGGTCCTTCCGAAGTTAACGTTCTTGCTTGTTTTTAAAAAGATTGCAGCTTGAAATCGAAACGTAATACGAGAACAAATGAGAGCCACTTGCACAGACGGATATACTCGTACAATAGCTACTATGTATTTTACACGTAAAACGACTTGAATATCATTTTTAAAACTGAAAAAAAATATATATATTATATATAATTTGTCA
This sequence comes from Leucophenga varia, assembly GCA_018903435.1. Classification (NCBI taxonomy): domain Eukaryota; kingdom Metazoa; phylum Arthropoda; class Insecta; order Diptera; family Drosophilidae; genus Leucophenga; species Leucophenga varia. Next base: position 763,379 of record JAEIFJ010003018.1, on the reverse strand, counting down.
AATCACGAGTGTCAAGTTGTAAGAAAAAATTACAAAGTTAATTATTTGTTGTAAAATGGGTAGGCGTGTGTTTGTTTTTTTTTTTCTTTTCGGTAATCCAATTAGAACAGATCATAACAAATCAAAATTCAATTCATTTCAATATTATTCGATTTGATTTGATTTTATTATTATAATTATTTTGCATAGACAATACAGCTGCGTAGTAGACCTTGAGCAATAAGGAAATATCGCACGCGAATAATAATGTTTATAAACGATCAAAAGAAAGAAATTTCCAAACTGATTTGTAGTTCATTTAATTGGGCAACTTTTTGAAAACGGGTGGGTCAAGTGGTTGTTGTAGTTTTTTTTTTTTTTTTTTTTTTTTTACGGAATAAAGCGACAAAAATTAGAAACCTTAGTGCTGTTGTCAAGCTGCACGATTATTATATACCCTACAGAGTGGACAACAAGAAAAAAAAAAATCTTTACAATCGATCGGTCCGATTGTAAAGATTGATTTTTTTTTTTTTTTGATCAAGTTAATCGTGTTTAGTATGAATTCGACTCAAACATAGTTTCTATATGGGTTTATAGTATATAGTATGTATGTGTAGGGTATGAAAATTAAATAAATAAATAAATAATTTACATATTAAAAATCGATTTGAAATATTTTGCCGTACGACATCGTTGAATACCAGAGACAAGATGTTGCCAAGCGATGAAATCATAATAATAATAATTCAAGTAATAATAATAACAAAAAAACACCAAAGAATGTCACCGCAACCAACCAACCAACCAACTATTTAGCATATTCATGGCAACAGGTTGCGGTAAAAGATCAACAGTACACAACGAAGACAATCGGAATTTTTCGATTTGGAATTGGATTTGATGATATTGATGACTTTTGTATAACTTGCTCGATATTCCGTTGAACTGTCGATTCATCGAAACGAATGAACTATTAAACTTTAATATAATCCAAGACTATAAAAAAAAAAAAAAATAAATAAAAAAACAAAAAATACCCGCGACTTTGTACGAAAAATACTAAATTTTATATTCCAAATTAGTGCTTACCCATAGTTCCATCCATATGTCACATTTTTGATTAGGTTAGGCTAAAGTGATTGCTGTTCAGACGGACAGAGACCACTTAAAAATTTCGGCCAAAAGAAGTATCCCTCTCACGAGCGCATCTAAAGCTGACTTATGCGCTTCTAATGTGGCTTTACATGGTTCGTGTAGATAATTTTGGTTCGTATTTTCCTTTTGAGCCCGAAACCGCACGTTTCGCTAGGGTATTTCTAGGCTGATATTATTAATCCTGGTTGCCTCTGATAAACTTCTATGTCGCAGAAGCAAAGATTGTTGTCATATTAAAAAACAAAAAAAAAAAATAAATATAAAAATAAATATAAAATATAAAATAAATATATTTTATTTATAAATAAAATTAATATATTAACAATTTATGGTATACGAAAACGAAAGAAAGGCATAATCTTTGGACAAACGCTTTGTAAATTTGTTCAAAAATGTTTGCTATTCGGAATAATATCCCTCATCATCGAAGTCAACATTTTGCTGTGTTATTGGTCCATAGTATTCTAAAATTTGGCGCAGTGAACCGCGACGTACTCCATCGGACAGAACTTGATTTACACGACGTAGTGCGTGCTGATAGGCACCGGGCGGTGCACTTTGGTTGACTAATAAGTTGGTAATATGTGTTGCTGTATAGAAATAGCCGCCACCGCTTTCGAATATTGATGAAACCCTTCTATTCCAATCCATTGAAAATGGTCGATTATATTTACGCGTTTCTATGTCCTGAGTTCTGTGTGTCTCGTGTTCTCGCTTTTACCTGTTCCAAAGTGTCCTAGGTGTATACAATGCTTAGTAGTCTCTCCCTCTCATAATTCTCCCGTGTTCTGTGTTTTCTGTTTTATGAACAAAATTTATTTCATTGTAAATCAAAAGCTACTTTGCAATATTTTTCTTTTTATTTATTTACTTAAATATACAGTTTTTTTTATAACAACAGTTGCAATTAGGTAAGGTGTAGTATTCACCACTGTTTATTTCTATTTTGCTGAAATATTTTGTTGAGTTTTACTCCGTATGAATGCAAACTGTGGTGAGAAGAGAAGAGAAAGTATCTTGAACCATTCTTGTAAGAAATATGCTCTTCCAAGTAAATTTCATTCATTTATATTAATTAGTCCAAGCATACAATTTGGACAATTTCACATAGGGGGGGGGCCAGTTGTGACGCGGGTTTTCTTCTTCTTCTTAATTTTTCATTTCAGTGAATTTCAATGAAAAATTAAGAAGTTTAACATTTAACTATTAACCAAACGCAACTTTTCTCCAAAGAAAGTATGTTTATTTGAGTTACTCAAAAAATTTTGGAACAAATTTTTCAGGATAACTTTTTTAGGTCGAAAAATGTCACAACTGGGCCTGCGTCACAACTGGCCCCCCTCCCCACATATTTCGCATATGTTGCGCACTTTCAGATTCGAGATGTCCGATAGATTATTGCCACGAAACGCATTCCACTGCAACTCTCATCATGTCCTGGTTTGTTGGAAAGTTTCTTGGATATCGAAAAATTGTACAAAAAAAAAAAAAAAATCGATACTATCGATAGTGTCATCGTTTAATTTCCAGCACTATTTTGCTGTTGTTTCCCATTCATGTTTCATCAATCAAGACAAATCTTTTGAAGATTATAAAATAATTTATTTAAATAAATAACAGAAAACACAAAAAGAAGAAAAAAAAAAAAAAACTACGCTATATTGTCCATAGCTATTATCATAATTTCTGCGTAGATTTCTGTATCAGTATTCAAATATGACAAAAGATCGAATGGAATATACATATCAGATCAGATAAGAAGAATTTATACGCTTTGTATTTATTTAATTCACATTCATGACAATCAACTATGATCGTGCGGATAAGATTTCATTAATTAGTTCGTTGATATGAATTTGTGGTTCAAGCGCGTGCGCAGCTCGTTCTGGTTTTCTTTAAAATATTTTTATTTGATCGTTTTTTTTTTTTTTTTTGATATATACAGTTTGAGTTGTTTCATTCGTTATTTAAATTTGTTATTTGTATTTTAACTATCGCATTTAATGTGGCTAAAGGTATTTTAAGTTTAGCGGAAAGTTTGTTAGGCATCATTATGGACTTTGATCGTTTCGAATTGTAGACTTTAAGATATTTCAATCTGTACTTCTATTTGGCTAATTTCATGCAAGTATAGCCTTAAGATATACTGAACAGCTGATCTCTAGGGTTCACCTAGCACTGGAGTATTGGCCCCAAAGAAGGTAGCACGGTAGAGTGCAATGTTCGACCAGAGATAGAGTCTGCTACCATGGGCAGCCAATAGGCCCTGGCTCTTTGGCCTAATTGATTGAAGATATCAGACAGGCACCGAGGTTTTAGATAGTCCTCACACTTCACCAAGGTTGGATGACATGTACCAATACCAACATGGCTTCGAATTTGGTACGAGATGCGGGCGTTCTCTGGGATGCAGGTTGGCGTACACCAACTCCTGATAGAACCTAGGGTTCCTGTGGAATAAAGTCTACAAAGAGAGTCAACTGAACAGCTTATGTCATAAAAATGCGTATAAGCGCTTTGTTTCCAATTAAGTTAATTTAAAAATTTGCTTAAATATTTAATTTAAATTTATAATCTAATCGTAACAGAGAATCACCTGCTACGATTTTAAATTTGTTTAAAAAAAGTTTGTTTTTTTTTTAAATAAGATAAAACAATATTCACATTTTTTTTTTTTTTTTTAATTTTAATAATTTAAAAAAAAGTATACTGGCGCCATCTATGCGTTTATTTTCAAACTAAGGTTGGAGCTTTGGCGCACATACTTACGTGATTTGGTACATGCTGTGTGCTGTGCTGCGCTGCGTTCGCATCCTAACCTATCAAGTATTCCTTTCGATGCGATGCGATGCTATGAGATGCGATGCTATGCTATGCGCTGTCGAAAGAATTATGTGTGAGAAAGGCGTAGACACTTTCAAAAGAGTTATGTGCGAATTGTAGCCACAGCAGCAACGTTAAAGCACGACGATGACGACGACGACGACGACTTTGAAGGTTTTGAAAGTAGAAGAAAAAAAAAACGACAACAACAACAAAAACAAAAGGGACAATGTTACTCCAGAACAGACCAGAACAGACCAGACCAAATTTCGTAAAACATTCGATGAAATGAATGAGTTAGTGAAGCTGGTCTGGTACATATTGAACTACGTATAATGTTAGGCTCAGGCGGCGAATAAAGATAAAGATTTAAGGAACAAGTTTTCATTTCGTTTTTAACTGGAATCAAATTACGAAAGAACCAAAATAATAACAACAAAAATAAAAAAAAAAAAAACAACAACAGGCAACAAAAAGCTGAAACGCGGCCTAAGCGAAGACGAAGAAATCTTTTTAGAATGCATAAAAATTCGACGTTACTTTATTTCGAATGTTTTTTTTTTTTCTTTTTAAACAAAATTTCCGCTCTTCTTCGTAAAATCGCGAATCACTTTAGATTTTTGTTTAGTTTTTTTTTTTATATTAAATAAATATGTGTGTGCAGTTCAGTATAACAGTTTTGTTAATAGCTTTGTAACGCATAAAACATTTATGGAGATATACACTTTCCATTGAAAATTTTTATTTTGTTACGTTTTCTAGTGTTGACAAATAGAGTGATTTTCAAGTCGCAGTATAATTAGCGAATGCTATTTGAAAATCACAGTGACTGTAAACAGTGATTAAATCACTGTTCGAGAGCAATGATAGAATTACGCGTAGAGCGGAAAACAAAACTGCAGCTTCGATGAAAAAATAATCCAAAAATTTAATCTTTTAGCCAATAGACTGGTGTGCTACACTCAATCGAATGCCGATGATGATAGCTTGACACTCTTGTCGAAAGCTTCCAAGCTGTGAAGTTTTAATTTTTGAGACGCAGTGTAATTAGCGACTGTGACTTAAAAATCACTGTGATTGTAAACAGTGATAAACTCGCAATTCGCGAAGAGTCAATCAGTGATTACTGAACTGGTTCACTGTTTGCGTTGAGTGATACACAAAATCGCCGCTAACTGAACTGTGACTGGCAAATGTACCAACGAATTTGTACAGATTTGAGCAAGAAAATACCAGCAAAAATGTTAATACTTTTAATATATGAGTTAGACAATCGGCTGATATCTGTATCGCCTAGGTTCAAGTCCCAAGCAGTCCCAATTAAATCCAAGCTTAAAAAAAAATTATGGCAGAGTGTTAAGACTTCGCTGTTACTTTAAATATTAAATATATTTCTTCATAACTTTTTTTTTTATGAATTGATGGAAGTTCAAGCTTTAAAATTTATCTGTGTAGATGTCTCTTAACGAAGCACTCGTTTAATCTGGTAAAAAAAAAATAAAAATAAATAAATGAACGAAAATGAAATCCAACAAAAAAAAAAAAAGTGTAAATTTTATTTTGTTCAGATTTCGACCTGAACTCTGCTGTACAAAGACGCAACGCATCTGAGCCGAATTGAGTTGAGTTGGGAACAAAAGGAAGTCCCGGCATATAAAAATGGCATTGACAACAAATATTCAGCCCAGATACATGTGTGTGTGTGTATGTATCTACCTACTACATACACACACACACACACATTTATGTGCAGCAAATGAACGCCATCGGCATAAAGTTCACACTCGTAAGTAAATAAATTTAAATGGCGGCACTTTTCATTTTAGTTTTTTTTTTTTCTTTTTTTTTTTTTTTTTTTGATAGTTTTTTGTTTTTTGGAACGCTTAACAAAATATTCAAGTAAAACGTTTTTCATCAGAATTTCAACAAATGAAGCAACGCGAATTCGGTTTTATTTTTTAATGTTTTTTTTTTTTTTTGTGGCATTAAGATTTTTATGGTTATTAATTTGCTAAGTAATACCATGAACCGCAGTTGACTGTGAGGATGATGACGACGACAGAGCATAATCAAACGAAAGGACAGACGGACAAATAGTATGAAAAATAAAAACGTTCGCTCAAATTGGTTTCTCTTATAGTAAAATGAAGTGTCAGTTTATTTGCAGACGGACAGACATATTTGTTAAAATGTGCAAAAAAAAAATGAGAATGAGTTTTTGCACTGAATCAATGCTGAAAAAATAAATAAAATGGAATAGAGTATGAAATCGAGAAACACTTCGATTTGAAAACGAGTACATTTTACAGAAGCTGAACTCACATTCAAAAAGTTAGCAATGAGCACTGTTTTAAGATTGGGGTTGAAGGTCATAATGCTGGCCTAATAGTATTCTCGGTCATTTAGAAATAATCAAATTAGTGCCACTCTCTTACCGCTTACCCAACCTTTGGAAAAATATACAAATTCTCGATTCCAACCAGAACTAATGCTATCAATATTAATATAGATGAACTACAGAGCTGCGTTACTGCATTATTGAATTTTTTAGACTTCAGACTGATTACTAAGGCGTCTTTCAGGCAGAAGTAATTTCAATCCATGAAGCCATATTCAAATAGTCAAGTTGCCCTGAAATATGGAAACAAGTGGAAACATTTGGTATATGGCTAAATTGAGTCATAAATTAAGTAAGAAATTTTGATTTCATTTCAAAATCAAAATTAAAATGCGCAATTTAATTCTAAGCGCAAAACAACTTTCAATTTTCTTAAGAAATTAAAATAATAATAACGACAAAAAACGAAAAAAAAAAAAAAATTAAAATAAACTAATAATATTTTATTATATTGTACAATACATGCGAACAGTGGTAATACATAGATACAATGGCATGACTTGGCCTGGCTTGAATATGTGGCATTAGGTATGCCTACGAGTATAGCACTGGCTTTGTTTGGTATATAAAATATGAAACAGAAACAGAAAAAAAGAAATAAAAGAACCTGAAGCGTTTAAAACGCAGAAGTCGTCGAAGATAAATTAAGAGGGACAAAGTCAACGCACATTCTTAAAGAGCCATAAAAAAAAGACATTCTTTACCTTCTACACTTTGATACATAAATGTACGGGGCATGATTTAAAAGTTTCGAAAAGATCAATAGTAGTATCGATTTACGGTTGCTTAACTCCATAGGCCGAAAAGGTTTTCTAGTCAAAAATAGGACTACACTTTTCTGAAGGTTATTGAAGTGCTGTATTTGAACTTGACGAATTAGGCTCCGTTTCCATTAGGCCGCGTTCCGCGTTAGCGTTAAAAACTCGACAAAATCGCGTTAAATCGTATACAAAAAAGATAGGCAGTTAGGTTTGGGAAAAAGTCGCGTTAATTTTGGACGCGACTTTCGATAACACGCGTTCAAACCGATTTCACACCGATTTCAAACCGATTTCTCCCCTTATCGGTTCGAATAGTTTGGCAATCGTGCGTTTGTCGATAAATTGTTAACGCATACGACAACAAAACGCCTCAGTAACTGAGCAAAGTAATCATTTTTTTTTTTTCTTACTTTAAAAAAAAAATATTTTTTTTTTTTTATACTTTGAGTTCCTGTTCCGCAAAAAATAAACATTTACATGAAAAGCTTCAGCTGCATATATTCAAATTCAGAAATACAGATTCGTATTCGGGAAAGCATGATTCAATAATTCACTTAAAAAAATCGAACCGATAAGAGAAATCGATTTTTTAAAAGCAACCACAACTAGGGACGTAACTTTTTTATAAACTTTAAATGTTCTTTGGAAAACTTTTAAATTCAATCTTGTTCATTAAAGTATTTCTTTGGTTAACTGCTTCGACAAGTCAGTCAGTATTGGAATTCAGCGCTATAGTAGGCAAACATTTTTTTCTATACAAAACTTAGCTGCTTCTATGCCACCCTCCCTCTGCCATGACATGGCATGATATGGTTTGGTATGGTATGGCTTGTTGGGCGCTTCATTTGCCTTCAATCGACAAAATATGTATTTGTGTATTCTTTGTCGAACTGAATTGCGAATGATCAATCGAATTATCGAATCAGCAGCAGAAGCAGCAGCGAAATAATTTAACGATGAAAATTAGTGTTGTATGGGGTGTGGGACGAGTATGCAAATAAGCATTTTAAATATTTATAAAATTTAATTGCGTGTGTTATGCGTATTTGATTTTATGTTGGCAGCACCCGCAACCCCTTCCTATTGCCACTTTTTTAATAGGCCTTACGTTTTTTTTTTTTTTTTGTTAAGGTGAATACGCATTTTAGAATTGCTAAAAATTATGAAGCAAAAAAAAAAAAAACGAATATAAATTAAGAGAAAACGTTTAGATTCATAAAACCGCAGTTTAAATACTCTTTACGAATGATTTTTTTAAGTAATTGTTGTAAGAAGTTCATTTAAATTCAAAGTAAAATTAAATTTGTCCCATGCGAGGGACTTAGTTTTCAAGATCAAAATATTAAACAGGGAATGAAAAAGGGGAGACAAGTCCTCTGAGCTCGTTGTATTTTTACGAGAAAAGTTATATTTTATAAAAGCCTTCTTTTTGTTCTTTGCATTGCGCAGAATGCTGCATTGGCGCCAAGAAGACGCACAAGCAGTATTGCACGCATAATTTTTTTTTTTTTTTGGTGTTTCCGTGTTAGAAATTTTCTCTCGGCGTGCCTATTTTAGTCGAATTTAATAAAACAACATTTTTTTGCGGGGTGTATCGTAGTTTTCATAGATATTTATTTGCAATGCTTTACAAAATATAAACGCTATAGTTCCGCATCGAGACTATTAGTTTTTACATGAATTTTACTTCGATATGCTTGAAAAGGGTTTTTTTTTTCTTTTTTGTAAAGTGTTAATAAATTCATTTTAGTTTCAGCTGATTTTTATTTATTTATTTATTTGTTTGTTTATCTACTTCTAATTTGGTTTTCGTTTTTTTTTTTTTTTGTTTCGTTGTTGTTTAATAAAATTAACATTTTCAATTAGACAGGTTTCTGCCTATCTGCTACATGGTACGGTACGGTTCGGTTCGGTTCGGATCAGTTCGATTCATGGACATTTACATAGGGCAACGCTTTACTTTATAATGAAGAATAATCGTGTCTATATTTTGACAAATGGCAGCTTTTATGCTTAAGCGTGCCAAACTGGATTTGAACTTTCTTTGAGTTATGAACTTCATATACCAAGATGGGATAGGATTAACAAAAAATTAAGAAGCTACTAAACTATAAAATTGAATAAAAAATATTCTTGTGCAATAAATTAATTATAAAAATACTTTTCGAAAAAAATTAATTAAAAATTAAAAACGAGAAATTAAATTTCAAAAAAAAAAAATAAAATAAAAAAAATAATATTAACAATTTTACGATTTAAACGCTGCAGCAGTTTCCCTAGGCTTGTTTCGGTAATTAACGAAAAAAAAAAATATTTTAATTAAGCTGCTAAACTAATGTAAAAATTTCGTGAATGAATATCAGAAGAAACTGGCCTGGCTAAGCGAACAAATGAATGAAACGGCCTAATAAACAAGTTATTTTAGCAATAATCTTTTTGGCAGACATAAAAGCATAAAATCAGTTAAATATTTTAATACATAAAAGAAAATTTAAAAAAAATTAAATAAAAAAAAAAAAAAAAACTGCAAAGAAGAAAAAAAAAATAACAATTTAAATTTAAAAATATCTAAATTTGGCTACGCTTCACATAATGAAAACGTTAAATAAACAGATTACATAGAGTACTCGATATAGTAATAAAAGACTGAGAGAGACTGACATTAATGGGTCGACAATAGAAAGAGACAGAGTTATAATATGCCATCTTATAGTTATATCACCATAAGTCTTCATATAAGATCGCTTCTCAGAAAACCGAGATAACGAACAAACAAAAAAAAAAATTGAATTTTGGCTTATGACAGAAAAATCAGAAATCCAAAATAAAAAAAAAAAAATATATATAAAATAAATACCCCAATGTATAGGGTGTACAACTAACTTTTAACGGATTTAAAACAAATAGCAATACTAGTGTTAAATTGTACCGAGTACTTGATTAAGGAGTTTCATCAAATTCAACCGAAGTACTGGTTCCGGCTGATTCAAAAGTGGCGATTATGACACAGCCGACAAGGAGCACACAGGAGGGTCACCAACCTCCAAACCATCGACGCCAAAGCCAAAAATCCTTGGCATCACAATAATGCTCCGCGTTTGGTAAGACCAGAAGGGAATCGAGTAATATGAACTTTTAAAAAGGGCAACCAGAATTGAGAAATTAATTTTTACCCAAGACAATGCTTTCTAGATGCTAGCGACAGGAAGTTCTATCCCACCCGTCTTATAGCCCAGCTTTTGCACCATCATACTACCTTTTATTTTCAGAATGCCCTTATGGTAGTGCGCTTCATTTCGAATGAGAGTATCCACAATTGCGTTGGTTCGATCTTTGCCCCTAAAATCCATGGAATCCATGCTTTCGAAATCGAAAATATCCTTTAAACTTAGTTGCACACCCAATATGAAAAATTAAACAATAGCTTTGCCTTGCAATTTTTAATAAACTTGTTGTGAATTATACGGAAATACAATAAAATCTTGATAAGCAAAACAATTCTACAGAAATACTTAAAATTCGATTAAATCAAATAAAAGGTCTGCGAAAGAATGTATGATTCGATTTTGAACTTTGAATCAAATTACTATATCGATAGATTTGAATTCTGTGGAGCATTTAAACCTAAATAGAAAATGTTGTACTAAAATTACAAAAAAAAAACAAAAAAAAAAAAAAAAATAATAAAGCAGCATTGCATCCGAATAGCAAATGATTAATTTTTATTACTTTTTTAAGATTTATGTAAATTTCAAATTAACTTTTGCAGTAATCTTTGTGATTTTTTCTATCTATTTTTGTTTTTTTTGGCAGCCAGTTAGTATAAGATACATTTTGTTGTAGACACTTATCTATGCCTATGTACAAATATGTGTCCGTCTGTCTGTCTGTCTGTCTGTAATACGTTGACAAGTAGGCCGTAGAAAACCCTTGCCTTGTACAACAAAGAGACAACTTATTGCTTAAATCTTTCTAACAAGTTCATCATAATGGTTTTTTTTTTTTATTTTATATCTTAAAAATTGTATCTGCTAAGTGCTACTCGTATGTATAACGCTCGTGGATGTTTAGCTTTTTTGTTTGGTTTGTTTTGTTTTGTTAATTAAGTTAAACAAAAGACACAAACTATTAATAAACAAAATATAAGAAATTCAAAAATAATACAAAAAGGGGTAAAAATTTAGTTTAAAAATAATTGTAGTAGCAAAAAACGGAAGCATGTTAACATTTCCGGTTGCGTTTTGTAGCTGTGAAGTGCTTATGACAAACAAAAAAAAAGACAACTGACAACTTCGGTAGAACCGAAACTCAAATACTCATCACACGAATCTTTGAATTGTTTATTTATGATCATTTGTGTCGTAGATAGAACTTAGAGTTGGGATGGGTTGGGGGATCAAGATCTGATACTAGTGTATGTATTATCAGTTTTTCGGAAAGTTTGTAATGCATTTAAGGAGACATCGGAGACCCGATAAAGTATATATTTTTGATCAGCTCGACGAGACAAATCGATTTAGCCATGTCCATCTGTCTGTCTGTCTGTTGCAATGCGTTTTTCGGAATGTTTTAAAGATATAGACCTGAAATTTTAAACTTAAGTTGTTTTTATTCTATGCAGTTTGTATGTCAGAACCAAGGTGCCACGCCCATATTTAGGTATAGCCCCCATACAAACTTACCACTTTATTTCGTTTTTGTATGAAAATAGTTATGATTTCTGAATGTATTAACTAAAGATTTGGTAAAGACACTTCTAAAGGCGTCCAACATCGAAAGCAAGATGCCACGCCCATTTTTAGGAATAGCCCCCATACAAACCTACTACCGATATAACAAGCATCAGGTCACTATAACATACAGTTATCATACAAACTTACCTTTCAATTTTTTTTCAAGTCAATTATTGTTGTATCTGCATTTTAAGCTTCTAATTTGAGCCCCAACTTTTGTGCGGCGGGTATTTGAGCTCTCATCTAACGAGAACAGCAGGCTTTGCTACTTTTAAATTTAATATTCAAATGTCATTGAAGCAAGGAGAGAGAGAGGAGAGAGAGAGAGAAAGAGCGAGAGCTTTATGTGAGAAAAGATATTGTATTGACATACATATGTCAAAATAGAATCAGGAAAAAAACAAATGGAGAAACCATTCGTAGAGAGTTTTACCACAGCTCCGACTGCACAGCTCACTAATTTTGAAACTGAGAACACCGTATTCGGTATACCATATCAATGTATTTTATTTTTTGTGATAATCGTCTCGATTTATTTAACGGGTTGCATTATTTACTGTCGTACGAATTTGGGACAATACGAGGAAGGGCCTTTATATTTGCCTACACCGAAAAACACAAGTGACGATACGATTAGCAAATGTTGCAGTAAGAAAAAGTGTAAGAAAACACAAGAAAAGAAATGTCGACGTAAAAAATTGATACGTAAGGGTCCCAGACGTTATGTTGGAGGCTATGATCATTTCACTGATGCGTCAAGGCAGCGCGAGTACGACGTTGAGAGTCAGGCATATCAAAAACAAAAACGTAAGAGTTCTATAGATTTTGTGTACTCTATAAAACGAAATACAATATGTATTTTTTCTTATTACTAGAAAATGATGCGTCCACTTCGCGTGAGACTGGGTCCTTCGTTCAAATGTAGCTGGTCCCCAAGGAATTTTTTCCGTAGACAAATCTCGATTTATGAACGAATTTACAGGTCTACGGGCACTCCACGTACATATTTACCATTGACGGTGTCAAATGGAAAAGTAGACTCCTGCCTGAAATACAAATCAAAATTTTCAAATAGACAGGAAGATCTAAGTTCAGAGAGTAACAGTACTAGTGTACGTTCACGACAGCATGCTGGCACAGAGAATTGTGTTACAGATAGTTCACGAGAGGATGGCGTCTCCAGCCAGAATGTAGTACACGTCGAACAGTTTTTCTATAAATTAGATCGAGATGAGACCAAAGAACCAAATATAACGCAGCAGCACAGTTGGAATGTCAACGTCAACAAAACGAGCTTGTTTCCGAGCAAAACTATTTTCCCTTATTTGAAATAGTGCCGAGACCAGAAGACTATAAATCGGAGCTTAGCTCAGGCTACTGTCAAATGGAACAGAAATTGTGCAAAGAATTAGAATATGAAAAGAAGCAGAATGAAGAAGATGCTTACAAAAACAGGGTGCATCCTAATTTAGATACAGATTGCAGCGGCAGTACAAAGTCAGAGCAAAAATTACAAGAGGAACAGAAGAGTGGCTCAGAGTGTAGCAACAGTCAACACGGGGAACAGAAATCATTCACTGAACTTGAATATAAACTGGAGAATGTTACTTTACAGAGCGTGAGCGAGGGCGAGAGCGAGAGCCTGAGCGAGAGCGTGAGCGAGAGCGTGAGCGAGAGAGTGAGCAAGCGCTGCAGTTACACGTGTGATTTAGAGCGTAAGCACCAGCAGAATGGCAACACCGTGATGCAAAGTGATGCACACTCGGCACATGAACCGAACACATTGGGTAGCTCTGAAAGCAGTAAGAGTGGTGAAAACATTGAAAAGAAATCCTCGAAGAAGAGCATACAACGCAAAACTTATTATCGCCCTCGATATGTATGCATACCACTAAAGCTGTACCAGGTAAATGTGTTAATATGAAACCGGAATTTTTTGTATGAAAATGATACAAAATATTTTATTGGAAGTATAGTCCATCACTGGCTAAACATTTTTTGCACATGTCAGAAAATTTTTGACAGTTTGTGAATGCCACGGTTCCACTTACAAGGAACACTACGGAACCCGGACTAACGGATTCAAGTGAATCAAGGCTTTTCTTTTAAAATCTGGAAAAATATTAGATACGTTTATTTTTTGTTAGGTGCAAAGGCGTAAAAACCATTCTTTAAGTGGTAAACTTTGACTTATCTGTACACTCAATTCTGTACAGAGAAGTAAAAGATGGGTAGTCTTAGAACAATTAATAGGTTTTAGACATTTTTTTAATACCAGTTAATAGACTTAAGGACTTTTTGATTTATTCCAATCGGTGAGTCTGGGTTGCGTAGTGTTCCTTGTTAGTACCAACAATTCGGTGTCTTCTATAAAAGTTTCGGCTCAGTACATTTATCGTTAGGGCCAATTCCGGTTTTATATATTCAGACCTGGTGCATAACTGTTTTGGAATATAATTTAAAATTTTATTAATTTCATTTTTAATTTTGCAGATGAGATCATCTTCGGAATCGAGTTATGTAACTCAGTATTCTTCAACTAGTTCATGAGGTACTACTAGGGTTTCAAAGTATGATCTCTATCTCACTAAATCTTTCAATTTTTTTAGTTCTGCAATAATAAAAATGTTGAAAAATATTTTTTTTGTTTGCCACTCAAAGTGAAAATAAAAGAATAAACGCGCTACTTTATATTTTAACTACTTCTTTGTTTCTTTTGTACATAATCACAAATTAATCAATTGATTACAAAAAAAAAAAAAAAATGTCTTTACTTAAAATATGCTTAAATTGTTATACAATATCAATCTATCAAATATTTTATTGTTTTTTTTTTTTGTTGTTGTTCAGAGTAAAGTGAAGGGCAACAAATAAGGAAACAAAGAATTTCATACTACGCAGACAGAAAAAAGAATCGAATCTAAACATAATTTTGGTAATTTATATGTCGAATCAGCGACGAGCACAAACAGATTGAATTGCGAACACACGCAGCGTTTTGTTGTGGCAGAGCGGCATTGTTTCAAACGATTTTAATTTGAATTGAATTGAAATTGGTTCTGGATTTGTTGGTCTTCAGCAGAATAATATTGCTTACGGCTATCGGCTTAACGCTTACGGCTGATTTCTAGGTTAGCATAGTACATAGACACACACACACATACACACACACACAAGCAATTAAAAAGCAACGAAATAAATTACCATGAAAGGTGCCAAATGTTTAGCACCACCACCAACACAACCAGAAATAGTACGCGTACCCATACCAGTCAGCTCAGCCAGCATAGCTCAGCTCCGGTAAAGCAAATAAACGATCGCTTTGATTGCTCTATAACTCATGGAGGATTTAAGTATTTATTTATTTAGGTATTTTAAACACGTAATTGTGAAAACATAAAAATTGACAAATAAAACTACACGCAACGCTTTACAAGTGCACCGCTGCGCACTCTTCAGACTTCACGTCTTCGTTTTCTTTCTTATTTTGGAACGGAACGGATCGTGTTTTAGTTTAGATTGGATCGTTTCATATCGTATCGTATCGCACGGTTTTTGGTTTACAGGTAGTAAAAGTAGTAAAGGTAAAATTGACCCAACTCAGGTAGTTGAGGGTGCATAGGCGCACAATTTGTACTACGACGCAGTTGCGTAGGTTTTATGATTTAAAAAAAAAAAAATGCGACAGATATTTAATACTAAAAACTCACCTGCACTCTTAAGTACTTCAGTACTTAGTTTATTTTTATTATTGGGTACTGTGCACCCTACGAAACGTAATTATTTGTAGCTATGTTAAATTAAATGTATTATAATGTTTGTAGCCCTGAAATGATTTAAGAAGAGAGAAAGTATATTTTCATGGAGTATTCAAAATGTTACTGCTCGTTATCTCATTTTACTGGCTATTTACGGATGATACCAGTCTATGGAGCCAATCATGAATCGATATATATTTTGTAATCTTCATTAGAAGTTAACCACCGCTCAGATAGGCGAATACATGGCGAGTGGAGTAGCGCTTTCCATTTCCATTTGATGGGTGTCGTGCTACATTTTGACTAAATTTGGCAACGTGCGGACGCGCCCTTAAAATTTTGAAAAATTGTCGATGATATTTTTAAGCTATTTTTAGATTCAGAGTGAAACAGTTGGTTTGTGCCAATATGGCACAGGTTCGAATCCCAGCTAGTTTACATATTTTATTTTTTATGGTTTTAAATTAAATGGAAGTTATTTTCTTTTTTATTATTTTAAATTTTTAATAAACTGCATTAAATGATGTAGAATCTTTTATTTAATTATTAAAAAATAACTACAAACAAAATATTTCTATTTGAATGAAATTGATGAAGCGCATTCAAGCTGCGGTTTAATTTTTTTAATGCCTTCTTTTTTATATGGTTTTCGTGAAACTCCAATACGATTCCAATTACGTGCTTTGGCAACAAAAGTTTGTTTTCTAGTGAAATGCAATGAATTTTCAGTTTTTGAGTTTTATTTCGCAAGAATTTTGAAAGAAAAGAAACGCAGCATTCTGCATGTTGAACATTTTCATTTGAATTAACAAAAAAAAATCGATACGAAAGATTTGATACACTTCATACAAACTAATAATATCTCCTTTTATTTACTTATTCTAAGGCTAGCAGCGTCCCTGCAAAGTACTTAGGCCTGGTATTGGTTAGGCGCTTAACCTGGAGTAGTCATCTCACACAAAAACGTTCCCAGCTGAACGTGAGAAGGTCCACCATCAAACTAAGGGTCAAACTCCTCATTTACAAAGCCATACTTAAACCTATGTAGACGTATGGCATAGCACTCTGGGGCACTGCAAAAGAAGCAACAGGGAAAGAATCCAAGTCTTCCAAAACAAGGTGCTGCGCATTATTTCTGAGGCGCACCCATATCATACAAATGCAGAAATTCATTAGGAACTAGAAGTCCCTTGCATAAGCCAGGAGGTGGCTAGGCTCACTAAGGCATATCTGGATAGGCTGGAAAACCATGTCAACCCTCTGGCCATAAACATGCTGGATAACAGTACAACGACTCGGCGACTGAAGAGGTTACACCCCTGGATTTGCCACACATATAAACTTTTAAATCCTCCTCCATCACTTCCCCACCCCTTTTTAAACCCCAAGTACAACTCCCAAGTCATGGATTATAACATTTTATATAGAAAGTCAATGTTATGCATTACAATTTGCTGACAGTCCCCTTAGGGACTGATTGCAAATAATAATTTCAGCATTAAAAAAAAAAAAAATTCTTAGGCTAAGCGGTTTTTTAGTGAAAAGCAGCTTTTCATTCAATTTTATAATTTTTCAAATATTTCATTGCCAAAATAAAGCATTTTGGAAAACAAAAAAAAACATTTATCTCAATTTTTTGTGACCAACTGTACTCTTTAAATACAAATGTTATCCTGGCATTGTCCTAGTTAAGTATAGCGTAAGATGCCGAATTCAAGAAAATTTTTGCAAAAAAAAATTTTTAGCAGACAGACGAAAAAGGCAAGGACACACATACACATACAAACAAAGACAAAGCTTCCTTTCAAAAATACACAAAAACAAAGAAGAACAAAAAAAAAAAAACAACAACAACAAAAACAAATAATAATAATAAAGCGAACGAGTTCAACCACCTTTGTTGCACTGAATAATTTCGTGAATCTTATTATGAAGATGTCCTTTACAATTTTCGATACTGCTTCTTTTATTTTAATATTTTTTCCTTACAGGTAAAGTACACACAAACACACACATACACATGCACACAGATACAACAACACAATACAAATTTTTGCATATACTTGAGAGTATCTTACCTACTTAAACTATATACAGGGTGGTTAGCATTCAAATGCACCCTATTCAGAAGGTCACAATTCTATTGTGTTAAATTTTCGTTATTTTCGTTATTTTCGGTTTTTTGCATTCAAAGCAAATTCAAAATAGTGTAAAAATAGTAAAAAAATCTATAAACAATTCATTTAGGCTCGATCTAGTAACCCTTTCGATCTCAATTCCGAAATCCGAATGTAATTTGTCCATGCAAAATTTTAATTTTTGCTTATTTCACTTAGGCGTAAATAATAGTTTAGACTTAGAAAGTGCTCTTCTGCAAAACGACAAAATCAGACAAGCATTTCTCATTTTTACCACAGATTCATTGAAGTTCTTAAACGTAAATACTCAACCAAATACAAAAAAATCAAATATTTTCATTTATATATCAAAAAGTCCAAAATTCAAGCAATTTCGAATGGATGCCATGTATTTGGGATTATTATAGGTTTGATATATGATACAAAATTTTGTGTTTAGGTACCAAAAAAAATGGACAAGAATGGAAAAATGTTTCTCAAGAATCTACATTTTAAGCTTGGTAGCTTTATTAATTATATTATGCTCCCACTCCCTAGGATTTTTCTATATTGAAAATAAGAAGATCCATATTTTTTTTTTGAATCGGATAATGTTTATTGATGCCGCAAAGACCCTGAAGTTTTACATCTGTTTTATATGAGAAAACAACACTTTTTCGCTGATTTAGTGTAGATATCTGGAAAATAAATATTTTTAAACAGATAACCATATTTCTCTTCATATTTCTAATTACCGGATCCCGCCTAACACTGGTTCTTTTTAAAATTGTCCCGTGGATCCCTTGGAACCCATCTTAATTCAACTATTTATAAATATTTTATATATAGACTTTTATACACTGAAACATGAAAGGGTATAAAAGTATAAACCGTATAAAGTTTAAATACTCGTATTCTAGAGCAGCAACAATAGCTGAATTAATGCATTCATCTGTCCGTCTGTCTGCAAGATAAAACCAGTTATGCCGGAGATTAATTATCATCTAATAAAAATCCGGAAATATCTCCAATAAGAATTATAGACATTTTAAAAGATATTTCCAATTCCAATACCGGTGCCGTTGTCCCACGCCCATCTCTATTTTTGTGCTTTGCTCAAAGTGTTATACGCCTCAGGTGCTTTGTACAAAAAAAAAAAAAGAATTGAAAAAAGATCGCTTTGAAAATTTTTTTTTTTAAAATAAAATCTCTAAGCAACTTTTTTGATAAAGAAAAAAAATTTAACAATAAAATTTTCATTTTTTTAACATAAAAAAAACGCTTGTTCCAAGTGGATTAGAGGTTCTACCGAGATTTGAACTCGGATCGCTGGATTCAAAGTCCAGAGTGCTAACCATTACACCATAGAACCCGATAACAAACGACTGAAAAATGCGTCACTTGAATGAAACGCTGTCGACGTCGCTATAGCTGCGCTGCCGCTGCTACTGCTGCCTTAACATAAAGCAACGTAAATGAAAGAAGAAAAGCAAAGCAGCGAATTTATTTTTAGAACAGTTTAGCACAGCACAGCAACAAAAAGCATAAACAAACGGCGCTGCGGTCGCGGTAAACCCCAAAAAAAAAAAAAAAAAATACCTTATAAAAGTTTTTACATTTTACACAAACGTAAAGCATGTATCAGCTGCAGTGGCTGCTGCTAATTACTTCTTATATATATTTTACTTATTGTATATTTACTTCTTTTATTAATTAAAAATAATTTTATTATCAGACCCCTAATTTTATTATCAAAACGCTTGACAAACATTTAAGATCATATTTTGTTATATTTTATAATTGGTCAATTTTTAACAAACTCACATTGGGTGTCTTATTTATTTTGATAATACCCACGTTCCCTCTCTCTCTCTCTCTTTGTCTGTCTCTCTTTAACTGATTTTAGTTGTGATAGACAATTAATTCTATATATGACATTCTTATTTTATTTTCTAGAGATGCAATCAAAAAATGATAACATACTATTTCCGTTTCAATTATTTAAATATTTGAATTGTAGCGTAATAAATTTGTAGTATTTTTTTTTTTTACTTAGGTGCATACACACATCTAAAAGTGTCAAAAATAAAGAAAAAATAATGCTATGCAGTTGCTGGACATTCAGTTAGTATCTGCGTTTACTGATCGATCGCTAGATATGTTAGAAAGTAAGTAAGTGAATAGTAAAAGTCGCCATTGGAATAACTCCAAATGGAAATCTTAAAATAAAAATAAATATACAAAATGCTGTTTGCTGTTTGTTGAGGTATCTACACTTCATGTATATATGTATACATTATATGGGCTAATCCAATGAAAAGTTTTTAGCAAATAAAAAACTTAGTAATATGAGATGCCATGTGCTCCCATGAAATGGGAGGAAACGAGCTAGGAACGAACATTGCAATATAAGACAAGTTATGCGACAAGCTAGGATATTGATAGAGGGATTAAACTCTGGGGTTACCAAAACTCAGCTAAGGACAATGATAGAGCTATTATTAGGCCACTTTACAATGAGAAGACAACAGCATATAAAATATTTAATATGTTCACTCAATTGTAGAAAAGATTAGACCATGATGCACCATTAAACAAGGTGGAGTATTCTTACTTTTAGTCTGTTTAAATTGTCAACTCAGCTGAAAAGCGAGAGTGTAAAAACGCAAAAGAAAAATTTTCATGCAAACTGACAACTTAAACAGACAGAGAAAAAAAAAATGAAAATAGAAAGAGATAGAATACGAATGCACCAACTTGTCTAATTGCATTACAGATGAGACAACCAAGCTGGAGTCAGGAGCAGATTCTCAGTTATAGCAGGTGACTTTCTGTCTGTGCAGACAACCGAACCTATGAAAATGATTAGATTTATACTGCATCTTTCGGGCTAGATACAAACAACTAACAAATAAACCTTCTAGGTAGCATCCCAAGTCTATAATAATCATAACAATAATTCATTCTTGCACTTTTAGAATTCTCAAATTTTATATTTCTCAAAAAATGGGTTTAATCTACAACGCAGTATTAGCCCATATAGCCACATTATTATATATTTATGATTTGAAATGTATAAAATTTAATCAAGTCCGACCGACCGACTACAGGGTTCTGTATCGGTAATGATTGC
Organism: Leucophenga varia; assembly: GCA_018903435.1. Taxonomy (NCBI): domain Eukaryota; kingdom Metazoa; phylum Arthropoda; class Insecta; order Diptera; family Drosophilidae; genus Leucophenga; species Leucophenga varia. Next base: position 742,519 of record JAEIFJ010003018.1, on the reverse strand, counting down.
CGCGATAATGCGCTATAATAAAACTGTCGTTCAGTTTAAATATGCCGATTTATAGCTGCATGCACAGTTCACTCGCTCTGTCCCTCTGTCGCTCTTTAGCTAATAAAGCAATATTTTTACGAGGTAGTCTAAATCAAATATAGTACTACGAGTATATGTATGCCGATAACATATAAAAAAGAACTTAAAACTAACATTATCGAAAACTAATTTACGATGCATATCATTGGTAAAACATTAAAAAAATATTGTATATATTTTAAGATAAACAGGTTCACGAAGGGGTCTTTTTTTTTGTTTCAGAAATTCATCTTAGCGCAACTTTTACAATATTCAATTTTATATTTATAGCTAACAACGTAACTAATCTTAAATACGATAACATTTACGTGAAAAAAAAAAATTTACTTAAGTGTTCTCGCAACAGGGGTTTGGGTTTTTGTCTCTTGAGATTATCTCTCGTACCATAAGAAGGGGCCACACAATGTTTTCTTTTCAATATTTTGTAACTTTCAGCTTGAATTGCGCTTTTCAAAATTCAAAACGTCTAAAGAGCTCAAAATATATATTTTCTGTAAGAGTTTATTTTCTGACAATTGACAATTGAATGTTAATCAGAGGGATTGAAATAAGATTGCAGTTGAGTCTGCAGCCGGAGGGCTATTGTAAAATGAAGCAGGATATTTGTATACAGACAGACCGACCGACCGAGTGAAACAAAAAGATACAAACGCTCGTGCCCGGCCTAATTCAAATGAAGTATTTACTACCAAAGAATAACAACAACAACAAAAAAAATACCTACTGACGAGGGTCAATTATTATACGCCCCAATTAAAATGTATTCAAACATAAATTAACAATTATGTCTCGGCTACGAGTACGAAAAATTATAAGAAAATGCTTCAAGCAAATTGCGAATCATAAGTTTAAGAAAAAGAGGGATGAGTAGCATAAAACTAAAGTACCCCGGATATGTTGTATATTTTAAGAGGGTTGCTTTTGCGCTACACGAAGACAATGTCAACAATAAGCAACAAGTTTCCCTAAGGATATATTTTTTTCCTGTTGTAACATTTCGTAAAGTACAAGAAAAAAAATAAAAGTCTTAAATGCGCAGCAAATTCAATAAACATTTTTTTTCTTTGGTAAAAGATTTAATTTTTTTTTTGAAATTGAGATTCATTACTGCGGCGTTATAAGTGGCGATTAATAGCGCTTTACCTTGAAATGAGAATGGAATGAAAATGCGCATTCAATATGTGGACTCGTTTGTATGCAAAACCAATTAAATTCTGCATAGCTGCACTTTCTCTTCAAACATTTCAATTAAAAAGGTTTTTTCTTTTTAAGTATTTAAAGAAGGTACGAGTATATATGACCCCGTCTGAGAAAAAATCGAATTTCGGTTTTTTAAAATATCATGCAATAGTTCTGGATGAAATTGTGAACACCAATGCCCTCTCTTTGAAGCTTGTAGCAATACAAATGGAGCAACCACTTTTGAAGCACTGTACTCGTATGAAATAGGCTTGGCAGTTCCAATAAAATATGTTGATGAACTACGCCACATGTGAACACCGCACCTAGTTCTGGGCATCCCTTTTTATTTATGAATATATTAACTCCAAATTGAAGAAAAACACTTTTAATGTCTACACATGTCTACACAAAAGATTTGGTAAGGGTCGGGCCAATATAGAATATAGCCCCATACAAAGCCCCAAAGCTAATTTTCGAGTTTTTATATAAAAACCATTAAGAATATTAAAGTTGAGTATGCTCGACTGGAAGATACCATTTACCAAATCTTTTGTACATTAAGTTCCCAAAAAATGGGAAAAATTTGTATGGGGCTACACCAAAAATTTTTTGGTCCTAACCATGTTGAAATATTTCATTGGGATCAACATAGGTACAATTTTTACCAAATTTAAAGTTCCTAAAATAAGAAACAATGAAGTTTTTATGCAAACCCAACATTTTATGGTAGACTTGTATGGGAGCTACCCCTTAAGATGGGACTATAGAAAAACTGTTGGTAAAATTGAGGGAGAGTCTAAGTTTCAAATACCGATCTTTTATAGTCTCGTTTTCATACGGCAGACAGCATGACAGACGTACGGACAGACGGATGGACGGACATTTCTAGATCGATCAATGCTGATCAAGATTATATATACTTTGAAGCGTCCACCATGCCTCTTTCTGCCTGTTACATATGTACATAGTTTTAGTGGTTTAGTTTTGTAGTTTTTTCTGCATTCTATATATTTCCATTTTTATTAGATTTTCCTGGGGTGCCCACAACCGGATACACATTTTTTTTCACCCAAAAATGGTAACTTTACAAAAATTTGAATAGCTTTTTCGAGTGGAAGGTTCACTGAAAGTTAGCTAAAACATCTATAAACATTTGGTTTTGAAGTTATGAGCTAAAAACCTTCGGGTGCCCACAATATGAAAAGCCGCAACAACAATGTCCGCCTGTTCTGCTGTCTTTCATATGCGAAAAACGGATCTTAGATAGAGATAGAGTCACTAAATTATAAAAAAAAAAAAATATGCTCTATAATCTTCTTGAAACTATTTTATGTAGGAGCTTCCATATGAAAGTGTTTATATTTGGGACTTATTTATTGCATTGGCCTTTAGGCTTCGGTTTTACTGAATTTTCCATCGTTTTATTTCAATTTGATCATCAATGCTGTGCTTTGCAGCAGCACATAGCTTTCATTTGCTGTAAATTAAAATTCTATTAAACTGAATTAAAATTACATATTCCCATAATACAATGCTTGAAAAGATAAACCGGAACAAAAGATTTTTTTTGTTGCTGCAACAATAAAAGGAAACCGAAGCTGATTTTGATGATGAAAACAAAAAGCAACTGAAATAAAGCGGAATAAAATAAAATTACGCAGTTGAAATGCTAAAAAATTAAAATTACAATAGGACACAAAGATACATTGTAAGAGATACATACAAACAGATACTCGTACGTTGTGCAAAAAAGGATATTCAAGTTTTTATATGCCACATACGTACTGTATACGAGTATGTAAGCAGCTTATGTCTTGCCACATATTAGACGATACACATATCACATTTGAAATAAATTGAAGTACAATAAATCATATACGTGTATGACTGTAAAAGATACATATTCTAACTAACTAACTTAAGTAGACAATTAAGATACAATTTGTTGTCTGAGTGCATTGCGTTACTTTTTACCAATTAAATAAAATTCTACTTTTAAAGTAGCTATTTGTGCAAAAGATAGTTACAAGCAGCCAACAATACTGAAGTTCAAAGCCAATTAGCAAGTTTACAGTCGAAATACTACATAAATACTTAGTCGCACTAACAAAAGAAGTTAGTATTATGCTACTAATTGTGAAAATGCATTGTACAGTGTGAAATTTTTTAAGAAGTAAGCTCGATCGTCTTTCTTTTCTTTAAAAATATTATTTATTTTTTTTTTTTTTTTGTTTTCTTAGTACGCTAATCGCATTGAACCGATTTGGTTGCTCATTTGTAGCAGCCAATTTGAAAGCGAGCTATAACAAATGTCTTCATAAATAAACTAAATTGAAACGACTTGAAGATTCCATAGACACAATAGGAAGTATGCTAAAAACCCGTTGTTTGGCGCATAACTTAAGAATGGCATAAAGTTTGAGGCGCTTTTGTCTCGTTTTTTAAATTCAAAAGTTCATTTGCATTTGATCAGCTTAATTAAAAAATTAATAGAGTCACGGAGAAACACAAAAGAATGTTCAAAATTAAATGAGAGCTAAAACCAGACAACATTTTAAATATATGGTAAATAGTTTTAAAAAATATAAAATATATATATTATTTAAGTTTTAGTCGAATATTTTGTACACTTTGAAAATTATTTAGATCCTGGCGCAAGACAAGCACGTTTCCACGTCGAAAATGGGGCACAAAGAGCCAATGCAAGTTCATACTCCAGCCCAGACGTTAACATCACCAAAGCAGATACACTAAGACATAATAGAATATCTAATCTATGCTAGGCCAGTATATTTGGATAGATCGATTCAGATTTTTTGATGAATCGGAGAATATCAATGATGATGATGAATAAAATGTTTGAGCCTGAGCCTTAGCCTAAGCCAGTTCAAAACCGGACATTCGCAAAGATATTTAATTTCTGAGCTTAACTGGCTTGGAAAATAGTTCATGCTCTCAAAATTTTATGTGTAGCGTATTAGGAAAACGTGTATTCACAAAAAAAAAAAAACAGTAAACATAAAATGCTCGAGTATCGCAAGATATTTTATTAAGCTGCAAAACCTACTTAAGTGGTTTTTTTTTTTTTGTGTTTCAAGTTTCAGGTGTTATCTTTGTTGACAAAACGTGCTTCACCTGTCGCTACAGCACAGAATAGGGGGCGTGTCTTGCAAAGGGGTAAATATAAATAATAATAAGATAGACATAACAATCAGATAGACAGACGGACATACAGAAGACCAACAGCCAAAAAGGACAATAAGATATTTTTTTTATATTGCAGTAACATAAATAGTATCACATAGAACTTTATAATTTTTGAGATACTTTTTGAGATACTTTTTGAGATAATTTTGAGATACTTTTTGAGATACTTTTTGAGATACTTTTTGAGCTACTTTTTTTTTAATACTTTCTTATTTTCAGTTGCGAACAATTGGCGATCCAACTCCAGACAGATCTCCATCCACGATTTGAAGCTTTTATTCAGCGATTTTGACGTAAATTCTGCCAAACCATGGAGCATTTAAAAGTGATCTAGAGCGTGCAGAGCTTTCTTAGTAGTCTGGTGATAATATACATACATAATACTTGCAATAACTGGTGTGGCCATAGTGTCTTAGCATCAGCGTCCATCAGAGCCTGTGTAAACAATGACTCCATATACGACACAAACTGATCAGATACCAAATCAGTTAGTTTTGCAAAAATCAAATAACTAAATTCACTTTCCTTGGGTGTATCAATAAATTCATATTTGAAGGACAATGTGAGTTGCCGTGTTGCGTGCACTAAAGCTTCTATTTTTTCCAAACTTATTCAGAATATTTTCTGTTTAAATTTTTAATATCTGTGCCGGTTATGAAAATATGTAAAAGAAATATTCAAATTAAAAGTGAAAAATTTTTAATAAAACAAATTAAAATAATAATAAACTAAACAAAAGTAACTAACTGCAATATAATAATTTTTCAAGCATATTAATAATTTTTAAATAAAATAAAAAGAAAAAAAAAAAAAACATTAAAAAATTTGCAACGAAAAAGATAAAAAATTGCAAACACAAAACATTCGTTTTTATGCGCATGCGTCGCGTCGTAAGGCATCGCATGTATTAAACGCGAATCATATTCGAATTGAATCTTGTTGTGGCGAGGGGGGAAGTTCAATAAACTTCATAATAAAAAAATAATAATAAAAAAATAAAAAAATGTTTGTTTACTCTGTTTTTTTATTAGTATTTTTTTTTTTGTAGACTATGACTCAACTGACGTCATCGGCAAAGGAAGCAGCTGCAAAGCAGACGCCAATTTTGCTATACGCAGATAAAGCTGCCGTTGGTGCTGCTGCCGCTGCTCCTTTAAGAAAAGCTGCATTATCGGCTGAAACTATAACAGCAACAACAATTACACTCACATCGGTAACAGTTAGAAAATTTGTTAAAAATTCAAGCAGCAGCAGCAGCATCGGCGCCAGACGACTCTACAGCACAGCAGCGGAATCGCAGTCAAGAACAACAACAATAACAACATCAAAAAGCAGCAATGTGAATACAACAACAAAAAGAGGGAAGTAATGCACAAAAAAAAAAAAAAACACAATTGCAAAAAACGAAGCCAAACTGAATCGAACGACATTCGGTTTAAAAATGCCGGCCGGCATTCATCGTGTTAAGCTTGTTTTTATTGTTAAAAAAAAAAAAAGAAATACATGCAAACAACAAATAAGTATGAAGTAAGAACGAGATAGATAGAGATAAAATCAAAACGTTAAAAAAAAATGTTCTATACAAATCTAGAAGAAATGAATGGGATTTTAAAGAGGAGCAATGACAAAATAAAACAAAAATACACACACACATTCATATGTGCACACATTTGCATACATACACACATGTACGTAAATTGCACAAATTGTGAAATGCAGTTGAAATATGGCAACAACAACAACAAGAACAGAAAATTAAAATGTCAAATAAGCTTTACAACAACAACAACAATCAAAGAACAAAAACAACAACAACAACAGCAAAATCAATTACAAAAAAAAAAAAAAAAAAAACAAAAGCAACAACAAATTTAATGATAATTAGATATGTATATTTATGTACATTCGTATGAGTAACTCCATTTAACTGGATATAACCTATTAAAAATTTTACATTTTTATTATTATTATTATTATTATAATTATTATTGTTATAATTATTATTATTATCATTATTGTTAATTCGTTTAAATCAAAAAATGCTTTGTGCAAAATGTTATTTATTAAATTATTTACTTATTTACTTATTGCAATAAAAGGTCCATCAATGATAAAAAAAATATTATATATATATTGTGGTGCTTGCTCACATTTTCACTGAGTTTTGCGTTTTCAATCAAATTACGTGATTTTATTTCAACTACTTCGTTTCATGAAGAGGCAGGCCGACACCAAGGTTTTCTAGGCAGTCAGCCATCTCGTTATCATCCCGTTGCCGAATGCCCCGATGGCTGGGTATCCAGAAAAGATATTTAGATTATCTACTGCCTCCTTGCTCGCTAGAACCTCTCTGGAACTGATAGTGGTCGTTTGCAATATTTTTATAGAGGCCCGACTATCAACAAATATGTTTATCCGTTCTTGAGATATTCATTTCTGCGGCTTCCTTTATTGCGAATACCTTCGCCTGAAAGTTAAGCTAAGTCTTATACTGGTACCATACTATTGTATTGGATTTTCATACAAAAACTAAAAAAAAACAAGCAAGAACGTTAACTTCGGAAGCACCGAAGCTCAAATACCCACCACACGAAACTTTATTCATTTTCTTGAAAAAATTAAAAAAATAGAAGGTGAGTTTGTATGGGAATATATGTTATAGTGGCCCGATCCTCGTCATATCGATATAATATTCAAAGGATAACAGTAGAAGTGATTTTACACAGATTGGAGTGAATATATCCATAAACAAGAACTATTTTCATACAAAATCCGAAAAATTGGCGCTTGGTTTGTATGGGGGCCATATCAAAAAATGGGCGTGGCACCTTTCTTTTGAAATTGGATGTCTTTAGAAGTGCTTTTACCCATATTTGTAGTAAATACATTTACAAATAATAACAATTTTCATACAAAATATCGAAAAAAAATGGTAAGTTTGCATGGGGGCTATATCTAAAAATGGGCGTGGTACCTTGGTTCTGCCATATCTAAAACATCTAGGAACACAAAAAGCTTGAGTTTAAAGTTTCAGGTCAATATCTTTAACATTTTCCGAGAAAAACGCATTGCAACAGACAGACAGACGGACGGACAGACAGACGGACATGGCTAGATCGATTCGTCTCTTCGAGCTGATCAATAATATATATACTTTATGGGGTCTCCGATGACTCCTTTAATGCGTTACAAACTTTCCGACAAACTGATAATACCCTTCACACTATGTGTGGCGGGTATAAAAAAATGGGATAAAATTTTGTTTGGTCTACCCATATTGGTATTCTTCATTGGCACTATCATGGCCATATTTTTACTAAATTTGAAGTTCCTACAATAAGAAATAAACGCATAAACGCGAAATTTTGGGGTAGATTTGTATGGGGGTACCACTTAAAATGGAACTATAGAAAATCCGTGTTTAAGTGACCACTTGACGGCTTTGGAGACTCTAAGGTTTAAGTGTGGTGGCCCTATTTCTTATAGACTCCGAGATAATCTCTCGAATATGGCAGACAGCAGGACAGACTCGCTTTTTTAAATTTAATTTCCTGGTGACTATTCATGGTGCACAATACAGCAGACAATAAAAGAACCATCGTCAAATTCACTCGATAACTCGATTTTTGTTTTTTCAAAAGTTCATAAACTTTGGTTTTAATACAACAGAGTAACACAACATGCCATACTCTTTGTTTAAAAATAATATACCACACATACATACATACATATTTACTATTTGTTTATGAACAATACATAAACACACACATACAGTATGGTGGACGGACAGACATATAGACAGACAGACAGACAGATAGAGAGAGAGGCACGGTTGAGATTTCTTCCGATTGATTTATTTTCTGCGTATGTTGCAGTAATTGGTTTATTTACTGAAAGAAAAAATAAAATAACATGCAAATAAATCTTATTCTTATCTTATCTCTTGCAAAAGCCACACTGATTTTTAAATAAAAAAATAAATAAGAAAAAAAATTAAAATTTGTTAAAACCGTTTCAAGCAACTCAAGCTTCACTTGGACTGCAAAGAACCGTAATATCAATTTTTTTTTTTTTTTTAAAGTTTTGATTAAATCAGATAGTCTTCTCAATATTTCTTAAGAACAGATAAATATAATAAAGCACTCAATCCTCTAATCAAGAGTTTATGCATGGCATAAAATTTTTCATCGATTTTCAACGTCAAATCTGAAGTGTGTAAATAATACTGTGATTATTTATATTTATTTTTATATATTCATAAGAAATTCAAGAATGAATTTTTTTATCGTCGAAATTCATAAGAAATCAATCTTGTACTTACATTCATTTATTTACAATAATTGTTCAAATAATAATAAAATAAAAAGGAAACGTTTTTTTTTTTTATAATTTTATATAAACAACAACAATTTCCGATACATAAATAAAAAACAATATAAGAGAACCAGTCCATTGTCAAGCGGTGGCGGTTATTTTGCTAGTTAAATGACCAAAATAACAGTGATTGAGACTGTCTGATATGCACAGAAACAAACAAAACAAAAGGTTTGTGAAGTTTCTGTGTGACTTGCGATGTTCACAGCTCTGAGTATCATGGCAAAAAGAGTGATTTTAGAGTCACAGTGTGATTAGAGACTGCAATTTGAAAATCACTGCGATTGCAAACAGTGATTAAATCACTCATCGAGAATAATGATAGAGTAACGCGATGAGTGGTACACAGAAACTTGCAGCTAACTAAACTGTAAAACAAAAAATCATTTTATATCTTTTATTACGCGCATTCATTAGCTGAGTTCTTCGAGAATATACTTGTAGTATATGCAATGTGACAAGCTTCCAAAAGCGTACAGCACAGCACATACCATAATTTAGACTACTTTAGGGCAGCATGACATGTTGACGGCTTAAATAATAAAAAAAAAAAAAAAAAAAAAAAAGAAAATGCTGAATGCTGCATGCGTCGCATTTAATGAGTTGCAGAAATTTTTAAAAGTCTTTAAATGCCATAAAAACAAACATGAGAAACGAAACGAAAAAAAAGAATAAAATCATAATTCGCGTGAAACTCTCAAGATCTGTATCGATGGCGCAAAATTTGTGCATGTTCGATGTGTATCAATGGCGGCTTTGCTCAAAAAATATAAACTTGCACCTTTTTTGTTTTTTGTTTTATATTTATGCTCATTATTTGAATTGACTTTAACGGAAATTGTTTAAACAAAATCGGATTCTTTTAAGTTGTACAAATGTATCTTAACTATACATATTGCTCATATACATATGCAGTGGCGGTACAAGTATACATTTTTTTTTGGGTGAGGGAGTTGGTGGGTTGGGTTATTTGGCTAATTTTCATTTTTCTTAGTGATCTCTAAATAAATTATATTAATAGATTTTAATCAGACTCACTCAGATTGACTGTCCAGTTTAATGTTTTAAGTCGAGGATCATATTTTTATATTCAACTGAATTGATTGTTCCTAGGTTTTTTTAGCAATACTTGATTTCTATGCTGAACTAAAATAATCAACTTTGTACAAATTGACCAAGCAACATGGAATCTAGGCTAGAACGTCTAATAACCGTAAATACAACGCATAGTCAAAATTGCGTGTGTTGAAGATCTCATTCCGGATGCTTATCATTTTGTCTGTGGTTCTAAATAAACTTGGAAAATAAATAACTTTTGGTGATTTTATCACAGTGATTTTAAAATCACCATGTCGCACTGCGACTGAATATAGTGATTTGTGAATTTTGTGTATCGCTCTTTGCGAACAGTGAAACTGTTCATTAATCAGTGATTGGTGCTTTTATTACAAATTCGAACACCGGGAAAAAAAAATAAGTAGAAAACGAAGTTTAGTGTGATATTTTTTATACAAAAAAGTGAAGAATGCTAAAAGTTTTTGCCAAACTGTCGTTCAAAACAAGTGAGCCTACCTTAAACCGTCGATTTTGCGTATCACGGGACTCTTGACAAACACCTAACCTGTCACAGCGAAAATCACTCTTTTTACCAACACTAGTACATACTATTCAGAGCTTGGATTCGGGTTGCCTACATGAATCTGGGCCCAGTATTAATGCATATCTTGCGTTTTTAACACTTAATTTGTTTTAGGGTATACTCTGCTTTGTTCGTGGTCCGGCAAACGTAAAAGTTATGTTTCATTGCCAAAACGTTTCTTTACAAAAACGGCAATCGGTCACAAATTTTAAAGTAATCGGTCTAAGCAAATCGTAACTTGTGATTGCTTTAAGTAAATTTGCTGCTCTTTAAATATAAACCCCCTTGGGTACGCTACTGCATACATACATATATGAACATTTATGGCGTATTTTTTTTGGTGATTTCAGCTTTAAACTTCACTTCAATGTCATTTACTTTTGACAAATAATTAATGTTGATTTTGCATTTTAATTTGCGCACATTAATTGCAACTTTATTGAGCCATTGGACTGACTGACATTTAGGGACGGACAGGATAATGGCTGTCTGAGTGAGTAAGTGAGTGAGGCTTTATTGAGTCGACATACATAAAAACGTCGGGTCGGTTCGGTTCGGTTCAGTTCGGGTGCCGTTTAGTCACAAAAACAACAAGCTGCGAACACAGCAAAATCCTTTTTTGTTTTTTTTTTCATAACAGCATCTTTTCTCCCGACGGACGGACGGACGGAGTCTCAAGGCGTTGAACTTTTTAAAATGCTGGCCTTGGCGTCACGCGGCATAACATTTCTTTTTTATGTTTTATATTTATTTACTTCGCACATTAATGTAACTCATTTGTGAATGGTTCTGTTGTTGTTTTTTTTTAATGGAAGATAAATAAGGAAACATTTTTTTGGTGAAACCGAACTAAGAAAAAAAAAAAATAATTTAGTTACTCTTAGAGACTAAAATGAAAGTCTGTCAGTCTGTCTATAATAACTTACTTGGTTAATATATCGTATATAGACATCAAAATTGAACTTGTTTTTGTACTTTATACAATATTATTGTATGTATTAATTTCCGATGATAGTGTTGAAGCGCGTGCCGACATATGTAAACCTTTGGCTAACTGTCAAAAGCTGTCAAATTTGGCAGCTTAATAGAAACGCAATGTGATAAATCAGTTCCAGCAAAGTCTGACATAAAAAAAAAAAAAAAACATCATAAATAAATAAAAAAAAAAAAAAAAAAAAGCAAAAACGGAAGACCCAAGTCAAGCGTCAAACAGTCAAACTTATACGCTGCTCGCCGCTGGCCATGAAATCATTTTGAATTTCACATGTCAAACATTTGTGTTTTCTGTCAAAATTTTTCAATATTTCTGTCGCCAAAAAATACAAAAAAAAAAAAAATAAAATTAAATGTTTTTTTTTTGATACTTTTGGTAGCAAAATATGCGTGTACGCAATATAATTTAGTTGCTTTACTTGTCTGATTGTCTGTCTCGTCTGTCCATACTCATCCACCATTCAAAGTAGCACCCATTGGGCTTCTTTAATTAAAATTATTTTGCTACGTCTCTTACCCTTACCGAAGTTTTAGTCAAAACAATATTTTAGCATAGCACATAGCACATAGCAGTGTAGTCCGATAAATAATTTATGAAGTGCGTGCACACGCATTTTGACTTTCATAAATAGTTTAGCGTTCGATTTGAAGGAACCAAGCATAAATTTCAAAATCAAAATAAACTCAGATCGAATTTACGCATAAAATCGCATAATTGTGTGTGTACACTTGAAAAAAAAAAACGTATACAACCAGGCTCCCAATTCCGAAATCAGTGATTTACTTTTAAAAAAAAATTAGTATTATTCTGTATTGTTATGCTTAAACTGTTTCAAAAAAAAAAAAAAAAATAAACTTCAAAGTTCGATAACTCAAATAAATGAATCGACAACATTCATGTTGCGTTTGCAACCGCAAAAATCGATTAACGATAGCTTGCATAATCGAGAACCGATGAGCTGAATAGAGTTATCGAACTGGTAGTTAACATCATTTTGGCAAGACCAAAAAAACATCATTTTAATTATGTGCATGCATACAATTTATAGTTTTTTTTTTTCAATTTATTTCTAATGTAAAAATTCACGAATAATCCAGAAACCAGCTTTGAAGATTTAAAAAACAAAAACTTTTTTTTTTAAATGTTGGTATTTTTGGTTTTGATGGTTCGAACGGTCTTGGAGATAATGTTGGCTGAAAATTCTGATTTAAAACAGAATAAAAAAAATCGTAATCTTCGGTAGAACCGGATGATCATCCTTGACGTAGCTTATATTCCGCAAAGCGGTTTGGTGGCATAACTTAAGTTGGGGCTCAAATTAAAAACATATATGTAAAATTTGTAGGTTTAAAAAAAGACATAACAATAATTTTCTTGACAAAATAAGAAAATGAAAGCTGAGTTTGTATGGGATCTGGATGTTATAATAACCCGATCCTTGTCATATCGGTAGTTTATTCGTAGGATGACAGTAAAAGTGGTTTTACCCAAATTAAAGAGAATGTATTCATAAATAAGAAATAATTTCATACAAAAACTCAAAAATGGGTGCTAGGTTTGTATGTGGGCTATGCCTAAAAATGGGCGTGGCAGCTTGGTTCTGACATACAAACTGCCTAGGATAACCCAAATTCTTTTGTCGGTTCGCAACAGAAAGTTAAAAACTATGAAATTTATAATTTAAAACTTTTTTTTTGAGTGTATAATTAAATTTATAGCGTTCAAATGTACAAGTGTTACTTACAAGCGTATACATATAAATTTTTTTTTGTTCATCTATAAAAGAAACTCGTACGAAATTTGTTGCTCTTTGACAAAACATGCGTAAGATTATTAACAAGTTTAAAGAAGTGAAGCGCGTAGTTGCCTTAAAGTTTTTTTTTTTTTTTTTTTTTTTTTTTTTTGGCGGCATGACACGCATGTAAATGTCTTCGTTTATTATTTTTTTTATTTGACCATTTTGCATTTGTACAGATTGCTTCATCGAAAGCGCCAGCATAAGTGGCGTTATTATTGATCCAAATCGAAATGATACGAAACGTTTACGCCTCTATTTAAATGACAATTCAAGAAGATGACCGAACACTTACATTGGAGCGTTTTTTTTTTGTTTTTTTTTTTTTTTGTCTTTATTAAATTTAAGGTTGCATGCCACAGACGCATAGCTGCCAAGTGTATGGCTGACTGAATGTCTAACCTTGCCCTTAGCTTCATACCGTACCGTTCCGTTCCGTTTCGTTCCTTGAGTGCGTTTAGTATGCAGCGCAAGATTACAACAGGTTTCCATTTACTAGAACTCTGCATACTCGTACATAGTCAAGCGATTGTCTAGCCAGAAGTTCAACTATTAAAAAACAAGGAGAAACGTTTACTTCGATGGAACCGAAGCTTAAATACCCGCCACACGAATCTTTTAATAGTTCATGTGTGACCATCTCTGGCCTTGTTAGAACCTTGTGATGGGAAGGTTAGGGGTCAATGGTCTAATACAGCCCTAGCTGAGACTCAATATTCATATCAAATTTTAAGCTAAAAATACAAATATAACAGTAATTTTCTTGAAAATATCAGATGATGAATGGTAAGTTTGTATAGGGCTATAGGGCGTTATAATGGCCCGATCCGTACCATATCAGTGGTGTGTACACAGGAGTGTATTAGATGTGTTTTTACCCAATTTGAAGTGAATACATTCATAAAAACTGTCTCGAAATTGGGCGTTAAGTTTGAAAGGGGCCTTACCTAAATTGGGCGTGACACCTTGGTTTCGACATTGATGACATAAAAAGTATTTTTACACAGCATGCAGTGAATACATGCATCAATAATTCCTATTTTCATACAAAAGTTCAAAAATGGGCAATAAATTTTTATAAGGGGCTATACCTAAGAGTGGGCGTGGCATTCTGAATTTAACAAACACACTACCTATAACTGAGAAAAGCTTAAGAGACGGACAGACATAAGGACATGGCTATTCCGATTCGTCTCATTGAGCTGTTCTAGAATGTATTTACTTTATGGAGTCTACGAAGACTTCTTTAATGCGTTACAAGATTTCAGACAAACTGAATATACCCTTTCAAACTATGTGTAACGGGTATAAAAAAGCAATGTAAAAAAGAAAAAAAAAAATAAAATGAAATAAAATAAAAAAAAACGTCGTCGAAGTGCCATAAATCTTGGGTGAAGATGAAGCCATTCTCCTAACTAACTACCTACCTGACTACAAACTAGAATCGCTTACCCCGGCTTACAGGCGAGCATTATGGCAAAATTCGATTCGATAGCCACTCTTCTCGGGCAAAGCGTGTTGAAATTGCATAAAATTCATAAAGTGTTCAATTTACTTGCCAACGCCACCACCACCACCGCCACCAGCACCACAAACACCGCCGCCAATGTCATCATCATAATAATGCTAACTAAACTAACTTTAAGATATAAAGATACTTCTACATAGCATGAATGACTGACTGAATGACTGACTGGCTGAATGAATGAATGAGTATGCTAAGCATTTATGCAGTGCTGCACTGCGCTGCCTATCCAGTCCAACGAAGCGATAATAGTTACAACGCCAACACTAAAACCAACACTAGACACCGTCACGTCACGTCACGTCACTAGACACAACAGAAAAGCAGTACAAAATAGCATTAAAAAAAAATGTTAAAGAATGCTGCGCCTGGTCGCCAAACACCTTAAAGCGGAAAGGTTTTACCATTTGCGGCAGCCGTTGCAACTGCACGTCTGGTCTCGTCTGGTCTGGTCTGGGCGCCGTCGAGTGTTAAATATTTTCACTTGATTTTTATACCCTACAGCAACATTTATATACGAAAGGTTTTTGTGATTTTGGAAATATTCTAGACATCTTAGAATTGGAATTGTAAATGAAAATTATGAAAATATTACAGAAGTTCTTGAATTTTTTGGCTTCCGAAAATTAAAATCTTTAAATATTGAAGTGTTGTCATCTGCAGTTTTGCGCTGTTGGAATTTTATAAAGACAAAACTAGTTCACTAAGTGTTTCGATTTTCGAACCTACTGCTATCGGTTATCGGTCTAACCAAATCGCAAATTGTTGTCGCTTTGATTTTTAAATTTTTTCAAGGCTGTAAATCAATTAAAAATTGGCAGTGGTTCACGACGCCTTTGAACCGCTAATTCGATTCACGAACCGTGGTTCGGTTCAACATTACAGATCGAAATAAAAATAGTTATATATCTCATCTCATCCCCAGACAAACAAATTTATATGAAAGTTGTCTCCAAAAGTACTAAATTACTGCAAACATTTGATAATTTTTTGGAAAAAAACAACATATTTTAATGTATATTTTAATTAAATCAGTCGTGTTCCCATTTTCGAATTCTGTAAAATTTTGTGTTTTACATTTGATAAATTTTTTTTCACATAACACAAATAGCAAACAATTTACTGCTTTGCTCATTGCGTAACTTGAAAAAACGCAAAAGTTTAGTGATTTCGAAAATGGGAACACATAACATTTCATATCAGATTTCTAAAAGGATTTGTCGAGATAAAAAATTTTTTTAATAAACTTTTTAAGTGTATTAAAACTTTGCAACTATTTCATTTTTCTTCAGAATATCTGTTTAGTGAGTGACCTAAAAGGGCACACTGCTAAGCGAGTCAGTGAGCCGAGCTGCTGATTAATTATGAATTGGGTGTCTGTCTGGCTACGAATCAACATCAGCGCAACTTCCTTTTTTTTTTCTTTTTAGTTCCTCGTTTTCGTCATTGCAGTCGTCATCGTCGTCGTCGTCGGCCTTTTACGCTTCAAATTATATTCCGATGCATTCGAGCAATAAGTTTTGTCACGCCATCAGATTAACTTTAAAGAATGAATGGACTTCTAAGATGAAACCAACAAAAACAAAAAAAAAAAAATGCTGGACAACAGTTTTTGATAGCACAGGTGCGGAGCTTTTGAAAAGAAAAAAAATATTGGAATCGCTTCCAAAACAACAAATCTAATATCTGAAAAATTTCATATCTAAATTTTAATCTAAATTATTATTGTAATCATTTCAGTTTCTCCAAACTGAAGATTCCTATGTTCAACGACGCCGCTTTCCACTTGTCATTTCAGTGCCTGATTTCTGGATTATACCAGTCATCATACTTTGGAAGAAGTTTTCCTGCTGCTTTTAACATCTATGATGATGTCGCAATAAGTAGTTTAGCTCGGTTAAGCTCTCAAACAACTTTTTGCGGAAGCTGTTTATAAATAAAGGGTGTCCCAGAATTAATAATAAATTTGCGCTAAAGTGCTGGCAACCCTAAAAAAATAACAATTTGACCGCCGACAGTTTAGGATTAGTAAAAATTGAGCGCTACACGATAGAACACGATAAAAATTTGTTAGGGTTGCCAGCACATTACTTCAAATCTTGCGTTTATTCTGGAACACCCTTTATAAGCAGTGACAGTGTTTTTCTACTAATCTTTTGGCAAAGCGTTACCACAACTTGAGAAACATTTCTAAAGAATATAATGCAAAAAAAAAAAAAAAAATTAAATCCGCTTCTGTGCTGCATATTTCAACGCTCCTCACGCTATTTTCAAAATGAAGCACTTAATTTACCCTACACCTTTGCTATGCTGCAGCATTTCACTAACTCACTCCCTGCCTGTCTGTCTGCCTGTCTGTCTGTCTGTCCGCTATCACTGTTCATACACGTAAAGCAATATTTATACAATTTATATATATATTTTTTTTTTTTAATCATATAAACGATGCGATTTAAATTAATAATTAAACATTTTCCACTTGCTGCTGTAAATGGAGTAGACCCTTTAAAAGCGTTTAATAATCATAGAAGCGAATACTTTCTATTTTTTATTTCATTTTTACACAAAACTCGAGAGTACTCTGAACAAGATAAGCTGGTGGTAGGGCACCTGAGACTATAAATGCAAAGGTGTCCTACGACTTGCAACATTGCACTCAGTGCTTTAAGCATTTAATGCGAATGCGAATGCGCAACGGATCAAATCAAACGATTTGCGAATGAGTATAAATGTGCATAATAAATCAACATCTCATTTAATAGAGACACTTAGTTAACTAAAGTAAAAAAAAAATAAATAAATAAATAAAAAAAAAGAAGAAATATTAGGAAATGCACTTTGCTCTGAGTTAACCAAGTGCAGCGGAATGCAGTATGCAGCGCATATGGCATGCGGCATGCTTCATACTTTAAGCAAAAAAAAAACAACAAAAAATACTTTGAAGCAGCCACAAGTGTGAGGAGAGGTACACAATTGATGATAAGTGAGTGAGTGCACAACTACACCATCTCAACAGCGCAGCACTATTTTAGAAGTTCTCTGTTTCCAGGAAACCACAGCTCAAGATTTCCGCACGAAATCTTTATTAATTTAAACTTGAATGATACAAATTATTTCGTTTTTTTTTTCCATCAAATCATACAAAAATTCTATTGACACATTTGCTAAATTATTTAATAAGCAATTTTATGTTCTATTTCGAAATAAATTTATGCTATTTTATTGAACAATTAAGTAGATACATGCTCACTTAATAACTTTAGTAAATATCTACAATAATATGCTTTGCACTTACACAGCTAGGAATGCTTTAAGACCGGAAGGCAAAACAACACCAAAAAAAAAAAAAAAAAAAAAACATCGATGTTTATTAAGAGCAATTAACGCTGTTAGGAAATTAAGCATGGCTGTGCTTGATTTAAGTACATACAAAGTTAAGCAAGAATCTTTTTATTTTTCTTATATCGAGCACAATGTGCTTGCATTAAGAACACTCGTGTTGAATTCAAGTTTCAAAATGAGAGAGAGAGCAAAGTAGTATGTCTTATCGTTATCTAAGCTCTCATAAATTTACGCTTTATACTCTGTATCCGAGGGTATGTAACAGGCAGTATGTGGAATGGTAGACCCTATAAAATATATGAGTATAAATTCTAAGGGAGGAACAGCTATGCCCGTCTGTCCGATTATTTTGGAGACTATAAGAGATAGAGTCAGCATATTTGAAACTGAGACTCTCCGGAGCCGTCAAGTGATCACTTACACTTTTGTCTGGTCCCATTTTAAGTGGTAACCCTCATACAAATCTATGCCAAAAATTAAGGATTTTGCATAAAATCTTTCTTGTTCTAGAAACTTCAAATTTAATATAAATTATATTCTAAAATGTGTGGAGTTAAGCAAATTTTGGGTATAGCCCGTACAATATAGTATCTAAACTTGGGTTGACCATTGGCCACCACCAATTCCATCTCGAGGTTCTATCTAATCCAGAAATGATCACACATTAACTATTTAAAGATTCGTTTTTCCTTGTTTTTCTTTATTTTGACAAAAGTGTTTTTTTTTTCCAATTACATACAACAATGCACAAATTCAATGAGAAATTCAAATTTTGCATAAATTTTATTACACTCGATATACAATTTGATATACACACTCATTTAATTCGGAAGTGGCTAATATAATGTTCTATGTCCGTCTGTCTGTCTGTTTTATGAAATGTATCTTTAATCTGATATCAAAAGTCAGACACTTGTTGCGCTTTTAAGTTTGTCGTCATAAAAGATACAAGATACAAAAAAAAAAAAAAATAGTAGATACATCTTACTTTTTTCTTTTTTTTTTTTTTAATGAATATTTGGAGCTGCGGGTGCTTTTACTTTGATACTTAGCGGCATCTACAATATGAACAAATGTGTACAACATAAAAAGAAATTTGTATTTTTTGGAAAATGAAAAAAAAAAAAAAAAATTATAATAAATAAAATTTATTTGATTTGATTTATTAGTTTGTCGGCCTCTCAAGGTTATTCTTTCGTTACTTCGCTGTCGTTCTTGTTATACATTATTGTGTCCCATTATAATATTTTTAATAAGAGTTCAAGGCTATCGATGTCATTGTCATTCCGGTTGGCGAATATGTTTCTTTTTTTCTCTGTTTTTTTTTTTTTTTTTTTTTTACACATAATCAAATTGACTTTACGTCAGCAGCACTACGCATTCATTCACATTCATTCTTTCATTCATTTAATCTTGTAGCGTATTAGTCAGTCAGACCCATTCTATATTTGAATTGCATATCTATAAGTTTGCTTTTTTTTCTTTATAAATATAAACATTTAACTTAAGCTTAAGTTGAATTCTTGTTTGTAGATAAAATAACTAAAGTAAATCAAATGTGCTACAAAATAAATAAGCAACAAAATTCTGAGAATATGAGAATCTATAAAAGTTTCCTGAATTGAATTTATATCAAAAACGAATTGTGCTTACATTGAGAACAAATTGTACTTATATTAAGAACGAATTGAACTTTTATTAAGAACGAATTGATTGTGCATATAAAACATATGTATATATTTCTTCAAATAATAATATATATTAAAAGTTCCACCGTTGTTCTTATATCAAGAACCATTTGTTCTTAAAAAACGAACAGAAAAATTAAAAAAAAAAACAAGGGAAAAACTTTAATTTCGACGAAACGCCACATCTTGGTATAGTTTATTTATAATTATCAATGGCTTGGGTAAAATTTTTTGAAGCCAATAGTCCGATACAACTAAAGTTTAGACACAAGAATGGGGTAAAATTTTAACCTAAGGACAAAATAATAAACATTTTCGTAAATAAAAAAATTTGAAAAAAATTAGAAAATTAAAAAATTTGGGTTCTGGATCCCCGCTAGGCACCAGTTCCAAATATTAGAAATCGTTTTAAAGTACACCCAATCCATATTTTACCATTACAGAGATATTGCTTTCTGGTTTTAAGGCCCCTATTACACCCCTGTTCAAAATTTTCCAAAATGCCATCTTAGTGTTTACTTTCGTCATAAAATGAAACTAAAATAAAAATTTCAGCTTTCTATTTTTAGCCATTTGGACTGTAGTCGTGTCTTCCGTAATTAAATTAATCCGTCACTGAGAGTGAGACAGTTGAAAGAGATTTGTATATATCCACATTTATTGGGTCCTTTAATGCGCTACAAACAAAAAAAATAAAATATGCAGAGAAAAGTGCATAGACGGGCAAACGTACAGTCGTCGGACGGACAGACGGACGGACAGACATGCGACAAAGCACTTCAAAATGTGTAGTCTTGTCATTTCGTTCGTTCGTTTGTCAAATTTAATGTCAATTTCTTGTCAGTTTTGAACTTTTCTTATTCTTGACAGTTTTAAACTTTTTTTTTGTATGCTTCCCCTTTTTATTTTATAATTTGCAATATTTTTTTTTTTTTTAAACTTTTTTGAAAAGTTTACGAACTCTTTTCGTTGAGGTCGTCTTGGCAATAAATGCTGCTTCTTCTTCTTCTACGTCTTTTTATTAATTTTATAAAAATTTCAGTTACAAAGAAAAAAAATTAATTAATTTACTATTTCAGCGTCAGAAGCGTCATGGTCATCAGTGCTATGAGTGCACTATTGCCGAGCTGCCGTATTTCATAGCCACGTCCCGCATAGTAGCTATCGACAAATGCGGCACCAAAGCGTGTAATGAACGCCGTCGTCGCTAGGCAACTGTAAACGCGTATATAATTCGATTCGCTTACAGCCAAAAAGAACAGCGATACAATATTGCCTAGGAGCGTTAAATCTTTAAGATTCTCAATCGAGGCATCCTCAATGTCACATAAACGCGCAATAATATCAAAAATTAATGGTATCAAAAAGAAGCCATGCAACAGTGCTAAATTATTATTTTCCGATTTTCGATATAGTTCAATATTGAGCATGGGCAATGGCATTATCTCCAGCATGCTATTAGTTACAAGTATAAATCGGTTACAATCGTTATCGTCATCGGCAACATGCTCATCATCAGCGTTACGCGTTATCGCACACATCACACCCAAAACGCTGTGCATAAAACCAAGCACAGCTATCGTATAGCCAAATGGATGTTCAATCGGTTGCACCTTGTATAGAGCGTAAAATGATGAAATTAGTAGTAAAATGTTGTACATTGCATTTCTTAAGAGCATTTTTATAATTTCTATACGTAGCTTCTTTTTCTTCCTTTTTATCGTAACAATAAAAAACTTCAAATCTTTTAGAATTTAGAATTTTGTTGATATTTTGTCAAATTCGAAGTAAAATATTTAAAAGAAAAACTATGAATTATGAAAACTGGCCTGCTATGTACCTGAATACTGTAAAT
This sequence comes from Leucophenga varia, assembly GCA_018903435.1. Lineage (NCBI taxonomy): Eukaryota > Metazoa > Arthropoda > Insecta > Diptera > Drosophilidae > Leucophenga > Leucophenga varia. Next base: position 720,837 of record JAEIFJ010003018.1, on the reverse strand, counting down.
CCGATAAAGTCTCTCATTGTAACGATAAATCCATATATCGATATTCAGCATATCAATAAATATCGATATTTTATTGATGTTTCGATATTCGTTTCAGCTGTAGACTGCATACAGGGTGCCAATTTTAAATAAGAGAAATGTTAAAAATGCTAAACAATTTTCCCACAACCCTTTTGATACAATCGCAATTTATGCAATTGCTCTTTAAACAATGCCATTGCCTCTTTGATTGTCTGTACTTTTGTATTTAACCCTTCTCAGTCTGTCTTTTAAATATGTCGTGTATCATTTTATTTTGTCAGTTTCGTTTGAAAGTTTTTTGGGATTTAAGGTGTTGCGCCATTTATTCATCTGACTAGAATTAGCCGATTAAAAATATAATCGATAAGTAGCACTTTTACGATTAATCGTGCCATGCCTACTAGACTCATGAGTCTTTATATAGACAACTTAAAACCGAATAGAATTGCATCAGAAAATATTGTACGTATTCGAAAAAAGTGTACCTAGTATTCTAGTATATAATTTCAAAACAAAAAGCATTAACGTATATCAACAAAAGAAATATACGATCGAAATGTCGTGTGTGTGTGTGTGTGTGATTTATATATTTTTATGTTATTTAGAATAGAAAAGTGCGTCACTTTTAGTTTGACGGCCTAAATTAATGGGTCACACGCGTTTGTCTATACAAGCTGATTGAGGCTGTCCGAGGCGAAGACACCAAAAATAGATGCACACAAAGCGTTGATACTTTTTTTTTTTTGATTATTATGATATAAATGACTAAAACCGACGACTGATATCGATGAATCGCCTTGAGGTGCTTAGGCAGTACTAAAGCAAAAACAAAAAGGACGTAACGGTGGAACCGAACAAAACCCTTACATGGGCGTGTCGTCTTGGTTTGACCCTGGATGACCAAAAATGTTTTACCCAATTGGGAGCGAGTACATTCATAAATAATTACTATTTAAAAAAAAATCGAAAAAATCGATAAGTTTGTATGGGGCTATACCTAAAAATGGGCGTGGCACTCCATTTCGAACTTAACCTAGTCGTTGCCGAAAAAAGCTAAGTTTAAAATTTCAGCCCAATATCTTTATATCTTCATCGAAAGATCGCATAGCAACAAACGACGGACAGACGGCAACAGACGGACATGGCTAGATCGATTCGTCCACGACTGATCAAGAATATATACTTGTGGGTCCCGATGCCTCCTTCAATGCGTTACAAACTTTTGACAAACTGAATATACCCGTTCACACTATGTGTAACGGGTATAAAAATAGGTCTATGGCTTTTGGCAACGATCTGCAAAGTGGACGCCGCCACTATAAACAAAACCTTAACGAGTACAGTAAGCACTCATTTAACTCAAACTTTGTTAATGATGTATTTGATTGTGCCGAAATGAGTTAAAAACAATTAAAAACGTTAAGTTCGGTAGCACCGAAGCTCAAAAACACGCCACACGAAATTTTAATAATTTTCTTAAAAAAATAAAAAAATGGAAGGTGAGTTTTATGGGATCTATATGTTATAGTGGCCCGATCCTTGTCATATCGGTAGCATGTTCATAGGATAAAAGTAGAAGTGATTTTACCTAGATTGGAGTGAATATATTCAAAAATAAGAACTATTTTCATACAAAACCTGAAGAATGCGCGCTAGGTTTGTATTGGAGCAATATCAAAAATAGGCGAGGCACCTTTCTTTTGATATTGGATTCCATTAGAAGTGTTTTTTTACCCTATTTGTAGTAAATCATTCATAAATAATAAATATTTCAATTTAAAAAAATCTAAAAATGGGCGTGGCACCTTGAAATTCTGACATACAAACTGCCTAGGAGCACAAAAAGCTTAAGTTTCAATTTTCAGGTCAATATCTTTAAAACTTTCCGAGAAAAACGCATTGCAACAGACGGACAGACAGAGGGACATGGGTAAATCAATTCGTCTCGTCGAGCTGATCAATAATATATATATTTTATGGGTTTTCCGATGCCTCCTTTAATGCGTTACAAACATTCCGACAAACTGATAATACCCTTCACACTATGTGTGGCGGGTATAAAAAAGGCAACACAAACCTATGCCAACGTTTTAGACCAATTCTACGCAAAATATTAAACATTTTCTGGGTATAATCTACTTTAAAAAGTTTAGAAGTTGTGAAAGATAGAGTAGCATACTTGTGGGGAGGAAGTTTTATTTTGCTGTGCTCCACGGGTCCGAAATTTCACTCGACGAACCTGCATTAACCATTTTTTATATTATGGTTTCACTGTAAGATCATAAGAAATCACCTATGTAGTTCTCAGCGAATTTTTTCAGGGCTATGAATATGACCCAAAATTTGCTGCGTTCTAGTTTAGGCCTAAAAATATTTTAGTCATTTGAGTCAATATGAAAATAAGCAATTGTACAATATATTTCGTTGGTGGTCTAAAAAAAGGAAAAGAGATAGAGAAGAAAGAGAGAGTGTGAGATAAAGGAAAAAAACGATAGAGATGCACAAAAGTGCTTTAAAAAGTTCAAATAGTTTTTTTTTTTTTTTTTTATAGCTTGACAAGCAGCAAATGGTCAAACTAACACAATATAAAAAGCATTAAGACAAACAGACAGACAGACATACATACAAAAAAAAAAAAAAACAGTGAGTTCAGATCTATAATGCAAGGCCTACTATAAAAGTTCCAGAAGATATATTGTAGTCAAAAGTAAATAACTACAGCAACTTGACTTTTTGAATTTGAAATATTTTCAATATTTTACCGAGAGATATTCACTCCAAGCTATTGTCTCCAGAAAAAATAATACGGAACTTACCAGTGACTTTTACCGATGAGTCGACAAATCGGAAACTTCATGTAAAAAAAGGCTCCATTTGATTCTGAACAAATCGATAATATAAAAATAAAAATGATATCGTGAAACTTGAACCTGGGTCATTCAGAAACACATATACTAACCCTTAGTGTGAAAAAAAACTCCTAAACAAATTCTTCGGCAAAATTATTATTAATAAACTTCTACAAAAATGTTAAAACACGTCTGGCTCAATCGAGTATGCGATTATCTTAGCCGAGTAACCGATTCAAATTTAATCGAAATTCTCGATAAATTTTGCATTTTGCGAATCTTTTTCATTTCGAATATTCGAATTAAATGCTTTTCAATAATTGTGCAGAGCTCTAGAATTTCACTACACTTTTTTTTACTTTACAAGATAGTTTTTCATTTATTTGACTGTTCTATAAAAATATAAATTTTAAAAAAAAAAATAATTGTTTAAATCATACCTTGCATGCACACATATTACATAGATAAATAAGTACATGATACGTTTGAGTGCACTCTTAGGTATTTATAGCAAAGCATTATTTTTTGTGTTACGCATTACACTAGACCCTGTGCTAAATTTATAAATTGTACCTCATACAGCGATATACATATGCGGACCGGACCGAACCGCCCTATGTTGTGTATGGTCTAAAATTAATCGATTAGAGAAACCAACATTTGCGCCGCGAAGGTTGTAGTGGAGGCGTTGACGATGCATGATAATGACAATGATTATGATGATAATGATGATGAATGATGAAGATGATATTATTAGCAGCAACATGCAACGAATGCAATTGCATAATTTTGTTGCTGTTTTTATAATAAATAAATAAATAATAAAAGCAAATGCGGTGCACCAACAGGCAAGCAAGCAGGCAAGCAAGCGTTTAAAAGGTCTCGCACGTGTAATGCAGCCGTGTACGGCTACGGGTATGGATACGATTACGGGTACGGCTGCATGTATGCGGAATGTTTTGCGGAAATGTTGGCGCGCGCACTGCAACTATTTAAATTATTTCAATTAAACAAAGTTGCTGCCGTAGACGCCGCCGTCGCTGCCATCGTCATCATCAGCAGCAGCAGTAGCAGCAGCAGCGTCGTCGCCGTATATAAACTGCGTAAAAATTTTAATCGCACGCGCGATTATAAAATTCTCACCCGCCCCATACAGCCAGACGACGTTCATTCTTCAGAATTTTTATTTTATGTAGTTCGCATCAATTTGGCACACACAGCACATTTTTAGACACATGCGAACTTAGAAGTATTGCGCCATAAAAGACACACAAAAAAAAATTAATAATAATAATAATAATATTGTATAACAACAAAAAAATAGAATTTTTAATATTTTAAAATTAAATAAAATTTTCCAAAAATTCCCAAGCAAGTTCAAGGCATTTTACATAAAAATTCGGGCACAGTTTTGGAGCAATGTTTTTGAAAATGTTTCTCTTTTGGACCTTAATAAAATTCATGAAAAGCATACATATATGTTCAAGTACAGCAGAGTATTATCATATAAATATGTAGTGGAACTGTGCCTATTGTGGGCACCCTTCGATTTTTTGGTTTATAACTTTTGACCAAATGACCATAAAAACTATAAATGTTTTAGCAAAGTTACAATAGAAAAAAAAATTATTCCTATTTTCAGTAAAGTAACAATTTTTGTGTTAAAGAAAATTTTGTACCCGGTTGTGGGCACCCTTGAAAAAACGGTGTGCTGGCAACATACATGCTTATTAGTACGCAGATCAGTATACTTGCTGTTCAAAGACACCTAGGAGCGGTGCTCTCAATTTAGAGCGGTGCCCACAAATAGGAGCGGTGCCCACAAGTAGGAGCTGTGCCCACAACTAGAAGCGGTGGCCACAATTAGGAGCGGTGCCCACAACTAGGGGCGGTGCCCACAACTAGGAACGGTGCCCACAAGTAGGAGCGGTGTCCACAACTAGAAGCGGTGCCCACAACTAGAAGCGTTGTTCACAACTAGAAGCGGTGCCCACAACTAGAAGCGTTGTTCACAACTAGGAGTGGTGCCCACAACTAGGAGCGGTGCCCACAACTAGGAGTACACTTCATCTACACATGACTCTATGTCTTTTGTAGTTTTTACCATGGTCACATATTTCGCGAAGTTCGAATATTTTTATTAATGTTCGCTTAGTTCAGAATTTAATGCTTGACGGAACCAATTCAATCTTGCGAGATCTGGAAAAGATATGTATGTACATGTATGTATTATTTATGATATTTATTTAGAGTATTATATATGATATGCTTATGCAACATTTTTATCGTTAAATAAATGCTAATCCAGTCAACACTTAAGTAAATAACTAACAATAGATATGTATCTATGTATCTACCTAAATTATAATATGTATCTAACAACATTTGATATTTGACAGACACAAACAGACAAACTCTTGACAAATAAAATTGTTGAATGCATGTTTTAGAAACATATTTGAGATTGTATTGCAGCACATTTTGCCATAAAATTAAAAAATAAAAATAAAATAAACACAACAACAAAAACACAAAAACACTGACTTCGTTAGAACCGAAGCTAAAATACCACCGCATGAACACTACTGGTGTAAATAATATTTTTTGGATCCATAATTCGAAACGTAGAAACGTAGAAAACACCTAAAAAAAGAATATAGCGGATGGCTTCAAAAACTGTTTCGGTTCAATTATAGTTTGCAGCCCTAATATAAATAAAAATTCAAAAATTTTCTTGAAAAAATCGAAAAATATGATATGTGCTTTTTGTATTTGAAATATAAAGAGTGTTCCAGAATTAACGAAAATACCAGAGTTAACGCAAGATTAACAGTAAAGTGCTGGCAACCCTGAAAAATAACAATTTGACAGTTGAAAAGTTTAGGTCAAGTAGAAATGAAGCGTTACACGATAGAATTTTGTTAGGGTTGCCAGCCCTTTATTGCAAATCTTGCGGTAACTCTGAGACACTAGAACATTAGAAGCGTTTTTTAGCAAAAAAACTTTTGTTTCATTTAAAAATTCGAAAAAAAAGGGAAAAATGTATTTGGAAACAGTGCCTAAAAATGGGCGTGGCACCTTGATTTGAACGGTGGACTTCGTTGGTTCGAATTGTCTCGTCGCGCTTTTCAATCAAAGACCCTACACCCTACAATACCCGTTAACACACACACACACACACTATGTGTGACGTGTAAACAAAAATAAAAGAAAAAGTTCACAATTTTATGTCAATTATTTATTTAAGCAAAAACTTTTTTAAATAATTTATTTGCATGAATTGTGACAGTTGTTTTTTGCTTGCATATCTCATATACAAATGCGATCTACAATAAATATATTGTATGGTGTGTGTATATAAAGGGTGTTGCTTTCAAGAGCTATGGGTATGTTTTCCAGGGTTCTTGATGGCCATCTTTAAACATATCCGTTTGTCTGTCTGTCTGTCGGTCTGTCTCTCTATCGATTTGTACATCCATTCAATCTTTTTGTTGGGATTATAAACGTACTTGATAAGGTACGATATGGTAAGTTCCGCTGAAAACTCAGTGATTCTATTTTTTCTCGGAACTAAAATAAAAAAAAATAAGAACTAATAACTAAATATGTGGGGCGTCAAGAGAACGAGGCATAGTTTTCAATGAAATTGAATGAAACCTTTATTTCTCGCTACTCAACCAAAGTAAACATTTGTTGCAGTCATATCAATATTGCAATTTTATTTTATTTTTTTTTGTTTATAAATAAAACAAATAAAAATGATTAAAATCAAAATGAATTATATATAAATTTCTTTTTTTTTTTTTTTTGAATTGCATGCGTCGCGGCGTGCCGCTTTATCTGCATACAATGTTGCAGGCTACACGCGCGCGTAAAATAAAATACTTTGTTGTACGAAATTTTTAAAACTAAAACGCAAAAAAATTTACAATAAAAAAAAAAAAAACTATTTCTGCTATCTAAATCTAAATGCCGTGTACCGCCCACCGGCGCGTCGGCTGGTCATCCGCACACATTTCACTATTTTCAATTTTTATATTTTTAGCTGAGTCGAACCACGCTGCTGCTACTGCCGCTGCTGCTGCTGCTGCTGCTGCTGTGGCAGAGATGCCAAATTATTTTACGCAGTGTCACATTTATACGGATGGATGACTAATAGACGTGTATGCTAAGCTAGACAGAGATGCACTAAAAAAAAAAAAAAAAGAGTAAAAGAGATGGCACAGCACACTACGCAAAAAGTGCATTAAAGTGTGTTGCGAGTTGAACAGCAGCATTCGAAAACACCGAAGCTGTAATACCTTGCAGCAGGCTAAATTTGAAATTGTGACAAACAGCCATGTTCCCGTAGTCGCGATTTACGATTTGGCAAATTCGTACGATTTCAAATTGTTCGCAAAAGTTATGTTTCATTTCCAAAACGTTTCCATTGCATTGTACATGGCAAAAACTATTATCGGTTACAAATTAAAAAGCTTATCGGTCTTGGCAAATCGCAAAACGTTTTTTAAATTGCGATTGCCGTAGCACCAAAATTTGCGTTTATAAAAATGTAAATCGCAAAATATGTGGCAATTGCGATTACGGGAACATGCCCTTTTTTTTTTTAATATTACACAAAGAAATTAAAAATCGAATAATATTGTCAACATTTAAAAAAAAATTTATTTAACTGAAAGCGTATAAAAAATTGCTTACTATACAAAAACAACATCGGAAGCAGCGTCTGTGGCAACTGTGGCAACAAACGGGATCAACGAAATTTACATTAGCAGCGGCAGCAACAGCCCACTCCTGTCTGTCTGTCCGTCTGTCTGTCTGTTCGTCTCTGTATCTGTCTAACTGTCAGTCTGTATGTCAACTAGAAAAGTGCAGCAAGTATTTATGTACTAAGACACTTTACTCATATGTTTCACTCTTCAACATAAACCGCTCGACTGCCAGTCTGTCTGTCTGTCCGTTCGTCCACGCTACTGTAAAATTCTAAAGCAAATAATACAGTTTTTCAATTTTAGTTTATTTTAAATAGTTTTTTAAACACTATAGCCGCAGGCTAAACGGGTATATTAAATTTGTGCAAATGTATGTAACAGACATGATAGACTCTATAAAGTTTAAATATTAGTGAACAGCTTTCATTAAGAGGAGAGTCGATCTAGCTTTCTGTGTTCGTCGGTCTGAAAACTTTAAGAGCTAGAATCATCATAATTGAAACTTAAACTCTCCTCAGCCAAGTCAACGGTTTTTTCTCAAGATTCAATTTGAGTTGTACCCGGTTGTGGGCACCCGTGAAAAATTGAATAAAAATGGTGTATATATGTATGTGGAAAAACTATTACATTACTAAGGAGAAAATGAAAACTTATTTATTTTAAAAGCATTTACAGACCAAAAAATACCAACGTTTTCACATTACTCAATATTTTTATAATCAAAAGCGCTCACAATCGCCTTCATTAGGGTGCTCACAACCGAAAAAGGTAGACATTTTTTAAAAATGATTGGGTAAAAAACGAAATATCATATATGAGAGCATTTGCGCTTTGGTTCTGACGAAGTAAAAATTTTTTATTGTTTTTTTTTTAAATGTGATTTTCCGTTTTTAGTTGTTGTTGCAAACGACAAATTTTTCCGACGTCCAAGCTAAGTCGAAAAAGAAGAAGATTCAGATACAAATATTTGTATCTTTTGTATTTATAGAACTAATACGAACGCCGACAAATGATAATGAACAAATGCGAATGCTAAATATTATTTTATGTTTAACACAAAAAAATTGTACTCTCTTTTTTTTTTTTTTTTTTTTTTTGAAACGCAATGACACGCTTCACTTTGTGTCGCACCTTTACTGTATTTGTTTTGTTTTTATTTTTTTTTTTTTTTTTGTATATCGAAATGAAATGCATTTATTTATTGACAGACGATGCTGCTACTTACTTACTTGTAGACAGTTCATTGTACTTGTTTCAGCTGTTTCAATTGAAGTGTTCACTTCATACACTCATACAGATGTACAATATGTACATACATACATATAACCCATAAATTTTAGTTAAAGAAGGGTATTTACATTAAATAAGTTCATCGAATGTCTGTCTGTCCGTCTGTCTGTCTCATTTATACAATTGTATTTATTTTATATTAACAAAAAAAAAACAATAAAAAAATGTAATTCTAATTAAAAACAAGGAAAACCGAAGCTTAAGTACTCGTCACACGAATTTTTAAAAAGTTTGTGTGATCATCAGTGGCTTAGATAGAACTTCAAAATTGGATGCGTTTGGGGGTCAATGGTCTGAAACAAACCAAGTTAAGACACAATATTACTGTCAAAAATTAAGCAAAAAATACAGTTAGAACAATATTTTTATACCTGTTAAACACTAGTGTAAACAGGTATATTCAGTTTGTCGGAAAGTTTGTAACGCATTAAAGGAGGCATCGTAGACCCTATAAAGTATATATATTCTTGATCACCTCGACGAGACGAATCGGTTTAGCCATGTCCGTCTGTCTGTCCGTCCGTCCGTCTGTCTGTGTGTTGCTGCGCGATTTATTCGCTCAGTTTTAAAGATATTGGGCTGAAATTTTAAACTTAAGCTTTTCTAGGTCCTGTGTAGTTTCAATGTGCCACGCCCACTTTTAGGTATAGCTCCCATATAAAAGTACAACATTTTTCAAATTCTTATATGAAATAAATGTATTTATAAAGCGAATGGCTTCAAATATGGTTAAAATGTTTCTTATACCATGCCAAATCTTCAGTTTAAAATTGGTCCAAATCGGACCGCGAATTCCTAAATTTTTAAGAATATATTTAATTTGTTTAGTATTTTGAAATAAAATTAAATACAAATGCTGCACACGAAGGTCTATCAACGTCAAATGATGTGTAACAGGTATATCCCAACCGAAGTTCAACTTTTTCTTGTTTTTATTTAAATATCAAAATTTGTATGGGAGCTACAAAATACGAAATATATAACAGATTCGAGTTTAACTAAAACATAGTCAGATTCCTATTGATTTTTTATCTTATACCAGACAGGCAGAAGGCGATAAATAATATATATATTCTTGATCACCATTGATAGGAGAGTCGGTCTAACCATGTCCGCCTACTGTCCGTCTGTCCGCCGGTCATGCTGTGAGAGATAGGGTTACCATATTTGAAAGTTAGAACTTCCTAAGCCGTCAAGTGGTCTTGTCCTATTTTAGGAATAGCCCCCTCCTCAAATATACCCCAAAATTTTGAATTTTTGCATAAAACTTTTCTGTTTCTTATTCTCGGAACTTCAAATGAAGTATAAATTTTGCCTATGTTGGTCCCAACGAAATATCCCAATACAAATATATCCCATTTTTATACCCGCCACAAATAGTGTGGAGGGTATTATCATTTTGTCAGAAAGTCTGTAACGCATTAAAGAAGACGTCGTAGACCCTATAAAGTATATATATTCTTGATCAGCTCGACGAGACGAATCGATCTAGCCATGTCCGTCTGCATGTCTGTATGTTTTCAGGCATCTTTTTTGTTGAAGATATAAAGATATTAAGCTGAAATTTGGAACTTAAGCTTTTCTCGGCAACGAGAATTATGAGTTCGAGAATTAGAGTGCCACGCCCATTTTTAGGTATAGCCCCCATACAAACTTACCGTTTTTTTAGATTTTTTGTATAAAAATACTAATTATTTATGAATGTATTCGCTCCCAATTGGGTAAAAACAGTTCTTTTGTCATCCAGTGTTAAAACAAAGATGCCACGCCCTCTTTTAGGCATAGCCCCCATATAAACTTTCCGTTTTTTCCGATTTTTTGTATGAAAATAGTTATTATTTATGCATATATTCATTCCAATTTGGCTAAAAACACTTCTAATGTCATCCAATTTCAAATCAGATGTGCCACGCCAATTTTTTGGTATAGCCCCCATACAAATTTTGCGGCCATTTTCGAATTTTTGTATGAAAAAGGTTATTATTTATTCATGTATTTACTCCATATTGGGTAAAAACTCTTCCAATATCATGGTGCCACGCCCATTTTCAGGTGTTTCTTGCATACAACCTTTCCGCCCGTTTCCAGATATATTCGAGAAATATGTTGTTATACATATCTGTATTTTTAGCTCAAAATTTGAAATTAATATTGTGTGTAAACTTGGGTGACCACTGATGATTACACATAAACTCTTTAAAGATTCGTGTGACGGGTATTTAAGCTTCGGTTCTACCGAAGTAAACGTTTTTCTTGTTTTATTTAAGTTTTGTAAATGCCACATTGTTTTTGAAAATCGTTGTTGTCCAAAATTTGAGCCCTATTTGAAATTTCTACGGTTTCTCCCTATCAGAAAGAATGCCTCATATACTTTTTATTTAAACTGCCATGATTTCTTTTAACATAATATACCCATTAATCGTATACTATATGTAAGGTGTATAAAAACATTAAAAACTTGGAAAAGTCTCGTTTTGTATTACAATACATGTCTGCCTGTCTGGGTCTCTGTCTATCTGTAATTCTGGTAAAATTAAATATTTATTTTTTGTGTAAAAGATTTACTAGACAGTTTTCTAGTAAAAACAAAAAAAAAAAAATATTAAAAATAGTACTTGGATTTTTTTTTAGAAATTTTGTTATTTATTTGTTTTTTTTTTATTTAAAAAGAATATTTTTTTTTTTGTTACTAAGAGAAAACATTTCACCAGTCTTTTTTTTTTTTTTTTTGTTACTTGAACAGATTTTTTTTTGTAATTTATTGTAAACTTTTTTCGCCACGTTTAATCGCTATTGACGCATTACAACATAAATGTAAATTATAAATAATAATATGCCAGGGTTCTTTTTTTTTTATTAATTTTATTATAGAAAAAATAGAAAACCCCACACAATATATTATCACAAAAGTGCACAATGCATTGCATTTTGTTTGTATGTAAACTCAATTATTATTTAACGCGATAAAAACAAAAATAAAACGCTTCTGAATAATTAAAAAAAAAAAAAATAAAATGAAATTATAAATGAAAAATGCAAGTACAAAGTGTGGCAGTATGAAGCAGTTTTAACTTATTACACAGTCGTGTATTGTATGCGATATTGTTTTTTTTTTTTTTTTTTTTGTTGTAAAATGTGTAATTTATTTAGTTTATTTACCTAGCAACGCGATACAATTCAATGCAAAAACTTGATCGCTACAAAGTCTCGTTCATTTGCATTTGCAATCGAAAAGCTGTAACGCTTATCAACGTTTTTGTTGTTTTTGTTTTGTTGTTTTATTTGGTTTTCCTTATAGCACAACATTTGCTGTTTTACATTATTGCTTGACATGCATTATTTCATTGATATGGTTTAATAATTTGTTATTAATTATTTAAAATACAATAAACAACAAATTGCAGTGCAAATGCATACATACTCGTAGTATGGAAGCTTGAGTGTTGTCAACTCAGAGATACGCTGTAAATTATAAAAAAAAATAATAAAAAAAACATTTACTTTGGCAGAACTGTTTGGCTGCAAACAGAGTGCGTGCTGAGACGAAGATGAAGACGATAGCACAGAGTTGTAATTCACTACACAACACTCCTAAGAAGCTTAAATTGCCATCACACGATGATCATCAGCGACTTAGATAATGATTAACAAAGTGTTCGAGTTGCGGGACCCCTAGGTGCCATCCGAGGTTGGTGTACGCCAACCTGCATCCCAGAGAGCGTTCGCATCTGGTACCAAATTCGAAGCCATGCTGGTATTGGCACATGAGAGGACTATCTAAAACCTCGGTGCCTGTCTAATACCTACAATCAGTCAGGCCTGGTTGAATTCGCAACGCCACGATCGAGCCGTTCCGCTCTACCTGCGAGTTAAGGTGTATAAACCACAGCCACCACGATACTCCCAAAAGAGCCAGGGCCTACTGGCTGCCCGTGGTACCAAACTCTTTCTCTGGTTGGACATTGCACTCTACCGTGCTACCCACTTCGGGGCCAATACCCCAGTTTGCAAGTGACCAAATGCATATCATGACAGACGGGCGGGCAGACAGATTGGCGACGTATTGCGCCTCTGTCTCTTTCTAATTTGTAAACAAATTTTGTTGAGTATGCATGTTATGTTGAATTTATTTAATTTCACCTCATAAATGTAAATTTTTCTTGATTTTAAATTCAAATTCAAATTGAATTTTTGGTTATGTTAGGTTTCATAAATATTTAAATTTATCGAGATGTAAGTTTTCATTTTCAGTTTGACGCAAAGCAAATTTGAATTTTTCTATTGAAATTAGAACTAAAAAAAATTGGCTACCCTACGAAATTAATGAAAACACTTGAAGTCGGTGTAATATTGTAAGTTTTCGACTATTTACATCAAAACATTCACTCCTGTATATTTTAATTTAAGAATAATTATTTTTAAAAAGACATCAAAGCAATCGAAACTATTTCTTTCTCAAAGCTGCTCGTACGCTTCACTCATGTCGTGGTGAAATTTAATATAATTCAACACAAACTTAGTTTTCAAATGTATGTAAGCGAACCAATTTCCGGAGTACTTCACCTAGTATAATTGCATCATAGACACTCCTATCAATACTGTTCGAGAATATGTATGTACTTTCTAGGGTCTAGCATGCCTTCTTCCTGTCTCTTAGCAAACAAATATGTTTTGTTTTACAAATTTTGACTTTATCGAAGGATCTCGTTAATATATTACCATGTATTTTGGGCCGTAGATTCCAAAAATGGTTACAAAAAATGTTTCTTAAGGATCATGCTCGAGATATTATCAAAAGCCCTGCTTTTTTTTTTTTTTTTTTTTTTTTTTTGAGACTTTTTTCCGTTATTACTATTTATCTAGACAATGGATAGTTCGAATCAGCTGAACTGTACGTCATCAATCTAATCAATTTTTGTTTTTTGTTCACCAGCGCTATTCCAAAGCCCTTGAACAAGGCATATTGTGTAGAGCCATAAGGGAATTGGGAAAAGCCAGACGTAGAACAATACAGAACAATCTGAAATAACTGCGAATAATGCATTTCAAAATTTTAACGGTTTCAACGATGTCGTTATTCTTTCTTAAATTTTTTAAAGAAACTGTTTTGTGTATTTTTTTTTTTTTTTTTTTTTGAGTAGAAACTGATAAAAAAACCCTTCGCATGCAAACTAAATAAAAAAAATATATATAAAAAAAATTTCAATAAATTTATTTTATGCTCAGTTCAAGGTTAAAACTTGCCAGCAAACCGGACGCTTATATATTTATTTTATTTTTTTTTTTATTTGTACACATGCTTATTTCAACACGAGTATCTTATGCTATTTGCTTAAATAAGCAAAAAAAAAAAAAAAAAGAAACAAAAATATTGAGGAAACCAGAGGAACCAAAAAAATTATAAAAATAAAAAAACAGATAAAAACATAAATAAATGTGAACAAACAAAAATACAAAATGGAAACATTTATTATTCATTACTGTAATTTCAACTACACAAATCTGACTAATTGCTGCTACAGATTTATGCATTCCGAAATTCCATTCCATTACATTCCATAACATTCGATTCGATTTCATAGATATTTGTCAGCAGATGCTGCATTAGCAAAAGCAACAAAAAAAAATGTATAGAAAAAAATGATTATGGACAATCTCAGCTAAAAATGTGTGTTGTGATTGTATCTAAATGTGTAATCTTTTTGCCCGATTGGGGGTAAAAAGCGTAAAAGCTTCTAAGCTGCTTTAAAACACTTTATTGGTGCCCTTTATGGGTATAAGAAAATATACATGTGTATGCCACATGTATAATATTTTATTGAAATTATATTCATACAGAATACTTATTAAGCGCTAAAAGCAACAGATGATAAGTTCGACATCTACATACAACGTCACCTCATCCTCATCCATAGATACCAACTGTAATAGTGCCAAAAATTAAATTAAAAAAAACCACTTAACTATTGATAATGGAAATTATTATTTTGTCTCAATTCAGTAATCTCTTATTTCATTCCCAATTTACAAATCAATTAAAAAAAAAAATTAATAAATAAATCATAAAAAGCCAACATAGCAAAGAGTCTTTCATAATTCCTTAACAGTTCTACATATGCATTTCCAGTTTTAGAAACGCCAAAGCTTATCTTCGCCAATGCAAATCAGGACAGACGGACTGCCTGAGAAGTCAGCATACTCTAAAGGTGTCTCACTAAATCAAGTTGTATTTTTTAAATAAGAATTATATTTTAAATAACTTTAGTAAAAATTTTAGTTTAGTGTTATGGAACAATTTTTTTGAATTAATTAAACATTTTTTATTTTCCATTTTTTTTTTAAATTTTTATTTCCACATTTGTGAATTTCAATTGAAAAAAAAATTTTTTTTTTTTTTTTGATCGACAAAAATGATTAAATCAATAGACACGTGTGCTTGCTTAAGCGTTTTGTGTGTTGATTGCTAATAATATACAATACAATATTAATATTAATAACAGCAAACTAACTAAAATACACTGAGAGAAAACAAAAAAAAAAAAAAAAAAAGTTGGAAATAGCTGAAAAGTTTTATGGTAGAAGTTTGCTCGCGTAAAATCACGCATCACTCCAAATCTTGACTTATGGTTAAAAATTGGAGTTTTCCTTATTTCACTTATGTGTCTATAACTCAGTTAACTTCGAACCGATTTTTATTTTTTAAATAGTTTTGGAAAGAAAAAACTTAGGCCTTTCGAAAATTTAACAAATATGAAGCGTTAAGTAGCTATATCTTGAGTGCATAGCGATTAAGTGCACGAGTGTGCCATACACAGATATTGCATGGATGTTTTTTTGCGTGTTTTACAGCAAGACGTATCCACCCGCAGACAATCAACAGTATTTTAGGACAGAAAACTTTAACTTTGAGTTTGTAGAATACTACGTCTAACTGGGCACAGATGTAAACAACGTCAATAACACCAGTCAAGAATAAACGAAGAACCATTATTGCTATTTTGGTCTCGGTAAGCAAATTCGAAGAAGAGTTCTGTCAAAAAAAAAACAAAAATTAAACTCTACAAGACGCTTTACAAGAACGTCCACCACTGCGTTAGGAGGACCAGAGATTGCGGCCAAGGCCAATAATCGGCTGTAGCGCCAAATATATTTATAAACTGATCTCCAAATATTGCTGGTGACTTCAACAAGAAACTAACGTCCAGACTAAGACTTCTCAGCTTTTTTGATGTGTTCAGTAGTTCAATTTATTATTTTTTCCAGTGTAATATTGGAAAAAAAAAACTAAACTTATAAAACTAATTGAAATCTAAATTAATTTTGTGTTATAAATTTTTTAATTTTTTTTTTTTTTTTTTTTTTTTTAATTTCTTTAGCATTCTGGCGCCTGACGTCTTATCAGCAAAAACAAAAGGCAGCGACTGCGTCGAACGAATATGATAGTCTGGTGGTGCTTCAGTGGGAGTGACGAGTGACATAAAATAAAGTAAGGTTTTTTTTTTTTTTAGTAAAATAGTTTGATAACATAAAAAACTGTGATAATATTTTTTTAAATTATTAAATTTGAAAAAAAAAAAAAAAGCGTTTCACTTTTAAATTTTAGTTGCTAGCGATGCTAATGACGTTGCTGCTGCTGAATCTTTATTAATGATAATAATAATAATAATAATAATGTATGTTCTGTAGCTGTTTCTAATCAGTAAATAGCAAACGTACGAATACCCTTCATGTCACAAACGTCGCATTTGCTACCAACGACCATGACCATGACAAGTACAAGCAAAATTTAAAATAGTTTTGCAGTTTTTTCTTCAAATTTTTTTTTTTTTTTTTGTCTGACAGCAGTTTTTGCTAACTTTTTTATTATTTCTTTAAATATTTATACAAGCGGTAGTTTTATAAACAAAGAAAAGAGATATGTACATACATATGCATGTAGATATATAGATATATATGTATATATGAGACATTCTTTCTGAACGAGAGAACCACTTCCCCCAAGAATTTGATGTAAAAGTTATAAATATCAATCAAATTTTAGATAATTACGTCAACTTTCAAAAGCAATGTGACACTTTTTCATATTAAAAATGGTGGATTTAAAGTGGTGGATTCAAAATGGTGTATTCAAAATGGTGCATTCAAATAGGTGTATTCAAAATGATAGATTCAGAAGGGTAAATTCAAAATGATGGATTAATAATGGTGGATTTAAAGTGGTGGATTTAAAGTGGTGGATTTAAAGTGGTGTATTTAAAATGGTGTATTCAAAATGGTGTATTCAAAAAGAAGTATTCAAAAGGGTGTATTTAAAATGGTGGATTATTAAATGGTGGATTTAAAGTGGTGGATTCAAAGTGGTGGATTCAAAGTGTTGGATTTACAATGGTGGACTCAAAATGGTGTATTCAAAATGATAGTATTCAAAAGGGTGTATTTTAAATTGATGGCTTCAATAATGGTTGATTCAAAGTGGTGGATTTAAAGTGTTGGATTCAAAATGGTGGACTCAAAATGGTGTATTCAAAATGGTGTATTCAAAATGGTGTATTCAAAATGGTGTAATCAAAATGGTGTATTCAAAATGGTGTATTCAAAATGGTGTATTCAAAAGGTGTATTCAAAATGTTGGATTCAAAATGGGTATTCAAATGGTGTATTCAAATGGTGTATTCAAAAGTGTATTCAAAATGGTGTATTCAAAATGGTGTATTCAAAATGGTGTATTCAAAATGGTGTATTCAAAATGGTGTATTCAAAATGGTGTCTTTAAAATGGTGTATTCAAAGTGGTGTATTCTAAATTGTGTCTTCAAAATGTTGGATTCAAAATGGTGGACTCAAATTGGTGGATTCTAAATCCCAGAAGAATAAAAATATTGCTCGGTTTCAGTTAAAAAAAAAAAAAAAAAATTCGTTAAGAAAGAATGCTTCATGTACATACATATTTACTTACAAAAAAAAGTACGTTAATGAAAAAAAAAGCAAAAAGTTTAAAATTTTGTATCATATTTGATTAGATTTGAGTAGAACGTCAACCATTTTACAGGTACAATGGCAAAAAGTTAAAGCTGACTTGTCTTTGCTTTGCTTTGCTTTGTTTGCTGGTGGCGCTACACAGACAACATTGCGTATGAGTAATGCGAATTATTATCTTTACTTCATATATTGTAAACAATTTATTATACCTTTAAAAAAAAAAAAATCATATAAAAATAGAATTTGAACAATTTTTTGCAAAGATTATTTTACATTTCGTTAATTTTTTTTTTTTTTTATTTTTTTTTTTTTTTTTTTTTTTTTTTTTTTTTTTTGTTTTTTTTTTTTTTTTTTTTTTTTTTTTTTTTTTTATTTTTAATTTTTTTTTTTTAAATTTTATTTATTTTTTTTTTTTTTTTTTTAAATTTTAACTTTTTTTTTTTTTTTTTTAAATAATTTATAATTTTTTTTTATTTTTTTTTTTTTTTAATAATTTTATTTTTAAAATTAAATTTTTTAAAACTAAAATTAAAAGTTTTTATTAAAATTTATTATTAGTAATATGAAAAAAATTTAGAGGCATGAAGCTGGTTTTAAAAAGTGGAAAATATTTTTAATAAGCATATAGTCACTTTACAACAGACCGATACCATTTAGTTTGGGTTTTACATAAGAAGTAACTTATAAACTCCAAACAACGATATTAAAATAATTTTCTTGAGTTTGTATATGGGCTATATGTGCTATATAGGCCACTATCCTCACCAAACCCGGCATGAACAAATAAATCAAACCATATAAATTATCAGCACAAAAATGAAATCAAAATCGGGACGTGCTAAAAAGTCACATCGGGTCACAGCTCATTTCGTAATATTTTTCGCGTAAGTCGTCATGTGAAATATTTCTATAATATTTTTTTTTTTTATTTATTTAAATTGGCTACTTTGTGATTAATTTAATTGAATTCAAAAAAATATTATTTCTAATTAAATAATTTTGTGTGTTGTACTTTGTTGGCATTTTTAACGTCACAGCTTTGCGAACTTTTTTTTTTTTTGTTTGTTCCTTTTTTTTTCATTTGCGAATCTTATCAAAATTGGGTCAAACTAGATTATTATTTTTCAAACGTTTCTAAAATTTATTTCTTTTAACTTAAAACAAAAAAAAAAATTAAATTTGATAAGCGCTATCAGATGTTTCGTTTTAACTATAAAGCGCACACGAGCTGTTTTTTGTGCATATGGAGGAGGAGCTAACAAGAATTCGATTAGTTAAAAAATCAATCAAATAAAAAACGCTTCAACTTCGAAAGATTGTAATTGTACTTCGAGTATTTCATTTAAAGCATCGCGGCAAACCTTAAACCAAACCAAGCGAATTTTTGTTAGTCCAATCGTAGCATATATGTAGACAGGCGAAATAAAATGCCGGAAAGTTTAAAATCACGATTTATAATAGCATGAATATCTGTATACATATTGTATATATCACCTTTATTCTTAGATTTATATTGGCTGTTCAAATTCGACAGTCCGATTTTTTTTTTTTTTTTTTGCAATGTCGCACGCCAAAATACTTTGGAATTTTTTTGCAAACTTTTGCAATTTGGTTCCTTTTTTTTCTTTTTTTGATAAGATACGAATTGAAAGGTATTTAACTCAACATTGATTGAAATATTTCGCAATAAAATGATTAAAATTACTCATTTAATTTTAACTTTAGTCATAATTGATTCAAACCATTTTTTTTTTTTTTAAATAATGATTTTGAGAACAAGTTGAAAAAATCGGGAATCAGGGAATTCTTATGCTAAGATGACAGAGTTCATATTTATGCATGATCTGAAATCAGTTTAGAGGCCTACCACCATAGAACATATTTTCGGAAGATCTTCTGAGAAGTATTTTCTTATATACTCGAATCGTAAGACCGATATTTTCGTTATTTTCCTACACTTGTACTGAGAAGAATCGAGCTCAATTCAAACTTCAAATGCTTTAATTGAGAAATGAGAGAACAAAGTATTGAAAATCATAATCTACGCTCTTACAATTGTTCTCATCGCATAATTTATTTGGTATTCTGATTTGTCTCTGTCCGTTTAATGAGAACAAATGGTTCATGATATAAAAAAATTTAATTGAATATTTTTTGATATGCAAAAGAATGTTCTTAGTATGGTACGAATGATATGAGAACGAATGTTCTTGATATGAGAACGAATGTTCTTGATATAAGAACAAATGTTCTTGAAGTAAGAACAAATGTTCTTGATATGAGCACCAATGTTCTTCATACGAGAACGAATATTCTTGATACGAGAACAAATGTTCTTGATATGAGAACGAATGTTCTTGATATAAGAACAAATGTTCTTGATATAAGAACAAATGCTCTTGATATGAGTACGAATGTTCTTCATATGAGAACGAATATTCTTGATACGAGAACGAATGTTCTTCATATGAGAACGAATGTTCTTCATATGAGAACGAATGTTCTTCATACGAGAACGAATTTTCTTGATACGAGAACGAATGTTCTTAATATGTATAAGAACAAATGTTTTTAATATGAGCACGAATATTCTTGACATGTATACGAATGTTCTTGATACGCGAACGTATGTTTTTGATATGAGAACAAGCGGTTCTTAATATAAGAACAAATATTCTTAATATGAAAACGAATATTTTTGATATGAAAACGTATGTTTTTGATATGAGAACAAGCGGTTCTTAATATAAGAACAAATATTCTTAATATGAAAACGAATGTTCTTGATATGAGAACGAATATTCTTAATATGAGAACGACTACTACTTTTGAAAAAAAGTGCATGGTTTTTTCTCTCTTTACACTTTTCAACATCATTACCTTCTAAGCCATTAAAAAAGCCATCAAAAGGGGACACTTGCACTACTAGTATATTGGCCTATAAGACAGTGTCTCTGTAGTCACTGCTTTCAGTGATGTGAATGGTTCTTCTTGGACCTTTTACATTTTCAAGTTGACTAAGTATTCCCATTGTCTCTCGATATCTTGTAATGCTAAAATCTACATAAAATTTTATTTACTTAAGCAAAAATATCAACGAAATATTTTAATGATTTTTCACACAAATTACTTATTTCATCGTAATGAACATCATTTTGCATGACTTATTATATTTCATAGGAATTTTTGTATTTTTTTTTTTTTTTTTTGTAACTCAATAAGCAATTCACTTGAATGCAAAGTGTTCACATGAGATACTTACATATTTACACGACAAATTCTTTCTGTTAATTACTTAGAATGACAACAAATCTATACGAGGGACGGACAGACAGACAGACAGACAGATAAACGATTTACCCTTTTAAGCTTTACCTAAATGAAATGCTATAATTTAACACTTTTGCTGCGGCCAGCAAGGTGAAACGATGTTTGGTTTTTTTTTTTTTTTTTGGGTAGGTAGGTACTTGTAACTTGAAATATAAATAAACTTCTTTTTTTGCAACAAATCGAGCAGTCAAGATAGAGGAAATCATTTCTACGAATATTACCAACATTATAATCATTTTTATTGTTAACTTATAAACAAAATTTAGTTAATTATCACAGCGTATAACGGCGGCGCCACACGTTTAAATAAATTGCAAATATTTAATATTATTCAATAATATTACTCATACGCACAGTGGTACGGAATTGAAACGAACTTAAAAAAAAAATTTTTTTTTTTTGTACATTTTATTAAATATTTCATTGATTGTTTGTTTGCTATTTTACTATTTTATTATAAACGGGAAATTTATAGTAGATTCATTTGTATGTTCTACTGTCAGCCAACAACAATTTAATTGCTTTTATCGCTAAATAATCGTTCAAATAAAATATACAAATAAAATGGTTATTTATAGTTCTAAGAAAAATTGTTGTTGTGCTGCAAAATATGCATTTTTTTTTTGATGAACTTTTTTTGAGTTTTGATGAACTTTGTTTTATTTATTATTTATATGCAGTAACGATTTATAGAGAGGGTCGATTGTAAAAAAAAATGCATTGAAGTATTTAAAAAAACGAAAAACGTTAACTTTGGTAGCACCGATCATTTGAGCCACGTACGATCATCAGAGATATAGATTATATGCCGTAAAGGGGTTGAATGGAGACAACCAATGTTGTGGCTCAAATAAGACGCATATATGTAAAATTTTAAGCTAAAAATGCGTATAAAACAATAAATTTCTTAAAAAAATAAATTAAAATGAGGTGAGTTTGTATGGGGTCTGTATGTTATGGTGGTCCGATCCTTGACATATTGTCAGTATATTCATTGGATGACAGTAGAAGTGATTTTACACAGATTGGAGTGGAATTGGCTTGTATGGGTCAATATCATTAAAACTTTCCGAGAAAAACCATTGCAACAGACAGACGGACAGACAGACATTTGGTCTCATCGAGCTGATCAAGCATATATATACTTCATAGGGTCAACGACGTCTTCTTTAGTGCGTTACACACTATGTGTGGCGGTTATGGAAAAATTCCTTAATACTTATTTTATTTAATTGCTTCAGGTTTTAGACTCTCTATGCCATTCTGGGGGAACAGGCGACTCTCGTAGAGAAAGAATTTCGCATATATTTATAAAAAAACAAGGAAAAAACGTTAACTTCGGTGGAACCGAAGCTGAAATACCCATTACACAACACTTTTAATAGTTTATATGTTCACCAGGTGCTTAGATTAAATTTCACGATGAATTTGGTCAAATTTGTATGGAGGCTTTATGTTATATTTGCCCGATCCTTACCATATCGAAAGTGTTCACTTAGGTGGACAATGGAATTGATTTTACCAAATTTAATTGAATTCATTCAGAAATAATAAATGTTTTCATATAAAAACTCGAAAATGGGCGGTAAGTTTGTATGGATGCTATACATAAAAATGGGCGTGGCGCCTAAGATTTGACATTGGATGACATAAAAAGTTTTCTTACCCTATTTGTATTAAATATATTCATAAATAATACGTATTTTCCTACAAAATATCGAAAAAAGTGGTAAGTTTGTATGGGGGCTATATCTAAAAATGGGCGTGGCAACATTCTTTTGATATTGGATGCCATTAGAAGTATTTTTACCCTACATTGTAGTAAAAGCATTCATAAATAATAACTATTTTCATACAAAAAATAGAAAAAGTAGTACGTTTGTATGGGGGCTATATCTGAAAATGGGCGTGGCACCTTGGTTCTGATATACAAACTAACTATTAGCACAAAAAGCTTAAGTTTCAAATTTCAGGTCAATATCTTTAAAACTTTCCGAGTAACACTTATCGCAACAGACAGACAGACAGACAGACGGACATGGCTAAATCGACTCGTCTCGTCGAGCTGATCAATAATATATATACTTTATGGGGTCTCCGATGTCTCCTTCAATGCGTTACAAACTTTCCGACAAACTGAATATACCCTTCACACTATGTGTGGCGGGTATAAAAATACACTCCCTGAAAAATTCTGCTCGTGTTCTATTCTGTATAAAGTCATACATTTGTATGTGACAAATATTTAAGTTTATTTTTATATATTTTTCTACATAAGTTTCCATCAAGTTCAAAGTATATATTTTTAGTTGACAATTGAAAATTATTGACAAGTGACTTGAAATAGTTTGAAAACTATTTGATATGCTACAGAAGCGATGTGTAGTATGTGAAATTCATATACATAAGTGCACAATTTAGTTAGTTTTCCATAAGATTCTATTTAAATATTTTCTATTTGCAGTTTTTGGAGAATTTGCTTTTTTTTTTCTTCTTCTTTTATAGCTTTTATAGCTACAACAAAGTTGCCAACGACATAGATGTGCATTTGACTAACTAAATTTAGTTTATGTGTTTGAATATTGACTATTTACGAGAAGCTCATAAATTATTTTAAATATTTTTTTTTTCTTTTTTTAGTTTTTTGTATATTTTTGTTATGGTTTTTTTTTTTTTTGCATTGCCTTGCAGCGTAGACATGAAATTTCTGTGGCGTAACCGTCACACATAAAAGTTTATAACGCATTTAAGCAGGCATCGGAGACTCTATAGTTTTTATATGTGGTCTAGAATCTAAAATAATTGGAATAAAGTGCAAAACAATTTCGAATTTTGCGACCTTAAAAACCGCATCAGACCTCTGGGTTTGCCTTTTCTTTTAAGTAAGTAAGGCCACCCTCTAAGCTTTAATGACGCGCTTGACCCCTTCAGGCATCGGGAATCATATAAAACTCTTAAATATTTCGCTAATATTTTCGATAATTTTATGTTTTTTTTATTTTTTTTATTTTTGGTACTATTTGAGTTCAAATATTCTCGATCGGACTGACTTATTCCAGAAGGCAATTCTCAAGAGATTCAGAATGCGCCAAATCAAAGCAGCACACATGCGCAAAATCATAAAATCAAATTCAAAGTTAGGCACTATAAAATACAAATACCCACTACAATCTGCACAACTTTGAATGTTAATAAATTTTTATTCGTATCGAATCGTTATGGGCGTCTGTATTTATTTATTTTTATTTTTTTTATTTTTTTTTTTTTTTGATAAAATTATAAAATAATTTTCAAAATAATAAACATTATTTTTTCGTTAATTTGATTATAATCATTGAACTGAGCGTGCCAGTGTGCTGTTACACATAACATAAATATGTAACTACTTTACTTGTATGCATTTAAATTAAAAGATACATTTTACATTTATACGAAACGTGACTGATCGCTAATAGGGTTGCACACTGTATATAATAATAATAATATATCTGAATATAAAATATGCATTACTAGAGAAATGTTTATTTATTTTGCTATAATGTGCATCTATCCTTGAATCATAAAGTATCTATAAGATACTTTTTTTTATCTGTAAACTAGTTTACACACTTTTAATTTCATGCAAACTCGCAACTGCTAGCTAAATGCAATTAAAAAAACGTTCAAATCTTCATTGGCATATATAAAAGATACATTTGCAAATTGCAAAATAAAATATTTACAAAAGATACATAAACGTATCTAGTAGATACAAGTGCGATCACTTGCAAATAACAAAAAAAAAAAAAAATAATAATAATAAAAAAGCGCGCGCAAAAACGAAAGAAAATGAAACAAAAATAAAACTAGAACAAAAATTCCGCTCGTATCTGGTATCGCGTAATCGCAACAATAAACGCCACGTGCATTCCTAATTACGCGCAACGTTGCTGCTTCTGCTGCTGCTGCCGCCGCTGTTGGCACCACATAACCGCCACCACACCACCACCAGCACCACCACCAACAGCAGCTGATGATGATTGTGATGATGACGACGAGTAAATCCCCCATAGAAACACTCTACGAAACATGCGCTAGCGATTTTGTTACGTTTATCATTTATTCGCTTTCTTGCAAAACTAAAAAAAAAAAAAAAAAAAACCCCACGAAACCCCCGCGCATTTTCGTTTTCGTTTCGTTTTTTTTTTTTTTTGCATTAAGACGCTACGCTTCATTGCTACGAATCGTACGCGAATCGGCGAGACAAACGATCGACGTCACTGGCAGGCAAAATGTATGTATCTGTGTATCTATGCACATGCATGTATCTGTATCTGTAACTGAAGTATCTTTTGGACTTTGTTGTTGTTGTTTATATATATTCCGTGGAAAAATCAACATGTCACTAACGGTCGACAACCGCTCGTGTGAAGCGTGTGAATGCACAGTGTACGGATGAGGATGAATAAGTAATTCAGCTACACACACACACACACGGAATTCTGTTCTAGAAATCTAAACAGATATGGATGCGTATACAGTTTGTCGTCTGTCTGCATATTTGAAATTCAATTGCTGCATGCAGCTTAGCAACGAAAAAAAAAATATTTTTTTTTTTTTTTTTTGTTATTTTTCGCGCCAATATTGGCAAAATAGCGCTGAAGCGCGGCGTGCAAGCGAACGAGCGAGCGAGCGTTTGACATTTGCAAAGCAAATCGTTTATTTTATTTATTTATTTTTTTAAGCAAATCGAAATGCATTTTAGTTTTAAAGCTGTTGTCGTGTGTATTTACAACTAATTATGTAACTAATTACGGCGAGGCTTGTTTGATAAGTAATTGCTGCTTGGAGTCTTAAGTTTGAAGAAATTTAACATTTTAAAGATTTTTTAGGTTTAGGAATTTCAAAAATTTTGTTGATCCTTATTTTGATCTACAATAATCTAAAAAAAAAATAAACCCGTATTTAGACTTATAAAAACAAAGATAAACAAAAAAAATTAAGCAGCATAACAACAAAAATGGTCACGACCACAGCAAATATAACAAAAAAAAAAAAAAAAAAAAAAAAAAACACAAAATAAAAGTAAACAACAAAACCAAACAAACAAACAAAAAAAATACAAATAAAATAAATGCATCAAAAAAAAAAAAAAAAAAAATATAATCAAAAACAATAACAAAAAAAAAAAACAATATTGAGCAATCACAAAACGCAAACAAAAACACAAAAATTCATTCATAAAAAAAAAAAAAAAAAACAAAAAAAAAAAATCTTCATTTAAAGGCAAAACGTGCGCACGTAATTGACAGCTTTGGTTTTGTTTTTGGGGTGTACCGCACTGCATCGCATCTGATCGCAATGAAAGCCCATCGCCTACCTAACACACCACCACCACACACCGCCCCCAAACCGTAGAGTAGATGCGACGCAGCAATCGACAGAAAAGTCAGACAACAACAATTTGATTGTATCTAAACAAACTCTCTGCATTTCGTTTCATACAAATTTGCTTGTGCAGCAATAGTCATGTGTGCACAGTGGGACAGTATGGTCGAAAAAATAATTGTGATAGATAAAAATTGGAAAAAAAAAAGTTTTTATTTTTTAATTGATAAAAAAAAAAAATAGAAGGAAACAGAAAAAAAAATTTATTAAAAACAAGAAATAATGCTGAAATCGAGTATACTCGACTGTTAGATACACTGTACCCCATTTTTAGGTATCTTAAATTAAGTCTTATCTTTGTACCATACTCTAAAAAAAAAATGGGGTAAGTGTGTATGAGGGCTATACCTACAATTTTATGTTGCAACCCATGTTGTGATATATTATTGGGACTATCATAATTATATTCTTAGAATAAGAAACAAAGAAGTTTTCACGGAAAACACCAAAAATTTGGGGTGCATTTGAAATGCGACTAAAGAAAAACCGTTTATAAGTGACCACTTAACGGCTCAGGAGTCAGGAGCACATCTCAAATATGGTGGTTCTAAATATTATAGCCCTTG
This sequence comes from Leucophenga varia, assembly GCA_018903435.1. NCBI lineage: Eukaryota > Metazoa > Arthropoda > Insecta > Diptera > Drosophilidae > Leucophenga > Leucophenga varia. Next base: position 693,664 of record JAEIFJ010003018.1, on the reverse strand, counting down.
AGATAAACTCTCTCATACGACAGACAGCAGAACAAACAGACAGACAAACAGACACACAGATAGAAATGCTGATCAAAAATATATATATATACTTTGTAGGGTCTATCCTTCTGTCTTTTATATACATACGTTTGCACAAACCTAATATAACCTTTTAACTCTTGGGTTCGGCGTATGCAAATAAAGAAGAATACAGACAAGAGAAAACCTCAATAGATCCTATTAAGTAGTTATATATTTTTGAATTGATTAACTGATTAAATTTTATTATTTAAACTACGAAACTATAATGGAAAATTCAACAAAAAATATTAAAGAGAATAATTATAACAGCAGTATTCGTAATAGACACTTCGGCTTTTCCGCAGGATTTGTAATTGTGTAAGAAAACATTGCACGAGAGGCGTTCTTAAAAAACTCTTTTGCGAAAAATAAGCTTGCCCTTCGAAAAGTTATTTATGCTCAGTGCAATGTTTTTTTTTTCCAACACTGAAATTGCAACGACGCAAAGAGTATTTTTTGCAAAGTAGTGCAATATTTTTTTATTGAAAATTGTTGTTGGTTGTGTAAAAGTTTTTTTTTTTTTTCCTGAATAAAATAAATTCTTTAGCGGTAAAAAGCCTTAACTAACGGTTTTTTGCAAGTCCAATTCAAAGGGGTAGCTTTGAAACAAATCTATCCCAAAGTGTTAAGTTTTTGTATAAAAAGGTACTTTTTATTTAGTAAATATAATGCCTATGATGGTCCCAATAAAAAATTCTATATTTAGATAAGACCAAAAAGAGAAATACACTTCTTATACAAATATAGATGCATTTGTCTTGTTTTTATACACTGTTTCCAAAGAACTGTCCGTCCGTCCGTCTCTCGGAGACTATAAAAGATAGGACCCAAATATTTGAAACTAAGACTCTTCTAAGCACCTTTTTAACAGCGCCCCCCCTTGTAAAAATCTACCCAAAATTTTCTGTTTTTTTTGAATGCTGTACTTCTGTGTTATGTAATCTTTGACCTCTAAATGTAGTACAGATTATGGCTACAATATTCCAAAGAAAATACACAAAGGCTGTAGGGCCTATAAAAATTTACCCAACTTTTTTTAAGGCATATAAAATTTTTGAACAGGTTAACTTGTTTTTTGTTTTTTTAAAAAACGGGTGAGTTACTTAAGTTACTCTAGGCCCTATTTTAATGCTAAGCACAACAAAATTTTGGAAATTTTGGAACATGGAACCACTATAAATCTAAATATCGGTAGCTTTATAAACATTGTACCAAGCTAAATTAACTATTTTTTTGAAAAATTTCATATAAAAACTCAAAAATGGCTTGTAGCTTTGTATGGGGCTATGGGACTATGCCTAAAAAAGGGCGTAACATTTTGGTTGAAACATGTAAACTGTCTAGGGCTGAAAAAAGCTTTAGTTTAAACGTTTAGTTCCAGATCGTGAAAAATAAATTCGATGTCTCCTTTAATGAAAAAAAAAAAAAAAAAAATCCAAAAAATCATCGACTTAGACAGTTGGCAGACATAATAATAATAATATAAAAAAGTTAACTAGATACATTTCTATATACAATATAAAATGCAGCACATTTATCTTTTTTCTACATATTTCCAGCTTCTTTTAATTTGTCTATACCCTACGCTCATTTTGTGGAATAGACTATTTTTAATTGCATTCAATTGGTTGGCATGCTTCGAACTTATTCAAGTTAAATGCTGTGAGTAGATATAATAAATACATTCTTCACTCTAAACAAGAAATTTAATTCTGTAGAACTCGCCGGAGTTCACTTTGCCTTTAAAATACACACAGACTGGAACTGAAATCTCATAACACTATACATATTGCTCGAAAGGTCTAAGTTTTTTCTGGTAAAAAAAAAAATAAAATTCGGTTCTTAATTGACGGAGTTATAGCCCCGTCAAAAAAAGGGGTAAAAATCTGTTTTTGACCATAAATTAAAATTTTGGGAGCGTTTCGAGTGTTCTACTCGACCAGATCTACAACGAATTTTTAGACGATTTTTTTTTTTGTTTAAGTTTTTAGTTTTGGATATTCCGTAATTATTGAAGTTCTTACCTGATCCCGCACATTCCGTCATTTTTTTAGAACTGTCCCAAAACGGATAACGTGGATCCGGTATCTCATGCATATTTTGAGACATATTTTAAACTTCATAAAGCTCGATGATATGAACATGAATTTAAGTATGTCCGTCCGTCCGAATCCGTCCATAAGAGTCTTTTAAAATTTTGAAGCTATTCAGCTGAAAAATTGTTGTGTAGCGTACTAAAATTTCGTTTACACTTGAAACTAATAAATAGTTGTATTTTATCTTTAATAAAGCAGAAAAAATTAAGTCATAAAAGTTTTTCCTTTTTTTTTGCTTGCTTGCCATATTTTTTTTTTTTGCTTCTTGAATTTGTTTGCTTGTCTCTAAATTTATAATTTGACATTTATGTATTTTTTATGATTATTTATTACATTTCTTTCTTTGATTAAAATTGAAACTGGCAGTCTGGACAGCACTAAAGATATTAATGCATAAACATATTTAAATATTTGTGTACAGCAAATTTAGTTAGGCAGATCGAAGGAACGCGCGCGAAGGGCGCTGCTGTACATATATAGTTGTGGGCGTGGCATATTCATATAAAAAAAAAGACTACTTGTGCGACAATTTATTTTTGTTATTTTTCTTTATTTATTTATGTATCTCAATTATGAAGTTCATGATCTTGAAATTATAAATGAACGCTGGCTACTGGCTGCTGGCGGCTGTTCTAGTTTGCGACAATCTTGAATTGGCAAGCGATGAGTAATCATGAATTTTATTAAACATAAAAGCAGCTGCATAGATGAAATTATATGGAAATTCATTAACTACGATAAAAAAAAAACAACGACGATATTGTAAATTCAAGAAATATGGAAGGAAAAGGAAACGACAAACACAAAATCAGAACCCAAACTCAGAATCTTTAGCAAGTTTTTGAGACGTCGTTACACATGCCCAAACTTTTGACTGTTGCGTTTGCTTATCTTAAAAAAACTTCCGCTTCAAGATGAAAGGAAATAAAAATTTTTATTCCAAAAGCATAAAAATAAAATTCACAAGGGACAGCATAGTTTGCAATCAGAAAAAAATTATTATTATTATTATTGTAAAAAAATATGCTCATGTTTCTTTGTTCAATTATAGCAAATAGCTGCTTATATCGTAAGAAATTCTGGGAATTAGCTGAGGCAAAGGAGTGTTTTATTTTTGTATTAAATAACAACTTATACGACGCACACAAAAAATACAAATAGTTTTTTTTATGAAAACCGGAAATTTTTGGCCTTATCGTACCCAAAGTGTGTCCAACAATTTGTTCGTTTGTTCAGCAACAAGAAAAAGAAAGCCTTTGATTTTCGAAAACCCTAGCGAATTATTTTATATCAAAAACTAGCGGTTACCCGGTGTACGCTACTACATTTTGCATCTGCTGTTTTTTTTCTTTTGTGCAATTTAAGTTCTTTTCGTTGGTAATTTTGACAAAATATGTAAGGGCTTATATGAAAACATACTAAAAAATACCAGTTTTTTTTATTGCAGCGCGCCGAAAACATTATGGGTGCGCTGCAACCACCTGCTATGTGCCTAAAGCATTGTTTTAGTGTAAGTTTAATTTACCTGTATTGTTGCCATTCAAATTAAACCGGTTTGGGACTCATCGGTTTGATGGTTTCAACTTCCATAGCGGACATAGAAACATTTTTACTATTTTATATATATATAAAAATAAAGATAGATGATTAATACGGTGCGGTGAATTTATTCGGTTAGTCTCTTCATTTTCTATCTGTTTTTAAGTTACTAAGCCACCATGCCCACAATTGAAGTAAGTCATCGAATTTGAACTCCAAATCTAAAGGAAATGTGCAATTTCAAGAAAATAAAAAAAAAAAAAATAAACGTCGTTTAAACAAAATACATTGTTTCAATTTATTGTGTCGCCTTTAAAATATGCTCCATGTGAGTCGATACAACGATACCAGCGGCTAACCAAATCTTTTTTAGGCCGCCAGAGGTATGGCCTCCAGCTCCTATAGCGCATTTTTTTTTTTTTTTGAATGCATCAATAGACTCAAAATACCTTTCCCGAATTTTGGGATCAGGAAAAATCACAGGAAACCAAATCCGGTGAAAACGGTGGAATTTATTGAGTTTTTGGCTTTGTACTCATGTAAAATCATGAGATGGCGTTGTCCTTGACAACCACGGTGGTCCTTCCACCATTCCGGCCATTTTTTGCGGATGCTCTCGCGTAGGAGCCTCAAAACGAATAAATATTAATCTTTATTAAACTTTTTGACCATCAAAATGAGTGATAATCAAAGAAAAAAGTGGTCCGCATGAAAGGCTTTGTTTGAATTGTATTCCAACAGTAGAAATCGTTAGACATCTACCAGTGGCTCTGGAAACTGATGTACTTTAGCATTCATTTAATAGACCGAACCGACCGGGTATCAAGTGGTTACAATTTCACAAAAAGAAAAAGTAAATTTTTCCTTTAAAAAAATATGCATCATTTGCTCTAGACGCCATTCAACTTAAAGCTTCTTGCTTTTCTTATTCTACTCAAAATAGGCTTGCACCATAAATTTTTTTTTTTTTTTTTTTTTATTTTATTGTAGAGGCAAACGTGAAAAGGATGAATAGGATAGAACCGAATTGGTGGAAATGGCGACAATAAAAATTTTGCAGTCAGACAGGCGACTTCATATAAAAAAAATAGGCACAAACAAATATTTTACGACAAACAAAATAAAAAGCTCACTTAAAAAACTGAAAACAACAACAATAAACATTTTATTTTATTTTATTTATTATTTTTTTTTTTTTTTGTTTATTTATTATGAAATTGAATTATTTTAATTATGAAAGCGTCTACAAAAAAAAAAAAAAAATTAGAACAGAAATAAATAAGGCCACAGCAAAATAAACAAATCGTAAAATTTTTGGCGCCATTCTTCGACTCAAAGGATTTGTTTTTTTTCGACAAAAATGATCGATTTTATCGGCTTTGTTTGCTTTGTTATACCCGCCACATATAGTGTGAAGGGTATATTCAGTTTGTCTGAAAGTTTGTAACGCAGTGAAGGAACTCGGTGAGACGAATCGATCTAGCCATGTCCGTCTGTCTGTCCGTCCGTATGTATTCGTTCTTGATATAAATATACAGTTCGTTCTTCATTTAAGTACAATTCTGTCTTGAATCATGTACAATACGTTCGTGACAATTACAAATTGTTTTTGATATAAGTACAAATCGTTCATAAGATAAGTTCAATTCGCTCTTGATATAAACTCAATTTTTTCTTGATGTATGCTCAATTCGTTCTTAATATAAGTTCAATTTGTTCCTGATGTAAGTTTAATATTTGATATAAGCATGAGTAAGATAAAGGTAAAACTAGTTCTTGATATAAGTACAAATCGTTCCTAAGTTAAAAAAGCAATTCGTTCTCGATATAAGTTCAAATGGTTCTTAGTGTTAGTTCAATTTGTTCTTAATGTATGCTCACCTCGTCCTTTATATAAGCTTAGTTCAATTTGTTTTTAATTTAATTTGTCCTTCATATGAGCTAAATTCGTTCTGGAACTGGTTCTTAATATAAGTACAATTTGTTCTTAAAATAACTTCTGTGTAAAACATTTCATATTTGTAAATTTCAAATGATCAGAGTAGCTTTACCTAAAATGTCTTTTTATTTAGGAATTTGTATGTTCTGTCAGAATCTAAGTTAAAACTATTTAATTTGTCAACACAACACTACTCATTTAAAGTATATTTTTATACGCTTTCAAGAAATAGTTTGAAACTGAGAACGCAAGAGAATTATACGCAGAATATGTTTAATATTTTGCGTAGAATTGGTCTAAAACGTTGGCATAGGTTTGTGTTGTCTTTTTTTTTTAGAAAAACTTTGAAAAAAATTCTCTTTTTTGCCACAGCAACACATTCGATGATGACATACAATCCGCAGCTAAACGTCGACGCTTACAAAATGCTGGCAATGCTGCAGTCGATGACAACGTATTGTACCAAACGTTGGCAACGCCCAGCAACTGTAACGATATTGTGGAACGCGTTAGAAACATTATGAAATGCATTGTGTGTCTAGAGCTACCGAATAATATAAAACAGTGTCACTGGGGTCATGTCATGTGTAGTGATTGTTATTTTCGTATTTTAGCGGATGCTAAATTACGCCGTACAGACGCGCTATGTCCGAGTTGTCGTCGACAAATTACCTTAGACAATATCACACACAATCTGCCGCTGCAACAGGCTATATGCGAAATGACAATCACCTGCAATGAATGCGAACAGGAAGTGGATTATACGTTATTGTCAAAACATCAGCAGCAACAATGTCCACAACGCACAACAAGTTGTAAGTTTGCATTTATGGGTTGCCAATGGCAAGGCGCTTGCATTGAGTATAGCGCACATGTGGCGAGCTGTGAATTTCCGCATAAGAATGCTCTGGAAATATTGTCAGAAATTGAGTCTAAAGAGACTAAAGTAAAACATGAATTAAAACATTGGCGTAATTTATATATTACGCTACGTTCTGTCTATGCATGTCGGCAAGAAGTTGTACTAACTTTTCGCTTCTACAAGCAAATGGCAACATTTTGTTCTAAACGCTTTAAAGTTGCTGGCATTGTTTGGAAATTACGCATACGTTTGGATGGCGGCAGGCTTAGTGTAATACGTGCAGCGGAACGTACGCTGAGCTATAATCTGATTGCGATTAAAAATTTGCAAACAACACCACCACTGGTGTTGTACTTTTACATGACGCAAGCTGCTACGGAATTCTTCGATATAAAAACACACATTTTCAAGCATATCTTCGCCGAAAACCGTGCAGTTAGTGGTTATAAAAAAATAAGTTTGAACAATTTTGGAGATATTAATCAAATATTGGCACAGAAGTCCATTAAGATATGTTTTTGGATGTTTATGCAATAAGCATTGAACTTATTCGATTTAATAATGATTTAAAAATAGGAAAATAATGCTGTAATGAAAAAATGTTCTTAAGAACCTATAAAACATGAAAAACATAGTCAAAAGCTTTGAAAAAATAAACTGTCTCAAATGTTACCTAACTTAATAAAATAAATAGTTCCTAATTTTAAATATATTCACTCCAATCTGGGTAAAATCACTTCTACTTTTATCCTATGAACATGCTACCGATATGACAAGGATCGGGCCACTATAACATATAGAACTACTAAATGGAATCTTAAATACGTCTACAATGCTTTTGCAAACAAAAAGTTTTAAGTCATTCCCAAAACGTGACGTTTCATGTTCAATCCGTTTCCTTGGATTAGTTTGAGTTTTAGCTTTGGTTCTTTGCTGCATCTTTGTTTCTTACTAGTTTTTCTTTACTTTTTATTTATATTTTTTTTTTTCTTGTCACAAATTTTGCTACAAATTTAAAATAGCCATTTTGCAGGGTATGCGAAAAGTAAAACTCCAATAAATTTGCAATTATATTGTTGTAAAAAAAAAACCAATAACCAAAATCTTTCTTGCGACAGCAATCGTCAAAGAAATTGACACACCCATACACACACACACATACACACACACATACACACAAATGCCACCCTTCAATATGACATCAACCACAAAAACACAACCCACACAACTTTAAAATGTTTAAGAAAGTACGTACTTCATAAGTAATGGAATGCGTAACACCAATGTCAACCCTCGGCGGCAACCCACTGCAACAATGCTGCTAACGACTGTGCTGTTTGCATCCTTTGTCCCACTCTCACACCGCGCCACACCCGCTCAACATTGTCGCGTTTTACTACTACGCAGCGCTGCGAAGCCTTCTTACACGTAGTAAACTTCATTCTGAGTAAAAGTTTTGTTCCCCCCCCACCGCACTGCACCGCATCGCAACGCATTTAATAACTATAATGAAGAGCAACAACAACAACAACATCGTTGTTCACAACGCGTCGTCATGCAAAAAAAAAAAAAAAAAAAAAAAAAAGCTTTACAAAATTGCACTCTTTTCCTCACTTGAAATGATTTTACCGGCGAAATTGTCTTTGCAAAATCAAATACAAAAACTTTAGGCTTTGCATAAACTAATGAAATTCTACGCAAAAAAAGCTTTTCAGTTAAAATGATTTTTTTATATTTAAGAGCTTCAATTTGTTATGCTCTCTTTTTTTCTTTACTCTTTCTCGGTATTTCTCTTCTTTTTTTTAAGAATGCTTTTTTTTTTAATACAAAATTTACTCAATTTATTGTTTTTGTTTTTTTTTTGAGCATGTTTCTTCCTTTACTTTGTATTTTTGTGTTTGCAAAGTCAATTTGTTGCGCAACATTGTTTAGCAACATTTATATTATTTGAAAATTTTTATTTTAAATTTAAAACTGTTTTTCACCGCTTTTTTAACAAAAACTCAGTAAATTATGAACCGTTTTTTATTTTTTAGCCAATTTCGAAAAGCAGAAACTTAGAACTTTTTAATGGAAAATGAAAATTTCAAGGCAACGTATAATTTTTTTTTTTTTTTTGTCTAAATTTGTAAATTTATCGATGTTTTTTTTTTACACTTTTTGTATAAAAGCTGTATTTTTAGTATGCACACTTTTTTTTTAATATATTTCCCGATAATCTGTGCAAGTGGAACGTTTTAATCGATTATAAAAAATATATTTTTTTGTACTTTTTTTTTTATATAGTAAAGCAAATAAATATTAAAGCGTTATAAACAGAAAACGACTCCAGCCAAAACAAAGCTCAAAGAATTAGTGACATGGAGATCGTACTTTTTTTTTTTAAATTTATAATAAGTTAGGAACTATTTGAAGAATATTGTGTAAACCAGCTCGAATCTGCGGATGATAACAACTGCAAAATAAATTCATAAACAAAAAAAAAATAATAAATACAACTCTTTAGTATCCCTAAACGTACATATCTGGGACGATAATAGACTTTGCGCTGCGAGCGTTGATTTGCTGCGCTCTTCTTAGACGATTTGCTTTGAGCACCACCACCACTTCTCTTGGAGCCTGCATTCTCCTGTTTACCGCTGCCAGCTTCTAGGCGCTTATGCAACTGCAACTCTGAGGTACTTTCGTCATATTTTCCAGCTGAAACTGTATTTTTTCTTTCCAAGTCCAGATGCACGTCATTCTCTGATTTAGAAATATGTGCCGCAACACTAAAACTCTCTCCTAAGCCACTCTTCGGCTGCTTACGTTCGAGCCAACTGTACACCAACGGTGAACTGAAGTCACATAAAGTTGTATCATCAACTAAAAATAGAAGAGAAAAATTATGCATAAGTTTGTTCCATGGGACCTTTGAAAACTTACCATTTTCGAAATGCATTTGACTCTCAATATCGATTTCATTGGACAATTTTTTGTAACCGACACCGCCGCCCCTCTGCCGCCTCCAGCCACAAAACGTCTGGAGTCCTTGCAACCGAGTTTCTCAATCCAATCTTTTTCATATCGTAACCAGCCACCGCCGTCACTGCCGTCACCGGCACCGCCTCCGGCCACAAAACGTCTGGAATCCATGCAGCAGAGCTTCTCAATTATATTTTTTTCATATTGTAACCACCACCGCCACCGCCATCTGCACATCTGCAATTGTCATAATTACGGGTTCTATCATAACGATTACGCTTCTGTCGTCTGCTTCTGCATTGTTTTTTAGGCGCGCTACGTAGGCAATAGCAGAGAACTACATAAATGCAGTAGAGTATCCCTACTGCGACCACATACGCAAAGACCCATAATAAAACGTTATTCTTCTCAAAAAAATTTTTTAACTGCGTTATGGAAAAATCGTCTGAAAGTGATTCTTCTTCCATTTTTAGCGACAAACACACACAAACGTCTTCGCTCTTCGATGAAAAGTTTTATACTTAAAATATTTTTTTTTTTGACAGTTGTTGACAGCTAAACAATTGTTTTTAATTTAATTTTTGACATTATTCTGCACGAATTATTCCTAAAAAAAAAAAAAAAAAACATACCTAAAATATGAAAAGCAGAATAGAAAGCTGGAGTTGAATAGGCTTCAGGCTACGGTCCCCAGTTCCCAAGTTTTTCGATCATTTAGTTATTCCATTTTAGCATTAGCTTCATTTTCTCAGAAGAATTTATTACAAAATGGTAATAGTTTGGTAAACGTTTCACAACAATGTTGCACAATCAATGAAAATATGCATTAAAAAATCTTGCACTACTTTGCAAAAAATATACTTTGGATCGTTGCCATTTCAGTGTTGGAAAACAAGCACAAAATTTTAGCGAATTTTGTATTTTGGTACTGAGAACAAATAGAGTTCGTGTTGGGCTTCAGAGACCATTTTTAAACTGAACCTGCCTGATCAAAGTTCAAATTTTAGTAAATCCATTTTTATAAATATTTATCAACTGCAAAATTGCAGGTTTCTAGCTTCTTCCGTTCAGAAATATGCATTTAGGCCTTAGAATACTTTTTAAGGTTTTGTGGTGCTGAATTTTGCGTTTTCAAATTTCAAGACTCTTCAATCCATTCAAAAGATATGGCTGAATTTTGATTTACGCTGCCTTAAAAATTTTCCCCTAAAAATGTTAGTTTTCGAATATATTGAAAATGTCTACGGATTTTCAGATACCAATTTACGGTGGTGAGGAAATTTCTATTCAAGCATTTACCAACACTGTCATACACTATTTCAAGAACTTTTGAAAACGTTAAGCTGTCTATTATGTCTTTGGCCATTCTAATTTGTCTCTTGAATATTTTTGTTTTGTTTGTAGTTGAAATTATAAAATTGTTTATCAGTAAATAAATCAATGCACGATCAAAATAATGAATGGAAGTAAATGTATATGTGTATATATTTGTATGTTAATAGGTTAAAGACAACAACAAAATACAACAACAACAACAAAATACAACAACAACAAACAAAACTGCAATTGTGCTATTAAATGCGAACTCGTATTAAAAAAAAAAAAAAAAGAGTCAAACATGACGTATGCGCAATGCGCTTGGCCTAAAAACAACAACAAAACAAGTAAAAAAAAATAAAACTATTTTTTTTTTTTTAATAAAAGAAACTATTCGAACTGCTTGATTATTAAATACACTACATATGCTGTGCAAAAAAAAAAACATGATAATTTTTCAACACTGCCCTTTAGTGTTGTGCAAAATAACAAGAAACATTTTGAGAAATGAAACAGTTTCATATTCAAAACGATTTGAAATCAAACAAAAAAAATTTTTTTAAATTAAAAAAAAAAAAATTTGAAATTTAAAAAAAATTTTTTAAAAAAATTTAAAAAAAAAAAAATTATTTAAAATTAAAAAAAAATACAAAAAATTGTTTAAAACCACGGAAAATAAATTTCGTATTTTGTATCTTTTTTTATGAAGCAATTGCAGCGTATCTAAACGCAAAGCTGCACTCAATGGCATTAAACTAAAAAACAAATTGTTGAATGAACTTTACATGCATACAGATACTTTAGCACACAAATACACACACACACATGTACGCCTTTTTTTTAAGTTTAATTGATTCATTGGCTTTTCAATAAAATTTATCAATGAAGTTGCATGTAATTTTTTAGTTTATTCTTTTTTTTTTTTTTTTTTAGTTGAGTTGGATTTAATATGTAATTTGTTGCATTGCAATTTTATTATTATTTTTTTTTTTTTAGTACATATTGAATGAGGCTAGTTGCATGAACTTTATGATGAACTTTAAGTTTATTAAAATATTTTGCTTTTGTTTAACGCATGAATCAATTTTGCTGCTAGTCATGTGGCATGCTTGAGTTGATCAGTGAAGTTAATTAAACAAACTGAAGAACAAGCGGATGAGTGAACAGAAAGACAAACAGACAGGACATAGCTATATTAAATTTGTTGCAATGAGACTTAGTCGTGTTTGATAAAAATTTTAAAGTATTTAATCCACCCTCGCAAAATATTTCATATTTTTTGTAAATTAAATTCTAAGATAAAATATTTACAATAAATGCTTTAATTATTTAATTCAACAACAACAAAGTAGCACAAAGGCATGCGATTTTGAATTTAAAAAAAATATCTCATAGATACTTTTAGCTGCAACAAAAAAAAAAATAAATAAACGGAAATGCAATTATTTTAGCGAACGAAACGGAACGGAACGGGACGAAACAAAAAAGTTTAAGCTTATTATTTTTTTTTTTTTTGTTAATTTTTGTAGACAATAAAAAAAAAGGTTTGTTTAACTTCTCATTTTTGCTTGCAGTTACTGAATTTGAAAAAAATCACTTCAGTGATTTAAAATCACAGTGAATCTCAGTGAATATTTTCAGTTATCGGCGATTTTGTGCAGTGAACCTGTTCAGTAATCGCAGATTGATATTTATCGAACTGTGATTTTATCACTGTTTGCTGTCACTGCGCTAATCGTACTGCGACTCAATGAAATCAATCTTTTTGCGAACACTAGTTTCTGTTAGACGCCCACACGTCGCATACGTATCTGTAGCTGCAGCAGCTTAAAGCGAAAGTAAAATTTAAAAAAAAAAAAATATTAAGCGACAATGCAGACGTTGCGACGTCTTAAGCGAGCGCCAAGCGAAACTAGTTTAAAATGTTAAAAAAAAAAAAAAAAGATAAAAAGAAAATTCCGCTCACGCGCAACATTATGAATGAATAAAAAATTGAGCAAAAAAAAAAAAAAAAAAAAAAAATTAAGCAAAATTTTTCATACGACTTAAAAGTATCCTGTAACTCGTTTTTACTATAAGAAATATATTTTGCAACTCGACATTCAGTGGCGTAGAATTTTAGGCGTTGTCATAGCACTCCTGAATTAGTGGAGTGCATTTAGGAGGCTTTAATGGAGAGGCTGTAGTTTTAATAGTATGCTGCCATGCTGTAGTTGTGGCTGCCAACTCGTGCGTTTTTATATCTGATGTGGCATCAGATATGTCTGATTTAATATCTTATACGGAGCTCCCCAAAATAGTGTTTTTTGGGATCTGTCTGTGTTCACAGCGGATTTTCCAATTATTTCGGACGTTTCTGAAATTCAGAAAGATGACTCAAGTCTAGAATGAAGCTCAGCTTTAAAGATAATATTCCATAAAATGATCTTGAAGCTCAAAACACTGCCAGCCACTTGCCTCCCCGTCGCTACCTATCGACATCTGCAAAATTAGAAGATGCATAAACTGGAATAATAAGCATCCTCTTCCCACTAAAACTTAAAACTTAGCTAAAAAAAGAGAACAATACAAATTTTTAAACAAAAAGATACAGATACAATATCTACGTGTGTCTTTGTATCTAGGATTGCGCTGCCTAAATACACACAATTGCCGCACCTCGATTTATTCATGGAGAGCGCGGCTATGTTTCTTTGATTGGCAAGCGATAAGTTAATTGGCAATTTTTTTTTTTTTTTTTTTTTGCCCAAAGGGAATCATTGCAATGTTTTGTCGAAACTTTGCAAAAAGTGGCAAACAAGTAAAAAAAAAAAAAAACTAGTTGTGCACAGCTGTGTAAGGTGCAGCAGCCAACGGCGACGACGTCGACGACAAGCAAGATTACGATTGACGATGACGACGACGACGACGTCTTTGGTGGCAACTGCAGTTACAGCTTAACCCACTGACCCATTTCGGAGCAGGCACTATTTTATTGTTTTTGTTTTTTTTTGTTGTTGGTGCAATTGAAAAGGGTTAAGCCATGCATTTAATGTTTTTCTGTTTGATTTCAAGTGCATTGCTGCCTTCAATGAATTATGAAAAACAAAAAAAAACAAACAGAAATATAATTTATCAAAATAAATAAAACTCAAATTGAGCTTAGTCAGTTGCTAATCACTGTTATTGTCACTTTGTAATCGTTACTTGCTGCCTCACTGACTGACTGACTGCCTCCCTGCATGACTACTATCAATTGACGATGCAATCAAGCGCAGCTGTCAATCAAATTATCGAGCAAGTTACTTGTACCACGAGGTTAACCATTAAAAGTTTAAACGAAATGATATGAAACCAAAGCGAAATATAACCGATTTAAATGCAATCGGAATTGGGAACACCTACAAAAACAATGTTCGTCACTTGAAACAAACACAAACGTCGACCTTTCAAACTTCACTACTCCCAAATCACAACTCAAATACAAGCAAAAGACGGTGCAATAAAGTCCACTTTCATTTATTCAAATCGTTTTGTAATGTTAAATATGTAGTTTTTTTAGTGTTCGGTGATTTTTTCACAGTGATTTACAAATCGCGGTTTGCTGTGTTAATATAGCAAAAAAAAATTCAGTTAGCGGCGATTTTGTGTATCACTCTTCGCGAATTGTTTTCTCGCGAACTGCGATTTTCAAATCACAGTCGCTAATCACACTGTGACTCAAAAATCACTCTTTTTGACAACACTAGTTTTTTATTTATTTAATTTTTTTTTAATTAAACTTTAAGCGTGACCATCGCATTTATATCGCAAAGTGCTTTCGTTGTGTCTGTTTTATTTATTTTTTTTATAGATTTTTTTCGTAATAAATGAAAAGCGAAAAACCGGAAAAGCATTCGAACAAAATGCCACTTCAAAAATACTAAACCGAAGGTATTAATTATGCCATCAACATGGATATTGAATTGTACAGTTACAATATATGCAAGTATGTGAGTGTGTATGTATGTATTCCAACTCGTTGTCTATTTGCAGAGATATGCTTACAAATCCATTTACGAATGTATTATAAGTATTGTTAATTTGTGGACATATCCTGTTGACAAGCTTTAAAATATTTTTGTTTTGTTTTATTTTTATTTTATTTTTTTCTTTACGTATACACTACATGAAATGTGTTTAAATGAGCGTAATTAGTTTAGCAAAGCATTTTGTGTTTGATGAGCAGTGATGGGCACATTTTATTGAAGTGAAAAAATGGTAGCAAAACAATAGCTGAAGGCCATTATTCGTAAAAAGATGACGTTGTGCAAACAGTGATAAAATCACAGTTCGCAAAAAAACAATCAGCAATTACTGAACTGGTTCACTGTTCGCGAAGAGTGATACACAAAATCGCCGATAACTGAACATGTTCACTGAGGTACAAGAAAATTGGAAATCAATGCTTTCAGTCGCCGTACAATATTGCGATTTTTAAATCACTGTGAAAAAAATCACCGAAGTAATTTTTTTTGGCGACATTTATATTCCATTTTGATGTTTATTAAAACTTTGGTGCCTTTTCAACAAATTTAACGTTTTTTTTTTGCTTCCAATTGCATTTTTGTTGTTTTTTTAACTTTCAGGAAATTATGATGACTGGCAAAAATGTTGCTGTGCATTTAAAAAAAAAAAATGCAACTTTGCATCGCATCGAAACTAGTCTAGAAGCACAAAAGCGTGCCACATTAAATGAAATGGAAAGTTTTGAAATAAAAATAAATTATGCTATGCAGTGGAAATGGAAATGGGAGGCTGTGGAAAAATTCCTGCTCTTGCATTCCAAGACAAAAGCACAAATTTGTATATAAAAATAAAAGAAGCAACTATGGCTAATTTCCTAATGTCACAGAAAAAAACAAAAAAAAAAAAAACAAAAAACAAAAAAATCGAAAATACAAAAGAAATACAAAAATACTTTTACTAATAAATTTTTGCTGACAAAATGCATGCTAAGATTCTTCTAAGATCTTTCGTCACTTTCTAAAAGATACTTTTCCACACACCGCACACACCTTGAAATATCGCACGGAATTTCCTGAATGTTGTACATGCTACGCGTTTTATTGCAGTAGAAACGCTCTTGAGATGAGCATTTGGGGGCCTAAACTAAACTATTTGCTGCCATAAAAGTCAATTAATTTATGTGCCTCCTATGGTAACATGACAGTTTCATCTTTTCATCTTAAAAACGAAATATATATAAATTTCTTAATGTTTTCGAAAAGACAAAAAAAAAAAGTATCACTGGAAATATTGTTTTGTTGGCAACAATCTAAAAAAAAAAAAAAAAAGATACGTTTTCTAGATTTAGATGCTGCTTCGCTCCTTTGTTCTGCTCTGCTGTGGCGGCGAAAACGATTAGTGTTGTACTTAAAAATAGCGCCATAGCATACAAAAATATATATAATTTTTTTTTTTTTTTTTGACTATGTTGTGAACCTAGGCTGAGTTCGGATAGAGGCATTTCGTATTTTATAAGATAAATGCTGCACGTTAATTAGTGCGTCGCCAATTTAGATTTCTGTCGTCATGAATACTTAATCCTATAAAAGAAAAAACAAAAAAAAAAAAAAAGAAATAATTTTATTTCCGCATTTTTTTTCTATTTTATTTTCAGCAAAAAAATTATGCTTAGCTAGAAAAAATCAAGAACCTCGAATCATGGATTTAAAATTAAAAATTTTAGACGGCTTATACCCGTAGGGATGCTCTAAGTTTACGGGCATTTCGGCTGCTCTTTCGGCTCTTTTTCGTTTCTAATCAGCTATTTTTGTGCAATTGCAGTTTAAAATATTTTGGGACTAACATAAAAACATACTAAAAAATACCAGTTTCTCTTTGATTGCTCAAAATATTTTGAGGAACGCTGCAATCAGGTGTTGTTGTTTATTGCAGGTCCCTTAAAATGTTGGTTTAGTATAAATAAAACATACAAAACCAAAAAATTTTTGTATGGTAATATTAAAAATTGACTCGTAAAAGAAACGGAAGGTGCCACCTAATGCATGTTTTCGGAATTTTAATTTACTTGCATTGATGCCTTTTAAATTAAACCACTTGGGACTCATTGGTTGAATGGTTTCAAAGTGTCCAGGCCTCTCTTAATAACGATGCGTACCGAAAATTTTTTCTTAACCGGACAACGCTTTGCGTCATGGAACTGTCTTTACCGATAAATAGCTGAAGTTGCGATTAGCACCTCTTCACGATTGTATGAAAAAGTCTTAGATAAATTTTAAAAAAATAAAAAAATTTTTTTCACCTAAGCAATGCTGTCAACTTGAGGTTTTCATTTATAAAATAGTTTTCATTCGGTATACAACGACAATAAAATTTTCATAAACTCTGAAAATTCTTTGCTTTGACTCGAAACAGTTACATTTTTTTTTATTCTGTTCATTTTTTTTACTTTTTTTAACAACAAAATGAATCTGATCATGGCTTTTCTAAATTTAATACTGGTGGGCGCCTCGGGTTACGCTATGAATGCGCTTACGTTGGACGGTAATCCTTATGGATTTATCCTAGCAGCATTCAGTTGCGTACATGGTCTGCTGGGCTTTATGAGGGCTATATTCTGTGCGAAAGATGACGAAGAAGAGGATTGCAGCGTTATAAATATGATTTCGAGTTCAATTATGGATTTGCTGCCTCTTTCACTCGCTAATATGGAGCTCTATCAGAAGTCTTCACAGTCCGATTTCGCAATGATACATATGATGGCAATTATACCGTTGCTATATGACATCGTGGGTAAAATGTCCGAAGACTATGACTGCGCCACAGAGTACCTTAAGGATTTTACAATTGTCGCTGGTATTGGTGCGACAATATTTTTGGCTGTCAAGGAAGGTGATGGCATGATCGGTGGCGTTGCAGCTGCGGCATTTATAGCGCGTTATGGTGCGCTAATTCTAAATCATTTTATCGAGGGTATGGGACCAAAACTAAATATACTCGCTAATGCCGCGTTGGTTGGTTTAATGGCGGTCTCACTTGGTAAGGAGTAAAACGAAATGGAAGCGGCGTGAAAAACTATAAAGAATATGAAACCTAAACCGGACATAACGGCGTAGCAGAGCAGAGAATATGTACACATTTTTTTGACATTGGAAATACATTCCCAGCATAATTTTGTAACAAGTGCAAACATTTTTGATAAAATTTTCTTCTTTTTTTTTTGGTGTAAAAATGGCGTAGCAAAATTTTGTAAAATGAAATTTTTTTTTTAAATAGTTAACAAAAGATAAAATATAATATTAAATATGAAGACAAAGAAAATATAAAAAAAAAAACATGATTTCTTATTTTCTTTTTCAGTTACAAAATTCATTCAACACAAAATTACATCATTGCCAACACTGTTAAATTTTAAATTAAATTTTAAATTTTAATTTAAATTTTTTTTACCGGCCGGAATCTAAGACGTAAGAGATGGCGCACTACATTGGACCGAATTGGAACTATAACCAACAGATAAAAGAGACTCGCGAAAAGCTGATTGTAATCGATTTTTTTTTTGATTGGTTTTGGCCTTGTCTCAACGAAATTACTATTCCTGAAGCTTAATGTAAAAACGCAGGAAAAGATTGCTAACGGTTCTAAAATAACGCATATACCAACTTATGTGCTAATGAAAGACCCAGAAAGTTCTGGAAGTTTTTAATGGTGGTAATATGGAATTACTGTGGCTGCGCATGTAAGGAATTATATCGAAGAAGAAGACGTTATGGCGCCAACGTCGAAAGAAACCGAATCTGTTGCGTTCGTTTCGGAGTTCGGAAAATCAAAGTTCGAGTTCTTTCCCAAGTTTGAAGATGTAATCGAGTTGGATGTCGATGATATTATCAAAGAGGGCTGGTTGCTTAAAGGCTGTTGCTATATATATTCACATTTAACCCGTGTGGTGTGATCGGGCTGTCAAGAATTTTTAGATGATTTTTTAATTTTAGAATTTTGTCTTTTCAAACTTTTCGAATTTCTTGTTAATCTACTTTATTAATGTTCATTCAGGAGCAAATATTTATAACTTATAAATAAAAGCAATAAAAATTAAAAAAAAAAATAATAATAAGAAATATTAAAAATCTATAAAATTGTAAAAATGTTTCTATGTCCGCTATGCAGCCTTAAACCATTCAACCGATAGGAGCCAAATTGCTTTCATTTGAAAGGCAACATTACAAATATAATTTTTTAACACTTAATTTAAGACATTTGAAAATTTCTGGAGTCAATTTTCGACTTTTTCCAAAAAAAAAAAGTACAAAAATGCCACCGAAAAGAGCTCAAAATGTACAAAAAAAAAAAAAAAAAAAAAAACAGCTACGAAACGAAAAAGAGCTAAAAGAGCAGCCTAAACTCCTGTACAACATAGTAGCACACGCTGGGTATACGCTATATATTTTAAAATATGTATCTACAGAAGTACTGAGGCCATGACTGATTATTTAATTTACAATAAGATGTTTTTTTTAATTTGAGCAACATAATCGCAAGCTTATAACTTAAAGGTGCATATCCTTCCAATTGATTATATTATACTTCAGACCATGGTACAATAAAATAAGGTATCGTCACTGCTTTAAATAAGGAGCTTGTTCGTTGCTCGTGTGTATGAAAGAGATAGATGAGAGAGAGAGAGAGGCAGAAAATATAAATGCAAGTAGTTTTGTTGTTGGCTTTGAAAAATTTTGTTGTTGCTGTTGTCGCTGAAAGAGAAACGAGCAGTGGCAGAATACCTTGTTTTATTGTACCATGTCACATACTACACATATGTATGTTGTTGTTGTTTTTGGTTGTTCAATTTAATAATCAAAACGAAAATGAATTAAATATTTAATTCGTGTCATCGATTGAAATATATGAAAACTTCTAAAATGTCGCTGGAACTTTTTGCGGGAAGGCAAAATTAGTTAAAATTGATTTTTTATTTTTTGAAAATATTTGATTTTTTATTGATTTACAAAGTTACATGTAACGTTTTTTTTTTTTTATTAGATTAACATGCTTACATACAAATTTGTTTCTTTTTTTTTTATTAAAAAAAAAAACCATTGAATTTAAATAGTTGGAAAAAAAATTTGCATGCAAACGTTTGCTGGGCCGAAGTATATTTTTATTATAATTTTTGTACCTTCAAATAAAACAAAAATAGTACGAAAAAAAATATTAACAAATAGTTCATTTAAAATGAAATTTAAATACGCTACAAAAGTATGCGAACAGAGAGAGAGATAAACCTGGGGGAGACACCGTGGTGAATAACTATTGAGCTCAACTACATGATACAATTATAGTAGGTGTAGTATTCCTTTATTCTCTTACGATTTCTATGAAGCTATTAAAAGAGGCAAGGGAATACTACACCTTATTATAATTGCATTTTTGATGATATATTTCAAACCTCCGAGCATAAGAGAAACGACATTAGAAAAAAAAAGAAATTAATTATTTGCCATGGTAAAAACAGTGTTGAGCATTTCTTCAATTTTTGTGTAACATGCATGGCGGCGCTATGTATATGCATGCCCAACACTGCTGTTTTAAGTGTTTCATTAAGTTACAAATTAATCGAAACTTTGTTTCAGTCAGAGTGTAGAGAGAAGCTAATGATATGAAAACTCGTAAAAATTGCAAAAGAAGCAGAAGCAGACAATAACAACAACAAAAACACAAACAACAACAGCAACAGCAGCAACAGTCGACAACAGAAGAATGTCGGATCTTTGAATTAGAATGTAAAGTGAAAGGAGTTCTACCAGTTGCTGAATATTTGGTTGACGGATTGACTTGACTGGCTGGTTGGTTGGTTGTCTGGTTGGCTTGATTCATTCGTTAACTCTGGCGGCTTAATTTTATAAAAAAATAAAAGAAAAGACACAAAAAAAAAAAAAAAATGCCAGCAATGCAATGCGGCACGATTCTGACTTTTTGTCTGTCCGTCCATCCGTCTGACTGATAATACTAGGTTGACTACATTCATTGTGACTTCACGCTTCATGTCAATGAATGAATGAATGAATTGAATGAATCAAAGAAAAACCCGGTTACATGCAATATGCTCACTCATTCTTCTTATGTATTTCAAGTTCAAAGCAAAATGCAGGTAGACAAGATTAAGAAGATGTCGTGAAAGTGACACATATATATTTATATACGAATGTATACTATATAATGAGTGAGAGGAGAGAAACGAAAGGAGGATCCTTAATAGATGATATTTTTTCAATCAATAGAATAAAAAAAAAAACAAGAACTTCTCTTTCAGTTACAGCTGAAATCTTCCATATTAAATTTAAAGCTTAAAATCTAAAATAATTTTGAAGCCATTGGTATCCGCATTCACTTTCGAAATACAGTGTTTTCCAATAAGCGGGATAGGTTTTGTATGGTGGCATCATTTGGCAATTCCAAAATTTAGAATAAAAAAATAGATCATTTTTGCCACATGGAATATTTTCTAAAAATAAGCTCTAAAACAGCTAAGAAGTCCATGGGACGGTTGTCTAGGTTTGGTCGAGTAAATCTTAACTGAATGAAGTTGTCACCCATTGGAAAAATTTGAAAAAAAACAACTCAGCTAGATCGGTGACTAATTTAAATTCTTGAAGAGACTTTTGTGGTAAAAACTCTTTTTTTTCCTTTTTTGTTTTAATTTAAAAAGTATTTTTCCGGATATGCATTTTTTGCGTTTCGGATTCTTTCAGTTTCTTATAGGAAAAAACAATTCTTTTAATTCATAATCTATAGTTAAATAACTAATTTGATTGATGATGTTAATTCAAAACCGTCTCATTTGTTGGGTAGTCTAAGGCCTTAACTCTAGGCAATCAAAAATAATAATAATATTAAAATTTTCTAAAAATAAAAGCGTAAAAAAAAATAATTTAATTACGAAATGGAATTCGAAAATATATATTGTATAACGACACAAACGAACGAGGCGAAAGTTTTATTTTATTTGACTAACTTTTTTATTTATTTTTTTTTTTTTTGATAGAATACTAAAGATATGAAGTGAAAACTAGAACAAATTGATAACATTTTTTTATAACATTTGTAAAGAAACGTCGATGACTTCAAATAAGTAATAAATATTTTTTTTTATGATATAATTCGGAAGAAGGGGGATGGAGACGAAACATTTTTTGGGTGATAAGTTTTGAGAGTACGTTGACAGTACGACGTCGACGTTGACGTTGACGTTGATGATTACGGATATTTACGGTTCTATTAAATACAGCCATGCACATTGCACAAATATTGCACTGACAAGCATTTACAAAATAAAAAATTTCCTAAGTAGCTACTTATATTTTGAAGTTTTTAATAGATAAATAGCGTAGATATAGTAAATGAAATTCCTTTTAAATTTACGCATAGAAACAATTATAACTCTGAGAAATAAATGGAAGAATGACTTTGGACTATGGGGTTTTTCCCATTTCGAATTAAAGACAGACGGACAAATGCAATTTTCTTGAAATGGAACAAAATGGAGCACAATGAGTAAGACACTTATTAATCTATACACTTTGATTAAACACTTCTCATTTGTAACTTTTTGCAACGCTGTGCACTACAAAAAGTAGTGCCATGATACAAAATTACATTTATTAAGTTACTTCTAAAAATACACATAAACGAAACATTGACAAAACAGTTAAACTTTAATTGTACATATCTGAATAAACGTTATTCATATTAGTAGATTTTAGAGATCTTTTCAAAAATATTAAAGCGAGTGGAGAAAACTGTCAAAATACTAAAATTTTTTATTAACACAAAAACTGCAAAAAACGGCAGACGAGACAATACAATGGAAAACTCCGAAGCAATTGAAGCGGGTGCTGATACAGCAGCACCATTTACACAGCTTACCAATTTTTTATCTGGAAATAGCGTATTGGCCACCGTGTTTGTGTTTATTGCTTTGCTGGGCATAATTTTCTGGATCTACATACTCGCCTGCTATTGTCTACAGTGCACGCAAATAGGTCGTTGCTGGACAAATGAACTTTCACCTTGTGAACGAGTGCAAAAAAATAGTTGTGACAACAAAACCGATACAAAACAGCATAATTACGATAGTTGTAGATGTAGCGATACAACTGCATCATCGATCTATAATATGAAAAAGAAATGGCGTGAACAAATTGGACGTAAGAGTTCCAGAATTGCTGGCGGTTATAATAAATTGCAGAATGACGATTACGATATTGAGAGACAAGTGCAAAATGGTGCGTTTGAATATTGAATATTCGAGAAACATTTTCCATAATTATTATTTTTTGGATCTCTCATTTTTAGATAACGATACAACTTCTTATGACTCCGGCACGCCAATGTTGTACAGTTGGTTAGAACATAAGCAGCATGCAAATGACTTAAAGAGTAAAACAAGCAAAACATCTAAAAGTAAACAGAGGAGCTACGATTCCAAAAATTTGGAAAATATGCAGAAGCTTGAGAATGCCTCAGAAAAAAGACGAAAACAATCAGCGTCATCATCAACGACGTACGAGCATAAATTGGATCGAAATAGTCATCAGTCCGCCCCGGAAAAAATATCAAATGAGTTGGTGGAGCGTAAACCGGAGTATGTTGTCTCTAAGCAATCGTCTAAGAAGAGCACCTATCGCACCAAGCGCAGAACCTATTATCGTCCGAAATATGTACGTATAAAATGTTATAGAGTTATAAGAGCAGTGACCGTGTAAAAAAAGTAAGCGACACTTTTTTCGACATTGACTTTAGGCTGAAAAATTTTAGAAATCTCTCTTTTGCATCAGAACACTTGAATTTGCCTTATTGCGATGCTACTTACACTAGCATCGCAATAGGTAAAACGCTCTTGTGTAAAATTTCATTTTGTGACGCTTACGTTTTTTACGCGGTTTGTGCTTGATGTTTTTTTACTTTTGGATTTTTCGAAATACATTACAAACATTTTGCAGCTGTCTTCAGATTCAAGCTGGTTCACACTATATTCGTCAACTACTTCAGGAAGTTCAAACAAAAATGTACATCCTCCATTTTACGAAAACTTTTAAGCTTTGTTTCGATTGGAACGGTTACAATATTTCTAATTGTTCCACATTATTTAAAATGTTAACATATATTTTTGTAGCCACTTAAAGACCAAAAAAAAAAATACATTTATATATTTTTTTTAATTCTACAGATTTTTTTCTTATCAAGCTTATAAAAAAATTGATCTGCTAAATCGAAATAAGTTCGTACAAAATGGTGAAATTCTATAGAGTAGTAATATTCCGCTTGACTGCTCTCTTTTTCGGTTCTTAAATTTTGTGATTATGTTAAGATGAGTACAGAAAGAGAACAGAGCTAACTGAATAAAGACGTCTTAAAATAATCTTAATTAGAACAATTTTTTTAATTAAATTTTACAAGATTTCTAAAAGTGTGCCCCGTAGGCAGAAACACTCAATAGGTGTATTTTAAGATTTCAGAAAAGACTTGTAAGCATTATCGTTTCCATAAACATAAAAATAAATATCGAGCCAAGTTATATAGAGTCGATATAGTCAGTTCCTTCCGTTAGTCTCAGAGAGTAACAGATGAGGTACAGTTTGGCGCATGGTTCCATTACACACAGGTTATATTAAGCGCTCTTGCTCTCTCAACGTGTTGCGTACCAACGTTAGTCATATTTAAAAAAAAAAAAAAACACAAGTTTTCTATCTCATTCTCACTTGGAAAACAGAATAAAAATTAAAAGTAAGCCATCTCTTTTACAATCGGTTCGCATGGTACCATCGTTTCGCTTGAAACCACCTATTATAATTCTACTATGTTTTGGCGTGTTATTTTTGAAAACTATTCAAGTTTTCTTTACATTTTACTCGAACAAAGTAAACAGTGATTTACAATTTTTTTCTATAATTTTAAATCTGACAAAATTTTTGTTCATAAATATAAAATTTTTTCTTGCATTCGGTTGTTTGTGCAAAATTAAAAAAAAATATATAAAATAAAAAAAAATATATATAAACTTTTTGGCCGTACAAATTTTATTAAATTCTCGCAGACACAAACAACTCGCGTTAATTGGGCAAAAAAAAAATTATTGTTTAATCCGTCAATAAAATACAAAAGCATATCTAAACACCAAAAAAAAAAAAAAAATAAAAAAACAGAAAACAAAAAATCATGCCGGATCTCAGTGCAGTCAATGGCTTTCTTAACGTAGTACTCGTCGGCACAAGCGGCTACGGTCTCTATAAGATATCACCGACAGAACATCCGTATGGTTTTACCGCCTGTATCATTGGTCTGGCGCATGGTATTGTCGGTGTCTATGGACTGATAGCAGGCGAAGACGGTAACTCGGCCAAAGAAAAGACTGGCGCTGTTATTGAACTTGTACCATTGCCGTTGGTCAACATTGAGCTTTATTTGGCACATGAGGATTATTGTTTTGGTTTTGGGTGTTGTTTTTTCTTTGTGGCAACGCTCTTTTTGTTGGTGGTGTGCTTCTTTCGTGACAAAAAAATTCGTTTTGGGGTTAGGGTTTTTCTAGGTTCCCGTTCCCTTTGGCTTTGGGGTGGGGTTCTTTCGTGACGTGAAAGCCCCAGTGAGGCAAAAGATACGCTAACACATCTAACCATTCTCGGTAATATAACATCAATGCTGTATCTGGCAATCAATGAGAGCAGCTATTGGTACGGTGGCATGGCTGTTCTTGCCTTCATAACAAAATATGGCGCTATGTGGATGGAATCGAATAGCGAGGGAACCGGTGAAACAGTACAATTGGTGGGACATTCAGGATTCTTCTTTATGACTGCTGAAGCTGTTGGCGCTGAAGCATCTTAAATAAAGAAGAGAAGTATGCTTTTTTTTCTATTTGGAATAATAAAATTTCGTAAATTCGTAAATATCGAAATTATAATGAGAGGCGGCAACCAAGTGTGCCTTACTACTGCAAATAACTGTGGCAATAATTGTGGAGATAAATAAAATAAATAAAAAAAAAAAAAAATTTCTTTTCAAAAATTGATTATAATATATTTCGTTTTGAAAATACAAGTAAATTCAAGTAAGATGGTATATATTTTTTTATAATTTGTGTTTTAATTTTTATTTTGCGAGGTTTGTTGTAAATTAATCAAATAATTAACCGATTAATCGATTAAGGAAAAAACGATTAATTAATCGATTAATCATTTAAAAATAGTTAAACGATTAATCGATTAAGAAAAATTCTAATACCAATTTCGATTAATTAACGAATAATTAACCGATTTTCAAAAATAGATAAACGATTAACAGATTAAGCAAGTAGCCAATTTTACTAATTTTACGATTAATTACTCGATTTAAAAAAAAAAAAAAATTTAACGATTAACAGATTCGATTTTTAAAGATAATTTAACGATTACTCGATTAACAGCTTAAGTAAATAACCGATAAATGCTATTTTCTAATAAACGGCCGATTTTTAAAAATAATTGAACGATTAATTGATTAACAGCTTCAGCAAATAGCCGATTAATACAAATTTTTCGATTCATCGGCCGATTTATTTAAAAATAATTAAATGATTAATAAATTTTCATTTTTTTTAAATATCTTAACTATTAACCGATAAACAGACTAAGCAAAAGCCGATTAATACAAGTTTTACCAATTTTTACAAATATTGTTTAATCGATTTACAAATTAAGAACATAACCGATTTTTAGCAATTTTACGAATAACGCAAACGAATTTTTAAAATTTAGCCGATTAATATCAATTTTATTTATAATTAAGCGATTTATAAAAATAATTAAACGATTAATCGATTAATATTTTAAGAAAAGTAACGATTAATAAAAATTCTACGATTACTTAATTGTTTTTCAAAACAATTTAATCGATTAATCGGTAAATTTGTTAAGAAAATAAATCACCGATTAAACCATTTATAAAAATAATTAAACGATTAATCAATTAATATTTTAAGAAAAGTAACGATTATTAAAAACTCTACAATTACTTAATTGTTTTTTAAAACTTAATCGAGTAATCGGTAAATTGATTAAGAAAATAAATCACCGATTAAACCATTTATAAAAATAATTAAACGATTAATCGTTTAATATTTTAAGAAAAGTAACGATTAATAAAAATTCTACGATTATTTAATTATTTTTTGAAATAATGTAATCGATTAATCGTTAAATCGTTTAAGAAAATAACCGATTATTATCAATTTTACATGAAAAAGCATTACATTGCCGTCGTGTAAGCTTGTCTTGTACACTATACTCTTCAGACAAACCCTTTTCACAAAACTTTTTTTTTGTTGTTTTTCTTTTCTTTATTTTGCTACAATTCAAGCTAGACAGGCAAACACCCACTTGAAAGCGACTTACACCTACTACCACTACGGCAATGTCGCTCGCATTAAAACGTTAATGAACCGTAGACAAACTCAATTTAATTATCAAACAATCGAATATAATAAACGCGTTGTGTATACTTTAGAAGATCTTGACATAACTTTTACTGTTGCTGGTACTCTTTAATGTTTCGGAAAAAAAAAAAACGATAGAAACAAAACCAAAACAAAAGAAAAAAAACCCACCACCATGTTTTCCCGATTTCGATTTTATACTTCGATCGCGGTTTAATGTTCAAATAAGCATGACGACGTCCAAAAAAAAAATTATTTGATGACATTTGTAATTTCTTTTTCGTTAAATTTTTTTCCTTCTTATTTATTTATTTATTTTTACTTTGTTACTTCCGTGGCATATTAAGTTTGAGTGTTTGCATGTAACAGCCAAAAGATG
This sequence comes from Leucophenga varia, assembly GCA_018903435.1. Lineage (NCBI taxonomy): Eukaryota > Metazoa > Arthropoda > Insecta > Diptera > Drosophilidae > Leucophenga > Leucophenga varia. The sequence goes on along the minus strand of JAEIFJ010003018.1, from coordinate 666,055 downwards.
GAGAGTATGTGTAGAGTATCTCATAGTTTGCCAAACTCAAAACACACTTTTTAAAGTTCTTTCTCATTATTATTTCTATTACGCTGCGGTTTTTTTTTTTTTTTTTTTTTCTGTTATAGTTTTTGATTTCATTTGACATTTTTTTTTTTCTTAGGCCTGCATTTCAAGTTTGACAGCAGAAGCGGGAGCTGTAGAATTACAAATAATAATAATAAAGCCCAAATAGAACTGTTTACTTTAATAATTGGCTGCAATTGTTTCAGTGATCCGTGTCCGCCAGGTTGTTTGGTTGCTTTTTTTTTTTTCTTATTTTTTTTTTTTTTTTTTTTTTTGGTTTGGCATTGATGGCGCATTAAAGTTCCAAAATCAAACGTGCGCTGCCGTAATGCGAAGTCATTGAAGATTTTTTTTTGTATTACAGCAGCACAAGCCTAAAATATTTGGACAGATATGTATGATCAAGGTAAATGATCGGCGGTAAACTCTTAAAATTGAGCATAGACAAAAAAAATAATTATGAGAGACAAAAATTAGTTTAAAAAAAATTATATCGCACAAATCAGAAATTATTAAAAATTAAATATTAACAGAATAGCAAAGTTCTGGAAGTTCTCGAAGAAATCTTGCAGCCTTTTGTCCCTAGCAGGGTATATCATACTGAAAAAAACCCATGTAGGTAAGTAGGGATCCCACGGGACAGTTTTAAAAAATTCCAGAATGTGCAGAATGGGAAAAAGAACATCAAGAGCCACGAAATAATATTCAAAAATCGCTGGATGAGCGGAATTGGCATAAAAAAAATGTACAACGGGAATGGCGGGTTCGCACAGTAGGCCAGGCGAGCCTCAAAAATGGTCTAATTTGAGTATTGAAATAGACTAAAAAGACTTAGACTACCTATTTCTATATACACTTACATAGATAAGGCAAAAATTTTAAGTAAATTGATTTAATTTTTAATTAAATAAAAACCCCCCTATACGAAAGTTGAAAAAGTCAACCATCATATTGAATCCGCCATTTCGAATTTTGATAAACTATCTTCATATTCGTGTTCAGTGATCCCAAAAACCCCTATATACGATGTTTCATAAAAATTTATTAATATTTTGAAAAATTCCCCGCCAAATAGGTTTCATCATTTTGAATTTTGAAAATTTTACTTCATAATCGTGATCAGCGACCCGAAAACCCCACTAATACGAATTGTTATTAAAATTAAAGATTTGCTTTATGTTTTCGCCACTTTTGAGGGTCTTCCACTGTGGATCGGCATGAAATATTTAGTTCAGCACCCATCTATACTTCCACAAATTCCATATACCATGTGTACTGCTTAAGTTTTCTATGGTCATTTAAACTATAGCTTCTATAGGTAGGACTGAAAAGTTTAGAAACTATAACTGAATTCCATTATTTAATTTATTATTTTTTATGTACAACATAAAGCTTTATCTTGTTAATTTAAACCATATCCCATACAAAATATTTTTTTTTTTTTTTTAATAAAGTTGGAAGATGGTTCGGGTACTATGACCAATTCAAAAAATACGCAGCATATGACGCGAAGCCCAAAAAAAAAAAAAAAAAAAAAAAATAGCGCCACAGTAGTTTATTTCGCAGACATTCAAATAGTTCCAGAAAAAAAGCTAAGCTTAAAGAATACACACCACGGGACCCGGTAATGATTTCGGCAATGTTATGCCTCAGCTTGACAGAAGCGTTTAGTTCGCTCACAGGCATTGCTTCGTTTATTTCGATGACCAAACGACCGAACGAACGACCGACAGACCGACGGACCGCATAGCACTTCAGCGCCACTTTATATTAATATTTTGGTAGGGTCGTTTATTGAACCCTTAGCTCTATTGTTTCTATACAAACACACATTAGCTTTCTGAAGTATCTGCTTACATACGCACGCTCGTACGTACACAACAAAGCTCCACTCCTGTCAAAAAAAAAAATATATTGTTTTACTTTTTTTTCATTAAACAAAATATTTTTAATATTTTTTATTATCTTTTATATTTTTTTTTTGCACAGCGTCCGTCTGTAGTTCGTTTATTGTGGGAAATTAGATTTATTATAGACATACATAATTTCATGTACCAAAAAAAAAAAAAAAAAAAAAAAGATGATTAAGGGATTTCGTACGAAAGCAAGCAGTAATCGTTTTAAACCAGAGACATCTTTGTATACCGCTGTACCGCCCTATAACCGCAGTCAAAAACAACAACAACAACAACAACAACAAAATCACCATCAACTCAATGCGATGCGATGAGATGCTTTGACACTTTGCTCCCCCGCAAAATACTGAAATTGCTCCAAATATGTACACCAGAGTTCTTTGTCTGCTCAAATTCAATTGTTTTCGAGTACCAACGATAAACTTACAATTTTTTTTATATTCTTTTTATACATACTTTTTATTATCATATTGTATTGTATATTTGTTTTATAGTAAAGTTTGTAACGGTAAACCCGAAGAGAATTTAGAGATGTGCTTATGATAGTCCCATTTAAAATTTTTTTTCTTTTATTCATAGATTTTTTTAAACCCTGTACAAGAGTGGCAAAACTATTATATGTCAGACTTCTCGGAGCTTATTATAGAAATAGAGGCACCAAACCCCATTTTTTTGAATAGTTACACACAAACCTAGTCGAAATTTTGTTTGTTACTTAATCTAGAAACACCGTGTATGATATGGATTTGACTTGAGATAATCTAAAGAAAATATTCAAAGCAGTCTGAAATTGTACAATTATTTTATGTGGCAAAAATACTACAGTTGACAAAGAAAATCACTTTCGGTGATTTTTTCACAGTGATATATAAATCGCAATGTCGTACTGCGTCTGAAAGAAGTAATTTGTGATTTTCTTGTTCCTCAGTGAACATATGCAGTTATCGACGATGTGGTGTATCGCTCTTCGCGAACAGTGAACCTGTTCAAAAATCACTGCTTGATTTTTTTTGCGACTGTTGCAGTCACAGCGATTTTCAAATCACATTTTTCACAAGTGTCCCATATTGATTTCGGTGTCCCGCGTCCATCTCTAACACAAACACATGCGAAGCATATCAAAACTTTGGTTAAACAAAGTTTATTATTTTCTTTTAAGGTTTTTTTTTTTTTTTTAAATTCAAAGGTCTGAGACGATGAAGCATAAATATGTACATACAACACAATTTTCATTCTACTCTTTTATTGTTAATTTACATTTCTATTATTTCATAAACTCATATAAGCGATTTGAATAAGATAAAAAACAAAAATGATTAATCGCTTTTGTGTCAAAATTTTTCACTGCTTTCACCGCTGCTCTTGCTGCGTCTGCGCTTGCCAATTTGAAGTTGGTTTCTATAGATTTGCTCTGTGACTGGGCACTCGAAGATAATTTAAGTCATGTCTGAATACTTAGCCAAGGAAACGTCAAATTTTTGATGCTCACAAAACTTTTATTGAAAATTCAAAACATTTGTAATACTGTGTGAATGCCATTTCGAACAACCCAATCACTTCTCGGATCTTTTGTTAGTATAGGCACCTATCAGTGTCCTAAACCTGCCTGTCTGATGCTCCCACAAGCTCCCCACAAGCTCATTTTTCTTATTATTATTCTTCTCTCCTAATAAGTTAATTAAACATTCCTGAGTAAGCCTACAGAAACATTATAAATACATCATCGTACATCACCAGCTCAAGTTTCTTCGTCTCTTAAGAACCTAACAGTAGACCAACTTGATGTTATATAATCGAAGTAAATATCTTTTCAATTCTTTTAAGTTACTCGAGTCGAGTATCATATTTTATCGGGTTCTGTTCTATTACATATTTAATAAAGTTTATTTTACAAAAAAACAAATTTCAATTAAATTTCAATAAATATTTTTTTCAGTATTTAATTATTTTATTGTCACATATTTTTTTTTTCCTTTTTTTTTTTATTATATTGCATTTTTATTATTTTTTTTTTTTTTTCAATATTGTCATCAGTACAGTTTCTAATTTTTTTTTTTTTTTAATAGTTTTTCTTTTTTATTTTTAATGTAATCCTCTTTTTCATTTTTTGTATACATAATAATAAGAACAATAATAAATTAATATATTTTTTTTATTAAAATTAAAATTTCATAAAATTAAAATTTGATGCGTGGCTTTATGTTTTTTTTTTTTATATATATTTTTTTTTTATAGATCTAATATAATATTGTTGGTTTTATGTTAACAGGGCGGGTTAGTGGAAACAATTTTTTTAACAGTTTTATTATTTTGTTTTATTTATTTATTTATTTTATTTTATTGGATTTAATTATTTAACACTGATAATATTTAATTTATATGTATACATTTTTATTTTCCTATAATATTTTTTTTATTCTTTTTTTTAATTTATTTTTTAGCTTTATATGTATATATATATTTTTACACATTTAACACACATAATAATTATTTATATATATAATTAATAATTTTTATTTTTATATTAATACAATAGGTACATAAATACTTCTTTTTTTTTTAGTATCTCAATCAAAACTCAACTAAGCGTTTTTTTATTTTGAAAATTTACATATATATATATATATATAAATATATATATATATATATATATAAATATATATAATATATATATATATATATATATTTAAATATTTATATATATATATATAATAATCTGCAGCTGTATGTTAGTTCATTTATTGATGATAATTTTTTTGTTGATTTTTTTTTTTTTTTTTAGGTTTAAACATAAAAATCATCATTTTGTAAATAGAATATATATGTATGTATATGTAAATTTATTAATATGTATATGGTATATAGTATATATTGTCATAATTTGATCATATGAACGGTTTCGTTATGTTTTCGTTTTGAAATTTGTCTTTAATTTTTTTTTTTTTTTTTAATTTAAATTAAATGTATATAATTCTTTTTTTTTATACTTTTATTATTATCACTGATTTTTTTTTATTTAATAATTTTACTATATATTTTTTATTAGTTTTTTTAGTATAAAATGTTCATAAGTTATTTTGAGAACATTTACAGGCAAATGTAGTTAACAAGTTTTTTTTTTTTTTATTATTATTTTTTTTTTTTTTAGGTGGACCAACAATTTGATCGATACCAAAAATATTTTTTATATTTCGAAAACAAACAAACAAACAAAAAAACAACAACAATTAATATACAATATATGAAACAACAATGCATTTTTCATACAATACATACATATATAGTTTAGTTTAATAATTATTTATTTAAAAAATGCATTTAATGAGATCATATTCTTTTTTTTTTTTTTTTTTTTTGATAAATTATAAAATACACAAATATATTTCAGAAATTATTCTAATACTCTACTATAAACATTTATTATATTAAAAAAAAAAAAAAAACCTTTTTTTTTTTTTTTATGAGATCTTAATAGTTTTTTTTTTTTAATTTTATTGCCTAATTTGGACTAAATTAGAAGACATACTTTTATTGGAACCATCATAAGAATCATGCATGTCGAATTTGTTTTTACTAGCATAAACAAAATAATTGAAGAAGAAGAGTATACATATATGTATTTGTGTTCGAGGCTAAAAAATAGAATTTTGGCATAAAATAATTGGTTGTCTACAAACTCTTCTCAAAGATACAAACGATAAATTTTAATTCGCCTGGATTTATGAGCATCTAAAATGCAAGTTTGACTTGACAAGCTTAAAGTTATGTAGTCTAACAGTTCTCTAAATCAAGTTCGAAGCGATTCGTACAAAATTTTTAAGACAACAGGACAGACGGACATATGGAAAAAAAAACTGTAGTAAGTTGTCTTTCGAAAAAAAAAAATATTTAATGGGACTTTTTGCATTTTCAAAAATTTGTAAAAACGGGGAAAAAATATAGTTTCCGTCTTTTTTTTTTTCGAAGTTATGTAAGGTAACCCATTCGTTTGCACTGTTTTCTTTTCTACAAATAAACCCCAACTTTATTTCACTCCAGGAAAATCAAATTTTATTACCCTTTATCAGATTAACTATGCGATATGTATTTGCGTTTTTAAGGCAGACAGTGTTGAGCTTCAATTCACCATAATCAAAGCCTAGCCATAAAGTCTGAAACGGAGTCGCAAGATATGCGAATGGCCGTGGCGAAGAATGCATGTTCATGTGCATCCCCCTAATCCAGAGGAAAAGGTTAAGAAAATGTTGGGCAAAGCAGGTGCGCTAAGACAGAATAAAAAAAAAAACAATTGTACCCTAGCCTGGTTGGGACAAATTAATTATATGAGTATCGACTCAGACTCCTATATCTTAGGTAATGATGGCAAAATAGAAGTCTTGGGAATTCGAATATTGACAACTTAAGTGCTTGAAAATCCTTTCTATATATTTTTTGTCCGGCCATAACGAGCCATTTACTTCATTTCCCTGTAAATGTCTACGCCCCGGGACACAGCAAATGGTGTAAAGTTTTTAAAATAAACAAAATTTATATCAGTACATATTTATGTGGCAGGGTCGTATACTATAAGTGTTTTGGACTATTATTATTTTGATGTTTTTTCATAATAATCTGTCCCTATATACAACTATATTTCTAATTGTTATATATCTATTAAGAAATTCTCTCACAAATAGCTGCACGGAATAATTACTTTTGTAAATGTGTACAATGTATAACATAATTAAAATAATTAATTAAATATAATTTACTAACAAACTTAACATTGATTATGTAGTGCTTAACGGTTTATTTATTATAAATATACAATACATGCATACCTAACATTTAAACAAAAAAACTTAAATCTTTACTAAGCAAAAAATGTATAAGCCAGCCTTGAGATATTTGCATGATATGAGCAGCTCGTGCATTACATATAAGAATTATGGTATGGTATGTATGGCATGGTTTGTTAAATATATATATTGTATATAAATATGTAGTAGGTATATGATATAGGATATGTATGTTTATATGTATATAACTTTATGTTTATAGACAATATATGTAATTAATATTATTATTGCGAGAGAGTTTAAAATTTCATTACAATTTGTTTTTTTTTTTTTTTTTTTTTTTTTTTTTCAGGTTCACATACATTTAAGTCAGCAAATAATTGAAGAAAAAAAATTTTTAATTATTTAGCTTAAAATGCATTTTTGCATTGATACATTATATTTTTTGTATATTTATATATATTATTTATTAAATTTATTTATTTGCTTTAGATGAAACCTCGCTGGTTTTAGCTGAGATTTGTTTGTTGGTTTTGTATTTCTGCTTTTTTTTTTTTTTTGTTGTTTTTTTTTTTTAATTACATTTACAATTATTATGCAAGTTGAACAGTCTTTGGGACTACATAAATAGATCATAATAATACATATGTCTTCTAGGCTGTGGAGACTATAAACTGTTTTCGGTGTTTAAGTATTTTTTTTGTTTTTTCTTAAGTTGTGCTCGTCGTTGGTGTTTTTATGTTTTTTATATTTTATTATTTTTTTTTTTTTTTTTTGTGTATTGTCTTAATCGGTGGACCAAAATGTATTTATGTATTTAAATTTTTATTGTTTTGTATATGTTTGCATGTAAATGTATTGTGCATTTAGTGTTTATTGTCATGTTGCATATAAGTATATTCATTATTGCAAATATTTACAGTTTACATTTTGTTCGCAGTTATTGTCTTTAGAGTTTTTTTCATTTTTTAAATTGTTTATTTTTTTATTCTTCCTCTTCAAGTGATTTTTCTGGCAAACCATATTTCGGACAGCACATTCCCTCAGTGCCATCCATATTGAAGCAGAAAATTGTACGTTCTAATTCTGTAGGCTCATGCGGCACAATGCCATGAACTTCTTTTAATTCAGCTTCAGGGAACCAGGCGGGATCTGTATCTTCAACGACTTTTATGCCACATAATCTAAATGAAGTAAAATGAAAAAATATTATTAAAGATTTAAAGCATTTGCAGCAAGTTTCTATTGACTTCCAAAATACCTTAATATAGCCACAATTGGTATCCATAAGATCGATGATAATATAAGTATAAATGCAATAACTATGCACCAGTGTGGCCATTCCATTTTTTCGGTCATGCCCTTTGAAGCAATCCAGGCCGGATAACTGCTGCCCTCGGTTAATAGCTCATAAAATGAGGCCAACAGTATAGTGACCATAGCGCATGGTGATAGATATTTCCAGCAAAACATCCAATATAGGCCAGGACGTGAGCCGGTCATCATTTCAATGTCATCAGCAAAACTGCACAAAAAAAAATGTAATCACTTTTTTAAAGACAACCAATGAAGCAAGTCTTACCGTCTTACGCCGTATATGTAACTTATTGAAAGACACTCAAACAAGGCAATTATGAGCAGTGGAAAGTTGCCAGCAAAGCTGTCCATTAGCTGAAATATATAACTGCCAGCACCATTTGCAAAGCACATTGAAATCATACAACACGTAAGACAAAGCGCCTAAAATTATACATGCAAAATAGACAAAAAATTATTTGCTATGCTTTAAAGTTAGTAGTTGTTGTTGTTGTTGTTCGCCTTACTCCGACAATATATTCCTTGGGTAAATTCGGAAAGAGTTTCATATCATGTATCGATGTAACAACACCTTCCAGTGTACCAAATTGTGAGTCAATGCCGAGCGTAAAAGCATAAGAAAAAATAATACAGCCCAAAGTTGTGCACCAGGAAACTGATTAATAGCTTCAGTAAAGATAATGAAGGCTAAACCAGTGCCGGAAGCGCTCTAGAAAATTTTAAAAGAAATATTTTTTTTTTTTACAATTTTTTTACATGCATTTGCAACTTACATTAGCAAGCTCCTTTTCCAAATCGCAAATCGGTAAATTAAACGTTTTATTTGCAGCTATCAATTCGGCACGTTCCGCTGTACAATGATCAAATGTTGCAGTTGCCTTAAAACCAATTACCGAGAAGACAACAACACCGGCAAACATTGAAGTGCCACAATTGGTCATTGACACAAGTATTGCATCACGATAGCAATTGTTATTCGCTGGATTATATGAGCTGAAAGCAATTAGACCGCCAAAGGCAAGACCAAGTGAAAAGAATATTTGTGTGCCTGCCTCAAGCCATACAACAGGATCCAGTAGCGTTTCCCAGCGTGGCGTAAATAGATGCGCAACACCATCACCGGCGCCTACAATAAAAAAAAGCAAAAAAAAAAATAAATAAATGAATACGAACGTAGAGAACACTATCACCACCTACCTTTAAGCGTAATGCCACGAAAAAAGAATATAATGAGCACAACATACGGAAATATTGCTGTCATATAGACAATTTTACCGGAAGATGTAATACCCTGTACCATGCATATATAGACCAAAAACCATGAGACTATTAATGCAATTGCCATGTGATAATTAAAATTTTCGGGCAATTCAACACTCTCCGAACACTGCAGTGTGGTGCGATACCAATAGAATTGCGTTGGCGATGATGCCACACATTCCGGCTCATGATCGTATGTATAGTTTTTATACAGACGCGTTGGACATTCAGCCCACGGTAATGGTGACTCAAAACTGTGCAGCAAATAAATGAGACACCAGGCAATTATGGTGTTATAGTAGAGCGCAACAATATAGCTGACCACTGCTGATGAAATGCCAATGCCGCCCAAATATGGTGACACCTGACTCCAAACACCGATAGCGCCTTTACGTAAACGCTGTCCAATTGCAAGTTCCAAATAGAATATCGGTATACCCTGTACGCAGAGCATTATAAAGTATGGCACTAAAAATGCACCGCCACCATTTTTTTGTGCCAAATATGGAAAACGCCAAACATTACCGAGACCGACAGCATAGCTGCAATAATAATAATAATAATAATAATATTGTAATGAATGATGAGTTTGACGGAAAATACATACCCAATTGTTGCCAGTAGAAACATTATCTTACTGTCCCAACTTTCACGCTCTTCACCCTCTTTCTCAGCGACAATATCCTCGTCATCCTGTGCTGCAGCTGCTGCCGCAGCAACTAGTTCAGCTTTTACCTTGCTGGTGCTTGCTTCACTACCAAAAGCCGGTTCCGTTTCCAATTCCGATGATTCATCGAATGCATCGGACATGAAGCCCTGATTTGTGGCACCGTACATGGGCTGATGATGATGATGTGCATGATGATGTCCAGCGCCATGTTCTTTAGTTACAAGACGTCCACGTAATTCCTAACAGAAAAAAAAATTAATTAATTAATAAAATCTAAAAAAAAAAAAAAAAAAAAAAACACATTTGAAAAACTTACACGTAACTCTAATTGATCGATGCTCTTCTGACTTTTAAGCACAATATCTCTCGAACTTTGTCGACGTAAAAGTTGCGCTGTGTTCGCCATAATTTTTTTTTTTTTTTTTTTTTGTACGTTTGTTTTTTTTTTTTAATTTAAAATATAATTTATTTAAATATTTTATTTTTTTTTATAGAATTATAGACAAGTGCGATAAAGTGTTAATATTATTATTATTATTATTATTTTACTGGTGTTGTTGTTTTTGTTGTTGGTGGTGAATTCCGCTACAGTGCGTTATTTAATTTTACTGAAGACGTAAGACGACGTAAGCAACACTTGTCATCCGACGTAGCCGCTCATGCAGTTAACAGCAACAACAGCCTTCTTCTGATTTGTGCGTTTATTAAATGTGCGCTTAAAGACATTTTTTTTCTTCTAAATACACATTTAAAAATTAAATACTTTGATGGATGCAGTGCTTTAAAATTTGAAATTCTTAAAAAATAAAATTTAAAAAAAAATAATTATAATAAAAAAAAATTCACGAAAGTCCGGAGTACCGAAGACTGAACTTAGGATTTTGAAATGCTGATTTTGAATATGTGCTTATAATTATTACATCAAATATGGTTTTTGAGTTATTAATAGTTTTTTTCCAAAACCATAGAAGATGGAATAATTCTGAATACGCATAAAAAATCAGCTTCGAATCCACAAGATTCACTCTCTGCTTCTGAAAATTGTCGACTTAGGTTATCAGTCTATTTGAAATAGGTTTGTATGGAGGTCATATATAATACTTATGAGGTAGATTAAAATATTTTCTTTAGATTAACGAATTTTTAGATTTAGTCATAAAAAAGTTGTCATACTAAAACCGAAAAATAGACTCTTAAGAGTTTTATGCTTGATGAAAGAAGTTCAGACCATTTCATCGATATCATACGATACACAGACAGACGGGCAGAAGGTAATAGCAAGATTAACTTTCAGGATCAAAAATATATATAACAAAAGTTTTATCAAAACAATAAGTTTGTTGTTTTAACTTTACTGATAATATAACATATTTCATAAGCTGTGGACTGAAGTGAGCCACTTAAAGTTACGAGAAATATAGCTGCAATTTAAAACATAAAAGCTTAAAAATTGTTGCACTGAATTCATGGAACAATAACAAAAATCTTTTTAATCTTTTAAAACTTTGAGCTACAGCAAATCTTTAAGTGGCTCACTCTAGCATAGCTGATACTACTAAGAAATTAAATAAACAAAAATTTAATTAATTTATATAAAAAATAAAATGTGCATTTTATTATTTATTAGACATTTATTTTTATTTTTGAGTAACTAAAATATTATTTCATACAAGAGTTTAATACTTTATAGTAAAAACATATACAAAAAAAAATTATAATGCTTTATGCCAAATTGCCATTTAATATCCTTTAGAAATATTTATAAGATAATCAGCAAAATAAATCTTGACAGATTAAAAATTCGTGACTATGGCAGCAGCAAAGCAGCACAGCATAGCCAGCAGTTATCATAATAAATCAATCAGAAATTGTAATAAAATGTCTAAATTGACATGAAGTGCAAAACGTACAAGAATATTATTTAATGGCGTGTCTAAGGCATACAACTTGGCTTTATTTTGGTTGAGCTTTTAAAGAAAAAATTAAAATTTAATATTTAAAAAAAAAGAAAACTTAAAATGTGTTCAACACTTTACAAATTATTTAATTATTTATATATATAAAAAAAAAAGAATTGTACATACTTGTAAATTATTGTATTTTGCGTGACAAATTCGTTAAATATTTTTTTTTTTTTTTAAATGCAATAATGACTTTGGTTTTTTTTTTTTTTTTTTTTTTTTTTTTGTTATAAATTTTGGCGCAGACAAGTTTCGTATAACAACGCTTAATAAACTGTATGTATGTATGTTAGTATATATGTACATATATATCTAATATATATGCATATATATATTTGCTTATATAACATTCAGATGAGCAGCACCAGCAGCAGGAACAAACAAACAAAATTTCTCAATGGCACACATTTTCACTGTAATTTCTTTTACACAGTTTTCTTTTTTTTTTTTTTACATGAACAACATTTTTGGTTTTTAACAAATCAAAAAAAAAAAATTATTTGAAAAAAAAAATGCAGCAGCAAGTTTTTTGAAGCAAATTTTATGTAGTTTAATTAATTTAAATTAATAAATTTATTTGCTTTATTAGATTAAATTTTATTCGAATTATTCAAAGAAATGTGGGCGCGCAGCACATTGAACAAATAGCACAGCACAGCACATTAAAGTTTTTATAAGGATAATACTTATATTTTTTTTTTTTGTATAAGCAGCCAAAATAAATTTAAAAGTAATCGTGACGTGAAAAAGAAAAAACGAAATTTTTTATGTATTAAAATATTTTCGCGTAGGAATTGAGTTTTCTAATCCAAAAAAAAGTATAACAAACAACAATGTTGTCTGGCAGCGGCGGCGCAAGGATATGCGAAAAAATGTGCGAATCGAATCGAATCAAACGAACGAACGAACGCAACAACGTTCGACAATTAACTGTTGAAATGTTTCTCAGGACAACGACGCACGGCACGAGCATGGCACAAAAATAAAAAAAAATAGACAAAAATCTTTTGGAATATGCTGCTCATGAGTGAGACTGAGAGATAAAATAAAGAAATAAGTAAATAAATATTAGCATCTCGCTTAGTTTGACGTTTTGTAGCTTACGAACGCGCATGAATGAAATTTTTTGACAGTAGGTGTTGTGGTTTGTTATGTTTGCTACTCTTGACTGGACTTGGACCAATTGATTTTTCCGCATTTTTTTTTTTACGTCATAAATATTTGCTTGCTTACAAATTTTACCTAATCAACTTGTTTGTTGTGTGTGTTGCTGCTGTGCTTCTAGCTTAAATTTTGGTTAGAATAAAAAAAAAAAAAAAAATTATTTGAAATCTTCTGGCAAGGCGTGCTACATATTTGGCTAGTTATCATCATCTGCTTCTTCATAATAATTTGATGGTATGGAAACCATTGCTGCATCATGCAAATCTTCACCTTGTTTTACGTATTTATACGACATGCTGCTTGCTTCTGTCTGATTTTCTTCAAAGAATTCAGACTTCACTTTGAATGTTTCTTCTATTGTTGCTACTGAACTCGCATTTTCCATTGTTGTTTCTACTACAGTTGGTGTAGGTGTTAGTGTTGGTGATATTGTTTGGTTTTGTTTATTGGTTTCTTCCTGTTGCTTTTCATTTGTTTCTTTTTCATTCTTATTATTATTATTATTATTCATATTCCACACTGCAAGCATACCTCCGCTTAAATAGTCGTTGTAGTCTTTTAGCTCTTCTACCGATTTAAATATATTTTTATTTATATCCGTGTTAGTTGTTGTGCTAGTTGGCTCAATTGTTGCATTTTGTTTTCCGTTAAATATATCACGTATGCCTAAAATTGTTTTATTTGATTAATTAAAATTTATTCATTTGTAATTTTCTATCAGCCAGGCTCCAATTTTCGAAAAAAACTACAATATATTAATTTACTTTTGAAATAAATTCGTATATTCTTATAACTCTCAAACAGTTTAAGCATAACAATATAGTCGACAAGAGACATAAAAAATTAACTTTTTAAATTAATGTGCATGTAGCACACGAATTAGTTGTGTCCTTTAAAAACAAGTTAGACAAAGCCTATTAATATGCTTAAACTGTTTGAGTATTTTAAAATTTTATACGAAAAGCAAATCACTAATTTCGAAAATTGTAGCCTGAAAAAAAAAAATAATTAGAGTGTATGCATTAATCTTTATCAAAAAATAATAATTTGTAAAGCTTCTTACCTTTAAGATCACTGATTGTTGAATATTGCAAATCCTTTGGAACATTTTGTTCCAGAAGTTTTGCATATTGTACCACATAATCATCCGAAACGGCATTAGTGCGTATTTCTTGGCAATTTTGATTCTCTCGACGTTTTATTGAACGTGCAAAAACATCACCTTGTGAATTACTCGTAAACAAAAATGAATCTTCAAGCGGCATATCATCATCGTCATTGTCATTGTTCTTGTCGTCCTCCTCGTCGTCATCATCATCATTGTGTTGTTTATAAAGATATGTATTGTAAAATAGTATTCCTGTTGTACAGCTTTTAATACGTTTCTGCGTATTTAAAACATTTTCAAGACATTTACCATTACGATGTGCATTTTGATATGCTTCGCTCAATGTAGGCGGTTGATATGGTAACGTATTCGACTGCTCAGCAGGACCAACTTCACAAATGCATATATCATCGGCATTTTGACTTGATAAAGCTATAAATTCAGTATCATCCATTTCGTAGACCAAAGTATCCATAAACATTGGCATTTGTTCCAATTGATGTGTCCACGTTGCAATCGAACCTTTATCGCCCAAAGAGCCTTGCATATAACGCACATCCAAGCAATGTAGCTTATGACTAGTTGCAACATATAAACGATTATCATCAAAATCGCTCAGTCTTATATTTGTTATCATATTACATGCACGATTAATTGAATTATCGACTTCTACTTTACGCTTAAGCCAATCATCCGTTGGAACACGCAAATCCATTGGACAAATGCAACGATCGTTTGCATAATAAAATATATCACGGCGCCAGGCACGCAATACATTCGGGCAAATACGTTCATTCGGTGATAGCTTATATGCTTGTAATATTTCTTCTTGGCTCATATCACAAACGCGTACTGTTTGTATCATATCACTTAATAGCAATTTATTTGCATCGCCTTTATTTTGTGCAATGCCAATAAATGGCACTTTGGCAGCCTCTAAATTTAGAATATCTTTAAATTCGAGATCATTCTTATCATCAGCAACATCATTCGTTTGTGTTTGTGAAATAAATATCGTATCACTTGTACGCACAGCGAACATATTATCGTGAAGCGATATTATCTCGAATATTTCGGCGTCTTCATTGAAATTTCCATAAGTTTGAACAATATTGCATGACGATTTCGACGGCATAAATTTTGATAGTTCTGTATAAAGTTTAAAGTGAATAGTAGAAAAAATAATTTCTTAATAAATTCGGCAGACAGACAAGGTGCATGTGGATAGAGGGCCAGAGTGTCAAGACTTTGGTTACTGTTATAGAAGTATACAAGACCACAGGACAAAATAGTTAATAACTTACTCATTTCGGTTAAGTCGCTTCCCATAATATGCGCAAGCATTGGTGTAGCCGAAATCGCTTCCGGCACTGGTAATAACGCCAAACTACCTCCTGTGCGATAGTAATCATATGAACCATCAAAAAATGGATCAGGATGTACATGCAAATGCTCAGCCATTTCAAAAACTGCTTTAAGATAGACGTCATCCTTTGCTAATTTTTGCAGGTGTTGTTCTAAATTAAAAAATAAATAACTAAATAAAAAAATCATAACGTTGTATAAAATAGGACATTTCATACTTTTAGCATTTTGCGCATAGACAGTTTTCAAGCTTTGCAAGCGATTATTCCAACGCTCATTCGCTTTAGCACGTTCATAACAAATATCGTTGAATTGCGTTGCTTGTGTTGACACGAAAATGGGTTGCGGCGCTGCAAATTGACACAGCGGATAAGCGCGAAAATGTTCTTTGGACGCATTTGAAGTGTTTGTTATATTAAATGCAGAAAATAAATTGCGCCTAGGGTGCATCAAAGATTTGGTTGCATTTGTATTAGCGTCTTTTGCTTGTTTAGCTGCAAGTTGCGCGGCATCGCCTACCTCGTCTCCGTCATCATCGACGTCACTGCAATCTGTTTTGTTTTTTGGTGTCATTCAAATTTACCTGTCGTTAAAAAACAAAAAACAAATAAAAACAAAAACGTTGAGCTACAAATTGCTAAATTATTTATTGAGTTTTAGTTTGACCTACCACAATGGATTTGAGCTCTCCGATTCCTGTGTACAGCGCGTTTGTCGGCATATTGGCGCAAGATGTTTATAATTGTTAATAAATTCCTTTATACGTTTATTTTTCGTATTATATTCCAGAAAACTTTCACTGAAGAATAAGTAAATCGAATGTGGCGGCTAGCGATGTGCAATCGATGTCAGTGTCGTCAGTGTCGGCGACTAGTGTTGTAAAATGATATTTTGCAATAAATTATAACGGACAATTCTCAATCAAAATTGATGACAAAAATAAATAAGGCAACGTAAATGTGAAACAATGTGTTGCTAACAATTAATTACAAGACACTATGCCTTGCTTATATATTACTATAAAAAACAAATAGAATAGGCTTTTAAAAAAATATATTCTAGCTGACCATACGCAACACTAAAAATGTATGCAATCGTTATCGTTATTGGTCTTACATATAAAATTGCACACAGCTGTTATTTGTTTTTGTTTTACAGTTGCATGAATGCGGCAGGTCGATGTCGTCAGACAAAAAACATCTAGAAAAAAACAATAAACGCTAAAGACACGTACGCGACGATATCAGCGGCGAAACATTTAATTGGTTGCCAAAGTTTGCGTAATTAACAAAAAAAAAAAAATAATGGTCTTTAAATGTCAAGAAGATAGCTTTTTAAAGCAAGTAAGTTTGCATTTTGTAGAATGCATTTATTTATTTTTCTTATCATTATTTTTTTTTTTTTTTGTATTTAATGCAGTACTCGACGACAGTAGTATCCTGTGAGTTTGGTACACTAGACTGGACACCACCAGGCGAAACAACAGCACAGCAATTGCGCGGCTACAATGTCGTTTGTGAGAATACCATACTCTTTCCCGAAGGCGGCGGACAGCCGTGTGATTATGGCACCATTGCTGGTGAGCCGGTACGTAGCGTTTTGCGCCGTGGCAGCCAAGCAGTGCATTTCGTGCAGGCCAAGCAAAGTTTCATGGAAGGCGCTGAGGTTAAACAAACTCTCGACTGGGAACGCCGCTTAGATCATATGCAACAACATTCGGGACAGCATCTAATTACAGCGTTATTCGATCGTGAATTTAAATATGACACAACGTCATGGTCAATGGGCGCTAACACTTCATACATTGAGTTGGGTACGCCACACTTGATAAGTCGTGAATCGCTTGATTTTATCGAACGTAAGGCCAATGAATTAATACGCGAAGGACTTGGTGTAACAGTGGAACTTATGGATCCCGAAGCGGCTGTCCAATTTCAAGATGCGCGCGCACCACGTGGTCTCCCGAAGGATCATGTTGGTTTGGCGCGTGTTGTAACTATTGAAGGCATCGAAAGAAGTATGTGCTGTGGCACACATGTTACAAATCTATCCCAATTGCAATGCGTTAAGCTGTTGTACGCTGAGAAATCAAAGAGTAACGTGCTGGTGCACTTCGTTATCGGTGAGCGTGCGCTGCGTAAACTAGGCGAATGTGTAGAACGTGAATTGCAATTGAATCTGGCACTAAAGTAATACAATTTCTTTTTCTTTTTTTTTTACCATAAAATTAATCTCCTTTTTTTATTTTTGTAGAGGTGGTCCACTACAGCACTTGGATTTAATACAGAAGCTGCAAAACAACATTAAATCATCGAAGAAAGCTTTTGATAAACTACTCAAAGATTTTGCCATCGCTGAAGCAGAACGTTTGGAGTCTATGCCGGCGCCACGTCCCAAATATTTTACACTACACCGTAAAGATGGTATTGTGCAGGAATTTATTATAACATTTTTACGTAATGCACCCGAAGATATTTTTTACTTTTTAACGGTTTCGGAAAATGTTACAAGCGGTGCAAAAGGACACATGGTACTACGCGGTGATGCAGCGTTGGTGCAACAATTTGGGCCACGATTTATGGAATTGCTGGACGGCAAAGGCAATGGCAAGGAAAATAACTTTCAGGGCAAATTCAATGATATTAGTAGAATTAGCGCATGTGAAGCTTTGCTTGAGGAGCACTTTAAACCACCAAAAAAGACACCCGCAGCAGCAGTAACTGCGCCTGATGCATCGTAGTTATGCACTTTAAATTAATGCCATATTGGACTCAACGTTCAATAAAAAATAAAACTTACCATAAATAGTTCAAATTTTGAATAAAAACTAAAACTGATTTTCTTGTAATAGTTCCTTTCTTTTTATTTGTTTTATTTTTATTAGTTGTGTTTTAAGCCCCTTTACAGATAATTAACATCGTAATTCTGCATTTTCCAATGTAAACGCCAAAATTGATTCCAGAAACCTACATCGATAACTCGCGTATGAAAGTCCCACATGCTGACCTTGGTAAACTCACAGTTTGCCGGATATGTGCAATCATCGGCATCGTAACGATCAAGCCACAATAACGTAAAAATGCCCAATGAGAATAGGCGTATAGTATTTTGATTATATGCAGTTTCAAGCTGTTTTAGGTACGCAACACTTTCTGGATTTTGCACTTCAGGTGTCACCATAATTAGACGATTTGTGTCGCAACGCAGCTGACGCAAGAAATTTTCTTCATTTGGATTACGTTGGCCGCACGCATAAAGACCGTAGCCGATTGTTCCATATGCTAATGCTTTCTTTGGTTTATTATATGATTCTTTAACTAAGCCAACTGAAACATCGGCATAATCTCTGAGCAAGCCTTTCCAGTAAAGTGCCCACTTTTCAACGAAAGTTCCCTTAAAACGTTCCGGCAGCGAAAATGTATCGGAAACGCGCTGCCGCAGCATATTTACACGATTTGTAACAAAACGCATTATTGTCGTTAACACTTTTAATACATAAATTATTTATAAAATTAATTTAAACTTTGTTTATACTGTTTACATAAAATCAAAAAAAAATTCGTTTCAAGTTTTGCCGTTTCGTGTTTTTTTTTTTTTTTTTTTTAGGTTATGTTATGACTGCGCACAGCTGATTGCATGTGTTTGACAACACTGCATGGTAAAGTGCAAGCGAGACAGCAGCATAAATAAAAGAAAAAAACAGCAAAAATAAATATTAATTTTGTTAGTGTTTTATTTTTATTAAAGAAACATTTAAAACTATTCTAAAGTAATATACGTAAACATATTTACGCAAAAGCATGTCTTCCCGCAAGTGCAGCTTAAAGAATGTGGATTCCGGCGTAGAGCATAAAATGCATTCAAATATCGAACAATGGCAACAGCAATTAGAATTGGAGCAAATTGTTATAAATATGCTGCTAAAAGTCGAACAGAAAATTCGCAGCTATTACGAGCTCTATACGAAGGAGCTAAAGAAACAACATGAAATTACCGGTGAACTCTGGGAGCTTGGACAGCGTTATGCGATAGCAAAAGGGTAAATTTTATAAGCCTAATGATATCTGTCTTAACTTAAGGCTTAAGAACTTGAAACTGAAATTGATAACAGCATTGAGGATGTAACACCGTTTGTAACACCAAGATATGATAATCACCTGGAACTAGTTCGAAAACCCCCCGCCACGAGGTCGGTCAAAGATTGCCAGTATGTGGAGAGCTCTCTGTTTCTTCGGTTTGGCTCCTCTGGGAGCGTCTGCCGAGTTTTTGGCGGGTGCGACAGGAGCACTACTTGTACTACCTGCTGCTATCTCTCCGTATGTGTCCTGACTAGGCAGAGAGATGTTGTCTATGTCGGTGAGGGATCAAGTTATCCTCTAGTCCCAAGAGCTCCGAAGCTGGCGTGCTTTGTTTCATCATATAACAAAGCCTCTTGCCTTATCTGACCGGTAGACTCGGCAAGACCGAGAAAAGTATTAGGGATATGCAGTAGCAGCATAACAGTCCTCAATGTCATGCCACAGCTATTTCTCCCTACACTATACTTTCTATCCGTCAATCCTATCTTATACGCATATATTTTCGTTTTTACAGATTTGATACCGCATGCCAGTTTTCAGCGACATACAAAACCACATCAGAGGATGTGCTGCTCGTAGAGTTTAATACTAAATACCAAAATTTAAGAGAGTCAAAGTAAGTCGTTGAAACAGAATCATTAATATTTTTTTCTTTTATCTAAAAAAAATTCACTCTTCACTAGCAACTTATTGAAAACTGAACTGCAATCCGTACGTTCCAGTTATGTACGCTACAAAGCTTATAGCGCACATTTGGATGCCACATTGGATACGCCATTTGTTGTCGGTGATGCACAACATAAACCGAATGCATATTTTCTGGAATTAATCGATGATATAATAGCATATTTATATTCCGGCATACTTAAGTTAGCATATCACTGTGATGAGCTACTTTGTGATTCCACTGATTCAATTATTGATGCATACAAAGCGTTACTAAATACAAACGAAGAATTTGAAGAGTATTTAAACATTGGTTTAGCATATTGTAAATGTCTAAAAGCAAAAGAAGTTGAATCGAAGACTGCGTTACAACAAGAAATACCGCTGCTGCCTACGAGGCGTAAATGTGATCTGTTGCAACAGGCAACTCAAGAAGATACGCCGGAATAATATATTTAAATTATAAATAAAAAAGTTTCGATAAAAAAAACTTAGTAAGCTTAGATTTTTAAAATAAATTTTTCAGTTTATACGCGCTCTTCTGGGTGAAACGTTCTAAAATTTATACAAACTTTAAATAAAAAAGAGAAAACTAAAATATATACGAAACGAAAGATGGCAACTGAAGAAGGTAAGCTTGAAGCATTTGTAAGATGTTGTGCTACTTTATTTATTTTTTGTTCACTTTTAGCTAAAATTAAAACCGAAGATGATACCATTCAGGAAGTAAAAAATAATTATGTCGCTTGTGGTTTTGCTTATTGTAGCCATTTTGGTAGAATACGTCGATCCTCACAACGTCTACGAAATTACGGTCAATGTGGTAGCAGAAGGTACGTTTGTATCGAAGCTATGCGCGTTGTGCACGAGGCGGTATTCCATGTCGTTGGGGTAGACTTTTGCGGCGAAAATATGTCGGCGGCATTGTTGAAAAGAGTAGCAAATAGGAGAAAGGATGAAAAGCAGGAGCACCATAAGATGCTTAATAATGTATACGCGTTTTTGAACTTTATTTCGCGTTGTTCTTAATTTAAAATGTTTGCATTTGTTTCTTTTTTTGGCAGTTAATGTATTTAATAGAATAGATGAAAACGTTTAATTTAAATCAGTTTTTCTTTGTATTTTTATCTTTTTTCTTTTGTTGAATATAGTTTTTTTCTCTTTCTAATTGATGTGCTTGTGTTTGTAGAAGCGTCTAGTAGTAACGTAAACTGGCATCTTTGGAGTAAAATAGTGAAACGGAACGTGTTTTGAGCTCACCCCCTCCAAATGGACCTGCCGATTAGAAAAAAAATTTTTTGTTTTTTGAAAAACAACATCTCATGTCTTCGATTTTAAAGGTTTGGAAAAGACTATTTGTCGCCCGAATTTGTGTGTCTTTTTGGAAGCTGTTAATATTATCGTGGACCACCAGTTTGGATTTCACGCTGGTCATGGCACTCCTGAGCAGCTCCATCGTGTGGAGCTAGAGTTTCCTTAGCGTTCTGTACTTATTGTTTACTACAGACCTCCCAGTTCTTATTGCTGAGGTGATGCTATCTAAAAAGCTATTTGCGTCTTTTGCTGATGATGTTAGCGAAGCAGCTGACGGCCTTCAAGAGTACCTTTATGTCTTCGAAGATTGGGCCAAAAGATGGAACATTAAACTAAATAAATATAATGAAGCTGGCTCAGACTACGTCAACTATGGCCAAGACCAAGCGTCATGCATACGGAGTGTCGTTTACCAGCCAGGTAAGCTTAAGTCTGGTAGTCTACTGAAAGATGTATATTTCTTTTGGAGTAAAGTAAATTGGGAAAGGGAAAATTAATTGCTTAGCTTGCTGAAGGCCTGGTAATTTTTCTTACTGTTATAGAGCATCTGAAAAAATATGCTGTATAGCTCAATTAGCCGTAGCCCAACTAAGATTGCAGAAATACTCCAAACCAATTCACGCAAATTCATCGACCACTTGAGTGCCTACCATCTAATCTGCATAGCTAAACAGTTATTTTTCCAACGATTTTCTGGACTTTCTTTATGTGCAATTGTTCAGCTTAACAACTTGCATGAGTCTCGTTGAACTCTGCCAATCCAGCCAATATTTTGCTATTGCAGCCGAGGAACACCAATCGTTTACTTCATGAAATCCCATTATCTTCATGTAAGGCGATATAAGGTGTATATTTACTTCCGCTTTAAACAAAAAAACCTCTAGCAAAAGCCTGGTAGCCATTTGAAGTTGCATGGCTAGCTTAACTCTTAACGCGATTTCAGAATATTTCGAGTCCCAGCTAATAAGTTGGCGTCTATTCCAAGATTCGAATTAATTTGCCTCATGAAGATGACTCAATTATTCACAATGTTCAAATTAATAAAAAAAAAAAAAACACACATGCACAACAGCTCCTTTTGTTTTTTCTTTTTGGCTGCTTTTCCAATTATTCACTAAACACAAATAAAAAATAATTTAAAAAAAAAATAGCTTATTATTTTTTCTCATCACTGCAAAAATCGGCATTTATTATTTGAAAACACTTTTTTGTTTGTTAATTAATAACAAAATATAATCTTTTAAAATAGTTTCCATTAAAAAAAGATTCATAATGTGTAGGTTTTGTTGTTGCTGTTGTTCTTCTGTGTCTGCAATATAAAACGAAAAATAAATGAGTTAATATTTGAATTTTGTTTTTGTTGTTGTTGTAAAAACTTACATTTTTGTTGTTCTTAAAAATGCGCGATTTTGTCAGTGCATTTTTTTTTTTCGTTTATATTTTTGTTGTTGTTAAATTATCATCTATAACGTTGCTGTTCCAGCCGGATTAGCCCGACAGTTTAGCCATCAGCCTCGTTGTTGTTGTTGAATTTTAACGTAATCTTCTGGCTTCACGTTCAGATTCGAGCAGAGTCAAAATATCTCCCTCGCGAACGGGTCCCTTGACGTTGCGAATAATTTGACGATTTTGTTCGCCAATAAATTCCACTTTAACTTGTGTACACTGTCCTTGGGAACCGGTACGGCCCAGAACTTTCATAACACGTGCCCAAACAACTGGTTTATCCATATTTAAGTTTGTTTTTTGTATAAATTTGCACAAAAAATTCACGTGCGGCACACGCTCAAAGTGACAGCCGGAAGCAAAAAGAAAGATTTTGGTCAACATTTGTTGCGTGAAGTTGGTCGCGCTACATGCATACATCCGCTGTGTGGTGGTGTAAACAGCACCGTTGGTAGCAGTAGTGTTGTAAAGTCTGTATTGTGTGTTTTTATTTTAAATTAACTAAAAAGCAATGTTGTAAGCTAAAAATTTAATTTGCCTAAATTGTAGCATAAATTAATGTATTATTAAATTTAAAGAGAAAAATTTAAAAATAAATAATTTAAATAAACAATTTATAATTAAAAGTGGACATGAACTAATGCAGTGTTGTAAAAGCGTTTTTTTTACAATATTTGCTTTATAGTGTGCAACAATGTCGTTAGTAACGTAGTCTATAGGTGAAAAATATTATAAAAATTATTAAAAATAATTGAACGTATTGAATATAAAAAATATTTGTGTATTGAATTAGTTTTAAATGTGTTTTTTAGTTTTTTTGTGTACTTATTTAATGCATTTGTGCATTTAAGCATTTTATTTAATATTGTAGTCGTCGTACTATTTGTCATACGTTTTTAACACTGGGCGGTGTTACCAGAGGGCCCATTGACACGACTATTTCGAATTTACGTTAAATTTAAAACTTTTAAATGTTGTAAGGTAAATTAAGGGGGCAGCCATGATTGTAAATTCCAAAAAAATCGACCTGATATGAGTTATACGTGCTGAAAGGCAGACGCGCTAGATCGGTCTAAAATGGGCTAAGGGCGCATTCAGCCAATTTGAAAGTCAGTAACTCGATTACAAAACTTATTTTTTTAGAGCTGAATAATAACCGTTTTCTCTTTACAAAATCAGCTGCAAATTTGACAAGTTGGCATTTTGTCAAATTTGAATATTTAAGTAAATTCTTCGATTAATAACTACATAATTGTTCACTGAAAGGAAATCAATTTGAAATTTCTGTTCCCGATGAATCAGTTTGTCACAGTCTTGATTACCGCAAATCATATATTTTGGGAGTACGTTACTTTGACTTTTTTTTTAACAGTTTCAACTTTTCTTGTCTCTTTTTTTGTTTTTGACTATAATAAACTTTTTATTAATTTCTAGTAAATAAATTCTTCTTGTGGTTTAAACGCGCGCGCACTGCTTCGGCAAACCTTACAGCACTGTACGCATATAACTGTCATGCAGCATATATGCATACTATTTCTCCTAAGTTTACATACTTTATTTATTAATAAATTAATTGTTGTAAAGTTTATAAATGAGTTAATTTATTTAAATATTTATTTTATTGATTTAATTGTCAAATATGTTTTAACACAAACAGCTGTTGTCGCAGTGTTATATTTTTAGTGTTAAAAAATGCTGCATAACGCTGTCAAGTTATATAGTTGCGAAAATAGCTATAAAATACGACATTATGATTTTAAAATACATATTAAAACAAACTTTACTGTAATAAAAAATTTTTAAATTTAGTTTAAAATAAATAATTTAAATTGTTGAAAAAAATATAAATTAAATAAATTTAAAATTTCGCAACACTATGCGCATTTATCCGTTTACAGCACTGCGCCTTTAGTAATATTATTTCGCTTAAATCAAACAAAAACTTGTTAGTTAATCAAATGCATTAAAATATTGTCGATAAACATATTTTTTAATTAAATCTTACTTTATTTTTGTAAATAAATACAACAATTTTCATTTAAATAAAAAAAAGACTTTTTACATTTGAATGCGCGCGCTATATTTAGTTGCAATATTGTGCAACACTATTTGTCTGTTGACGCGGCTCCACGTAGTCGTATTTGACAGGTGAAAGTTGCCGACTTTATTCGTCTGCCTTCGTCGTTTTGTTGCTTTACGTTGCTTCACTCTATCAGTTTCACTCTGTCGCATCGGTTGTGCTGCGTGCGTGTCGCTGCAGCTTTATATATTTTTTAAACGAAATAAATAAATTAAAAACAAAAGAAAAATGAAGAATTATATGTTAATTTTATTGCTGGTGCTGCCGACAATTATCTGCACATTTAACGCACGTAAGTTTACCAAATTATTGCAAGAATTTAATACATTTCCATTGCAATCGGCCTATTTGCTATCTCGTTCGCACTTTTGTCTTAGTACTAGCGCCGCTATTGCTGCTGCGACGAAAATGACGACGACGTGGCACTGGCCGCCAATTGTGTCTGCCTGCCTTCAAGTGCAACCACAAAAAATAATGCATAAATAAACATTTTAAATAATATTTAAAATATTTATTTATAGTTTTGTGCATAAAACTTAATACGCTGCGCTGCGAAAGTATTTATTTTATTCAAAATGTTAAGGCTTTCGCCACCGTTGCACAAAATGCTGCTGCATTTTGTTAATCAAAATTAATAGCTAAAACATTTCAATTTCTTTCTATTTATTACTTGATTGAGTAGCTACACTGCTACACTTACTGGCCCATATAAAATTCCGATTGCAATACCTTAAATTTGTATTTCCCCAACAGAATTTCAATTAATCTTCCTTATTTTTGGATTTATTTCAACAGCCAAACTATCTGCCTTTGCCGCCGAAGCTGTAGAGGATGATGTCATTGATGCTGATACTGAGGATGGTGCCGTCACTGGTGAAGATGCTGAAACTGATGAAGACAGCGACAGTTCATCGACAACGTCACCCTATGCCGATACATATCTACTCTTCACGAAACCGCTGTACACCGCAGGACAACAATTGGATTTACCCGGTGGCAAGCCAGTTGAATTCTTGATTGGTTTCACCAATAAGGGTCAGGAAGAATTTGTCATTGAAACGGTTGAAGCCTCATTCCGTTATCCAATGGATTTCAATTATTTCATTCAAAACTTCTCAGCGGTTGCATACAATCGTGAAGTTAAGCCTGGTCTAGAGTCAACCGTTTCATATTCATTCTTGCCATCGGATCAATTTGCTGGACGTCCATTCGGTTTGAATATTGCGCTCAGCTATCGCGATGCTAATGGCATACAATACAATGAGGCTGTCTTCAATGAAACTGTGCTCATTTCGGAAGTCGATGAAGGTTTAGATGGTGAAACATTCTTCTTGTATGTCTTGCTTGCTGGTATTGTTGTGCTGCTATTGGTTATTGGACAACAGTATCTGTTGGGTTCATCGGGCAAGAGAAAGCGTGCTTCCTCGAAGAAGACTATCGAAACTGGTACTGCCAATGATAGCACCATTGATTACGATTGGGTGCCACAGGAAACGTTGCGTGCGCTGCGTAAGTAAAAAAACAAAAAAATTACTTTACACCAAAATATATATCAAATTTTTTTGTTTGTAATTATAGAAAAATCACCACCAAAATCAAAAACACCAAAAACTTCACCAAAGCCCGGTAAACAGGCAAGCCCAAAAGTTGGTCAAAGCCCTAAACAGCGAAAAGTAAAACGTTCTGCTGGCGATGATTAAATGCAGCAATTACAAGCAAGACTGCCAATAACTAATTATGCGCTTACGTTATGCGCCATCACCTCAGTTGGATGCTTCTCTGCATTAAGCTGCATCCAAACACACACACACACATAAATATACGCGACGACATAAACACACAATCAATCAAACAAACAAACAAACAAAAACACACATAAAAGCATAATTTATTTTATGCTTTTAATTTGTTTTTTCTTTTTTTTTAAGTTTAAAGTTTGTTTAGTTTTATAATTTAAAACAATTGCTAAAATTTTTGAATTTTTGAAACGTGTCGGTTCTCTTTCGTTCATTTATTAATTTTTATACTCCACGTTCCACGCGCTCAGCGCTACGGCGTCGTGCTTTATATTTTGTCTTCGTTTCTGGAAGACGCTTAGGCACAGGCGCCTGTAGGCTTTACGTTTCGCTTAAATTCTTACTCCAGATTTTTTTCTCTTTTTTTTTCTTTGCAGAAATTTTCAAAAGTTGTAGGCATAAACTTAACTTTATAAAATACTCTTTTTTTTTTTTTTTATTAAACTCCATTTTAGTAATTTAACATTTTTTTTTTAATAGTGAAATCCTATAAATTGTTTTGCTTTTAAGCGAAATATTGAGAAACTTATGTTGTAAGCCAAAAGTTTGTAAACTTATTGAAACTAATGTAATAAAAAAAAAAAAAATTCTAAACGATAATTATTTGTATTTTTTTTTTATTAATTTAAATTTTAAAGTTTACAGAATTTCGCTTTGATTTGTTATAAAATTCGATTTCAATTAATAATCTTAGATTCTCTACAATCTCTCCACGTCACTGTATAATTTCGGCATATTTCTGTCGCTCAGTTTTAAAGTTATCAAACGTTGAAATGTCCAAAGGCATGGGTCTATATCGAATACATTTTAAAAATGTGTAAACATTATAGTGTCTGCTAATCTTCCATAAAAAAGCCCTTTATGCCCCTTTTCTTTTTAAAAAAGATGTAAAGAGTCTAAAAGTCTAATAAAAATGTTGTTAACTTAAGCAAATAAAGAGGTAAAATGCTATTTGAGTGCCAACATATCAAACTTCAGCCCTATCCCAGCTTCCCTCCGTCGAAGGTCAATTTTCGCTCATGGCCAGAATTAGTTAAAAGGCCATACGAGCATAAATACACACACACACCCACACATGCATAAGTATTTTTCTATGTGGCAAAAAAAAATGTTTGTCCTGACTGATTGGAAACTAGTTTTGAATTGTCGTTTAAGAACACGGATAAATCAGACTAAATTGGGAGACGCTGAAAAACTTTCACTTATAGCATCATAACTTAGTTAGCATATAAAATGTCACTAACATTTTATTTGTTGTTCGAAAGATCTAAGTTTCTTTTCTCAAAAACAGTTTAAAAATTAAAAATCGGCTCGTAATTAACTGAGTTATAGCCACAAGTAAAAAAAAAAAAGAGGGGAACAAATCAGTGTTTTTTTTTTTTTTTTTTACCAAAAAACGCCTTTATAAACGTTGTTGATCTGGACAATGTCGTTAATTTTACGCAATTCATGCAATATGCAAATATATAAGCATAGTATGCAAAGTCTAATGGTCAGCTAAATGATTTTGACCACAAAGTGAACATATACAAAACTTGACCCTTTTGTATGTATTTTATTTGTGAACTTTTCGTTTGTATATTTTACCAATTTACAAATCATATACATATAACATTAAACAGTATATTTAATGAATAATACAAAAAATTTTAAACTATATCCTTTTTTTAAATTTAACGAATATTTTCAGTTCATTTTTAAAGAAGGGGAAGCACCGGTTTTTTTGTAAAACATTTTTTTGTTGCCTATTTTGTTGCGCCGTTAACAAATCTCAAAAAAAAAAAAAAAATTACTGAAACCTTGTTGCAGTTTGCAGAGGATATGGGCACAATAAGCACTATGGGTACAATCTTTGGAAGGTCACACGTCGTATTAAACGGCAAACCTTTCTCGCTTAGACGGATCGACATGGTGTCGATCAGATGGAAAGATTGCGGAATGTTCTTGAAACGGTGTCGTATCAGGAAGTTGAATTGCATTTGTGGTTTAATCGAAGCCAAAGCCAACAAAAAAGATACACAAATCGTCAAATTAATTTGATTAAGGAGCACATAGCGATGAAGTTTTGTATAAATTTAAAATAAATATGCGTGTATTTGGGTCGCTATTTAAATTTTCGAATAATTTAGAAGCATGGAATAAAAAAAAAAATTTTCTATATATTCCATTGACTCTTTAAATTAATAATTTAAAAATATTAGATATATTGTTCGCCATCACTGTATGAGATATTTTAGTTGTAATTTAAATAGAAAAACCGTCAGCCTATAAGTATGCAAGTTTTCAAACTAATTTCGTTTTCCAGCCTGAAAGTATGCAATTTTTGATGTGAAACATCTTTATTTTCGGGCAACGATAGCAGGTAACTTTAATTTAAGCAGCAAAACAAAACAAAAGAAAGTCAAAAAAAGCAAAAAAAAAAAAAAAAAAAAAAAAACAAAAAAAACCAGTCAGTAGCTGCAACAGTTTGTCTGCAGTGCAAACTTTAAGCCAAAAATTGGAAAAAGATACCAAATTCGTAGTTTAATATCCCATTATACCCGAGAATTTTGAAGTTCTTTTTCGATACCGCTCATTTTTATAAATAGTATGCTGTGGGTCCCTCTTCATATTTCATCACCTTCTTGGTTTTTTTTTCATGTTTTTCGCAAAATGTTTTCATCTTTTTTTTACACTCATTTGTTGCGGACATCAAAAATTTGATTTTTTTTTTTGTATAAAAATTTGTTGCATACTTTTGGCCATTCGAAAATGTTCAG
The DNA here is from genome assembly GCA_018903435.1 of Leucophenga varia. Lineage (NCBI taxonomy): Eukaryota > Metazoa > Arthropoda > Insecta > Diptera > Drosophilidae > Leucophenga > Leucophenga varia. The sequence goes on along the minus strand of JAEIFJ010003018.1, from coordinate 636,319 downwards.
CTTGAACAGCTTTTTTTTTCACGCCAGTAGTTCTGGAACCCTTATTTCTAATACTTTTTATTAAAAAATGTCGATTGAAACAGACAGACGGACATGGCTAGATCGATGCGTCTCATCGGGCTGATCAAGAATATATATATTTTATGGGGTCTACGACATCCTCCTTCACCCTATGTGTGGCGGGTTTAAAAATGTTACTAAACAGACCCATGCTTCTGTTTAAATTTCGCGCGCAAAATTTACATTAAAGAAAATTGACTTGGTCCGCATATAGACTTCGAACTCCCCTACCGATTAATTTCAAGCAGCTAAAGCACATTACTGGCTAATGTGATTTTCAATTTCATTCAGTTTCACATTTGACCACTTTCATGCCATTCACTTCACTTTGCATTGACACTCGAGTACATTCTAAGTGGCACTGAAGTTGTTGTTGTCGTTGTAATTGAATCAGTTATCCAACCTTCTTGTATCCTTGCTGCCTGCCTGCCTGCCACCCGACGCTGCTAATAATAACAACTTGTTGTACTTTATGTCCAATTGTTGAATCGTGTGCAACCGAACCGAAGCTGACGAAATGTTCTTGACGAAATGTTGTGCACTTTTGGGGCGGAGTGGCATGTTCCGAATGCGTTCAGGGGCAGTTATAATATTTATGTATGATATGTGAACATGTATGTACATACATATGTATGTGTGTGTGTGTCTGTGTTTCATATTGAATACATTAGAGGTCAATGTTAGCAATGCGCTACATCAAGGTCGTCGTGTATATCGCAACATATAAAAAAAAAAAGTAAAATGATCGCTAAAAACCCTAAAATTATGCAACAAATTTTTAATGTTTTTATAAATGTTTTTTTTTTTACGTATAAGCTGATAGAGTTCATAAGTTGGCAATGCGCTACATCAAGGTTGTCGTGCATAACGGAGCATATAAAAAGAAAAAAATAAATAAAAAAAAAAAGGAAATGATCAATTTTTCGCAAAAAAAAAAAAAAAACACCTAAAATTATGCAACAAATTTTTATTGTATCTTTTAAATATTTTTTTTTTTACATAAAAACTGTACTGCTTAAGCTAAAAATAAAATCGTAAACGTTTTAAAGGTAAAAAGTTTTGAAATGAAAACTTCAGAATTGGCATATTAAAAAAAAAAAAAAAATGTACGTACAGCACGCTCGATTCGGTATTATTCGGCAGGCATCGGTATATGTGTGTGTGTGTGTGTGAAGTTTGCAAGGATATTTGATATTGTATGGCATTGAGTTGAATTGTAATGAAACATTACTTAACGCGCAAGCAAGCGAGTGAGTGAGTAAGCAGTGCGAGTGAGTGAGTTAGTAGCAAAAGAACGCGTACCAGGATATATACACACACACAAACATAAATAAACACACACACACACACAAAACAGAGCTTTTTAAGTGAAACACGAATAGCGGTAATGAAACAAAGCGAATGAATGAATGAAACGAAAGGATGTTGTGTTGTGTTGTGTTGCTTTGCTTTGCGAAGGCACGAAATGAAACGAACCGAAAATACTACAATAATTGCAACAACAACAATAATAATAATAATACTACTACTACGACGATGTAAACATAAACTTGTTCCATTTATACAAAAATTTACATACACTTCACAAGTTTTGAAAGAAGAATTAAAATTTTACATAAAAAAAGTCGAAAAACCCGAAAAGATTTTCGTTCAAAATTGATTTAGGTTCTAAATGAAAATTAATGCACAGGCAGACGGACGGACGGACGAACGTGCTTACAAAATATGGTTTTTTTCTGCACTTAAAAGTAAATCATTTGAAAATGAAAAATTTTCGTAAAGTATTTTTATTGATTTTGTTTTTTGGAACATGTCCGATATGTATACAAGATATCCAAAATGTTTATTTAAATTTAATCAAAAATAAATTTCAATTCTAAACAGAAACATTTTGTAGCTGTCAGTGAAATCTCTTTTCTTTTTTGCGTTGGTTTCAAATCGCTCAAAACAAAATCTCTCAAAATTCCGCACCGACAGAAAAATCTCTAGAGATTTTGAATATCACAAAATATTTATTGTAACAATAAAATTTAAAATTTAAACACTTTTTATACAATTTAAATATATATTTTTTGTGGATTTATTTATTGTGTGTGTAGGGTATAATATAAATAGTAGCAACAACAAAATTAACCAAAGAAACGAAGTAACGAAAAAAAGAAAAAACACAGAAAAAAAGAAAACACTTATCAAACGCGCATAAATCTTGCGCTCAAAAAAGGTGGGCAATATTTGTAAATGGGCATAGAATTGAATATGGGTTTTTGGGAGCGGGTAGCGGTGGGGCGATCTGCTGTGGCTGCTTTAGAGGTGTACAGCATACACACACACACAAACACACATACACACACACACATGTATATATGTACGCATTAAGTGAGCAACATTGTGCTTGCTGTTGCTGCTGTTCGCTGATTACTCTCAGCTCGTTTGTGTTATCGTATCCTTGTAGTTCTTTGCATTCGTTTTCGTTTTTTTGTTGTTGTTGTTGTTGTTGTTGCTGCTGCTATTATCCTCGGCTGCTGTTCGCTACTTCGTTTCTTCGTTCGTTTTGTTAATAACGGTCCATTCAGCTGTGCTTCTGCCTAAAATATACAGTGCGTTCCAAAAAAAAAAAAGTTATACTCGATCAAAAAAAAAATATATTTAAAAAAATATATTCTTTTCTTTGAGTGTTGTTATTTGAGTTTTAGCAGAAAGCTGCGTAGCTGCGAGAAGTAAGAACGATTGTACTTAATTTAAAATCATCGTAATTCAAGACCGAATTTTCCTATTGGTTCTCGTATAATGAACAATGTGCTTGTATTGAGAAGAATCATGCTTAAAGCTGGCTTTGAAACATTAAATTGTGGAATGAGTTGAAAAACTATTTAATTTAAATTCGTTCTTGATATAAATATACAGTTCGTTCTTCATTTAAGTACAATTCTGTCTTGAATCATGTACAATACGTTCGTGACAATAACAAATTGTTTTTGATATAAGTACAAATCGTTCGTAAGATAAGTTCAATTCGTTCTTGATATAAACTCAATTTTTTCTTGATGTATGCTCAATTCGTTCTTAATATAAGTTCAATTTGTTCCTGATGTAAGTTTAATATTTGATATTAGTATGAGTAAGATATAAGTAAAACTAGTTCTTGATATAAGTACAAATCGTTCCTAAGTTAAAAAGCAATTCGTTCTCGATATAAGTTCAAATGGTTCTTAGTGTTTGTTCAATTTGTTCTTAATGTATGCTCACCTCGTCCTTTATATAAGCTTAGTTCAATTTGTTTTTAATTTAATTTGTTCTTCATATGAGCTAAATTCGTTCTGGAACTGGTTCTTAATATAAGTACAATTTGTTCTTAAAATATCTTCTGTGTAAAACATTTCATACTTGTAAATTTCAAATGATCAGAGTAGCTTTACCTAAAATGTCTTTTTTATTTAGGAATTTATATGTTCTGTAAGAATCTAAGTAAAAACTATTTAATTTGTCAACACATCACTACTCATTTAAAGTATATTTTTATACGCTTTCAAGAAATAGTTTGAAACTGAGAACGCAAAAGAATTATACCCAGATTATGTTTAATATTTTGCGTAGAATTGGTCTAAAACGTTGGCATAGGTTTGTGTTGTCTTTTTTTTTTTAGAAAAACTTTGAAAAAAATTCTCTTTTTTGCCCACAGCAACACATTCGATGATGACATACAATCCGCAGCTAAACGTCGACGCTTACAAAATGCTGGCAATGCTGCAGTCGATGACAACGTATTGTACCAAACGTTGGCAACGCCCAGCAACTGTAACGATATTGTGGAACGCGTTAGAAACATTATGAAATGCATTGTGTGTCTAGAGCTACCGAATAATATAAAACAGTGTCACTGGGGTCATGTCATGTGTAGTGATTGTTATTTTCGTATTTTAGCGGATGCTAAATTACGCCGTACAGACGCGCTATGTCCGAGTTGTCGTCGACAAATTACCTTAGACAATATCACACACAATCTGCCGCTGCAACAGGCTATATGCGAAATGACAATCACCTGCAATGAATGCGAACAGGAAGTGGATTATAATTTATTGTCAAAACATCAGCAGCAACAATGTCCACAACGTACAACAAGTTGTAAGTTTGCATTTATGGGTTGCCAATGGCAAGGCGCTTGCATTGAGTACAGCGCACATGTGGCGAGCTGTGAATTTCCGCATAAGAATGCTCTGGAAATATTGTCAGAAATTGAGTCTAAAGAGGCTAAAGTAAAACATGAATTAAAAAATTGGCGTAACTTATACAAAACGCTACGTTCTGTCTATGCATATCGGCAAGAAGTTGTACTAACTTTTCGCTTCTACAAGCAAATGGCAACATTTTGTTCTAAACGCTTTAAAGTTGCTGGCATTGTTTGGAAATTACGCATACGTTTGGATGGCGGCAGGCTTAGTGTAATACGTGCAGCGGAACGTACGCTGAGCTATAATCTGATTGCAATTCAAAATTTGCAAACAACACCACCACTGGTGTTGTACTTTTACATGACGCAAGCTGCTACGGAATTCTTCGATATAAAAACACACATTTTCAAGCATACCTTCGCCGAAAACCGTGCAGTTAGTGGTTATAAAAAAATAAGTTTGAACAATTTTGGAGATATTAATCAAATATTGGCACAGAAGTCCATTAAGATATGTTTTTGGATGTTTATGCAATAAGCATTGAACTTATTCGATTTAATAATGATTTAAAAATAGGAAAATAATGCTGTAAGGAAAAAAAGGTTCGTAAGAACTTATAAAAACATGAAAAACATAGTCAAAAGCTTTAAAAAAATAAATTGTCTCAAATGTAACCTAACTTAAACCGGCAATTGAAAGCAACAGTTCAGTTAGCAGCGATTTTGTGTATCACTCTTTGCGAACCTGTTCATTTTTCAGTGATTGGTGCTTTTATCACTCTTCGCGAATGGTTCATATTCGCTTCAACACCGAAACTGTACAAATTCGTTGGTACATTTGCCAGTCACTTGATTCGTCAAAATGTGCAATTCACTGAATGCGTTGTCTATTGAACCGATTGAATGGTGAAAGCGCAATTGCAAAAAAATATTGATAGAAACCAAAGTGAAGTGTAATATTTTTTTGTAGCGAAACAGTTCAGTTAGCAGCGATTTTGTGTATCAATCTTCGCGAACAGTGAAACTGTTTAGTAATCGCTGATTGTTTTTCGCAAACTGCGATTTTGTTACTGTTTGCAGTCACTGTGATTTTCAAATCACAGTCGCTAATCACACTATGGGCTTTCTGCACCACTCTGAGTTTATTAATCAAATTTTTATACCCGCCACACATAGTGTGAAGGGTATTATCGGAGTTTGAAATTTGTAACGTATTAAAGGAGGCATCGGGGACCCCATAAAATAATATATATATTATTGATCAGCTCGACGAGACGAATCGATTTTGCCATGTTTGCGGTCTTCCGTCTGTCAATGCGTTTGGAAAGTTTTAAAGATATGACCTGAAAATTTAAACTTAAGCTTTTTGTGCTCCTAGGCAGTTTATATGTCAGAACCAAGGTGCCACGCCCATTTGTATACATACAAACTTTTTTTTTAATTTTTTAAATTGACTGCAAATTAATTAAAAATACTTCTCTCCAATATAAAAAAAGGTTAAAAAAATGAAAGAGGTTCTTGAACATGAAATTAATAGTTTTTGGAACTTGTTTAAAAAAAAGGATGAAGTTTTTGGAATATTAAAAAAAAATTTAAGGTTTTGGAATTTTTTGTTGTAAAATTTCGTATGAATTTATTTTATGCTAATAATTCTGAGACGCACTTTAAAAACGTGTACGTGTAAATGTTTGCTTTATATGTGTTCTTATTTACAACAGTATTGGTACGTTTTTGATTGTGTGTGTGTGTGCTGTGTGTGTGCGCTGTTGCTTCAACGCTTCAAATCCATTCGCTTAAACACAGACAAAAATTCATTCGTTTACAAACGCTCATTGGGCTCGGTCAAAATCGTCGAAATAATCATTGTCGTCGTCACCGCCATCGTTCGTGGTTGTTGTTGCCGTCGTCGTCGTTGTCGTCGTTATCGTCGTTATTTTCGTCGTCGTCTTCGTTCTTGTCGTTTGCCGTTATTGTAGTTATCTCGCGCCATTTGCAAATCGCAAAACGTTTTCACTTTCGCTTTCGTCCTTGTTGTGATTTTGCGGATATTTTTCAAATTGAAACACACACAAACACACACACACAACATTAATTTTGTTTGTTTGTGCGTATTTTTGTACGACGTACGCGAAAATTATTTTAAAAAAAAATTTTTTTGTAACGGTCGTTTTGGAGTTATCTCGGCGTTATCTCCAATTTTGTTGTTTATTTTTTTTTTTTTTTTTTTTTTGGAAAAAAAAAAACTTGTTCTTTTTTTTGAAGTGAAAGAAAATTTCGAAAAGAAATATTTCGAAAATTTTAGAAACAATTATTACACATCTTACTGAAAATATCGAAATAAAATAAAATATTTAATTTCAAAAAAAAACTGTTTTCAATTCTGTTACGCTTTGGAAACATTCGAAATATTTCGAAGTGGTAAGTTAAAAAAATGAAATTTCAATTTTTTTTAAATCAAATTTTTTTTTTTTTTTAGCGATTTGAAGTGCATTTTTAGCAAAGTTAAATTGATTTTCGAAAAAGTTTTTGCGTTTACACGACGACATACACCGTTGTTATTTTGTGCATTATTAATGCGTTTTAAAGTTTTAGTTTGTTTCCGGTTTTGGTGCTGTTTCTGGTTCCGGTTATGTTGTTGCTGTTGTTTTTGTTGTTGTGGTTATAGTTTGTGCATGCCAAAAAGAGGTGCGGTTTATTCAATTTTCTTTTTTTTAAAACATTTTCGATTAAAAATGAAAAAAAAATAGAAAAGTTATAAACTTTGCTGTGTTTCGTGCCATTTAAGTGGATTTTATTAATTTGTAAAACATAACGAAAGTTTTTTTTTTTTTTTTTTTTTTGGATTCTGGATTCATTTTTTTACGCATTTGTAAAGATATCGCATAAAAAGCTTTTTAAATTTGAAGCATAAATAATGGCTTTAATGTTTTTTTTCCCTCACTTTTGATTACTTTGTCTCCACCGAACCTTTTGCCAGATAGATTTTTTTTAACTGTTATATTTTTAATAGTAAAGCTATGAAAATAAAATACTCGGAGTGTGTGTATTGAGTATCTCGAGGCATTAATCGAAATTTAGACAATTCATTAAAAAAATATTAAATAAAAAAAAGTAAAAATTATGAAAGAAAACGAAGTTGCCTGTTAATGCTTTTTGTCAATTTTTCTAAAACTAATTGCGAATTATAATTAGTTTTAAGTTTTTATATATATTATATACAGCCATGTTCCCGCAGCGTTTTAGCAAGAGAAATGAAAAGAAGATATTATCGAATATTTTTTTTTTTTTTTTATCGAATACTTAAAAATACTTTTGTTTCATTCTGTGAGGATAATAGATTTTATCTTTGTACTTTTTTATATGTCTGCTTCCGAGTTCAAATTTTAGCCGATATCAGCTATTGTTATGTATAATTCAAAGAAACGTTTTGGAAATGAAACATAGCTTTTGCATTTCCTGGAACACGATCAAACGATTTTCAAACAAACGCAAATTGATTTTGATGTTATGAAAAGTAAATGCAAAATATTACGCCAAAAAGCTAATGGCGCATTTCCAAAAAATTTTTGTTAAATCCTTTTTTGCAACCTAAATTATCAGAGGTTTTAAACAGAGTTGAAAGGTTTCATTTTTCGTTTAAATTTTTTGTATAGAAATGAAAAATATTTTAAAAAAATTGGCTTTCAGTATTTATACCAAATTTACTTACACCAAAACTCTGAGGTTTCGGTGACACTCCTTCATCATGAGTAGTAAATAATTATTTACTACTCATGATGAAAAATTTATTAAGCAGATAAGCAATTTTATCGAAGCAACAACAATTTGCGACCTTTAAGTTTGTTAGCAGTTTTTGTCATGTATAATAGGAAACGTTTTGGAAATGGAACATTACTTTTGAGTGTGCCGAAATCGTACGAATTTAGTCAAATCGTAAATCGCTAATTACTTATGGAGATAACTCAAAAAGTGAAGAGCACTACAATATTGTGAGTTTTGCTTTGGACAATTTTGTTAGCATCCATTTTTATGTCAATTCATAATCGCAATAGCAAAAATTTTACGATTTACTTTTCAAATCGCAAATTTTAGTGCTCCGGCAATCGCAAAATATTTACGATTTTAAATCGGCAGCGTTTAAGTAAGTGAAATGAAAAGTAAATGCAGCCGTTTGCCATTTTTCCACATGAAACGTTTCGAGAAAGAAACATAGCTTTTGCGATTGACGAAGCACAAATAATTTGAAATCGTACGAATTTACTAAATCGTAAATTGGTAAATTTTTGCGATTAAGGGAACATGGCTGTTCAACTTTTTATACCCGTTACACAAAGTGTAAACGGGTATATTCAGTTTGTCCGAAAGTTTGCAACGCATTGAAGGAGACATCGGAGACCCCATAAAGTATATATATATTTGTTGATCAGCTCGATGAGACGAATCGATTTAGCCATGTCCGTCTGTCTGTCTGTTGCGATGAGTGTTACTCGAAAAGTTTTAAAGATATTGACCTGAAATTCGAAACTTAAGCTTTTGTGCTCCTAGTTAGTTTGTATGCCAGAACCAAGGTGCCACGCCCATTTTCAGATATAGCCCCCATACAAACTTACCACTTTTTTCGATTTTTTGTATGAAAATACGTATTATTTATGAATATATTTAATCCAAATAGGGTAAGAACACTTTTTATGTCATCCAATGTCAAATCTAAGGCGCCACGCCCATTTTTATGTATAGCCTCCATACAAACTAACCGCCCATTTTCGAGTTTTTATATGAAAACATTTACTATTTCTGAATGAATTCAATTAAATTTGGTAAAATCAATTCCAATGTCCACCTAAGTGAACACTTTCGATATGGTAAGGATCGGGCAAATATAACATAAAGCCTCCATACAAATTTGACCAAATTCATCGTGAAATTTAATCTAAGCACCTGGTGAACATATAAACTATTAAAAGTGTTGTGTAACGGGTATTTCAGTTTCGGTTCCACCGAAGTTAACGTTTTTCCTTGTTTTTATATAGTTTTCGAGCAGCAAGTAAACTTGTTTATATTTTGAACTACATCTTCAGTTTGCCTAAAAACCTTTTATTCAAAAAAGACAGCAATCAGGTAAATACAATTATGCGATACCCTACACACAGACTAAAAATTTGTTATAAAATGTGAAAACGTTTGCTGGCCCATTCTCTCTTTCACTACAAAACTACTTTCCTTATTAAAATGCAGACAGAGAGAGACGGACGGACATTGTTAGAAAAGTTAAAAAAAAAATACTTAAATATAAAATCTTCATATATAGACTTACTTAAGCTTACTTAAGTATATAAATATGTAATTTTATACACATAAATCTATCTGTCTTCCTTTCTATCAGTCAGTCAGTCAGTCAGTCGGTTTGTCAGTTGTTCTACAATTTTTTACCTAAGGCAAAATGTTTGTTGGCTTAAAACAATGAATGTCTCATCATGTTTCAATGGTTGTGCTTTGGTCAGCAAGGATAATATACAACAACACAGATACATAAAGTATCTAATGGCGCACCTATGGAGAAAAAAAAAAAACAGAGTACATAATTTTTAACTGTCCGCAATATAAGCTCATTTTTCATATGCTTATTTGCTCATTACTGTCATTGCAAATCTTTTTTTCCTTTTTTTTTTTTTTTTTTTTTTTTTTTTTTGTCATTTAATTATAATTTCATTTTTTCTGACAACTCACTTGGGTCACTTGGCGAAAAGCAAAAGTTACAGCATTGGGAACATGCTTGAAGTATTAGTTTCACACACACACACGCACACACACAGAGACAAATGGTGCACACTCGCATAACTCATTTTTGAGATTGCATACATTTCATAAATTTATTAGCAACCAATTGCGAATATTTCAAATATGCTACTTCCCTGGAGATACACAGCACATACCACAACAGAGAAAAATAAAAATGAAAAGCAAAAGCAAAAAAAAAAAAAAAAAGGGAATAAATTAGTTTTTATTTAGCATAGTTTTTATGCACTTTGCCACTTCGATAATTTTTTTATTTTTATTTTCTAAAAACCAACATTTTGCCATTTACGATTTGAATAGATTCGTTCGATTCGTTCGAAATTGTTTGTGTTCCGGGAAACGTTAAATTGATGTTTCATTTTCAAAACGTTTCTTTGCATTGTATATGAGAAAAACTGTTATCGGTTACAAATTAAAATGTTATCGGTCTAACCAAATCGCAAATTGTTATTAATTTTCAAATGTATACGAATCTGCAGTCAGAGTGTCAAAGTTAGTTCTAACCGCAAAAAAAAAAAAGAATTATGTGGTACACACCCACTCTAAAAATTTCATGACTTGTGCGGTGTACCAGGGTACTCATTTATAATATATTTTGGGTCGTTGCATCCGAATTTGAAGTCAGAACTCAAAAATTTCAAAAAATTAAAAAAGAGCAATAATTTTCAATTTTCGGTTTTGTGCAATGAACCGGGTTTGTGAATCCTAATGTTTTTTTGCGTCTCTGGATCCACATCTGAATTGTTGGTTTGCGTCTTTATTATTACCTCAAATAACTGAACTTTTTGGAAAAAATTTCACCAAAATGCTTATACTTATATACAGACGGATTCAAGTAGTTGTAACTAGGTGTTCACGCCCCGGAACTGGGAACGAACATATATAAATATTTCAGGCTCGTTATGACTACTGCTGTGACTAAAGCCATGCATCTTCTCAAATCCTTTCTCTGAAAATCAACAAATCGCAAATATACAACTGATTATCGCAAATTTATTATGTAAAGGCAAAAATCATTTATGCCATGGACTACTTTTAGGCACTTTCTGGTTTTTAAACTATCGTTTACAAAACTTGAACCAGTTCCAACGCGAAATATTATACATGCCATTGATAAGTATTTGAATTTATAGATTTTCGGCTCTATTCCATTTCCTTGCATCTGCTGGGGCTTACATTTAAATATACTAAAAAATACCAGTTTTTTTTTTGATTACAGCGTACCCAAAATATTTTGACATCGCTGCAAACAGTTTTTTTTTCACTTTTTTTCACATCTTTCAATTTTAATATTGGCATTCATACAAATTGATTCGTTGAGTGCCTGCCGCCTCATACACATGCCCAAGTAATAATTATTTTTGTTTGCGTTCAACTCATTTTGGACTCATTTTACCTTTTTTTTTTTGGCTTTGTATGCAAGTAAAATGAGATAAGACGCGTTTTGCATTACGCTTCCGTTTTGTATACATTTGCCTTGTTTTATCCTTTTATTAATAATAAAGCAGAAAAACAATAAACACTCAGCCAAGCAGCAAAGCGAACAACATTGTACATGTATCCATTCAGTTGATTAAGTTGAGATGTATTTTTTTTTTTATTCTAAAATCTGAATTAGTTGCTGCTTTCGAGTTGCTAAACAGCTAAGTTAGCCCTCGTCTGTTTTTTTTTAACTTCTGCTGCATACATTTCGGCGCTGCTTTTAAAACAACAATTTTTTACATACTTCAGTGTACAACTTATCAACACTTGCGTTTAGACACTTTAAAAAAAAAAAAATTTATAAGGACGCAAAACAAAAGAAACTTTTAATACACTTTTTTCCAGAAAATGCAGCGTGGCTTTTCGATAATGTACTGCGAAAAGCCACTTGCTGCTTTTTGTGTTTTTTTACTGTCGTAGATTGCTCGTTAACAACTGTGCATGAAAGAAAAACGAGAGTAAAAGCATGACAAAAGTGGCTTTTGGCAGTACATTATCGAAAAGCCATGCTGTAGTTTTGCTGCATTCGTTACTTTTCTTTGCCATATATAGAGTATCTAGTAGTCGTATACACACACACACACACACTACAAGAATTTTCTTATTTTATATTGTATTTTATTTTTAGCCATGTACACACACACACACACTTGTATCTGTGTAAGATTTTGAAAACTTCTGCACTGCTGATTTACTAAAGCAAAGAATGCGACTCGAAGTGAAAAAAAAAAAAATAAATAAAACGAATTTATTGTGCGGCATTCAAAAGGAAAAAAAATAAATACTTGTTTTATATACCCTTCAAAAAAAAAAAGATACTTAAACTAAAATTAATCCATTAATTTCACATTTGTGCGTGTTTTATGAGATACTTTTTTTTGTATTATTATAATGATTTCCATTAAGTTCGTCTCCTAATTTTAATTTTTAATATTTAAACCATTTACAGCGCATTTTGTAGTCGAACAAACTTCGTTCGATTCGATACAAGAATGAAAAAAAGAAAAGAAGACGTGAAAGATTCATGAAAAGTAAAAAAAAATAAATAAAGTCTGTTAGTGTTGCCAAATTGTAAGCTGTTGCTGCTGACCACTTTTCAGACACTACATAACATAAGAGTCTAAATAAAAATACTCTCTATTTCTACTTAATACTAAAGTATCTACTTGAAGTCGTTGTATGTGTATGTGTGTGTGTATCTACAAGTGTGCAGCATACTTTTCGATGCTCAAATAAAACACAACTTTAGATAGCAGCTTTGGTGTTTGGTTATGCATTCAATCGTACGCTTGAGCGTTCATTTTGATGATTTCCTTTTCGTTTTTTTATTTTTTTTTTTTTTAAATGAAACTAGTCAAGTTGCACTTTAGTTTTATTTTAAATTTAAGTATCACATATAAAAAAAAAATTTAATTCATTAGCAAATATTTTATGATAATTGCAAAAGAGTTTAAAAAAAAAAAACCATTTATATTAAAATTAATAATCACAATAAGCTCATTTACGCTGGCTTTGTATGGGAGGTATATGATATAGTGTTTTGATCTTAAATAAAATTATATGCTAGATGTTGCTTGATATGAGAAGAGTTTTTACCAAGTTTAAAGTAAATAGCTTTATAAATAATTTATTTTAAAAAAAAAAACTTAAAAATGGGCCTTGGATTTGTTGGGGGTCCAGACCAACAAGTGGGCGGGGCACACTGATTTTAAAACTCAAACTTCCTTGATTCAAGAAAAACTTAAGTTTCGATTTTCAGCGCAATACCTTTGAAAAAGAGGAACTAACTTGTAGCTACAGTCAAACAGACGGAAAAATAGACAGACGGACAAATGCAATTTTCTCGAAATGGAACAAAAAGGAACAAAAAGTGTTAGCCACTTATTCATTAACATATTTTGGTCAATCACTTTTCATTTATAACTTTTTGCATGGCAGTGCCCAACAAAAGTGCTGTTCCACGAAACACAATTACATTTTTTAAGGTCGTTTTAAAAATACACATGGACAGAACACTTAACAATTGGGCATCATTTTAATAATTTTTATGGCACCCTCCTTTTTCTGTGTGTGTGTGTTTTTTTTTTTTTTTTTGCAATTTATATAATAATATGCATTGGCATTGATAGCACCGCGAGCTATATTTGTTTTCATGACAGAAGCTAATTTTCAAGTATTTATATCTTCGTATGTGTGTGATGGATTTAATTAGATTGGCATGTACATATATATTAATTGTTATTGACGACTAACTGAATTGATTAGTTTAAGTATGCAATTTAATATATTTAACAGATTAATTTAATACGATTTAGATTCAAAACAAAGCTTATACATTCATACAAATCAAACTTAAACAGAATGTATTGTACATATTAAAAGAGCGAATAAAAGCTGTTAGGAAATTAAGAACGCCAGTGCTTCATTTAGGAACTGTAATAAAGCTTGCCGTTTGTTCAGATTTCCATACAACAAATTTGTAGATTTTAAAATCTTGAATTATTTAGAAAATGACTATCGACGAGCGAATGACCTACGACACTAGGCACGCGTACAAATGGGAGGGACAGTGCATTCGTATAAACGATGCTACACGACCGGTAAGCGAACGACTTATGTACGCGACCGTTGATTGCACGACCTAAGTACAAAGAATGTGTTCTTGATTTAAGAACGATTTTTTTTAAATTTAAGAACGAATGTTTTTGATTTAAAAAAAACGAATATTCTTGAATAAAAAACTTTCGATCTTTTTCGCTTAAAGTACGCAGCAACGGACAGACAGACGGACAATCGAACATGACTAGAACGACGCTTTTCTGTCAACATTTTTACTTAAAAAATTTATTTTATGTTTTTTCGATCAATCGCAGTATGCGCTTCAGTTGAATAATTTAATCAAAGTTAGCATCGAATTTGAAAGCACTTCGAAAAGTTTTCAAATCTACACTTTTTCTCATTCACCTAATTTTGCTTATCGAGAATAGAACTAATAATTTTTATTCTGTTGAAAAATCTCTTGAAAAATATGCTGAAGATGCGTAAACAACGCGCTAAGAAGTCTAAAAGCCGGTATATCGTCTCGATGTGTCAACCCAAACTCCTTTACTAGTTCGTTGCGAAATGATTGAGATAATGGAGGATGAGATAAAGGAGGAGCAGGAAAGAAGAAGGAAGAGGAGGAGAGGAGGAAGGAAGGGGGAAGGAGGTGGGAAAGAAGGAGGAGGGAAAGGACGGAGAAGGAGGAAAGGACGGAAAGGAGGAAAAATGGGGAAGGAGAGTAAAAGTAGAAGAAGAAGAAGAAGGAAGAACCACAACCACAATCCGTGTAACGTTGAAGGTTGTCGAGTGTTACAATCATTATTGAGCTTCGTTACATTTCAATAAAGTTTATATTTTGTCAATGTTAATTCGAATGTTTATAAATTCGTTTTATATATAAAATGGTATGTATCGATGGTGTCCTTTATATTCTTAATGGAACTTCACTGCGATCAAAATATGTACAAAGACTTTCTGGACCAATTCGTCTGCCGGGTTAGGCCATATACCACATCGGTGCTGGTCTGTATATGTGATTCCAATATTAGGGCCGCCTTACTAAATTTAATTCCTCTATCAATGTCGCGGTGAATATTCTCTTCTCTAAAGTATCTTAGCCGCAACTTGTACCTCTCCGCAACAGTGATCAGTCCAGCCCAGTGAAGTGTGCTTGCCAATGTCAGTGCCATCGTGAAACTTTAAATCATTACCAATTCTAAAGATATTTTTGAAGTATCATACTCTCGAATACACATTAATGCTGGTTTATCTGATGTTCTCATGATGTACGCTAGTGATGGCAAAAATATTTATTTTTGAGAGTCGCAGTGTGATTAGCGATCGACACTTAAAAGTCGCAGTGATAAAATCACAGTTCTCGAAAAAACAATCAGCGATTACTGAACGAGTTCACTGTTCGCGAAGAGTGACACAAAATCATCGATAACTGAACTGTTTCGCTACACCAACACAAAAAGAAACAATTGTGTCTTGGTTGCATTCTTTGCAATTGCCGGTTTAAATTAATAATTTTTTTGAACGACAGTTTGGGAAGAAACATTTGCAATCTGCCGTTTCTCTATGTTTTCTATTCATATTTTTTAATAGACTACGCTTTTAGAATTCACATTTTGAATCAAGTGACTGGCAAAAGTACCAACAAATTTAAACAGGTTTGGTGTTCAAGGGAATATGAACGATTCGCGAAGAGTGATAAAAGCACCAATCACTGATAAATGAAAAATTTCACTGTTCGCGAAGAGCGATACACAAAATCGCCGATAACTGAACATATTGACGAACAAAGTCACAAATCACAATTTGATTTTTTAATCACTGTGATAAAACCTTGTACGTTAAAACTTTTTTTAATCACTGTGATAAAATCACTTATACCATAAGACTTTAAACCAGGTTTATACAGTGCCACAAGCTTCTACTATAATTTTAAAACGTACTGGGACATTTCGCACGGAAGGTATTTCGTGTATATTTGTAAATAAACTAACACATTCGTGTATAAAAGCAGCGAACTTCATTTCATTTCTATTCTATTTTATTGTTTATTTTATGTTTTTTTTTTGTTTTTCTGTAAAAGCTGATATAAATGAATCGTTGACAAGACAACCTGTTGTTCTTTGTTTGTACAAATATTGTAGTTGAAAGGAAATCAGCTTAAAGCGTCCATGAAAGCTGGTCAAGAACAATGAAAAATATGTATTGAATGTATAAATGAATGTAAGTAAGGCAATATGGAATGTCAGAAAGACAGAGAGACAAATAAATAATAATAAAAATAATAATAAGCAGTAACGATAAAAAGATAAATACAAAACGATTGATTCATGACAGATAATTTTTCAAAGAGATACAAAAGAAAAGAACACAAAGACACATGATAGACAGACAGACAGACAGACAGACGGACAATCTTTCATATTAAATGCAGCTTAATTGCTTCTTAATAATTTACTCAGTTTCATACGTTTAGTTCTAATTAAATCTTTAAATTCCATTCGACTAAAGTAAATTATTGTATCAATATTTTCCAAAATGCAATATAATTTACAAATATTTTAAACAATGCCAATAATTAAATCGATTAAATAGTTAAGTGGCCATTATACTCGTATGTGTATAATAGTATTTACATATATGATTGAGGTTTTGAAACTAATTAAATGCTTTGTTATTGTTGTTTGAATACAAAAAACATCAAACGTTTATTTTCAGAAATTTCACAGTAATTTATACAAAATCAAAGACAAAACAATTAATTAATATTCATAAGGAATAAACTAATACAGTGGGCCAAAGCTGCAGAGTTTACTTTTTACAGTTCATAAACTGTGCTAAATAGCTAACAAGGACTAACACGGCTAATATCGCACAATGCAGCGGACGTCACCACTACTGAGAATTTTTTTTATATAAACTTAGCACTAAGCAAGGCAGAGATAGCGTGAGAAGGAGAACGATATAGTTTCTATTCTCTTTTTTTTTTTTTATTTATAAGTTTTATTTTCTATTTGAAATAGTAAAACTTTACTAAAAAAACTAAATTTTTTTATTTAAAACAGCTATGCCATCTGCAAGATTTACTAAATTTTTAATAAATATTTTTACCAATAAAGAATTTTTCTTTAAAAAAAAAAAAATTGCATCAAAAATTAGTATTACACTTATTATTTTGTCGATAATTGTATGTAAATTTTAATGAGAGACAGTACATATGTACGAGTATATATATGTGCATGTAAGTATGTAAATATTAATATAGTGCGTAGCAGATATGTAATGAAATCACGAAATCGAGCGGTAGAAGTTAATAAGCTTATTATCTTCAATGTAAATCGGCTTCAATATTTGCAAAATTCAAAGTAGTACACACTCTTACCATCTCTATCTATCTATCTCTCTCTCTCTCTCTGTATATCAAGTGTAAGAAGGTTGTACACAGTGAAAAAAAATAAAGTATTTGTATTTATATCAAGCACATTTGTGGTTTATACGTTAGATAGTTGTTCTCGTATCAAGAACATTAGTTCTCATATCAATCACATTCTATTCTTATATCAAGAACATTCGTGCTCATATCAAGCACATTCATTCTCATATCAAGTACAATTATTCCAATAACAAGAACATTTGCGCTCACATCAGTGACATTAGTTCACATATCAAGAACATTAGTTCTTATATCAAGAACATTCATTCTCTTATTTAGAATATTTGTTTTCATATCAAAATCAACTATTATTTCCATTTCAAAACATTCATTGTCATATCAAGCACATTCAATCTCATATCAAGAACATTCGTGCTCTTATCAAGCACATTCATTCTCATATCAAGAACATTCGGCTCATATCAAGCACATTCAAAATCAAGAACATTCCTCCTATCAAGCACATTCATTCTCATGTCAAGAACATTCGTGCTCATATCAAGCACATTCATTCTCATATCAAGAACATTTGTGCACATATCAAGCACATTCATTCTTATATCAAGAACATTCGTGCTCATATCAAGCACATTCATTCTCATATCAAGTACAATTATTCCAATAACAAGAACATTTGCGCTCACATCAGTGACATTAGTTCACATATCAAGAACATTAGTTCTTATATCAAGAACATTCATTCTCTTATTTAGAATATTTGTTTTCATATCAAAATCAACTATTATTTCCATTTCAAAAACATTCATTGTCATATCAAGCACATTCAATCTCATATCAAGAACATTCGTGCTCTTATCAAGCACATTCATTCTCATATCAAGAACATTCGTGCTCATATCAAGCACATTCAATCTCATATCAAGAACATTCGTGCTCTTATCAAGCACATTCATTCTCATGTCAAGAACATTCGTGCTCATATCAAGCACATTCATTCTCATATCAAGAACATTTGTGCACATATCAAGCACATTCATTCTTATATCAAGAACATTCGTGCTCATATCAAGTACATTCATTCTCATATCAAGAACATTCGTGCATTTAATTTTAAGCACATTCATTCTCATATCAAGAACATTTATTCTCATTACACAATTTGTTTATAATAAATGAAATAACTAATGCAACAAGAGTAAATTTGTGAGAGCGCATATTTTGCATATTTTGCATTTAAAAGAACCAAAACAGTTCTAGATCAAGTACAGTTGTGCTTAATAAGCTAACAGCGTTTTTCTCTCTCTGTGTGCTGTTGTGGTATGCTACTGTAATTTATGTTGCAAGTAGCGTTCATAATTGCCACGCACAAAGACTGATAGACAGACACACAGCATACATACGAGTATATGTGAAATTATAAAGTCACATTGAGAAATGCCGAAAACCGAAAATGTCGTCAACGATATCCTTTTCATCCTTGTAGTTTTCATTGTCGTTCATCTGTCGTTCACGTTGTAGTCGTCGTCGACGTCGTCAACATCGTCGACATACTCAACGACAGCGTTGTCGTAAACAGCTGAATTCATGAAATTGTATGAAATTCTGTGCACCACATGGCGTATGAGTGATATGCTTAAATTGCCCTTGGCAGAGCACTACATTTACTACCTTATAAGTACATATGTATGTATGTTTGTATGTATATAAATCTATTTAAATACATATATACATACATATGTATGGTATGTGTGATATGCTAGTGCATGGTATGTACTTAAAATTTTTGCCAGTTTTAATAATATTGCTTGTGGTTGTTCTTGTTGTTGTTAGTTCTGGTTGATTGTTGGCAATTGATTGCTTTGACTCATTTCGGATTTTCCCTTTTTGCCTTAACTCATTTACTCAATTGATTTCGTCTGTTATTGTTTGTATGTGGCTTTTGTTGTTGTTGTTGTTTATAATTGAATATTTTTTTAGAATATTTTAATCTATTTCAAATTTAAGATCGGAAATCTTAAGTTAAGTGTACAATAATTTATTTAGTTTTATGCAAAATTCGATTTATTGCAATTGAAAACCACTTCTGAGCAAGCTTAGTGATGGGAATAGCTCTCAATAAATATATCGATAACGATTTCCAAAAAAAAAGATGTCGATAACATAAATATATCGGAACTAAACTTTTTCTTTAATAAAGAATTAAGAGGTAGAACCGAAGCTCAAATACCTGTCATACAAAACGTTCAACGCTTATATCATCAGTGACGTAGAAAGTATTACGTAAAGGTGAGGTTCCAGTCATAGACACCATGTTAAGGTTTCATAGAAGAAGCGAATGTATCAAATTTTCAGCTAAAAATGTTGATATTCTTGAAAAAAAACGGAAAGTGGGTGAAATTCGATCGTAAAAATATTCAAATAAAAAATATGGATTGTCATAAGATTTATTTTTATCAAATATAAATTAGCTGCCTTACCCCCTTAATAAATTAATTTTGCGATTTACGATTGAAAAAATTCGCACACTTCCAAATTGATTATGCTTCGGCAAAAGCGAAAGTTATGTTTCATCTCCAAAACGTTTCTTTGCATTGAACATGACAAATACTGCTATCGGTAATCGGTTTAATAAAATGGGAAATTGTTGTTGCTTTGACTAAATTTTCTGCATTTTAGGATTGAGTAGAAAATAACTGTTTAAAATTTGAATAATAATGCAATAATATTAAAAAGTACAAAGATGAACTCTACAAATATCACAAAATGAAATACAAATATTTTTATATAATCGAGAGTATATTTTTTTGTATAATATTATGCATTTTCTTTTCAATTAACTTACTGAAACACTGACGATTTAAAATCGAAATGATTTTGCAATTGTCGGAGTACCAAAATTTACGATTTGAAAAGTAAATCGCGAGATTTCTGCGTTTTGCCATTACATGGAAGCATGGCTGTAGTTATCATTAAAAGTAAATATTTTCTCATATAAAAATGGGGAAAATGGGGAAGTAAAATTAATTGTGAGCTATGCCAAAAATGAAAGTAGTGCTCTGATTTCAACATATAAATAGCCTAGGGCTGAGAAAAGCTTCGAATGTCTCGTATTTCAGGTCAATAATTTATAAATTGAGGAAAACTAAGCATAACTTTAGATAGACAGACAAGACCGTCATATCTAGCTGCGCTGATCAAGAATATATAAACTTTTAGGTTCTCTCTATGTGCCTTGGTATCAAAAAAAAAAATATCGATAAGATATCGATATGATCTCCCAGCCCTAACGTAACATACCATGATCTTAAAAATTGATTGTGGGTTCTTACTTGAGAGGAGTACATTTTTTTTGGCTTAGAAAAACTTGTGATTCATCTAGATTCGGACAAATTATCTCGAAATTAATTCGACAAAATATAAACATTGTTATAGATGATTACATAACATTATTCGGTAACAAAGTCAAAGACAAATTTAATTACAAAAAATATTAAAAATATAGTAAAGCTAAACCTACAATATATAGACATGTACATACACGTATATAGGTAACTATAACCATATTACAAAATTTTTTTTGTAAATTTCGCTTTGAACTTTGCAAGCTTTAAAATGTCAATGTGTGTGTGTATTCGTAGTGTACGTTCATTCAAACATGTGTCAAGTTTGCCAATGAAAAATAAAGTTAACCATAAATTGCAACAACTTCTCTAGCAAATTGGTTTAAAAACAGTTGAAAAGAACACTTCACTGTATTTAGGTTGATATGTGCGTTGGCTAACTGGTTCCGGAATAAACACAACAAAAACAACAACAACAACAACAATAATACAAAAACATAGATGTACGCATTTCCGTTTGAAACATATGCAAGCGTATATTGTATAGGCGAATGAACGATAAAAGATAAAAGTATACATATGCTAGAGATGGTAAAATATCGATAATTTATCTGCCAACGCTTGCAAGAGCTTTCAAGCACAACTTGAAGTCACATCAACCCACATGGCAATGAACGAATATGGCAGCGATAAAGTATTCTAGAGATGTTAAAATATGTAGTTTTCCAACGCTTCAAAGTTGAAATGAATACCTAAAGGCACATCAACCATACTACTTGGCGATGAACGAATATGGCAGCTAAAAGTATACATGTGCTAGAGATGGTAAAATATCGATAATTTTTCTGCCAACGCTTCAAGAGTTGTCAAGAACACCTTGAAGGCACTCAACCGACTACTTGGCGATGAACGAATATGGCAGCTTAGATAAAAGTATACATATGCTAGAGATGGTAAAATATCGATAATTTTTCTGCCAACGCTTGCAAGAGTTGAATAGAATACCTTGAAGGCACATCAACCGTACTACTTGGCGAATAAACGAATATGGCAGCTTAGATAAAAGTATACATATGCTAGAGATGGTAAAATATCGATAGTTTTTCTTCCAACGCTTGCAAGAGTTGAAATGAATACCTTGAAGGCACATCAACTGTACTACTTGTCGAATGAACGAATATGGCAGCTTAGATAAAAGTAAACAATTGTTAGAGATGGTAAAATATCGATAGTTTTCTTCCAACGCTTCCAAGAGTTGAAAAGAATACCTTGAAGGCACATCAACCGTACTACTTGGCGAATGAACGAATATGGCAGCTTAGATAAAAGTAAACATTTGCTAGAGATGGTAAAATATCGATAATTTTTCTGCCAACGCTTGCAAGAGTTGTCAAAAACACCTTTAAGGCACATCAACCGTACTACTTGGCGAGTGAACGAATATGGCAGCTTAGATAAAAGTATACATATGCTAGAGATGGTAAAATATCGATAATTTTTCTGCCAACGCTTTGAAGAGTTGTCAAGAACATCTTGTAGGCACATCAACCGTACTACTTGGCAATAAAGAATATGGCAGCTTAGATAGTAGTAAACATTTGCTAGAGATGGTAAAATATCGATAATTTTCCTGCGAACGCTTGCAAGAGTTGACAAGAATACCTTTAAGGCACATCAACCGTACTACTTGGTGTGGCTGATGCCTTGCCGTGCAGTGTTAAAATTTAAGTCAAGACACAGGGACACTTTCTAACGCAGAAACCGTTTGCTACATGAAAGATAATGCAAAAAAAAATATATATTAGAAAAATCTTTAATAATATAAAATAAGCTACAAAATCTTCTATCAAAATCAAAAACTAACGATAACTAAAACTATCGTTAGTTTACCATCTCTATTATTTATATTCGTATGAAGTAAGAAAGAAAGGAAAAAAAAAAACAACATCAAAAAGTGAAAGGTGAAAACCATTTGATGCAAAATGCCAGCCAGCCAGCCACTGTAACACAATAACCTCAATGTGTATTTTGTATCCTGTTCATGTCACTGCTTCTTTATGAAAATTGGACAACAATAGCATTAACCCATTATTGACAGTTTTTGGTTTCACTGATTGCTATTGCCATTGCCATTGCTCTTGCTGCAACTACAGCTACAGCAACAGCAACACAATACATTTCTAATAAAATTTTCTTTTGCAAGAGGAGAAATGAAAAAAAAAAAAAAAAAAGTAAGTAAATATAACAAGACTAAAAATTAAGTTGAACACAATTCAATATCCTTCTTCAATTCTCTTGTATAATAATCAAACTTTGGTTTTTGTGACTGTCTGTCTGTCGGTCTGTCTACGCACATTTATTATTCCAAAACGAATACAATATGCACATACGTATGAAGTGTCATTTTGTATCTTTTTTTTTTTTTTTTGTATCTTATTTGAGAATTTTATTATTGTGAAAAAACAATGTGTGACCAAATTCTAATTGTAATTGGGATGCACTAACTTTGTATGAACTACGAACTTTGTAAGCCAATAAAATGCATTTTGATTATTAGAAAACATTTTTTTTTTTTACTAATTTGCTAAATGTATCTTATGGATACAAAAAAAAAAAAAAGAATGAGATGTGCAGATTAAAGAGTATCTCTAAATGGAATACACCTGTGTGTATGCTTTAATTTAATTATTAAATGGCATGCATAAATTTTCTTTTTATTAATTCTTTGCATATAAATCAAAGTGAAATTTTTTTGTATTATTTCCTTAGCGCCATAACCATCAAACCAATAAATCCACTATTTCCCAGCAATTGTATCATATAGCCGCGACCTTCATAATAGCTATCGATAAATGCAGCACCATAGATAATTATACACGCTTGTGCCGCCATTAAATTGTATAAATTATTTGTTTCTTTTGCTGCTAAAAAATATAGCGAAATAATATTACCGAGCAGCGTTAAATCTTTAAATGAGTCAATTGTTGCTGTTGTTGCGTTTGTATTCTCAAATTCATAAAAACGTGTAATTAAATCGATTATTAAGGGAATTAGAAAAATGCCATGTAATAGCGCCAATCTCTCATTTCCTTCAGTCTTTAGATATAATTGTATATTAATCAATGGCAGCGGCAGATTGTTCATGATGCAACTTGTTGTTTTATTCTGGCGATTGCATTCATTATTTTTCGTTGCGGTTGTTGTTGTTGTTTTTGCTGTGGACAGCGCACACCATATGCCCGCAAGACTGTGTATTAAACCAAGTATAGCTGTTGTATAACAATATGGATGATATAACGGATACACCTTATATAAGGCATAACCAGATGAAACAAGCAGCAAACAGTTGCATAGTATTTCCATATTTGTTGTTTTTGTATTTGACTCTCTTGTTTCTTAACATCAAATGCTAGGCCATTGGTTTAACGGTTTTACAGACCGATATTTATTTATCGATCTGTAGAAAGCCAAGTTTTTACTGTACTATAAAAAACCATAGCGAAAGAGTTTTGCTTTTTTTTTTTTTTTTGTTAATTTAGAAATTAATTTAGAAAAAAATTTTTTTTTTTACAAATATTTTTAATTATTTGACAAAATTTTAATTATTGAAATATTTTTTACAGATAACTCAATAAATGCAATCTTATATATAAAATTCTATTGTCACAATGTTTGTAATAAAACAACTCCGAAACGGCTTGACCAATTCTTATGAAATTTTTTTGTGTGTATTCAGTAGGTCTGAGAATAGGAATAGGGAGTGGCTCCCATATAGAATCGATCATAAATTCATCGAAAATTTGCGAAACAACTCAACTGATTTCAATAAAATTTTGTACATGCGTATTTTTAAGTCCAACTTAAAGGACAGGATGTGTCATTTTAGAATAAATGAGAGGTGGGTGTGGCCTCCATAAATAAAATAAAATTCGGCTGAAAAGTTGAAAAAGTGGGAGGTGGGCGGTGTTCCTCGTAAAAGCGATCCAAACAAAATATACAAATAATAGCGAATTTCGGTATACATACATGTTACTACACCGAGAAAGTGTTATCCATTGGAAAAATGTGCTATGGGCGTGGCACAATATAAACGAAGCAAAAAACAAATTTATCATATTTTTGCAAATAATTAAACTAGACAAGTAAAATTCGGTATGTGTACATAATCCGAGAAATGCCGGGTAGTTCAGCTAGTAATGATATATTATCGCTCTTCGCGAACAGCGAAATTTTCATTTATCAGTGATTGGTGCTTTTATCATTATTCGCGAATCGTTTCATATTCGCTTGAACATCAAACCTGTACAAATTCGATGATACATTTGCCAGTCACTTGATTCATTAAAACGTGCAATTCACTGAAAGCGTGGTCTATTGAAACGATTAAATGGTGAAAGCGCAATTGCAAAAAAAAAAAATATGAATAGAAAACGTAGTGAAAAAAAAAAACGGCAGATTGCAAAATGTTTTTTCCCAAACTGTCATTCAAAACAAGAATTATTAATTTAAACCGACAATTGCAAAGAAAGCAACCAAGAACACAATTGTTTCTTTTTGTGTTGGTGTAGCGAAACAGTTCAGTTATCGGTGATTTTGTGTATCACTCTTCGCGAACAGTGAACTCCTTCAGTAATCGCTGATTTTTTTTTCGAGAACTGTGATTTAATCACTGACTTTTAAGTGTCGATCGCTAATCACACTGCGACTCAAAAATAAATATTTTTGCCATCACTAGCGTAAACCATGAGAACATCAGATAAACCAGCATTAAGTATGATACTTCAATAATATCTTTAGAATTGGTAATGATTTAAAGTTTCACGATGGCACTGACATTGGCAAGCACACTTCACTGGGCTGAAGTGATCAACTGCATTGAACGGGGAGGTAGGTACAAGTTGCGGCTAAGATACTTTAGAGAAGAGAATATTCACAGCGACATTGAAGAGAATTAAATTTAGTAAGGCAGCCCTAATATTGGAATTCACACAAGACCAACCAGCATCGTTGTGGTATATGGCCTAACCCGGCAGACGAATTGCTCCAGAAAGTCTTTGTACATATTTTGATCGCAGTGAAGTTCCATTAAGAATATAAAGGACACCATCGATACATACCATTCTATATAAAAAAAGAATATATATAACAAGCAAAGACATTCGAATTAAAATTGACAAAATATAAACTTTATTAAAATGTAACAAAGCTCATTAATGATTGTAACACTCGAGAACCTGCAACCTTACACGGATTGTGGTTGTGGTTCTTCTTCTTCTTCTACTTTTACTCTCCTTCCCCATTTTCCTCCTTTCCGCCCTCCTCCTTTCCGTCCTTTCTCTTCTCCTTCTTTCCTACCTCCTTCTTTACCACCTCCTTTCCCACCTCCTTCTTTCCCTCCTCCTCTTCCTTCTCCTGCTCCTCCTTTATCTCATACTCCATTATCTCAAACATTTCGCAACGAACTAGTAAAGGAGTTTGGGTTGACACATCGAGACGATATACCGGCTTTTTGGTCTTCTTAGCGCGTTGTTCACGCACCTTCGGCATATTTTTTCAAGAGAATTTATATAAAAATTTTCAATAAAAAATAAAATTATTAGTTCTTTTCTCGAAAAGCAAAATTAGGTGAATGAGAAAAAGTGTAGATTTGAAAACTTTTCGAAGTGCTTTCAAATTCAATGCTAACTTTGATTAAATTATTCAACAGAAGCGCACACTGCGATTGATCGAGAAAAAAAAACATAAAATAAATTTGTTAAGTAAAAATGTTGACAGAAAAGCGTCGTTCTAGTTGTTCGATTGTCCGTCCGTCTGTCTGTTGCTGCGTACTTTAAGCGAAAAAGATCGAAAGTTTTTTGTTCAAGAATATTCGTTTTTAAATCAAAAACATTCGTTCTTAAATTAAAAAAAATCGTTCTTAAATCAAGAACACATTCCATGTACATAGGTCGTGCAATCAACGGTCGCGTACAAAAGTCGTTCGCTCATCGGTCGTGTTGCATCGTTTATACGAATGCACTGTCCCTCCCATTTGTACGCGTGCCTAGTGTCGTAAGTCATTCGCTCGTTGATAGTCATTTTCTAAATAATTGAAGATTTTAAAATCTACAAATTTGCTGTATGGAAATCTGAACAAGCGGCAAGCTTTATGTTTCATTTCCAACACGTTTCTTTGCATTGTACATATATGCTATCGGTTACAAATTAAAAGGTTAACGGTCTAACCAAATGGCAAATATCATCGCAAAAATTTTTTTTTTTTTGAGAAATAATTTTGGAAATAGCCTCAGAGAAATTACTCTCATTGCAGCTCTAATTAATTAAATATTTTTTTTTTTAAGTAAACAAGGAAGGAAAAAATCGCTGTATGCTCATCTCTAAGATGTTCCCTGTTGTAAAGAATGAAATTGTAGTTTTTTCTATTTAAATTTTCTTTTGGAAAAACTTTATAAAATGAAAATCTTTACAAAAACAATTAAAAATTACAAATATTAGTGACGAGGAAATCGTTCAGGAAGTTGTTGAGGAGTACTCTGCTAACCAATTATTATCGGAGGAAGATGACAACATCTGCAAAAAAAAAAAAAAAAAAAAATTAAGCAAAACTTTGCTGTTTAGTTCAGAAAAAAAATCGTTTGAAATCTCATACATATGGAGGACGTCTTAGGCGGCGTTCGCGTCTCTTAGCTGTAATTTTTTGGTGCTCTGAATGATGTTGTTGTTGTTTGTGTTTGTTACTCATAGCAGCAACAGCATTAGTGTCCTTCTGTCTACATAGTACGGCGGGTTGGTGTTCTTCACTTGAAAATTCGTTTGAAAACGACTAGCAACAGTTTGCTCCTGTTTCGATTTATCTTTTTCTTGACTTGAATCACAGTCTTTACTGCAATCATTTGTCTCTTTTGCCCTGTACAGCATTTGATATCCGACAAAACGTTTTTCCAAGCGATTAAATATTTTTGTAGCCGGAGCATCATAAGATGTACTTGAATCGTAATCTGAATGCAAATAAAAGTCTATAATTAAGTTTAAAAAAGAAATTTGAAAAACTTACCACTTCTGCTGATTGATAATTGTTTTTCAATATCGTAATCGGTCGGTTTTGGCAAAAGAATCGCAGTAGATGGCGTTTGTGCAGAGTTACCGCCGCAAAGTCGTTGTTGTGGCTGTACTGTATTGGCACTTTCCAGACTACGGCTACTACCAACGTAATTACGATGTTTAATATTTTTTATTTTTTGGCTTTATTCCGCCATCAACCCCAACGACGCCACCGCCACAGCAGCCTCTCCCATTTGCTGACTTCTTTTTCGATTGCCTTTTTCGTTTTTTACTTTTGACTGTAGATGGCGTTGGCGGCGTTGCCGTTGGCGGTTTAGTTTGTAGCTTTTTGTTGTTTTCCACTATGAAACGCTCAACGTAAATACGACAACAAATAAATATAAATAGCATTGTTAGTATGATCAGCGCCAGTCCATACATGCATATAAGCATAGTTTCGATGACAGTCCAAGTGGATACAATTTCTTCTAAGTCGTATAGCTGCTGCTGCTGTTGTGGTTTTGGTTTTGTGTTTTCTGTGGCAACATTTACTTTTTTCTTTGTACGTTGCAACTTTGCATAGATACGCAATATACCGCCTAAGCCCGGATAGAATACATCATCATCGTACAGATGCAATTCCAAATGCTGCAATAGCCACAATTGAAAGCGTTCATTGAATGCATCCATAGGCAGGCCACACAATGCGTAACAGCGTGCTACGATTTTATAATATTTCAGTAAAATATTACTTGAAGCGTTTGAACGTAAATTATAGATGCGTCGTTGTCGTCGCTTGAATGGCAGCACAATGTTTGTCAAGCTGCCGTCATGCAACTCTAATTGTGGCAGCGCTACTAACAATTCATGCGTTTTTGATTTCGTTAAATCAAGCAGCTGACAGGCATCGTTTGGCTGATAATCGCTTTCGGACAACAACAACAACGAACTTTGCAACTTTACGCTGATGCGTAATTTCTCGAGCAGCTCATGCGATGGCAGACGCCAGCCATTGCCGGCTGTGTTCAGTGCACGACGACAATTGCGCAGTAGCAGCATTAAACGCTCAACTGCGCATGCGCTCAGTTGGCCGGCGTAAAAGGAAAGTTGTGCCACCGGCAAGACACGATGTCGTATATAGCCGCCAAGTACATCGTTGTATGAACGCACTGAACGGATATAAATATCCGGATTGCGTATTTGGCGTAACATTTGTCCAATGCTATCGAAATATGTCATCAGCATGTTAACCATGTCATCGTTTAACAGGTGTGCCGGATATGTTTTCGGTATTAAAAACTGCAAGCAAAAAATGGTACAATGTTGAACTTAGCGACTTAATATGTACTATGTACTACTGTTGGCAAAAAAAATCATTTTCGGTGATTTTTTCACAGTGATTTTTTCACAGTGATTTTATCACAGCGATTTCTCACAGTGATTCATTCACAGTGATTTAAAAAGTAGTGATTTGCAATTTTCTTGTTTCTCAGTGAACATGTTTAGTTAACTTCAATTTTGTGTATCGTTTTTCGCGAACAGTGAACCTATTCATTAATCGCTGAATGTGTTTTTCGCGAACTGCGATTTAATCACTGCTCGCAGTCACTGTGATTTTACTCTTTTTGCCAACACTACTCTATGTACCTCAAAATCTTTTCTTGTTTGTAGCAGCAAAAGATCATCTGAAGTGAAACACTTGCGCCACGGTTCAAATAGATTTGTGCCCACAAAAACATCGGTACGCGCAAAGCAATGTGGTTGTCGGCGTCTTAGGCGTGCTGCTGTTGCATGATTGCTGCTTGTTATGGCTTTAGCGCGTAGCAGTGCAGCTTTGAAATTAGACTCGATGTCATCATTTTGCAGCAAGAACATTTCTTTATCGCCGCCGCTCACAAGTTGCAATAAAAATGTTAGGAAATATAAAAAAATATATTGCATGTTCAGGAAAAACAAAACAAACAAAAGAAATGAATAAAATATATAATTATCTCGGATTGTATGTATGTGTTCGACGGCAAAAACTTTTTTTTTTTTTGCAAATATTTTATTTATTTGTAATAATTTAAGAAAAAGTCAGTGCCTACTTATATATCAGAAAGTGTCACGTTGAAATTATAAAAGGTGATATCAAGCAGAACATTGGTACCTTGCGCTGCAATCGTATGCGACTGAATGAGTGAGATGAATGACTCATTTTTTATTCAATCTTGCGAACGCGAGCAGATAGAGTTTTGTTTATTTTTATTGCTGGCATTGGTACAAAATATTTTGAGAGAGAAAGAGCGCTTCGTATCACCTAGTGCAATGGCAACATGAGATGGTGTATTCGTATTCTGTCTATTGCCATTTTGCATACACTCTCTCGCAGCACAAAGTGGTTTTCCTTATTGCTGTCAAAAGAATCACTTTTGGTAATTTTTTAATAGTGATTTAAAAATCGCAATGCCGCGCTGCTACTGAAAGTAGTGATTTGCGATTTTCTTGTTAATCGGTGATTTTGTATATCGCTCAGTGAACTCGTTCAGTAATCGCTGATTGTTTTTTTTCGAGAACTGTGATTTTATCACTGATTTTCGAGTGTCGGTCGCTAATCACACTGCGACTCAAAAATAAATATTTTTACCATCACTAGTGTAAACCATGAGAACATCAGATAAACAAGCATTAAATATGATACTTCAAAAATATCTTTAGAATTGGTAATGATTTAAAAAATTCAGGATTGCACTGACATTGGCAAGCACACTTCACTGGGCTGAAGTGATCAACTGCTTTGAACGGGGAGGTAGGTACAAGTTGCGACTAAGATACTTTAGAGAAGAGAATATTCACCGCGACATTGAAGAGAATTAAATTTAGACCGCCCCAATAAGGCAGCGCTATTATTTTAATCCAGCAACAACACCCAACCAGAGCACCGTTGTGGTAATATGGCCTAACCCGGCAGACGAATTGGTCCAGAAAGTATTTGTACATATTTTGATCGCAGTGAAGTTCCATTAAGAATATAAAGGACACCATCGATACATACCATTCTATAAAATAAGAGAATGTGTATAACAAGCAAAGACATTCGAATTAACATTGACAAAATATAAACTTTATTGAAATGTAACGAAGCTCATTAATGATTGTAACACTCGAGAACCTGCAATCTTACACGGATTGTGGTTGTGGTTCTTCTTCTTCTTCTACTTTTACTCTCCTTCCCCATTTTCCTCTTTTCCGCCCTCCTCCTTTCCGTCCTTTCCCTTCTCCTTCTTTCCCACCTCCTTCCTTCCCTCCACCTCTTTCTTCCTTCTCCTGCTCCTCCTTTATCTCATCCTCCATTATCTCAATCATTTCGCAACGAACTAGTAAAGGAGTTTGGGTTGACACATCGAGACGATGTTTACGCCCCTTCGGCATATTTTTCAAGACAATTTATATACAAATTTTCAATAAAAAATAAAATTATTAGTTCTTTTCTCGATAAGCAAAATTAGGTGAATGAGAAAAAGTGTAGATTTGAAAACTTTTCGAAGTGCTTTCAAATTCAATGCTAACTTTGATTAAATTATTCAACTGAAGCGCATACTGCGATTGATCGAGAAAAAAAAATATAGAATAAATTTTTTAAGTAAAAATGTTGACAGAAAAGCGTCGTTCTAGTCATATTCGATTATCCGTCTGTCTGTTTGTTGCTGCGTACTTTAAGCGAAAAAGATCGAAAGTTTTTTATTCAAGAATATTCGTTTTTTAAATCAAAAAAATTCGTTCTTAATTCAAGAACACATTCCATGTACATAGGTCGTGCAATCAACGGTCGCGTACAAAAGTCGTTCGCTTACCGGTCGTGTAGCATCGTTTATACGAATGCACTGTCCCTCCCATTTGTACGCGTGCCTAGTGTCGTAGGTCATTCGCTCGTCGATAGTCATTTTCTAAATAATTGAAGATTTTAAAATCTACAAATTTGCTGTATGGAAATCTGAACAAGCGGCAAGCTTTATTACAGTTCTTAAATGAAGCACTGGCGTTCTTAATTTCCTTACAGTTTTTTTTCGCTCTTTAATATGTACAATAAATTATGTTTAAGTTTGATTTGTATGAATGTATAAGCTTTGTTTTGAATCTAAATCGTATTAAATTAATCTGTTAAATATATTAAATTGCATACTTAAACTAATCAATTCAGTTAGTCGTCAATAACAATTAATATATATGTACATGCCAATCTAATTAAATCCATCACACACATACAAAGATATAAATACTTGAAAATTAGCTTCTGTCATGAAAACAAATATAGCTCGCGGTGCTATCAATGCCAATACATATTATTATATAATTGCAGAAAAAAAAAGAAAACACACAGAAAAAAAGAGGCTGTCACAAAAATTATCAAACCATGCACACTATTCATAGCATTCACACTATGGTGCACCTATTCACATCATTTATTCTATTCAAATTAATCAAACCATTCACTGTACTCTCAATCTTTACACTGCTCACACTATTCACATCATTCATAAATTATCACACCATTCACACTCAATCAAATCATTCACACTATACTCAAAATTTGCCATTCACAGTATTCAAACTTTAAGAAAACCTAAATACCAAGTTTAACGAGCGAATAATAGTCTCTAATATTAGAAATATATGTGACCCATTAATATTTACTTATACAAAGAATGTACAAAGGGCAAATTAAATAGTACATTTGCTATGCTTTATGGACATGCATAGTGTGTGATAAGTACCCATAATCAGTGTAATCACTCACTCACTTTTTAATAAAACGATTATTCACATTAAAAGGCATTTAAATCGAATGGAAAAATGAGAAATAAAAATGATTTTTAAATAAAATTCGAAAAAAAAAACAGAAATTCTATTGACAGCCTACAACGTCTCGTGTGATTACAAATGATGATGATGACGATGATGATGATGATGATGTTCTTACAAGAGCAAACAACATTAAAAATGCTGCTTGTGAATTTCCCAATGGGTGCAAAAAAAAAAAAAAAATAATAAATTTACAAAGCGCTGTAAAATTTCTCGTTTTCGTTGCAATGAGTTTTGCTCTGCATTTGCTCTGTTAACATATATGCTATGTACCAACATTCATTTATGTAAATATTATCATATATAGTGGAACTTATGCTTAGTTAGTGAAGGTAAATAATAAAACAAAAAAAAAAAAAAATATATCATTAAAAAAAAAAAAGAAATGTAGAAAATTATTGTAAATAAAGCTACTATTTTAATATGTTTCAAAAAACACAGACATACACATGGAGCACAACAAACAGCTGTTTAATATTGTACATACAATCCACATTTATTTGCTATATGGCAATGCTGCACAGTAATATTTTAATGGCAAAAAAGGAACTGTATTCAGATAAAAAAATATGTTGCATACTTTTGGCGTACGATTACAGGTGTACAGTTCGCTTTCGATTTGCTCAATTCAAAATATTGATTGAGATAAGAACGAATGTTCTAAATTTAAGAATGAAAGTTCATGATTTAAGAAGAAATGTTCTTGATATTAGAACGAATATTCTTGTTTTTTCTTTATTTTTCAACATAAAAAATTATGCTTAACTTTTGATCAAGGATGTGTATGTTGTGCTTGTTATAAATACAATGTGCTCATCGCCACATTTCTTGTGCTTATTAAAATGTTTGCTCAAATTTTATTATAAAACGATTTAAATTTGAAATTAAACCAAATAACAAAAAATATATTCTAATAAATTTAAACAAATCATGCGGAATAGGCAGCTTATTGTCGCCATTTTGAAATTTACGTGCATTGCTTTGAATTTTTTTTTTTTTTTTTTGTGTAATTGCTTTATTTTTTTTGGTTAGCATCTTTTTTTGCCGCCAAGTCTGCTGCTTGTTGTCTGTCTGTCCGTCTGTCCGTCTGTCTGTTCGTCTTTTTTATCTCTTCTAAGCTTAATCAATTTTATTATTAATTTGATGTTGTTGTTGTTGTTGTAGTTGTATATATGTATTTATAAAATAGATAGGTAGCTATTTTGTTTATTTTAAAAATATAAATAATGAAAAATCAATAAGGTTTATTTTTATTTTCTTTATATACATCAATAACAAGATACGTACGACGTCGTCGTCGTCGTCAATAATGTTATACATACACACAGATAAATACACACACACAGCCTCAAAGCGCTTCTCTGGTTTTTATATACTTATACAGGGTGCACGGTGTTTTTTTGGGTTGTGATTAAACACACAAAAAAGCTTGTTATGTGTTTTTTTTTTGGAACTGAACAATTTGTTTCATCATTTATCGAAGTTGATATTGGATTTCCCATTTTTCGGCATTTTCCAACACTTTTTTGCCACAAAATTTCGGACCTGCTGTTCCAGAAACTTTTCCGACATTTTGCACAAATGTAAATGCGCCTCATCAATTTGGATTAATATTTGAAAGCTTATATCAATTTTTTTTTTGTAGTTTTATCTTGTGCAACACAAAACGTTGCACCCTGTATATATATTGGTCAAATATGCTTGAAAAAAAAAACTTTAACACGAAAACAACAAAAACAAAGACTATAAAGATTCTATTAAAAGCGCAAACATATAATTCAGTTGGTTACTTTTTTTCAACATTTTTTTCTTTCAATTATTTATTTATAAATCATTTTTAAAGTAGTTAATCTCTTTTTTAATTCATTATTTTTTTTAATAAATAAATTTTATAGATTAATGTTATTTTTCTTTTTACAGATTGCATTCAAATGCGTTAAAAGAAATAGGTAAGCTAACGGTTATTCTAAACGTTAAATGAAAACTTAAAACTTCGAAAACTTATAATTCGCAATTTGTTTATACGCAAAATGCATTAAGTTGTGCAATGTTGGAAGGCGTTAATGTATTCTATATTTTTTTTTTTATTTTGGTTTTACTTTTTTGTGTTTGATAAAGTTTTTCCGAATTCAATGGAATTTTGTTGTGCCTGCGCTAATGCCATACATTAGCTGTTTTTTTTTTGAGTCGTTGTCTCATATTTTTTTAAAATTTTTGTTGTGTTTTTAAATTTAATTAAATTCAAAATTCGTATGAAAAATTTTATTGATAGAAGCGGATTGTTTTTCTTCGTAGTTTCTAGCTAAAAAATTAAGTTTTTCTTTAAACTGTTTCCACTTGTCTGCCCGAAGACTTTGATCTTCGCCTTCCGGAAGCCGTATTAAAGAGCGCATCCCTGCTTGTCAATAGCCGGGACGCTCTCTTCGTTTAAGAGGAGCATGAATGTCTGCCACGACTTCTGTGGCTCCTCAGCCTTGATTATCGGTCCCATCGGCCATTGGAACCTCTGGGTTCATCAGCCTTAGGGTCCGCAGTATTTTGACGTTGTCGGTCTGGCCCTTGGGCAACCTTGGCCTGAGGTATCTCGCTGGCTGGGATAGGCTTAAGGCCTAAGCCCTCCCAGGCGTTGCTAATCGTAGCGACGTCTTCCAGCAGGATAATCCTCGAGGCCTCGTCGTAGCACCTGATCACCCTGTGACCTCTTACAACGCCCGATAGTTCGAAGCGGCGAAATGGGCACCCCTCGCTAAGCCTGTCCGCCACTAGGTCGGTCAGCCGCGCCTCTATCTCCTCCCATTTTTCAGCAATAGATCTGCCAGAGCAGCAGTTGATGTCGAACAGGGCCACACATAGGTGGTCCTTCGCTACATCACTAAAGTTTCTGGCTGTCGCCATTGGCAGGTGCGTCCTGCTTTGGGGGTTCCCCTTCGCATCTTTGGCCTTCTTGGCCATGCTGAGAGGTTCCTCCTTGGACCTCTTGCCGCCGCGCTTGTGGTGGGGCGCTCCGCCTGACGCTCATGAGCGGCGAAATACGCGTCAACCACTTTTTTGAAGCCTGACCTTGTCAGCCGCTTCCCTCGGGTCAGATATGCCCTCCTTCTCGTTACTGGCGATCTTGCCAGGATGTGGGCCTCCTGGTATTCTGCTTTTGCAGTGCGCTTTTTTGTAACGGGTGCGACAGGAGCACTACGTGTGCCACCTGTCGCTATCTCTCCAAGTGTGTCCCGACTAGACAGAGAGATGTTGTCTATATCGGTGAGGGACCTTTCTTTGTTTAACATTTTTTTTTCGCATCATTTTCATTTAATTGAGCTATTTAGAAAGTGTATCTCTCTGTATTTGTCCTTCTCTCTCTCTCTCTCTCTCTCTTTCACTCTCTTTAACTCTTTTTCTGTCTCTTTCTTTACTGTATGTGTGCACACAAGTGTTTTTAAGTTAATTGTGTGAAATTAGAATTTTATTGGCAGATGTAGTTGCTGATGAGCGTGCTGTGTGGCAATGCCATTGCCATTGCCATTACTGTTGCCAGTGCTGCTGAGTGGTGTATTGAGTGTTTGAATGCTGAGCTCATTTGGTTCTTTTGCGTACGTGATAATGTTAATTAAGCATGCCGTACACGAGCGCTAGCTAACTCTAACACACAAATGCACAAACACCAAAACAGCAATTTCATCATCATCATCATCATCAGCAACATCATCATTGGCAACGGCAACAACTCATCTGCATGCAACAACAACAACAACAACAGTAATGGCAGCAGCAGCATCGGTAGGCACTCAATGTTACCAATGGCCAACAGCAATCAATTTAATTTAGTAGTCACAGACACACTATGGCATCCTATTTCCATGCACACACACACACACACACACATAAATTGGTTTTGGTAAACCATATTCATGACTTTTACAGTATTCAACGCCACAATCGACGATTTACATTTTGTCCTTTGCTTGATTTCTACAAAATTTAAATGATTTTCATTGTTGTTGTTGTTGTCGATATTTCAATTAAATTTTATTATTTGTATTTTGCTAAAAGTCCTTTGCATTATTTATGAATTATGTATTTGCTTTTGTTTGTTTTGCGTTTCATCATAATTGCGGTCAATTTAATTTACAAATTATCAATTATTGTCACCGAAAAAAAAAAAAAATAAAATAAAGTAAAACCAAAACCAAAAATAAAACAAAGCAAAGCAAAAATTTTCGATTTCAAATCGGCAGCATTTGAGTAAGTAAAATGAAAAGTAAAAAATCTAGAATTAACGTTAATTGAGGACTCTAGAATCCATACTTTTGCCGCGGAATTCGCCACGGATGAATTTTTACTTCTGTATCTGTCACCTAGAGTACTTCTGTTTCTTCTACTCGGTTCAGGAGTTCAAGACCCCTGCGAAATAAACTTCATTCTGAGGGCATGTCATTTTAGATGCCTTTTACGTCAAGTTGAACCAGCTGTGTCCACACACCACACAGAACAATCGATTATTAAAAAATATCGATTATTTGAAAATATTTTTATTTTAAAGCGTTAATTTTTGTACCTTTTAAAATGACTGCTTTTGTATTTGCATTTTAAATAATTATTTCCTATTCCGATAATTATCCTAGACCGATAACATTTTGATTTATTATCGATAGCAGTTTTTGTTATACGCAAAGAAACGTTTTGAAAATGAAACAGAAACGGATAGCGTAGATCGGACCATGAAAAATTTGAAATCGAACGAATTCAATCATAAATCGCAAAATTAATCGATTATGGAAGCTAGAAAAATTATAAACAAAAAAAAATTAACTTATTATTTAATTTAAATCCAGAACATTCAAAACGATTGACAAGGCACTTACCTTCTAACCAAAGAAAAAATATTAATTTGATTTATAAAATTCTCTTGTCACAATGTTTGTATCAAAACTCCACCAATCGGCTTGAGCGATTTTTATGATATTTTGTGAAGAACTAAAAAAAAGAACGTAAACTATTTTTCATATCACTAAGCGGGGAGTTGGTTCCCGTAGAATTGGATTATAAATTCAACGAATATTTCCTGAACTGATACTGAAATTCATTGTATCAGCGAAAAATATTCGATGTATACCGGCTGCCAAAGTTAAAAAAAAGGAGCTGAGGGGGCCCCCGTAAAAGCAATCCAAACAAAAAATTAAAATATTTGAACAAGAGAAATGAAACAGTTTTGGAACTGACGGACAGTTGACTAGGCTTTCGAGAATGCTACACATCCACATAAAAATTATGGCACAAAAAATTTTTTTTATTATACATTTAAATTGTTCAAAAAAACAAAAATAAAAATATTGTGTGGCAAATAATGCTCATGGGATTCAGATCAGCTGCTTACAGTTTTAATACAGCAGATAGGCAGGCAGATATAGCTGCCAGGCAGTCCGGCAGTTTCAATCTGCTAAATTGAAATTTACAAAACCGATTTAAATGACTTTTAATGATGTGGCTTGACTGTATACCACAAATAATGTTTTGTGCTGTTTTGCCTTTGTCGCTGTTGCTTTTGTTGTGGTTTTGATTAGTTTAAAAATAATAATAAGCCTGTTAATTATTTATGATAATTGCAAATTGTCATTTGCAAAACGGAAATAACGAATTTATGCGCCGGAAGTTAATTTTTTTGCTAAAATTAAAATTAATGCAGTTGTTTTTGAATTGTAATTTTCTTTAAGGTTTAAATAATTCATTGCGGTTAAGAATGCATGATAAAGTCTAGTGTAACAGCTCGAATTCCAGTTAGAAAATTTTAAAATAGCTAATATTGCTATATGCTGTGCAACTCTTAACTTTTATTTGTAATAAAAAAAAAATAAATCAGAAAAGCTATGAAAAAAAAAAAAAGAAAAGTTAATTTTTTTTTTTAATTATAAAAAAAAGGAACAATTAATATAATACAAAATTTATTCATATAGATTAAAAAATAATATAAATATTTTAATTACAAAAAAAAAAAAAAAAAAGAATTTAAATATTGAATATAAAATTCATTAAAGCAATTAATTAAATTTCGTTTTGTAAAAACAATTTTCAAATAAAAAAAAAATAAAATAAATAAATAAATAAAATAGTAATAAATAAAAAACAAACACGCGCACATCTACACACGCAAAAAAAAAAAAAAATGGCATTGGTTTATTGAAAAAGTCTTAAAATGCAAAAATGTGGAAGCAAAAAGAAAAATTGCAATGCAAAAGTTTCGTACCATTGCGTAGCTTTTCATTAATGTACACGAACTTGCTGCGCAAATTGGTTGTTGACGAGACTTAGCAAAATCGGCTTTTCATTAATGTAGAAAAAGCCACTTGCCGCTGCTGTTTGGTTTTTAACGAGACTTACCAAAGCTCAAATTAGCATGGCTTTTCGGTAATGTACTGCGAAAAGCCACTTGCTGCTGCAATTTGGTTGTTAACAAGACTTAGCAACATTAGCGTGGCTTTTCGTTACTGTACTGCGAAAAGCCACTTGCTGCTGCTGTTTGTTTGTAAACGAGACTTAGCAACATTAGCGTGGCTTTTCGTTACTGTACTGCGAAAAGCCACTTGCCGCTGCTCTTTTGTCGTCAACGAGACTTCTTTGCATTTAGATTTCTTAAATTTTCTCTCTGTTTTAGGAGATGCACAAGGCTTTGTGCGAGTGCTTGACTCACAACTTCCTTTCAAACACTACGCCATATTCTTAACGTCTATGATTGCTTAATTATTTATAGAAAAAAATCACGAGTGTCATGACTTTTGAACAAATCAACGTTTTTTTTTTTTACCCGGACCACTGAGCGTATACGTAATTTTACTGGCATCAATTTCGGACGGCAGCTGATAGTGTTAAAGGTTTTTATGTGTGTATGTATGTGTGAGTGTGTGTGTTGACATTGTTAGTTGGTTATCGTTTTATTAAATGTGTCACTCTCTTCAATAAAGTTTATTAATTTAAAAATTTTTTTTTATATAATTAATAAATAACAATTTTTAGTCGTCGATGCTTATCATAATTTTTCGATTTTTTTTTTCAAATTTAAACGTTAAAATTATTTGTTCAATGTCATTTAAAAAAACGCTTAAATTGTTGTTAAAATATTTATGCAATACACACAATTATGCATGACATAGCTATGCACACACACACCCACACGTTATATATTTTTAAAATTTTTATACGTAAATCACGTATACGGCACGCTGCACCACGTATGCATTAAATGAACATAATAACCGCACAATTGACAACTTTTCTGTGAAACAATTATTTAACAAAGAGATTATTTTTATTGCAATGTTTGCTGCTTTATATTATTAATTTGCTGTCACTGAAATTGTTATATAAATTAACCACAAATTGAAACTAAAAAAAAAAAAAAGAGATATAATTTAATTGTTTAATCGAAACGAAACGAAATGGACTGGACTGAACTGGCAATGATTTTAACTAAAAAAAAACCTAGCATACTTTTGTGCACACACATTAAATAGTTTAAGGTTTACATTTCTTTTTCTTGGTTTAAATTTAGCTTTTCGTAACATTTGTGTTTGTTGCAAATAACCTCGCTTATATTTATTTCTTTTATTTGAAAAAAATAAGAAATTGCAATAAAAAAAAAATATTTTGAAATGTTTTCTACAACATTGAATTAGAAAACACTTGTATGCTTATTTGAATGTGACATACTTAAAACGATAGAATAGAGCACTGGCAATGAGACTGAAGGGAATGAAAAGATGAGAAGTGGAGTGAAGTGTAGTGTATGTGGAGAACATGAAGTGGATGATTTGATGCCTTGTTGCATGCAAGAAGAATGTTATTTTAAGTAACAAAGCGTATAGCACACGTTTTATATGTATGCATAATATTTATGTATGTGTATATACCCTACACTCGGACTATAAATGATATTGTGGTTTGGTCTTAAATAAAATTATATGCTAGATGTTGCTTGGTATGATAAGTTTTTTTTTTACCAAGTTTAAAGTAAATAGCTTTATAGATAATTTATTTTTCAAATAAAAAACTTAAAAATGGGCCTTGAATTTGTTTGGGGTCCAAGCCAATAAGTGGGCGGGGCACACTGATTTTAAAACTCAAACTTCCTTAGTCCAAGAAAAGCTTAAGTTTCGATTTTTAGCTCAATATCAAAAATAAGGGAAAAACAGACAGACAGACGGACAGATACAATTTTCTCGAAATGGAGCAAAATAGAGCAAAAAAGATTAGCCACTCATAAGTCATCACACTTTGGCTAATCACTACTTATGTGTAACTTTTTGCACGGCTGTGCGCTACAAAAGTACTGATCCACGAAGCACAATTACATTTTTTAAGATCATTATAAAAATACACATCAGACAATTGAAAAGAAACACAAAGCATCGTAAAAAACGTTATTAAACTTTAATTTTACATACCTGGACTAACGTTTTCCATATTGACACTTACTACTTTTTTTATTAGCGTCAGAGCAAGCACTCAGAGTTTTGCCAATGTTTCGAGAAAATTTAAAAAAAAAAAAAAAAGAGGAAAAAATCACAAAAAACGCTGCTCGGCTAGGCCATGACTCATCGACCGGAAAAGGTGGCAATCGGAACTTGCGATGTCTTTAGAATATGCCGGTTGGGACAGGACTTCCCATTTTAGCGTTTCCAAGTAGTTCTTGAACGGTTTTGTAACATGTGGCCGAGCGTTGTCATGCTGCAAAATCAGTTTTTCTAGTCCGACCCATGACTTTATGCAACCAGTTCTCATCGCCAGTCACAATGTGGCATTCGGGAAGCTGTTCTCAAGCGAAAAATCGCCTTTCGATGTCGCGCGGCTTCAACGCATCATGACATTCAGTTTCTTTCCTTTTGAATCAATTCCATAGCTTTTAGGCGTAAGCTATCTCAGCTGACTCATCAACTTCCAATGATTCTGACCAGTATCATTTTGTAAACTATTGAAAGTATAAACTAGTTTTTGACGCTTTCGTTCTTTGATACAAGTGGTTATCGGACGGTTACAGCACAGTTCTGTATAAAGGCGCCAGGAAGACGCACAAGCAGTTAAATGTTGTTTAATTTTATTTCTAACGCATTTTGTAGCGTCTAATATAGTCGTAGTCTTTCAAAAAAGAAATATGTATGAAATATATATGTTTTTTGTTTTTTAATGAATGTTTTATTCAGTTTGTACAAACGCGATACAGTCTCACATTGAGCAATGCATTTTATATATAAAATTTTTTATTGTATATAGAAAAAAAAAAAAAAAAAATATGTAACGTCATGTTACACTTAGTTGACGCCCTCTGCATCCGTTACGGATGCACACATTGCACTCATTCTTTTCTTATACTTTTCTATACTCTTCACTTTAAAAAAAAAAAAAAAAAAAACCTCTGATATCATGGAATGTTAAAATGTTCACTCACTCACTCTATCTCTATTCTTTTTCTCTCCCTTCCCTGTCACATTAAATACTATTTTAAATTTCAATTTAACTTTTTTTTTTTTTATAAAAAATGTACAACAGCTGAGTTAAGATGATTTCAGTTGAGTTGAGATACAATAGTTTTCTAGAGTTTTGCATGCTGTGCTGGAACGTAGTTTGTATAAGCTTTGTCGTCGGTGTGTTTGCTGCTTGCATAAATCCAGTTGCAGATGCAAATACTTTTAGCAGTGTGAAATTATTTGAATGTCATCTTGTACATTCGTTCACTCGTTTCGTTTTGTATCAAACTGTGCAGTTCTAGAACTGTCAAGCTGTGTTTTGTGCTGTCGCCACGTGCTAAAATTCCAATTGCAACGAAAGCAGCGAAGTTTTTTATTGAGCAGCTTTGCTGCCTGAAAGTATGCTATGAAATGTTTATGTAGAGGAACAAAGTCATTGCGACGATATTTTCGAGTTGAGACATTGCAAAAAAAAAAAATATATATATGCGAAAAAAAACGGACCGGAATTATATCGGACGTAGCAGCAAATAATAAAAGTTTAAAAGTAAAAAATAAAAAAAAAAATAAAAAAATATTTGATTTAAAAGTTTCGATATGCCTGAAATCTTTTTGCTCGGCATTGGTTTGTTGTCCTTAGCGTTAGCGGGGTACATTTAGAGGAAAGAGAGAGTGGTGAGAGATCGATATCGTTTATATGATTATGGACATATATAATCTCCGCCTTGCTCCCGTAATCACATAATTTTGCGATTTACGTTTGAATTAAAATTCGTTCGATTTCAAATGTTTTGTGTTCTGACAATCGCAAAAGTTATGTTTCTTTTCCAAAACGTTTCGTTCAATTGTACATGACAAAAACTGCTAACGGTTATAAATCAATAGGTTATCGGTCTTATTAAATCGTAAATTGTTTTTGCTTTGACAAAATTTTTCAGCTTTTTAAATTTAGGCATGAAAATATTTATTTAAAATTGCCATTTCCTATTCAAAAATTAAAAAATACAAAGATGAAATCTATAAACAACAAAGAATAAAATAAATCAGGGTTGACACCAAAAACTCTTTGATTAGAATTTTGAGTTTTTAAATTTTAAATAATTTTGTAAGGTTTTATTTTCAGGCGGGTCAAAAATTTCAACTTTTTGCATATAAAAATATTTTAAAAAAAAAAAAAAAAAATGGCTACTCTACGGAATTAATGAAAACACTTGAAGTATCGGTATAATGGTGTAAATTTTTCGAGTCTTTGCAGCAAAACACTTACACGAAAACTCTTAGACTTCGGTGACACACTTGAATAAAAAACAAAAAAAAATGAGGGGTCCCCTGAAAACCAGACTTACAACCTCTACAAAAAAATTTGGAAGCTATTTTTTTTACCACAGTCTAGTAGTATGCACATATTTTTCTATAACTTTACAATAGATTCTTGTTGTATTACAACAAACTACACACACACACACACACACACATGCAGCCTTATAGGTTTATTGAAAACTTTAGTTAATCTTTTGCGAGTTTTTATGCTGGTTTCGTTTTTGTTTTTTTTTTTTACAGTTTTTATTACAAACTTTGTGCTAAAATTAATATACTCAGACACATATAAACACCAACAGACACACACATACACAAATACACAAAAACATTTACTTAGCACAGAAATTTTATACGAAAGAGCGATCGTATAACTAGAATGTTTTTCTTGTTGCTGTTGTCTTTCCGTCCGTCTGCCGTCTGTCCGTCTTTCCGTCCGTTTGCCGTCTGTCTATCAGTCAGTTAACAGGATATAGCATAGCATAGCATTCTATGCGGCGTACCGTCGCAAATAGTTTGCGTTAGTTCACTTTACGCTCTGCTGGACTTAAACGAAAAGCAAAAATATAAAACAAAAACCAAACATAAAAAAAAAAAAAAAATCTTAAAAAAATGCAAAAAAAAACAAGGAAAAAAAAATTCACAAAGGGAAAAAGTGTGCCGAAGTCGTGAAATAAAAACATTTTATGCAGAAAATTACTTAAAGCGTTTGCACAGCTGCAGACAGACAGACAGCGGACGGACGGACAGACGGACGGATAGACAGAGCAGAGCGTTGAAATAAAAGCATTCAGGATAATAGCAACGTTGACGGTGTGAATTGTGCGAAGGACAAATGTTTCTATGTGTGTGTGTGTGTGTGAATGCTGCAATAAATGTTTGTGTTTGTATTAGTGTTTGCCATGTCATGTCATGGCATGGCATGCCGCTGCAGTAAAGTTGCATTAAGTTCAATTTACGAAAATATTGTAAAAAAAAAAAAAAAATAAAATAACAAAAATATTGTAAAGATTTTTAGTTATTCTAAAAATTTCATTTTTAAGAAAAAATTGTATAAAAAACCTTTTAAAAACAAATAACATTTTTCGAAAAATTTTTCATTTTAAACCAAATAATTGCAATAAAAAATTAATAAAAAAATAATAGGAAAAGAAAAATATATTATTGCATTTGAACCTTGTACGTTGCAACTGACAATTTTTTTTTTTATTAACTAGAAAATCTACTTAAGGGAACTCGTGTCGAAGTCAATAATAATAAATGT
This sequence comes from Leucophenga varia, assembly GCA_018903435.1. NCBI lineage: Eukaryota > Metazoa > Arthropoda > Insecta > Diptera > Drosophilidae > Leucophenga > Leucophenga varia. Next base: position 591,609 of record JAEIFJ010003018.1, on the reverse strand, counting down.
CGACTTTGTCGTTTCGATTGGAAAAAGTAATATATTTTTTTTTTTTATTTTTTCTCAAAAAATTGTTTAAATTTAAGCTGCTCGGCGAGCTACTTTTACATTTGGCCAGGAGCACTGCTCAATTTCGAAACAAAATTTTTTTGTTTACTTTTTTGGCTTGAAAGAGTAATTGGCATCCTAGTTACTCCTATTTTCGCAGTTCACATGACAGAACCCATATTTTCTTGAAACAACCAAAGGAACGAGACAAGTTCTATGAGACCTCAAATAGCGATTGCTGCTTGGCTATCTGAGAATCTTCTAATCCCCAGGTACGCTTCATGATCTCATTAGGAGAGCAGAAAATAAGGACGAAAATCATACATGAACTGTTGAGATTTTGCGAAAATCGGACAGTGTTAGAACACTGTTAGTGTTGGCAATGAAATCACTTTCAGTGATTTTTTTCACAGTGATTTAAAAATAGCAATGCCGCACTGCTACTGAAAGTAGTGATTTGTGATTTTCTTGTTCCTCAGTGAACATGTTCAGTTAACGGCAATTTTGTGTATCGATCTTCGTAAACAGTAATCGCGTATTGTTTGCAGAAACTGTGATTTATCACTGTTTGCAGTCACTTATTTTCAAGTCGCAGTTACTGCTAAAGACACTGCGACTCAAAAATCACTCCTTGGAATTGTCAACACTACTTATAGTTTCCTAGAAGAGCAAAAGATTCGAGCACTGCAACCTTAGACTTCCACGAGACGTCCTAGACTGAGATATCTTAGTTCTACTTTGCAGTTATACTAAGCATTTATGTGGACTGGGAATTGAGGAGTAATAGCACTAATTCAGCAGAACAATCGCTTGGAGTACAATGGCATCCCGTAACTTCCACGAGACTCGGGCTGCTGTGTCTATTCTTCTATAAAAATAAGAGATAGAGCCACTTAAACTTAAAACTCTCCGGAAATATTGATTGATATGAGTTATTTCTGGAGAGTTCTAAGTTTACTTGCATTGTTGCCTTTCAAATGAAAACGGTTTAGAACACATCGGTTGAATGGTTTCTTTGTCCATAGCGGACATAGAGACTGTATACCGTGTATTGGAAGGATTTTGGGGTCGCTGATTTCGAATTTGAATCTGAAATTCATATTTCTTTTATGGATGTCCAAACTAGACCAATATTCTATTTCGTTTGTTAACTTTAAAGTTCTTTTACGAGCTTGCACATTTCGGTATTTATCATTTTGGTGTTTTTCAGACTGTTCGAAATATTTAATACTACATCGAAAAAATCAGTTCAAACGTATTTTTTTTTGTCCGGAATTTTAATGAATATTTCAAGTTCAAGTCGCAAAGAATCGAATTCATAAAGGACAGATGAACGAACGAAAATAGTTACATTGTATTTGACACGACGAGTGTTCGAGTTTTTTGGTCACATCTAACGGGTTTACACTGTAGTCGATTTTATGCGATAGCAACATTCTTTTTCTTTGTTTCTTCAATACAATTCCATTTCATACGTTGTATGTATAAATTCGATTCAATGTCATGAAACCTTTCAGCGATTACAACAACAAAGTTCATTTTATTGTTTTATCAAATTCATTTCTTTTTCTTTCTTTCTGAAATGTTGCAGTGTGTGTCTGTGTCAGCGTTAGTTTGTAATAGTATTAACGGCAAAGAACTGAAGTAAAGACAGACAGACAGACAGACAGATAGATAGAGGCAGACTGATAAATTGAAAGTTATGTAGACGGCTTACATTGTTGATTCTCTCCGCTATAAATGACAGCAAAGCATGTAAAGCAGAAATTGGGAAAAAAAAGAAGGAGACAAAATATTTATGTAGGTCTTCAATGAATGCAAACCTTTAATGTGCTTCACAATCTGGAAACATGTTTTCAACCTTCACTCTGATGAGTGCCTCATTTAAATTTTTTTTCCAGAAGGTTATAAGAGATGCTTAAAGTTTGAGTAGTTTCAGAGAAATGCTGCAAAACGCTCACAAGATGATCTCGCGAGACTTATTGCCATAATCATGCGTCATTGCTTCGTAGGTAAAGAAGAAGGAGAAGCATTAAGCATTTTCCATTCTCTATCAGAAACATTTTCGCTGGGAAATCTTCTACCTAGCTGCACTCTGGTTGGATTTGATCTGCTTCAAAGGGTGTCTCAAGTAGCACTTTAAATAAAATTAATTTGTATATGTTTTTTTTTGGACTTTTCGGATAATAGTTGGTTTTATTTCACACTTTTCACGCCATTTTTTTGCTGTTTTGTATTTTTTTATTTGAAAAAGTCTTTGCAATTTATACAATTTTTAAAATAGAAACGTTTGCAATTTTTAAAAGTTTTCAACACAAAGGAAAAAATGTCGATTATAGCTATTGTCACTTGTCAATTGCAGTAAATTCTATAAAAAAAAAAAAGAAAATAGTAAAAACTTTGAAAAAAAAAAAAAATAATAAAATAAAATGAAAACTGGATTAAATACAAAAAACAAGAAACAAAACAAAAGAAAAACAACATTGTCCTTTGGTCCAAATCAACTGCTTTAATCATTGTTCAGTTATCTTTGTATGTATTCGCAATCTATTTTTGTGTCTAAACAGAGTCTAAAACAAAAGAGCTATTAGTTTGACGAAAGGTTTGTCAAAAATAAGTACAAGATAAGCTTGTGTTACATTTTGACACTAATAAAACTAATAGTTCGTGGGGGAGTTAAAAAAAAACAATGTTCGAAAATTTTCGAAAATGTTCGAAAATTTTCGAACATTCTTTTTAACGTCTCTCATCGAATATGGTCAAAATACAGCGCTTAGACTTTGTCCCGATGAAAAATAATGAAACGTGAACATTCGAAAATGCCACGATTCTAAATAATTGTCCAATTCACTACTTATGTTTGTTTGTATATCATTCCTGGTTTGAAATCTTTCAACTACGCTTGTCATTGGTTATATTTTTTTTTACACTTAATGTGCATGTTTAGTTACATAGAAAGTTGTTCTCGAACATTTTTTCGCAGAACACGTATTTTCGATTCGGTTTCATAGAAGTAAAATGTGTTTTCCTTGTTACTTGCTTTTTTGTTTTTTTTCTTGCCAACACTTTTTATGTAATATATTCCGCTAATAGAAAGTGACAGCACAGCGCAACATGGAGCAACTTCGAAAAAGGCGACAGAGGACAATTGAATGAAAAAAAACGAAATGAAAATAGCAAAAACTAAAACTAACCGGAAGTAATGCCATGAAAAGCATGCGAAACGGAAGTGCGCTGCAAATAGTTCTGCTTACTAACAGCCAGCGTAAAAATGAAAAAAACAAAAAACGACAATGACAATGACTAGGCAACACTTTTTTAGTATTGATAAAAAAAAGTATATACATACATATACATTGTATCTATGTAGTTAAGGGACAAGTTTCATTTTATTGCTGTCAGTTAGAAAAGTATTCTGTGTTTTAGTTTTTTTTTTTTTTTTTTTATATTTTTACTACGTTTTTATGTAACTAATTTATGTCACTAAAGTGAAGGATGTATTTTACTAATAAGTTAATTATTTTTTAATTATGTTTTAAGTGCATTTTTTTTTTGTACGATAAAATATTGTTTCACAAATATGTATGAACAGACAGCGGCATAGCGAGAGAGCTTCAAAACGGGACTACGAAGAACCTTAAAAAACCAATAACGCGAGATGAGGTATTCGACCATTATCTCTTTCTAATTTGCTTACATAATTTGGTAAGTTAAATTCAGTGTGGTGAAAAGAGTACAGAATGTTAATATGTTTGTCTTACTCTAGCAGTATACGAAGTATGAAACTATGCTAGAAATACTTCACCTTATATGTATATTTGCAACATGCCTTACACTTAGAAATGAGAAACTTACGCAACATGTTTACAAGCAGATTAATAATTTAGTTCTGAATTGTTGTAGAGAGTTATGTGTAAATGATCTTTTAGGGTTGTCAACGAATTATCATGAATTCTGTGTTTTAAAAATGTATCTCATCTTAGGACCGAAACAATCCAAAAAAAAAAAAAAAAATACATGCAGTAGTGTCACTCAAAATTTCTTTTGGTTGATTTCAAATCTCTTCTAAAATTCAATAACATAATAAATATAATTCACAGTTAGTTCAAACTTCCTTTAAAGTGAAAAAAAAAAAACAAAAATTGGTGTATATTTTATTATTTTTTTTTTGTAATGTTTGATCTAATTGTGAACTTTATTCATTATTCAAATTCATTGAATTTTGGAAGAGCTGTGTGGTTGTTGAAAATAATCGATTGTTGATGATTTTACAAATAAATCGATTCTTGGTGATTAATCATGATTATTCAAAAATATTTTTGATATAATTTTTTGATTTAATTATATTCCATAATTACTTCCATAAGTACTTGATTATTGATTAAATAATCACTTGATTAATCAATTATTGATGCTTCAACTAATTGATAATCGATTGTTCTATGATTAATCGATTAATCACACAGTTCTAACCCTGATTATAAATATTGTGTGTGTTCCGGATTTTATTTCGAATGTGTGGTTTAAACGCAAAACATAAGTTAAGTCTCCGCTTTCCATGATTTCCCACGGCAAGTACATATTGTGAGCTGGGATTCGGACTGTCTAGGCCGAGAGAGAGAAGTATATTTATTTCTCTGTATCCAAGGGGTAAAAGGAGGGTATACTAGGACTGTCGATCTAGCTATATCCGTCTGTCTAAAAACGATTATCTCGGACACTATTACAGATAGGGCCACCATATTTGAAACCTAGATTCTCCTGAGTCGTCTCTTTTCCTATTTTAAAAATATTCTAATATGGAAAGTACCAAAAATTTTTAGTTAAAGTACCCCATACAAATTTTACCCCATTTTTTTGTAAGAAAATCCAATACAATAAAGTGTGGTACTATGATATGACTTAACTTAAAGTACATAAAGAATGGGTGCAGTGTATCTTGCTGTCGAGCATACTTGTTTGCATTTATTCTGCTCTACTCTGCCTTGTGTTCCCGTAATTACTTAATAATGCGATTTGCGATTTAAGTAAATTCGTACGATTTCATAATAACTTACAAATTTCTTAGAGATCCCTTTAAATGCTTCGGCCCTCGAACACCCCACTGTCTGGCACTCATATATGTTTTATGTTTACAATAAGAAGCTTAGTGAAAAAACATTTTTTTTTTTTTTAATGAATTTAACTATTAATTAATATTTTACAATTTATGCTTTAAAAAGCATCTCCCATGAATTTGTTTTTTTAGTAAAATTTAATTTTTTCATTTGTTAAATTTTTATCGTAATTAAACAAACAAAAAAAAGCAACCCTCTCTTTTGATTTTTTATTATTTTATTTTTTTATTATTATTATCATTCTCAATTTCATAAAATTTTTATGAAAAGAAAAAAACGGAGAAAGAAAATATTTAATTACAATTAAAAAGTGCGCAGGAGTTAAAAACTTTATTAAACTTTTTTTCGCTTTAAGGTGTCCAAGGTGAAAAAAAGGTGCAGATAACATTGAACAATAAAATAAATATGCCAATTTTTTTTTGAGTAAAAGAAGAAAAAAAATTTCTTTCGGATCAATAAATATTTCGTTGAACCTTTTCTGTATTTTTTTTTTTTTTTTTTTTTATTGGTACAGCTGCTACTTTTGCTGATTTGCATTGTTTGAACTAGTTAAAATTTTTGTATTGATAGCAAAAAAAAAAAAAAATATCTTTGATTGGAAAGAGTTTCAAATTAAAGAAAAGAAAAAAAAAGATTAACTTTTACTTTTCTGCTACTTTTTTTTGCTACTTAATAAAAAAAAAATCACATAAAAATATTTCAAAGACAATTTTGCGGAAAGCGAAAAAATTTTATAAGATTTATCGTAACAAAAAAAAAACAACAAAAAAAAGGTCATAAAGGAAATCTTGCCGAATTGAAGATGAAAAACTCGTGAAAAAGTCATAAAAGTTTTTTTTTTTTTTTAGAAGAAACTTTTCAATGGCTTCCAATGTCAAATACAAATGTTTTGCATATAAATTACAATGCGTGTGTTTTGTATTTACAACAAAAATGAAACTGTTTTGCTTTTTTTTTTTGTCTAACTTACGAATTGTTTAAACTCAGCCAGAATATACGCTACAAGAGAAATGAGTTGCTAGAAATTTAAAATTGATTTTATTATCGTTTTTTTTTTGTAGCTAAAATTAAAGCAGACGGACGGACAGACGGACAGACGGACAGACAGACAGACGGACAGAGCTATATAAAAACAGCTTACGATGCTGTTTAATGATAACTACCCAGCAACTGTCTTTTACAAACATTTTTAATAAGCTTACTATACCATTTGCAGCTATATAACAAGCAGGTTATAAAAAAGCTACAAAAAAGCTACAAAAAAGCTACAAAAAAAGCTACAAAAAAAGCTACAAAAAAAGAAAAAAAAAAAATTTGAATAGAAATAAAAGTTTTATGTTTAAACAAATTAAAGTTGAGTTCACATATGAGAAAAAGTTAAGAGAAAATCAATGCAAAGCAACTGATTTTATATATATTTTTTTTGTATATGACGCAAGCACGCACGACTATAAAATTCACGACGTGAGTAAAATTGCTGTTTAGTTTTATGACGAAACAAAAGTAATAGCAGAAGGTGCTGCCAGAGACAGAAAGAGATAGAGCGTTATTTTGGAGGAAAAAAAAAAAAAAATAAATAATCAAACAACGTATATGATTTGCATAATTTGTAATGTGGAATTTCCACTCACATGGCACTCATTTCCGGTAATAAGACAGAAAGACAGACGGACAGACAGACAGCTTCAAAATGTAATGTGCACAGTTAGCTAATGAATATGTGCACAGGAACGGAATGGAATGGAATGGAGCGAAACGAAACGGAACAGGAAGTGAACATTTGAGTGAGTAGCTGTTTACATACATAGTACACACATAAAGCATATTATATATGTATGCATAAGTATACAGGGTGATTTATCAAAATCAAAAGCTAAGCAGCTGTTTTAAAGCTGCCTTATACAAATAAATATTGAAACTTTCGCAGCACATAGCGGAAACGTAGAAAAGGAAAAATAAAAAAAACACACACACACACCTTGTATTTAATTTTCTGCGTTGCGTATTTAATATGCATAAATTTGGTTTAAACACAGCTGCCGCCATTGTTCTCTGTCATCATTTTTTGCAAAGCATTTCGTCAATTTTATCCTTCCGTTTTAGCATTTTACGCTTAAGGAGCAGCAGCAGCAACTGCAAAATTAGTTTGTGTTCGTCGTTTACGTTTACGTTTTGTTGTGTTTTCATTTTTGATTAAATACGAATTTTTTTCGTTGCTTTTTATTATGTAAGCCCGAATTTGGGACATTGTGTGTGCCTATTTACATTGAAATATATAATTTAGCATATTTTTAAAGTTCTGTTCTGTTCTGTTCCACTTTGTGTAGTGTTGTAAACTTTTGAGAAACACACACAAAAAAAGCTATTTTTAGCAAAAAAAAGCTAAAAATAAAAGCTAAAACAATAAATATAAAATGATAAATCTTTCAAAATTGTTGTTGTAATTGTTACAAAAAAAAAAAAAAAAAAAAAAAAAAAGAAGCCAGAATTCACCCGCTACCCGCTGTTTTCTTCTTTTTTTCTGGATGTGGCATTTCTACGACTCTGAAGTGGCACTCTACATTAAGTTGCCGCATTGAAGTAGAAAGAAGCTTTTTTCGCTTAGTTTGAAACAAATATACTGCGAGAAATATTCAAAGCTGGTTTCAGGACAGCCGAAAATAAACAAATTTAAAACTTAGATTTGAAAAACATTTCTCAAAAGAAAAATTATATCAAACTTTTAAATTTATTGTACAATATTTCACATGGTATGCATTGTATACATTTGGATTGATCCAAAAATTGGCAGACGGACAGACAGACAGACAGACGGACGAACTTTATTGGATCTACGAAGTCTTCTTTTAGACAAACTGAATTTACTCTCTATGTGTGCTGCGTAGAAAAAAAAAATGAGATTAGCAGCCATGTTTCTCTAAACGAAATCGATAAAATTTTGCGATTTACTTTTTAAATCGCAAAAAAATTTGTGATTTCAAATCGACAGCGTTTGAGTGAGTGAAATGTAGGCCCCGTTTCCATTAGGCCGCGTTCCGCGTTAGCGTTAAAAACTCGACATACTCGCGTTAAATCGTATACAAAAAGATAGGCAGTTAGGTATGGGAAAAAGTCGCGTTAATTTTGAACGCGACTTTCGATAACACGCGTTCAAACCGATTTCACACCGATTTTAAACCGATTTCTCTTATCGGTTCGAATAATTTGGCAATCGTTAGTTGCGCATACTTATAAAAACAGCTGACAAAATAACCGCAAAAAATAAACATTTACATAAAAGCTTCAGCTGCATATATTCAAATGACGGATTACCTTATCGTGCTCGTATTGGACAGCAGTTACTAAAGGAACAACACCTACATCCATTCGTTTTATTAAAAATCTGCATTTCAAAAAAAAAAAAATTTTTTTACCTGTACAATTTTTTTACTTCAGAACAAACAAAGTCAGCTGTTTTAACTCGAACGCTAACGCTAAAATGCAATGGAAACACCGTTCCGCGTTTTTCGATAAATTGTTAACGCGATAACAAAACGCGGCTCAGTGGAAATGGGCCAGTAAAGTTAATGCATAATATTACACAAAATCGATACTATCGATGATTTCAAAATAATTTTATTTCATTCTGAGTTGTTTATATATTTAATTGTTGTCCTTTTTTATATGACTGCTTCTGAATTTAAATTTTAAATCATTATTTTCGACTCACGCCTAAATTTGAAAAGCAACGCAAAAAAAATTTGCGATTCCGTAAGACCGATAAACTTTTAATTTGTAATCGATAATATTTTTTTTTTTTTATATACAATACAAAAACGTTTTGAAAATGAAACATTATGTTTGCGTTTGCAGAAACATAAACAATTTGAAATCGAAAAATTACGTAAATTAAGTGATTACGGAAGCAAGGCAGATATAATATTTTAAAATTTTATATTTTTCGGTAAATTTATAGATTTTTATACCGTGCACCCAGAGGGTATTACTCCAAAATTTTAGGGTTTTGCGTAAAAACTTCTTTGTTTCAGCTTCTAGTATCTTTAAATTTAGTATAAGTGTTGTCTATGATAACTACAATGAAATATTCCAATATGTATTGCTGTTTCAAACTCTTCAAATTCTTGGTATATAAGGATCCTAGATAGAATATTGTTTAAACCTAAAAGAATATTGAAAAATTTTTCAAAATTGTGCCAGCTAAGTCATCTGACAAATTGGTAGAATGTTTTTTTAAATAACTTCCGAACCGTTGGGCGGATTTTAATGTTATTTACAGAAAAATTTACATAAAATTACGTAGTCTTATAAAAACCTTTTAATTTTGAGCAAAAAAAATAAACACATATAAAAATTTTGAATTTTAAAAAATATTTCAAATAAATTCTCCGCTATTTTTGCAGAAAATTGACTAAGAAACCAGAATTATATATATAAAAAAAAAATCAAGGTAAGTAGAAAATATATTAAAAAAAAATTATTTAATAAAACCACTTAAAATAATTAAATACAAAAAGCGTTGCTTAAATTAAGTAGTATGTTTTTTTTTGTTTTTTTTTCTCGAAGTGTTCATAAATCTTTGCCATACAAACACATGTAAACGAGCTATTAGCACGATTTAAACAATTGTCTTTTAGTTAACTCAAAAATTAAAAAAAAAAAAAAAAAAAAAAGAAAACAATTGTAGAATTACTTTAAAATGCGCTCAAGTGACGCTTTTGCTCTTCTACATATTTTATTTTATTATCTCAAGCACAGCGTTTTGTCCGTTTTAAACACAAAAACACACACACAGGCGCAGAGAGATACACACGTGCACACATTTTTGTTGCCATATAAAAGGCTAATTATTTACATTTTATTACCAAAGTACAGTAAAGTAGCAAGAACAACAGCTGCCATTGCTGCCACACACAAACGAAAACGTGTTTTTCCAAAAAAAAAAAAAAAAAAAAGAGAAAGGCAAAACGGAAGCATAAAAAAAAGAAAAACAAGGAAAAATTAAGTGACTGCGGCATAAAGGCACACAAATAAAGTGGGCCTGGCTAGCTCAGCTCAATTCAAACCGCTGCTATGTGGCATGTCGCACTTGCCTTGCTCTGTCATGCTTTGGCTTGCCATGCTTTGTGTGTGTGTACATGTGTATTAAATGTAAATTACTTCAATACACACACAAACACACACACAGACACACACACACACATGACATTCTTGCCAACGACAAAGCTTACCGTTTGGGCGTAACGTTTGTAAAATAAAGTGGCGGTATTCTTTTTTTTTTTTTTTTTTTTTTCTGGTTTGGTTTGGAGCTACTCTTTTGTTTTTGATTCTCATATTTTCTTTTTTTTATTCTTTATCATCATATTTCTTTTAAACGTGTTGCATCAGTTTATTTGGAAATTTCATAAGTTTATATAAAAAAATATATTTTGGAGACATAATTGCGGAAAAATAATCTGATGCAGTTTTAAGCTGCTTTTTGCCCAATCATAATTGTCCAAGAAATTCGGAAACGCTCAGAATTAAATCCGAGCGTTGATTTTAAGTCGGTTTATTCCTTGCCACATTAACACTTTCCGAAAATAATCCTGATTTAAAAATTTGGAATTTGTGGAGTTTTTGACTCGTGGTGGATGGTGGACATCATTTCTTAATACACCATAAATGGGAAAAAAAAAAAATTTTTCGGAGAGAGAAGGTCCGTAGCGGTAGTAGTTTTTGTGTAGAGAGTCTGGACAATCGAAACTAGGGTCGAGAACCATTGTGAAAAAGTTGGGATACAGATCTAGTAAGTGCTTCAAAAATTCGCAGACGGAATGAAATCCCCCCAAAAAAAAAAAGTGTTTTGCATAGAAACTGCAATACTTGGAGTAAGATTTTCAAGGAAGCCATATAAAATATTTGTTTGATTGAAACCAGACTGGAATTGATATTCTTTAGATTATCTCAGAGACAAGTTCGTTATCGAAAAAATTCGGTTTGAATTGAAATAAAATTTTGATAAAAGTAAACTCCAGTGGGTTCACCAGTATCTAATTTTAAAGTTTTGTGGTTCTAACTCTAATTGTCTTCGATTAACCAGGGCCTCTCAAAAAAACCGTTACTGACTGATGGAATTAGTGAGCCATGCCACTGCCTACTAAACGCCACATCGAAAAAACGACCGATATTGAATCAATGTCGATAGCAAATATGATATTTCGATATTTTTCTTCAGCTCTAAATTTTTGTCTATTTTTTTTTTTTAAGATTTATTATTTTTCTGAAGATATTAGCGTACTTTTTGGTATAACGTCGAAGAATATAATTTTTCACAAACTATCGTTATAAAAATTTAATCAAAATGAAAATGATCTGTAACAGATTTTATGTTGATTTTAGATTATTTTGTTGTGTAAATAAAAAAAAAATTAGAAATAACAACAATGACACCACACCTCATAAATCGTTAGATTCTGTACAATCGTTAACTTTTCATATTAAAAAAAAATCGATAAATAACCGCCAATGTTCCTGTAATCGTAAACACTTTGCGATTTACTCTTTAAATCAAAAATTTTGTTGTTCCGGCAATAGCAGCAGTTATTAAACTATTTCTTAAAACAAATTTTCCAAAATTACACTTTATAACAATTTTTCTTATAAAATTTAATTTTTATGATTCCTAAGAAAAGACTTTTTCTTTAAAAACAAATTTTTAAAAAAATTGCACGTTTTAATAATTTTTTAAAAAAAAAAATAAAAAAAAATTAATTTTTTTCAAATTTTTAATAAAGATGGTTACAAAGTGTAATTTTGAAAAAAATTAGGCGTTTTCGAAAAGTTAGTCAATTATTGTTGAAGTTTTCCAGGAGTGCAAACCGGTTTTGAACCGAACCACAGCGTTTTCGAGTGCTTGGTTCGAACCGTCAATCGAACCGAATCTTTTGAAAGAAAGTTAATATTAAATATTATGAAATTCTAGAGTTTAGTCAAGATGTTGCTTGTCTTTATGATGAAGTATATGCGGAAATATTAAAAATATTAACAGAAGTCCACGTAGACTTAATAATAACAAAAACAAAGAATAGTGGTGGTGGTTCATAAATGTAAAGTGGTTCGTTCGTTCGATTGGAAATTTACCTTATGCTGATCTTAGGTTTAGCTCTGCGAATAAAAAATATTAAAGATTTTGCTCGAACTTCGAAGTCGTGAGAACATTAGAGATAATCAATTCATCGAAATGTCGCGATCGGATCTATAGAGACCGATAAGTACGATATTGTTGTACAGTTTTTTTTAATGACACTTTCTAAAAATTTGAAACCGAACCGCGGTGCGACAACAACAAAAACCGCTTCTTCGATCAAACCAGTGGTTCAAAGGCATTGCTAATCGCTGAATTAAACCACTGTCAACTTTTTAATGGTTTGAAACCCTGAATTTTTCCCATCGAACATCTTTTTTGCTCATAAATGTGTGTATTTTTAAAAACTCAAACAAAATCGATAAAGTTGAAAAATTTTGAAAAAAAAATTGTGTTTGTTTTAAAAAACACACAGATAGCATCTGAAATGTTACAATATTATGCATATTGGTCGAAAGTTCTAAGTTTTTTCTTTCAAAAACAGCTTAAAAAATAAATATCGATTCGTAGTTAATTGAGTTATAGCCACATAAATGATATAGGAGAAAAAAAAAAAAATAGTTTTTTAATCATAAGTTCAGATTTTGGCAGTGTTCCGCCAAATTCAAATATACAGTTTTATTTTACTGGCCCAGAACTACAACCACTACTATAGGACTTCTCAGCTATTTAAATTTTTTTTTTTTAGCAATTAAATGGAAACCCGAAATTGTGAATTTAAATATCTCGGAATTGTATCAATTGCAGTTTTGAATACTTAAAATTTATACAAATCGTGAGCCAAGCTTGGTTTTTGTTCCAAAAAGATTTGAATTTAAACAAAATCAAAACGAATCAAAATGTCTGATGTTAAGGGGTTATATACAGTTAGGAGGTCGAAAAAAAGGCATTTTTCAAGAATTTTTTCTAAGCAAACTATTTGGTTTATTGATTTGAAACTTGGCAGGTATATTATGACAACCTTAAACTATATTCACATATTTTTTATTGCCAAAAATAATTATCGGGAACGTTGATATTGCCAATTTTGCAGAGGTCCGCAAAAAAAAGGCCTCTTGCGGTGAGCACGATATCTCTGGACTGGATCATCTAAAATGCAAAAACCAAATAGATTTCATTAATATAATAAATAATCTAGTGATTAATCGAAGGAATTAGCAAAAAAAAAATTTATTGACAAAATGGCGGCTACTCAAAGCAAAAGGTTCGATTTTTGACCAAAATTCGGCTCTTTAATTGTTTAAAAAAATAAGAAATTTTCATCGGATGGGGAAATCCTTCGATTAATTACTAAAAAATATAGTTAAGAAGCTTGTGTAAAAATTTCAGACCGATCGGTTCAGCCGTTTCTGAGAAATCTTGCTCACCGACTTTGAAAACACCGTTTCGAGAAAAACGCGTTTAAAGTTTTGAAAGCACTGCGAGATCTCTCGGCGCGCCTTCACTAATGTGTCTATAACTTCGAAAATATTCGTCGGATCGACTTGAAATTTTGTGTGTGTATACTCAGATATATATATATATATATATATATATATATTAAAAAAAAAAAAAAAAAAAAAAAAAATCGATTTTTTGAAAATCCTAACTGTATATAACCCCTTAAGTAAAGTATTAATGCTTTGGTTTTTTTTTTCTTTTCTAATATATAATATTTAAATTTTAATAAATTTCTTTACAATGTACATGTGTATGTATGTATGTTTTTTTTATTAAGTTGTTAAATGTGTATTTGTGTTCAACGTGCCGTAAACGTTCTAAAACAAAACTGAGCTGCTGCTGCTGCACTAAACAGATTTTTAGTGTTGCCTTTCGTGTATTTCCATACGCATTCCATCTCGCTTTATGTTAGCTCTCTGTCTTTCTTGCACTTTCTATCTGTTTCAACATAATTTTGTTAGGTCGGTTCGGTTCGGTTAGGTTGTTTTGGTTGGGTCAAAATGTGGTCTTTATATTAAAATTTGAAGTATTTAAGCTCGATCTGTACATAAAGTGGCTGACATCGTCGTCATCGAATACTCGTTCATGCTCTTCTCTGCTCTGCAGCTGCTGTTTTATATGCAAACAGTTATACAGCCATTTTATTTCAACTGATTTTTACACATGAATTAATAAAAAACACTCATTAAAAAAAAAACCCTTTTTTCTGTGGTGTGTGTGTATGCTTTTGACGATATATGTGTAAGTAAATAAGTATGTGTATGTGTGTATGTATTTATGTGTTTACAACTGTGCGTATGAGTAATGTGCGTCGTCCCAGTTGCAAATATGCAACAAAAAGGTTATCTTATTTGCATAAAAGGTTGTCTAAACTTTTTTCTGTTTACATTTTTTTTGTTCTCTTTTTCTTGTCTTCTTTTTATTTAAATTTTATTATTTTCTTTTACTTTTTATTGTTATAACTTTCGTTTTTTTTTTTTTTTTTTTGGTGTTTCTCTTTTTTTATTTTGCTTTCGCCAACGCTTAACTTTTTATCAATGCTGCTACCCATACCGCATCCGCCCGTACGTACATTCGCCTTATACACTTCATTTGAACTCAATTTGGGATCAGGCGTTTCCTGTTGGGAGATTTCGTTAACTTCGTTCTAATTCCTATCGGAGTACTTTGTAATAAAGTGTTTTCTTCTTTTCTTTATTTTTTTTTTTAATGCTTTAAAATAAAAAAATAAAAAAATTTATTAAAGAATTTGTAATTCGTTTGTAAAATTTAAATACATTACGTGAAATAATTTCGCTCAGACAGTCAGTCAGTCAGTTAGTCCGTCTGTCCGTCAACAAAAGTTTAACTTATTAGCGAATAAAAAAAGGTAAAACTATTTAGTGAATGCGCACAACGCGTGAATGTATTTCTTTTAATTACAAAAGGCTTAGAACGGCACACGGTGCACAGTGGTGTACAGCATGAAATTCTCGAAAAAAAAAAAAAAAATATTATTTTCGACTCTTTTTCAACTTACAAACTAAGCAGTTTTTTGAAATGAAGCTAATTTGGTGAAGCACCCCTTGAGGGTATGGGGAGGTCAAAACATATTCAAAGGATGTTTTCGGCGTTACTTAATCCAAATTTCATGCCAGAATTTTCAATATCAAAATGGCGGATGCAATATGAACACTAAGAAATATAAAATCTGATCAGACTCACTGTCACCAAGATATTAGAAGGTCGCAATATTGTATCCGCCATTTTGAAATTGAAAATTCTGGCATAGATATTTGGATTCAATGACCCCGAAAACTTCCAAATAATCATTTTCAAGTTAATATAAGGAGTCTTAAAAATATATGTGTTTTACCCTTCCACTTTGGGGACCCTAGGACTATTATTGACAAAATTTAAAGTAAATTCAGAGTTCCTAGAATAAGAAACAAAGAAGTTTTTTATACAAAACCCAAAAATGTTGCGGTGGATTTGTAGGGGAATACCGCCTAAAATGGAGCTAGAGAGAGTCTAAGTTCCAAATATGGTGCCTTTATCTACTATAGTCTCCAAAATAAATCGTTTCTTGCGGCAGACAGCATGACAGACGGACAGAGGAACAGAATCAGGTTAGTGTTAACCGTGGGTGACTGTCTTTGTCGACTTAATTCCGCGGGACCCCATTTGGGATTGGTTAACATTAACCTGCGTTCCAGAGAACGTTTCATCTGGTATCAATTTTGAAGCCATATTAGTATTGGCACAGTCTTCCCACCTTGGTGAAGTTTGAAGACTATCTAAACCTCGTTGCCTGACTGATACCTAATATAAGTCAGGCCTGCTTGTTTCGCAACTCATCGATCGAGCCTTTGATTAAAAACGAGAGAATATAAACCACAGCCAACACGATTGTCTCAAAAGAGCCATACCCATCGAACCAGAGCCTTCTGGCGCCTGTGGACCAGACTCTGTTTCTGTTCAAGCATCACATTCTAGCGTGTTACCTACTTCGGGACCAATACACCAGGACTCGGTTAACCGAGGAACAGCTATATTGACTCTCATTTTAAATATTTGTACTTTATAGGGTCTAACATGTCTCCAGGCGCCTGTTACATACATTTGCACAAACTTAATATTCTTTTTTAAAATACGGATGCAGGGTATAAAAAATAAAATGGCGTATTCAAAATGGTAATCATAACGAAACTGCATATGAACTTGCCTATTGAAATTTTTGCGGTCGTTGATTTCTAATATTTATATTTAGTTTTTTAGAAAAACAAAATGGCGGTCACAAAATGGTGTAAACAAAATAATGTTTTTTTAGTCTCAATGCATCTGTTCAAAACCTTGTCAACGGGGATATTTGGGTTCGCAAATTTGAATTTTTCAAAATAAAAAAAAATAAAAAAATAACGGACACAAAATGGCTGCTGCTTCTGTTTTAGAGACACAAAAATTTTTCGTTGCGATATTTTTTTTGTGCTAGAATTTCATTCTGGACCAGTGTGCGTGCATAATCAATTGGCCAAAAAATAGCGAAAACAAAGATACAAATAAAAAAAATTCCAAAAGTAATGCAAGCATGAAATGAGCAAAAAAAAAAAACGCTAAAGCAAAAGCCACAGCCGCAGCAGCAGCATAAGAATTCATAGCAGCCACAAACCAAACCAAACTAAGAAAACAGCGAATAAACTAAAAGAATTCAAATTAAAGACACACATACACACACACACACATTCAGAGACATTCAGACACACACACACAACAAAGACGTGCAACAAAAGTCTAAGAGAAACTTAATTAACACGTGTCAAATTCATTTGGCTCTAACAAGCTGGGCCAAAGTGCCATTTAAACAAACTTATTTCGTCATTTAGCCAAAGTTATAAATTGTCTTGGCGCTTTTGGATAACAATGGCAATGGCAAGGACGACGCTTAACAAGGAATCAGGATAAAGTTACGCGCACTAAGATCACACAAAACACAGCAGTAAGCAAAATAAGACGGACGGACGGACGGAAGGAAATAAGACGCTGTTGCGGCCGAATGGCGAGCGTTCAAAAGCAAAAAAAAAAAGGAAGAAAACGTAAACAAAATGTAGCCAAGCAAAACAATAGATTTGTTTTGTTGTTGTTGTTGCTTTTGGTTTTTATCATTTTTATTGTTGTTGTTGTTGTCGTCATCATTATACTCGCTACAATTCGTCCTGTCGCAACGCGATGTCACAGCGTGAAGATTAACATTTTGACTTTTAGGCTTAAATTTTGTTGTTTATTTTCTTTTGTTGTTTTTTTTTTTTTTCTTGCGTAATGACACAAAGCAAAATAAATAAAGCAAATGAAATACAAAAAAATAGCAAAACATTTTAGTTTTTATTTTTGAATTAAATAAATACAAAAACTTAAGACAACGACAAATGTTTCCACGAAAAATAAAATAACTGCGAAAATGAAAAATATTTTATAAACAAAAAAAAAAAAGTCAAAAATGTTAGCTTCGAAGGAACCGAAGCTTAAATACCTGTCACACGTTTAGGGCTATACGTTATAGGGGTCCAATCCGTATCATATCGTTAGTGTCTACATAGGATGATATTAGATGTGTTCTTTCCAATTTGAAGTGAATAATTCCAAAAATGGGTGTTAAATTTGTATCGAGACTACACCCTGTAATGGGCGTGGCATTCTAAATTTACCAAATAAACTACCTAGGACTGAGAAAAGCATAAGTTTCGAAGTTCAACTCAATATTTTTAAAACTGAGCGAATGAAGCAGCTCGCAACAAACAGACGGACAGACGGACATGGCTAGATCAACTCGTCACATTAAGCTGATATATATACTTTCTGGGGTCTACGAAGTCTTCTTTAGTGCGTTACCCGTTTACACTTTGTGTAACGGGTTTAAAAAAGTACGTTTTCAAAACGAAAGGTAAAACGAATATTTTAAATAACATTTTACTCCATGTAAAAAAATAAAACGCGCGTTTTCAAAAGTAACAGAAATTAGGTTTATATCTCCTAACTTCATAACCAATGCAAGCTAACTGAAGGAAAACAAGGAAAAACGTTTACTTTGGTGGAACCGAAGCATAAATACCCACCACATCTAGCTTTACTTTATTTTTGATCATAAGTGGCTTTGGTAAAATTTGGAGAAGGAACTTAGACACAATATTGGGTTAAACTTTTGGTTTGAGGACAGAATAATTAACATTTTCTTGAAAAAAATTAGAAAATGTATGCTGATTTTGCATTGGGGCTTTTTATTGTTGTAGTGAGCTGATCCTTAAAAGTTCCGAGACTTAAGTTTAAGACTAAGCGAATGAATAGCATATATACAGACGGACAGACGGACGGACAGACGGACAGATGGACAGGCGGACATGGCTAGATCGACTCGTCTCGTCGTTCTGATCAAGAATATATATACTTTACAGGGTCTCCGATGCCTTCTTTAATGCGTTACAAACTTTCAGACAAACTGATAATACCCTTAACACTAAGTGTGGAGGGTATTAAAAAAAATGTATTCAAATTTAAATAAAGTAAGAATTTTTGGGGTAAATAAAAGTTTTGTACACAGTTGTGGGCACTCTTGAAAAATGGAATTAAAGAGAAAATATGAATAGTGTTTCAAAACGTCATTTAGAATGATTTTTAAATCACACTTACTGTGATCACAGTAATTCAATAATAGCCATTTTTTTCTTTATCATTCAAGCAACAAAAATGCTAAAATAAATAAACTTACATATGCCGTGCTAGGAAATGTTGCTCAAATATTTCATAATTCTCATTTATATCGAATGCTGTGTTTTTCTAGCAATGTCCGTCTGTCCGACACTCAGTATGTACGTAATTACTCGTTACATTTTTATGCTGCGCTGAATTAAGAAACATTTTCAAAATGAAAGCGCAAAATTATAAATAAAAAATGGCGTCGCACTTTAAAATTTATTTAACGCAAATGTTTTTCGCTGCTATTTTACAAGTGTGCGTTTTTTTTTTTTTTAATAATTTGCTTTTTATTTATTTATTTATTTATTTTTTTATTATGCTTGCCATCTGCTAAAGCAAATTTTGGTCTTAACTTAGTTCGCTCTAATTTCAACAAATTTTTTGAGTAGACAGACACACAAACACACACACACACACATCTGTACTTATATTTTTTATATTTGTATGTGTGTGAAGCACTTAACTACAATTTAATTTTTTGAGATTTATATAAAATGCTGGCCTAAAGTAATACAGGATGTGGGTGCTGACGAGTTGAATTCAAGAAGACAGTTATAAAGACTAAACAGACACTTCAATGCTGTCTACAAGCACATACACACACACAAACACTCGTAAAATATTGTAGATACCTACACAAAAAAAAAAAAAGAAAAACGGAGAATATTTGAAATTAACCTTTTTCTGATTTTCTGCTTCTGTGCATATTCAAACGAAAAGAAAAAAAAAGAAAAAAAAAGTTGAGCAAACGAGACAGAGAAAAAGACCAGACTCAGACTCAGATAAGATCGAAATGAGATAGCAAACACCTTGACACATTTACATTTTTCGTCAAATGAATAAAAATGTACACACACACACACACACACACATTAGTCACTTTCTTACCTTAACTTACGAGTGAGTACCTTGCCTTACTTTATATACACATACATAGACCTACTAGTCCTAGTCCTAGACACTCACTTAGCATTATTATCCTTTCATGAATTTTTATTTAACTTTTCATGAGTTTTTATGCTTGTGCATTTGTATTTGTATGTATTTTGTCTGTCTGTCTGCTAATGTGTGTGTGTGTGTGTTTGTTTAGTGTTTCTCAAACACTTTATAAATAAAATTATTATTTACATGAAGATAAATTATTAATTTTCTGTAGAATTTCGACATGCTGCTTCCATATTCGTATTCAGAATTTTTATAACTCCAATGATTTTCGAGATATTCCGAAAAATAAAAAAAAAAACCTCAAAATTGTGTTTATTACACTTTTTTTTTTTGAAGTTTTGAGTTCCCAAAGTCGAAATCAATATGCCAGAATTATTTATATAATGTCTTTCCCAACTCGCCTAAAATTTTTCTGCTCGTTTTTTTTTTAATGTATTTTTTTTTCGCAAATAAAAGGTTTGGCTCAATGTTCCCAAAATCTCCAAATCTCGTGCCAAGCCATTTATCTAGTTTTTGATTGTCAAGATTTTAAATCAATAACGAATCCATACAATAGCACTGAATAAACTTCGTCAAATAATTAACTTTTTTCCATTTTCGCTGAAATTAACGAGAAGATGAGAGATGCTTAAACATTTCAATGCATTTTTGTAGAAGAAATGTGCCTTATGTGGGCACCGTCCTAGTTGTGGGCACCCCAACTTTTTGTTGTAGAGTAAGTATATCATATATCTGAATTGAGCTACGAAACTTTTTGTTCTGTTTTAAATATGTCTGTCATTTCCGATTGTAAACACGCTAATGGAATTGATTATGGGCACCCTGTTGGGTGTTACTCAACAGCATGAAGCATGCATGGAAGAAAACACTTGATAAACCATCAACTTAGACAACAACGAAACCATCGCATAAGTACTCCAAATATAGTGTTTTTCGATTACAATGACGATGAGTTCCAAATATGAAGACTTATCATATTTTTTGGTATTTATTGTTGGCCAGTGAAGGTTTTTTAAGGGTGCCCACAACCGGTTACAATTATTTTTTGCTCTATAAACGCTGGAACAATCAGGCATGTTCCTGTATTCATAAAAGTTTTGCAATTTACGATTTAGTAGATACGTACGATTTCAATTTGTTCGTGCTTTGGCAAACGCAAAGTTATGTTTCATTGCCAAAACGTTTCTTTGAAAAAACTAACTCGAACATTGCCGGAAATATTTTACGATTTGCAATTGGCAAAGCTCCAGAAATTTGAGATTTAAAAGTAAATCGCAACAATTTTTACTATTACGAGAACATGGCTGATTATAAGCGGCTCGATTTAGAAATCATTCTCATCTAACAGGTATATACAATGTCATTAAATATATTTACAATGATTACAATAATTGTATTTGATTACGTTCAAAGTAGCTATTTCGAGATAATCTCAACTTAAAGAATTAAAAGGGATATCAAATTATTGATTTTATAAAAATGCGCAACAACTGACTCGGATTCTTCCTTTCATAATAACAACGAAGCGAATATCTATATTTATGCATACGAGTATACTCATGAGTATGTCCATGTGTATTTTTGTGTATTCAGTTAACGACAAAGTTGAACGGAAGCGGAAATAAGCTGAATTATGGTTTCTTTAGCAAGCAGTCAGGCAGTCAAGCAAGCGACAGACAGACAGACAAGTAAGTCAACGCAATTTACAGCTTTTGCTACTCTTCCAAAACATTCACAACATCATCTACCGCAACTGAAAGCTAAAGCAATTTTCGGTATGATTTTTTGCCATTAATAATTTTTTGTTTTTTTTTTTTTCTTTTGCGAAACCGCATTGCTACAGATTTTTACTTCGAATCACAACGTTTCGTGCAACTCAACTTGTTGAAACTGTTGCTATCCTTGCCGTTGTCGTTATATTTCGTTACACACCATCGCTAGACCAAAAAAACAGAACCCAACCGAACAGCGCATAAAACCTAGCAACACCCTACACCGGCGCACACAAGCACAACTTTTGTTTTACTTTTAGCGCTCGTTTGTGCATAAATTGTGGGCGAACTGTGACTGTGGCACCTGTTGATGGCTTTTCTATTTGTGTCTCTTTCTCTCTCTCTCTCTGTCTGTTTTTGTATACATTTTAAGTGCCGAATTTATTGAGTTGAAGCCTATTCGCACAGCGTAAATGTTTGCTAAAAACCCCCTCGAGACAAAACGATCAAGAAAAATAATCATTTGTGCCACACAGAATTTACTTAACTAGAATTCTTGAATTCTATATTTTTACATTTTATATTGCACATATATATTCTTTAGTCAGCCATTTTGTTAGTGCTGTCACTTCCGTTTCCGTTGCAACTTATTTTTTTTTTTTTTTTTTTTTGCTTCAGATAATAATTTTTATGCGCATTTTATTAGGTCCAAAAGTGTCTTAAAAAAAAAAAAATAAATGTCAACTGCCACTTAATATAATTGTTTGCAAGGTGTGATTGAAAAGTTTATAAATATCTCTTTGAATATATCAAAAATCTCTTATCACAATATTTATAAGAAAAACTTCTCCGAAACAGCTATGATTTTTTTTTTTTGTGTGTTTGTGAATAGGACCTAAACTATTTTTCATGTTGGGCGTGGCCCTGTAGTATAGATCATAAATTCATAGCATATTTCCGAAACAACTCAATCGATTTCAATGAAATTTTGTTATAAGAAAAAGGGGCGGTGGGCGTGGCACCATACAAACGAACCAAAAAAAAAAAAAAAAAAATCGTGATATATTTGAAAATAATTAAACTAGACCATCGAAATTTGGGTTTTTTGGTGTTTGACGGTTTGTCAATTAATCGTTTCAAGTCAGACGGACGGTTCTGGTATTGGACTAGAGATCCCAAAATCCAGTCACCAAGTAGAGTGCGACAAACCGTCAAGCACGGTGGCGGCTGAATTATGCTTTGGGGGTGTATACATAAAAATGGAGTTTGACCCTTGGTATTATTCGATAGAATAATGTGTAAGGAGGAATATCTAAGCATTCTGCAACAGAGTTTAGCAGAAGTTATCGAAAATATGGGTTTTCCGCACAATAACAAACGACAATTTGTTAAAAAATTAGATTTTCAAGCAAAGGTTCCAGTCCATTAAGTGGCCACCGCAATCTTCAGACATGAACCCCATTGAAAATTTGTGGAGCCATGTTAAATCGCAACTTGCGAACTATGACCAAGGACATCCCGACCCGATTGGTGTGATGAAGCTGTGGGGCTAAAGGACCAAGGACATCTAGTAGGCAATTCAATCAAAAATCAAAAGGGCTTTGGACCCATTATTAAAAAAATTTTCAATAAAAATATTTGCTTAAAAATAACCACAGTGCATAACTGTAACATTTGACTCTTCTTACTCTTTACTATTGTATTTCTCTTTCAGCTTATTGGAAAAGAGAATATTTTTCCAAATATAGCACAAAAAAAAATTAGACTAAGATCTTAAGCATGCATTAAGTAGAAAAGAAAATACAGACCGTTAAAGTGAGAACATTGAACTCGTGTTACAGTTTTGCTCGGCAGTATATATATGTCCCGAGCAAGGCCGGGTAGTTAAGCCAGTATCATGATGCAATTATACCAGTTGAATTACTCCGAAAATCTTGATTGATAACTTAGTCTGTGTTGAATATTATATTTAATTTCACCACGACATGTGAGAAGAGTATGAGATATTTTGAGAAAGAGAGAGAGAGAGTAAGCAAACATTATTAATTTCTGTACGTATGCTTCGGTTGCTTTGTTGTTTTTAAAATCAAGAAGCAGAAAAATTTTAATTTTTAAGGTGAAATTATATAAATTCACCATAACATTAATACTCAACAAAATTTGTTATCAAATTAGAAAGAGACAGTAGCGGAATACGTCAACTGTTATAATTGCATCATGAGCTTGTATTTATATACATATAATTTTTTTATCAAATCTTTGTATCAAATTTGTTAAAGTTTTTTTTTTTTTTTATTGATTAAACCAAGCAACTCATAAGAATAACGTTTCAAAAAAATTGTTTTTACTTCTTCTTTTCAATAAAGTTTTTTTTTTTTTGTCCGTGTAAAATATAACAAAGTCATTTTTGGCTATATTTATTTATTATTATTTAAAAAAAAAAAATAATTTCTTTTTCGTTATTGAAAACTTTAAGCTTATTTTTATTTAAAATGAGTTGCAACAGTGCAACAACAACAACAAATGCATTCAATAGAACTGCACGTGTTCCTGGCAAACTTAAGTTTGGACGAATCAACGATGTGAAAATGCTTTATTTCAATGTTCAACGCTGCAAATTTGATGGTAATGCTGTTGCCGCTGCCACTGCTGCAAAGCAACGCTACACATTTGATGGTAATGCTGCTGCTGCAGCACAGCAGACAACCGGAAATGTGCCACAATTTTTACCCAATTTATATCAGCAACGTGCCTTACAGTATGCCGCTATACAATATGGACAACATTTAGCCGATCAGGGTAAACAATTGATGGAAAATCAATTTCTTAAATGGATATCCGTAACGAGTTTACGTTACTATTTTGCTGTCGATAATGCTTACGTAAAACGTAAGCTATTCGAATTGTTTTTTCCATTTTGCAAGAAGAATTGGTTTTCGAAATACAAACAACGCGCGCCAGTACAGCCGCGTCACGATATCAATGCGCCTGATCTATATTTACCCGTAATCGGTTTCATAACGTATATTATTGTTGCCGGATTTCTAATGGGTCTACAGCAACGTTTCACACCCGAAACGTTACGCAAACAAGCGTGTGCGGCCATTTTTTATAGCGCTTTCGAATTGATCATCTACAATATTGCGTTGCTTTGCTTCCGTGTGAGGAATAATTTAAAAACGCTCGATTTTTTTGCTACCATAAACTACAGATTTGTTTATATGGCTGCTGTGCTTATTTTTAGCATATTTTTTTTATAAAGACGGTTACGTCATGGCGCTGGCATATACGTCGCTAGCGTTTGGCTACTTTCTATTTCGGACGCTACGCACAAAATTACAATTCGTTGAGCATGATGTGCGCGGACATCCAATACCGTACAATGGCGTCGACGATGAGAACTATGATTTTCGCAGCGAACGTAAAAGGAAATTGTATTTTTTACTTTTGGTTATTGTCGGTCAAGCATTGGTATCGTATCTGCTAACGAAGAATTTGTATCTTGTTGCATCTGATGCAAACGTTGTCCTTCGAACTAATTAAAATTTATGAATTTTTGATTATTGTATAACATGATTCAGCGATAAATGTCAAACTATGCAAATTAAAAAAAAAAAATAAATAAATAAATCTAAAATTTAGATAACATACATGCAGCATTCTTTTTTCAAAAGTGAGCCACACCCTAGCTCAATTTTAAATTTCATAATCTGCCTTGCTTTCGTAAACACCTAATTTTACGATTTACGTTTGAAGTAAATTCGTTCGATTTCAAATCGTACGTATTCTGGCAAACGCAAAGTTATGTTTCATTTCCAAAATGTTTCGGTGCAATACTATCGGTTACAAATTAATAGGTTATCGGTCTAAACAAATTGCAAATTGTTGCTGCTTTAATTAATTTTTTTGCACTTTAAATTTAGACATGAGTAGAAAGTAATTATTTTAAAATTTTAATTCAGCTTTAATCATAATAAAAAGTGCTAGGATAGAATCCATAAATATCACAAAATAGAATGAGAATATTTTAAAATAATTGAAAGCACCTTCTTTTCATTTCCTTAGCGCAAATGCTGCCCGATTTAAAACTTTGGAATTATATTTGGATTTGTGTGATTTGAGATTTGAATTTTGATTGGATTTGTGATTTCGATCTGTGATTTGCAATTTGTGATTTGCGATTTGTGATTTGCGATTTGTGATTTAAGATTTGTGACGATTTGTGATTTGATTTGGATTTGAGATTTGTGATTTGCAATTTGTGATTTGTGATTTGAGATTTGCGATTTAAATTGATTTGATTTGATTTGATTTGAGTTGCGATTTGTGATTTGCGATTTGTTATTTGAGATTTGTGAGTTGCGATTTGTGATTTGCGATTTGTGATTTGCAATTTGTGATTTGCTATTTGTGATTTGAGATTTGTGATTTACGATTTGTGATTTGCGATTTGTGATTTGATGGATTTGTGATTTACGATTTGATTGATTTGCGATTTGATTTGATTTGCGATTTGTGATTTGAGATTTGTGATTTGCATTTGTGATTTGAGATTTGTAACGATTTGTGATTTGAGATTTGTGATTTGCGATTTGTGATTTGCGATTTGTG
This sequence comes from Leucophenga varia, assembly GCA_018903435.1. Classification (NCBI taxonomy): domain Eukaryota; kingdom Metazoa; phylum Arthropoda; class Insecta; order Diptera; family Drosophilidae; genus Leucophenga; species Leucophenga varia. Next base: position 565,396 of record JAEIFJ010003018.1, on the reverse strand, counting down.
ATTTGAGATTTGTGATTTGCAATTTGTGATTTGCGATTTGTGATTTGCAATTTGTGATTTAAAAAGTAAATCGCAAAAATTTTCAGATTGCGTTTATGGAAACATGGTTAAAAATAAATTAAAGATCGTTGTGCACTTTTCCAAACATTATTTTTATTCATAATTTTTCTAAAATTAAACTCAAAATTTTCCCGGACCATTTTCTTCATAAACTCAATCCAGCAACACTTTGTCCCGAAGCATACTTTTGACTTTAATTTCGAGTAAAATTTATTTAGCAAATTTTTTTTCGCGTCTGTTTAAAAAAAAAATACTTTCGAACTTATTTGTACAAGAGTATCACTTATGTACTTGAATTTTCGTTTTTGTTTCATATTTGTCCAAAAAAAAAAAAAAAAAAAAAAAAACATTCTTTGATTCAATATTTTGCAGTCTTTGCGCTAAATAAATTGTTAAATAAATAAAAAAAAGTAAAAAATAAATAAAAGCAAAATAATTTAAAATCCATAAGGAAAACATTTTCAATTGAATCGAAACTTATTGAAGTAGTTCTCTAGGGGCAAAAATATCCTTTCACTTTATAAGTTTCATGTTTTTTTTTTTTTTTTTTTTTTATTTATTTACAATATTGTTTTTTTTTATGTTGTTTGCTTTGTTTTGTAAATTGGCATTCTCCTTTTCACTTGTATTTATTTATTAAAAAAAAAAAAACCTGCCAACCTGCAGTCTACAAAATAAATAATAAAAAAAAAAAACTGATTTTCCTTTCAGTTTGTTTCACTTTTTTTGCTAACTTTGCTTTACTTTGCTCTGCGTTTCATACAATTGCGCCTAAAACTATGCAAAAGTCATTTAAATTTTCCATTTTCTTCATTTTTTTTTTTCTTTCAACTTGTTATGATTATTATAATAATAATGAAAATAACAATAATGATGATGATGATGATTATTATTATTATTTTGAACAACTACAACGAAAATTAAAGTAATAGAATTTAATAATTTCCTTTAGACATTTCACTGTGGTTTATAAACCTAGAAGCTTGAATGCTGTGTATGTGTGCGCGACTATTAGATACGCTGTATATATTTTTTATGAAACTTAAGTTTTGTTTAGTACGGAGCTAACTTGTTACAATTTTTTGTTCTAAAAGTATATTAGTGTTTGTAATAGAAGGTAATGAAGGCTGAAGAAAAGTTCTTGAAAGTTTCCACTTTCCAAAACTGTTTAAAAAATAAAAATCGGCTCGTAATCTACTGAGTTATAATCACATAACTAAATTTAAAGAAGTGAGAAAAATAATAGGATGTAGGAGTTTCCCTTAAAAATCGATGGTGAACAAAAATTCTCGAAAATTTTCTCTTTCGAAAACTGTTAAAAAAATAAAAATCCGCTCGTACTTTACTGAGTTAAAGTCACATATCTAAATTTAAAAAAAAAGTGTGACGATTTTGTTTGTAAACTGCCCAAATTCCAAGGCTTTTTAGCTATTTTGTAGTTATTTTATGCCTTATTCTGTGTCTGTTGCATAAATTTTCTAAAAACTTAATATACCCGTTTTTTGACATTTTTTTTGCAGTGTATTCCTAAAGAATACCTGAATTGTTTCGTTTCCAATGCGCAAATATTTAATGCCGCGCGTATTAAATCGAAATTATATTAAATTAGTTAACAATCGATTTAAGTAAATAGAAAGTTTTGAACTCGAACACAACACAGTAACTCAATTCCTTTGGGAATGAATGAACGAAAGAACGCCACTGTGCATGGCTGCGTTGACTTTTTTTTTTTCATCTTCATCATCGTCATCATCAACTTCAACTGCTGCTACCAGGACTCTGCAACATCATCATCGTCATCATCATCATCAGCGTTTTTACTTCTATTTTTTATTTTTTGTTTTTCTTCTTCTTCATCATCTGTTACGACGTTCCTTTCATTACATGAAAACCCCCGAAGGCATATAAAACAACATAAAGAGGAAAACTTCTTTTATTTATAGGAAATTGTACTTGTTCGTTTAGTTTAGTTTGGTATGGTTTGGTATGGTTTGGTTTTGGTTACGTTTAATACGTCTCTCTTTGCCTTCTCCAGTTTATTGCTCTAGCTTTAGCTGTTTACTTTTACTTCTACTTCTACTTCTACTTTGCTGACAACGACTTCTTCTCGTCTATTTTCGACACAAACGACCCCCCTCAGACTCGACTCATACAGGTTGTGTCATGAAACCAATGTCATCGTCTTCGTTCCGTCGTCGGTGGCGGCAATTCAAAACAAAGTGAAGTGAAGTGCAGCGCAGTTAAGATTTGTACAATAATTTCGTTAACTTCAAAACAATTTAACGACCAAAATACGCTCGTCGCATGTCTTGATTTAGCCAAAAAAAAAAAAAAAAAAGAAAAATTGCTGAAACAGCAAAGACAAATATGACTGCCATTGCTTTTATGTACCTTCTGATTTTACCTGCTGAGTCATCTTTGTAACACACAGACAGACGGACCAACTGACTTGAAAGCAGCATGTTGCATATATTTATTTTTTATAAAAAAAAAAAAAATAAAATAAAAAAATAAATAATAATAAAAATGTGTCCTGTTTGTCTTAGCAACTCACTCGTCTGCTTTAATTAAGTCGTTTTTTTGTTTGTATCCTGTACCAAAGTCTATATAAATAGTAAGATGCGTAACGCAACACTGTTCCACGGACAAATTCAGGAGCCAATTTATTATAATATTAAAACCTGCCAGTTCATGGTGTCTGCTATGATAAGTCATTGACTCGAGCGTATGTTACAGTCACTGAACTGTTTAAAAAAGTCTTGATAACACACTGCGACTAATAACCGACTGGCTTGTGCGTGACAATACATTTGGCGTAATGCAAAACATGTTTCACTTTACCCCACTTTACTTGACTAATCACATACTAAATGCTCAATGTTTCAAAGGCTCAAGACTGCATATCTGCAGAGGGAGAGGAACAGCGAAAGTAATCAACAATAAACTAAGCAAAATGGTGAAATTGAAAAAAAACAAGGAAAAACGTTAACTTCGGTGGAACCGAAAAAACCCGTCACACGAATCTTTAAATAGTTAATGTGTGATCATAAGGGCTTATATACATTTATAAATATATATTTGAAAATAATTACTTTTTCATACAAATGTTCCAAAATAATCAATAAGTTTGTATGGGCGCCTTAGCTAAAAAGGCGTGGCACCTTGTTTTTGATATTGAACGTCATTAAAGTGTTTTTACCCAAATTTGAGTGAATAGTTTCATAAATAATACCTATTTCAATACAAAAATTCGAGAATGGGCGGTAAGTTTGTATGGGGCTATATCTCAAAAATGGGCGTGGCAGCTTGAATTTGATATTGGATGACATTAGAAGTATTTCTTTCAAACTTCGTGACTACATTAATAAATTATAGCTATTTTCACAAAAAATTTGAAAAAAGGTAAGTTTGTATGGGGCTATACCTTAAAATGGGCGTGGCACTTTGATTTTAACACTTGAACTGCTTAGGGCTGAGAAAAGCTTAAGTTCCGAGTTTCAGGTCAATATCTTTAAAACTGAGCGAATGAATCGGAGAGAACGACGGACGGACGGACAGACAGACTGACGGACATGGCTAGATCGACTCGTCTCGTCGTGTTGATCAAGAATATATATTCGTTCTTACGACGTCTCCTTTAATGCTTACAAACTTTCTGACAAAAATAATACCCTCCCCACTATGTGTGGGGTATAAAAAAAACCATTAAAGTACATTTTTTGCTCATTATAAAAACGTTTTGAGAACATATTGTACCAACGACTTGTATACTTATATTAAGATCGAATTAAACTGATATCGAGAGTATAAAGTCTTCAATCAACCATTTGATAAATTTCGTTCTTTTGTATATTTCAATATATGTGAGAGAAAACTCGTTCTCATATCAAGAACATTCGTTCTTGTACCAAAAACATTAGGTTCTAATTTCAAGAACATTCATTCTAATATCAAGAACATTCCTTCTCATAGCAAGAACATTCGTTCTTATATCAAAAACATTCGTTCTTATATTATGAATATTCGTTCTTATTTCAATAACATTCGTTCTTATATCTTGAACATCAATTCTCATATCAAGAACATACGTGCTCATATCAAGAACATTCGTTCTTATATCAAGAACATTCGTTCTAATATCAAGAACATTTATACTTGAATCAAAAACATTCGTTCTCATATCAAGAAGATTCGTTCTTATATTAAGAATATTCGTTCTTATATCAAGAACATACGTGCTCATATCAAGAACATCAATTCTTATATCAAGAACATACGTGCTCATATCAAGAACATTCGTTCTTATATGAAGAACATTTGTTCTCATAACTAGAGTATTCGTTCTAATATCAAGAACATTCATTCTTAAATCAAAAAACATTCGTTCTCATATCAAGAACATACTTGCTCATATCAAGAACATTCGTTCTTATATCAAGAGCATCCATTCTCATATAAGGAATATCTCTTCTTATATCAAGAACCATTTGCAATTAGAGCTTCAAAACTTCGAATACAAGCACATTGTGTTTGATACAAGAACATTAGTGCTTGATTTCGTATGTTCCTAAAATAAGTACCGCAGTTCTTAGTTTTCTAACAATGATTTTCTCTCTGTGTAGGTTTTTTATTATACATATAAATATAATTTTTTTTTTTTTGCAAATTATTTAATTTGAATCTAAATAAAAAAAAATAACGTTTGTCGTTTAATTTAATTTAATACGCATAGAGACGCGGGTGGTGCCTGTTATATTTTTAAATATATATGTACACATATACAAAGGTATGTCTGTATGTATGTATGTATGTATGTATGTGTGTACAATACATATATCACGAAAAAAGCGTAACCGCAACGCAAAATAAAAGCAACAATACAAAAACAGCTGAGGCACAATCAGTTTATGCTGTTGACAGTTTAATTTTGCAAAAAAAAAAAAAAAAAAAAATTTTAAAATAAAAATAAAATAAACTGTAAGCGAATAAGAGCAAGCGAGAGGTAGAATGAGAGAAACAACAAAAGAAAATGTGACAGAGCGAAACATTTAAATTTTGTATAAAGTATTTTTTTTTTTTTTTGCGTAGATAGTTTATGCTGATTTATCAAAAAAAAAAAAAAAAAAAAAGAGAAATTTTTCACCGGGGGAACAAGACAACAAAAACAAAATAAAAAACCTAAATAAAAATGAAAAAAAAGAAAAGAAAACCATGCATAAATTTAACGAATCAAGCGCGTATAGCGGGTAAACTGACAAAAAGCCACAAGTGGCCATATTAGCAATATTCATACATGTATGCATGTATGTGTGTGTCTGTGTATGTATTTACATATATGATATATTGTATCTGTATCTCATTTTAAGTATTGCATGCATGTTTGTGTTTTTATGTATTTTACTGCTTAGATTTAAGCGTAAAAGCTGTTGAAATGTCAAAAAAAAAAAAATGTAACAAGGATTTTTTGTTTGTTAAATGTGTCAGCTGCATGCATACATTTTTTTCTAAACAAAGGTGACAGCAATTAACGCATAAAACTATGCAATAAAAAAATATAAAACAAGCAAAGCACTACTAAATAGATAAAGAAAATAAGCCACATATGTCATGTCGAATGCTAAAGAAAAGTAAAGCAAATATTAATATTTTATTTATGCAAAATTTTTTATTTTTCTCAAAAATCTTAAAAACTGAGAGCTGTAGACTGAGCAACATTTGAAAAAGAATATCTTTCAAGCTGAGAAACTAAACGCTTTAATATTCAATTTTTAAGGCTTTTTTTCATTTTTAAATTGAATGAAAATTTGTGTATTTCTAAAAGATTTCATATTAATTACATAGAAAAACTTCAACGGAAAAGGTTAGATGTATTTTATCAGCCATTAAAATATTCAAAGATGTTTTAAAACGACTGGCTTGATTCAGTGTTCGTTCGCAATGCCGTTGAAAATCGTTTTGCAGCCCTGGTCAAGAGAAAATATTTTACAGAAATGCTAATAAAGACCATTTTTTGAAGTATTCCAGACTACAATAGCGTCTACCAAACTAAAAATCAGAGTTGTTTAACAAGTTCGAGCTCAGCTAAGATCTTGTAGGTCAACTTACATCCAGATTAGAGTGCCGGAATGATTGGAACATTCCTTAAAAATTAAAATAAAAATATAAATTTACAGTGTGTTGTGTGGGCGATGCAGGAACACAATTCTGATCTGTCAATCTAAACACGATCTGAGTATCTCAGAGGATCTGAGCATCGAGAGACCCTTTCGAATCCTCGATTTCTGCAGTGTTTTTCAGCTTAAGAGTTGCATGTAGAACTGAAATGTCTGCGAAAGATCGGTGTTCCTCTTCTCGGACAGTCAAGCTGTAGGTAATTAAGTTACTAAATAAAAACTGGTAAGGGAACTGCAAAAACCGGGCTTAATGAAACAAGTCAATACAATTCCAGTACTCTGGATAAGCGAGCACGCTGATTCTTTTAGCCAGAGAGGGATCAGCTAGTGACTGCCTACCGGTCCAGGTGGAATTAACAATGGGTGCGAAAATCTACGTCATTCAAAATCACTTCGCCATATTGACCATGAACAAAGGGAAAAATCTGGATAGCTGTTGGAGAGTTATATCGATTTGGCCTAGGTTACAGAACACTCGAAAAATCTTGCTAGTCTCATTGCAACCTTAACTAGTCACTGTTTCATTGGGGAATATGCTGCCAGATTGGAAATTCCGGAAGAAGAGGAAACAGAAACATTAGAACACTTTTTGTGCACCTGCCCCGCACTCAGATCACACAGAGTGCGGTTTCTTGGACAACTCGCTTAGTGAACTGTCCAATATTTGCCCCATTAAACAACGCTCTTTCCTCAACTGCGTTGGCTTTTTTTGAGTAGTCATAGCAAGCTTCACGTAGCAGGTTTTAATATACTAGCGCTACTTCCATGGCATTGCCCCATAGTCACTATCTGTGCGTCTAATCTTGGTTCCATCAATCGGAAAACAACTTAAAACCAAAAGTACACACGAAACAGAAATAAAACGGCACAAAGAAACAGAAGTACTACAGATGACAGACACAGATGTGAATTACTCTCTTAATATTTCTTAATCTCTGTATGTGGTGATGGGCGCCGCTAGGGGAATGGAATGAAATGAAATGCCGTTGAGCCAGATTACTTCTGTTGCACATCTTGAAACAGACTACCTTTGGCATATTTTAAGCAGTTTTTATTTATGTTAATTATCTAATATGTTTACCATAAATATGTAACTATTTATTTACAATTTACCATTGAATTATAATTCGCAAACTGTTTAATCATAAACGAACACACATAATGCCAAAATTTTAAGTTTTCAACATGGTTTTATTTTTTTTTTTTTTTAATTTCCGCTCATTTTTTTCACAAATATTTTGTGAAATTAGTTACTTTAATTTGCTTGGATTCATCTTCAGTTTTCTCATGATACTTTTTTCCACTAAGTTTCTGGATTCGATAAATGTGAAATTTATGCAAAATTTATACGCACAACTTTTCTCAAAAAAAAAATAAAACTTGGATTTTCTATTTATGGCTTCGTAAATCTTTTATGCTTATTTAATAAGAAACATAACAAAAAAAAAAAATATAAGAAGAGGAAAAAATCGATGAATAAAATCCAATAAATATTTCAAAATAAAATAAAATCAAATTTAAATTTGATGTCATTGTCAAAATAATTGTGCAGCACACTGTATGCAAAATAAAGAGCACTTTAGCTTCGCGACTATTTCTGGAGTCATTTAATAAGATTTCTTTCAGTCATTCTTGGTTTTCTTTGTGTATTATTACACACATGGCATAATTTTCATATAAACCTTTTCTTTTTTTTTTTTTTTGACGTGTATATTGAATGTTCAAGAGCACAACAACAATAACAAAGAACTCCGTTACACACACACACACACACACACGCACATACATTTCAACTTTAACTTTGACTTTGTCTGGCGTCAAAGAAAGAAAGAAAAAAAAAAGAAGATGTTTCCGTATCCGGTATCCGGGTAGCGGTACATACAGTTCTCTCAAGGTAGCAGACCCAGATCGTTGAGGCGTTTAATACAGGTCGTTTAAGGTCGGTGTGGACGCCGCACATCGTTATCCCTAATGCTTGATGGCTTGGATAAAAGCTTAATAAATATTGTTTGCCTCGTTTCTCTCCTTTTTCTGTTTTTTTTTTTTGTAGTTGGCAGCCCAAAATCATCGGCGGCGTTGTCGTCGTCATCGTCAAAAAAAAAAAAAAAAAAAAAACTCTACATCACTGACAGCAGCCAGCGTCAGCCAGCATTTTACGGCAGCCATTTTTTTTTATTTTTTTTTTTTTTTTTTTAATGTTGCTTTCCTACAAGCTAAGTCAGCTCATTTTGTGTCCTTTTTCATTTAACTTGAGAGCTTTAGGCAAACGTTTAGATGAAATTTTCTTACTTTTCTTAAAGCTCAATTACACACAAACACACACACACAAACAGACACACAGTGATACTTGAGTGACAGATGCGTGCGTGTTTCTGTAACTGTGTGTGTCTGTGTGTGTTTATATCTATCCATCTTTTTTTTTTTTTTTTGGCTTCAGTTAGGAAATAAATTTAGATTTGTCCTTTAAGATTTTTTTAACAGTTCATCATTTCGAATACACATGAATACAAATACATATACACCTACACATACACATATATATGTAGTATGTAAAGTATTAAGCAGGCTAAAAGACGAAATCGTAACTTGCTAACTTAGTAAAAAAAAAAAAAAAAAGGTAAAAAAGAAACGAAAAGAATAAAATAAAATAAAATAAGGATATAAGGGTGAATGGCGTTCGTTTTGTGCTTTTGTTACAGCGTAAAATATTGAATATAAATTTACATCAATCAGTATTCGGCGAAAAGTTGTAAATTTATACCTCATAAATCTTATATATAAGAAGTTTTTATTTTTTATTTAACTTTAAAGTTTTGCAAAATAACTTTAAAACTAGTTTTTATTGAGCATTGAGCATTATTTTATTGGAATAGAATTTAGGATAAATATTTTTTTAAATTAGTTGCTACAGTCTGCACACAATAGATCTGATGAGGTTACCATTGTAAGTTGTTATAAGAAATGGAATGAGTGAAAGCGAGAAAGAACTTTGAAATTAATAAGCGGAACGGAATATTGTTCCATGCACTTACGACTTCGTGGGAAATTTTTGGCATGCCATATCGGATCTTGTGATTCTAGTTTGTGTAACCAGAAAATTTTGCATACGAAACTCTTAAATCCATACGAAAACCCAAGAACATATAAAAAAAAAACAAGAAACAATGCTGACGTCGATTACTCTTGACTGCAAGTTACCCAATCTTTATGTTCCTAATGCTCATTGATTAAAATCTAAAAAGGGATTTTTATGGGGCTGTATCAAATTTTTTTTCGTTCCTAATCATCTTGGGATATTTCATTGGGACTATCATAGGTACAAATTATACTAAATTAAGACTTTCTACAATAAGAAACAAAGATTTGTATGTAGATTTGTATAGGGAGTGCCGCTTAAAATGGGTCTAAAAAAAACCGTTTGTAAGTGCACACTTGGCGACTTAGGAGAGTCTAAATTTCAAATATGGGAAACTAAAAATTGTTATCGGCATAAAATATTTACATGTGCGCCCATCTCTAATTCCAATAACAGACTTAAAGTACAAAATTCAATCTCATAGCATGAAATGTATATTTTGTATCTTTAGTTTTCTACACTCTCAATGTATCATTTGATATTCTTCTAAAAATACCAATAAATAAAAGTTTTTCAGTAGAACTTTAACCCAAAGTCAGTTACTTCTAATACCAGCCTCGTATTATAGCCTCGTATTTTTAGTACATAAGTAATCAGAGTAAGTAAGCAGCTTAAGCTTTTCTTTTAACTTTATACGCTCAATCAGCATTCTTCAATTTATTTTTCTTGCGAAAAGCTAAAAATATACTTACTGCATCTGTCTAATCTACAATATAACCTTTTCATTCGATATCAAAAAAAAAAAAAAAAGAAAACATTTTATACCCTATATATGCACATATGTATGTTTGTTTAGGGTATATTAGTTTTGTGTAAATGTTTGTAACAATTTAAAATAGATCAAAGCCTTAAGTCTGGAACGCAGTTTTGAGTTACATAAAGAATATGGCAGGTTGTCCAGTGATACGTTGCCATTAGTGCTGGGCACACACACATACAGAATAAGTGTTTTGAAGTTTCTGATGTGTTCCGTTGTACAGAATTCCTAGCTTGGCTGCAAGTTTCCTTATGTGTCCTTTTGACCAGTAACCGTGGAAAATTTCGATTCTAAAATGTTTGGATTCTGTAACGTTTTGTATCCTAGAACGTTTTGGGTTCTGAAACGCTTGGATTATAGAACGGTTGGACTCTGAAGCGGTTAGATTCCGGAACAGCTGGATTTTGGAACGGTTGGATTTTGGAACTTTTGGATTTTGGAACGGTTGGATTTTGGAACGGTTGGATTTTGAAATGGTTAGATTATGGAACGGTTGGATTTTGGAACGGTTGGATTTTGGAACGGTTGGATTTTGGAACGGTTGGATTTTGGAGTTTGGAACGGTTGGATTTTGGAACGGTTGGATTATGGAACGGTTGGATTATGGAACGGTTGGATTTTGAAATGGCTGAATTTTGGAACGGTTGGTTTTTGGAACGGTTGGATTTTAAAACGGTTGGATTTTGGAACGGTTGGATTCCGGAACAGCTGGATTTTGGAATAGCTGGATTAAGGAACGGTTGGATTTTGGAATAGCTGGATTTTGGAACGGTAGGATATTGGAATACTTGAGTTCTGGAACGTTTGGATTCTGAAACGTTTGGATACTGAAACGTTCTGATTTTGAAAGTTTTGAATTCTGGAACGTTTTGAATTCTGGAACGTCTGGATTCTGAAACATTTTGAAATCTTGAAAGTTTGAATACAATTGTTGGCAAATATTTTCTGCAGCTCTACAAATTTTTCCATCTTTTTTATGCTTACTGTGTGGAAATTATTCTAAAGGAGCGTAAATCTGTACAGCGACTTTTCCGGAGTCATTCATTTCCGAAAATAACAACTTCAAAAAAATTTTCGTAGCTTAATCAAAAAACTTAAAAGTTTTTTACTCATTGGAATCTGTACTTTAGACAAGCTAAGATTCTGCCATACTGTTTCGGAATCCACAAAAAAATTGTCTCCAAATCTTTTTTTTAATGATAATTCTCCATTTGGAAATTCAATCAATCTTTTAGAAAACTTTTTTGTTTTCAAAGTGTATAAAATATTTGTATATCGAATCGAATCGAAACGAATCGAGTTGAATCGAATTCTTGTTTGTTTCTTGTTTGTTTCTTGTTTATATAATCGATGCATAATGATTCTGTTTTATGTACGAGTATGATTTTCTCTTCAACATTTTCTTCATGTTTTTTGTTTTGTTTTTGTTTTTTTGTCTTTCATGCTATTTTCCATTATTTGCTTCGTTGTTGTTGTTGTTTTCTTTTTGCCAACGGCAAAATCTTTATTCATGCAAGGATTTTATGTCATTGCTTGCTTGCGTTGTTGTTTTCGCTGTGTGTGTGTGTGTGTGTTGTTTTCTTCTTAGTAAAAACTGAATAAACAAAAAAAAAAAAAAAAATTATCCTTGCTGCAATGTTTTCCTGTTTTTTTTTTTTTTTTTTTTGTTCATCTATTGTTGTTGCTGGTGTTGTGTCGCTGCTGCTATTGCTACCGCTGCTGCTGCTGCTGTTGCTGCTGTTGTTGCTATTGCTGCGAGTAACAACACAAACAAAAGTATCTTTGTGACCTTGATGTCAAAGTGTCGCTCAGATAAATATATATCGCAGGTAGATACGATACCATAGATGCGCCATTGATCCAAAGCAATGCTTTGAACGATTGAACTGATTGAGCTGTGCGGTGCTGTGCTGTGCTGTGGTGGTGGTGCAGTGTGTGGTGGTGGTGTTCCATGCTGTGCTTTGTCTATTGAACTTTATTACGCAGCTATAAATTAGATGAACACGAACATGTTTAAGTATTGTTTTCTTCCTTTTATCAGCAAAAAATAGAAAGCATAAAAAAAAAAAAAAAAACAATTGTTTTGCACCTTCACAAAAGTGCTTCATTATTATTATTGTTTTTTTCTTTTTAAATAATATTTTTTTTTTTTCAATCTTCAGATATAAATAGAAAGATTATTTAAAATACAATATTTCTTTTTGTAAGGTTTCAATCTAAAATCAAAGCCGCAAAAAAATGTTAAGCATTTAGCTTTACGTGTCATACGTAGCATAGCATGACTCTACCCAGTCATCAATGACTTTTTCCACGATGACATATCGACGACAGCCTGATATTTTCATACAAATGTCGCAGTTGTTTTGGATGACAAGTCTTGCAAGACTTCATGGATGACAAGTCTTGCAAGACTTCATGGATGACTTCAAGTCTTGCAAGACTTCATGGATGACAAGTCTTGCAAGACTTCATGGATGACTTCATACATGACTTTATGCATGACACGTCTTGCAAGACTTCATACTTGGCTTCATGGATGACATGTCTTGCAAGATATCATATATAAAAAAATTGATCAAATTGTGACAAAACTGTGATTAAACTGCAATCAAACTGCAGTCAAACTGTGACCAAAATGTGATCAAACTGTGATTAAACTGTAACCATCATTTTATGCAAAAATTACATAAATAAACTATTATGTCGCCAACCAGCGACATGTCACCAATCAGTCATTAGTGACCCAGTCATACATGAAAAATTTTCCAGCTGTGTAAAGCTTTATTTTTATCTAAATTAAAGTGTTTCCAGTGTAAAAAGTTTTTTTTTTATGACAAAAGTCTTCGCAAGTAATTCATATGGAAATTTTTTTTACAGGCATTATTTCCAAGGAAAAAAAGACAAATTGAACAGACTCTAAAATGTTTTACGAGTTTCATTAAGCCAAATTTTTACAATAAAAAAAAAAAATCTTTAAGTTTTTTGTCGTAAATTACGCAAAAGGTAAAAAGTTCTGCAAAAAAAAAAAAAAAAAAAAAAATTAAGCAAAAATAAAAAAGCAAATTAAAAACTGTAAAAACTTTTCGTTGTGCTGACCTGGCTAAGTGGAAAATACGCTTTGTCCGATTGCTTTCAGCTGCTGTCAGTGAACGTTTAATGTTAACGTTGAACTCTTGACTTTTTAAAATGGTTTTTATGTTAGACGACGGCAAAGACGAATTGTATACAAATATCTTAAGCAATTTTTTTTTCGTTTCAGTTAAATAGACTTCAAAAAAATTTAAAGTTCACTGCAGGTGAACACAAGCTGCTCCAGAGAAACATGCATGGAGGAAGCGCTCTGTAGCTCCGCTTCTGAATAGATTGATCCCAAGAAAGTTGTCAGCCGAAAAAAAACTCTTACAATTACTATTACAACTTCAACGAAGAACCTGTAGACTGCTAATAGGCATACAGTACTGCTTTTGCTAAGACAATATCAAATTATCTTGGCATACTCTGGTTGTGGGCACCCTTAGGTTTAAGTTTGGAACAAATATATACATCAGTGGAAAGTAAGATGTTTAAGCTAACATTTTAGTAAAGAAAGAAAGTTTAGCAGAAAAATTTTATTCAAATTTTAGTAAAGTAACAATTTTGGGAAAAGCAATATGTTGGTTAGTTAAAAATTTAACATCAGTGGAAAGAAGATTTATTTAGCTCAATTTTAGTAAAGAAAGAAAGTTTATGAGACAAAGTTTATTCAAATTTTAATAATTTTTTGGGTGAAAAACCAATTTTGGACTTGGTTGTGGGCACCCTTCAAAATGGTGTTTGCTACCACGCAAAAGCAATTATTCGTTTTGATAACAACGCAAAAGAGATGTAATATTAACCTTAACGTTTTACAGTATTCAGTTCGTGTGTTATATTTGCTGCTATCCATAGATATGTATTTAGGGGTGCCCACAACTAAATACGGTGCGCACTTACCCTAAATATGAAACAGTTCTATGATGTTACCTAAATTTTGGAGTAAGCCGATGCAAACTAAACTATTCTTAAATTTTTTTAGGCAAGAAAAGCAACAGTGAAGAAAAGCTGTTGTTCTGAGCTTACTTAACGTTTGTATTTTTGCTTGATTATTTGAAATGATTTAATTATTATTTAATAACGAAAATAAAAAAACTCACTAATTAGTTGTTAATTACAAACCATTTCCATTCGATGCAATGCAATGCAGTACAATATATAACTTTTTTTCTGTTACACGTGGCGTATGATTAATTTATAATTATATTTAATTACTTTGTATATGCAACATAAAGCATTTTTTTTTAATAAACGCTTTGCTCTGTCGAAACTATTTTTTTTTAAAATATTTACGTAGGTGTAGCTTTTAATCTGTCCAAAAATACTTTCATTCATTTGACATTTCGCTGTAAAATGCCAATGTTGTAAAGAGCAACAGCAAAAGCACGCCAACGCATGCCGCAAAATAAATAGTGAGTGGAAGATGTTCAGGAATCATTTCAGTTCTGAAGCAAACACTTCTCTACACGAAGAAGAAACTGAAACAGGGACAATAACTGGATAGGCTGGAAATTAAGCAAAGCATTACTCTGGAAACTGCTCTGTCACACTACACAGATGGTTTGCTGTATGGGATGTGGGATACACTCAGAAGGCATTGGCTTAAGAGTTCTTTTGACTGTTGAGTTTCTGGAAATCCATGGAGATTCGGAACAGATCGGTTTTTTTATTTTCAGACAGCCTAGCTGCCATCAAAGCACTTTATAAGCACAGAACAAATCTAAGCTAGTAAGGGAATGTTAAAACCAACTCAATCTTGTTGGTTGCCATAAAACACTTTTGCCTTTTATGGGTTTCAGGGCATAATGATGTTCGTAGGTTCTGAATTCATCGTGTGAATCCCAACCTGACGTGCTACAGATTCCAATGGTTGCTAGGATTGCCAACATTATATGACTTTTAGAACGATAGATCCCAAACGTTCCAGAACATTAATGTTAAACTTCCGTAAAGACCTTGCGAGAGTAATCGAGGCCCATCGGGGAACATGCGACTAGCTTACGTATTTCTTTTGAACAGAAGTTGTGAAGAAGAGTACACTGCAGAAACGTTTGAAAACTTTCTTTATGTATTCCCTCCACTTAGTTCGAGTAGACTTAGGCGCTTTGTACGTTGGCAGTTAGAATCGTTGAGCGATTTATACCTCCCATGCCACTCCATTTTTAACTGTACTGGTTGGCTCTGATTCTACAGAGTCTGTCATGTACTAAGGTTCTCCAACGAGATATTTTTTTAGTGGTAGCAAAACGGCAATACGGGTTTTCTCCTCAGCCACCTATTTTACTCTGTTTTGAGAGAAAGTTGCTTAGCAAAAAATCGTTGTCATTTTATGCCAAACTACAAAGTAATTTTATCGTAACCCAATTTTACTGTCCATTCGTGCTCATCATTATTATCGAATTTGAAGCTGTTCAGCACATTTAATGATTTGAAGATGAAGATATTTGTTTTTTTTGATTGAGTAAGTTAGATTAGATTCGAGTTTGCGTACAAAGTAACTTCAATTTAAACCAAAAAAAAAAAGAAAAGTCTTTTTATCTTTTTTTTTTTATTTCGAATTCATTTATTTGTTCTTATGTATATCTTTTGATTAAATTTACTGCTTCCATTCTTTTCTATTCGAAACGAAACGAGTTACTCAAACATATTTTTTCCGCTTTTCTTGAGTTCTTTTTTTTTTTTTGCTTTTTTATTATTATTTTTTTTTTTTTTTTTTTATGTCGTCTGCAATTTTATTTCATTTAATTTTGTACATTTTTATTGCTTGTTGTCAATTTACAATTTGCATTTTAGCTTTAAAATTTCGTTTCGACTTTGTCTTTTCCACATAGATTTCACTTTGCGCTTTGCCATTTTATTTGGTTTGCTGCTTTTTTTTATCACAAATTTCGCCTGAATTGAAGCTTATTTTGCTGTAAGGAAAAAAAAGGACTCACAATTTTTGCGTCTCAATTTGAATGTCATAAAGAGAAAAACGAATTGTAAATGTTTTTTTTTTTTCTCTCTTCGTTCTGGCAGAGCACTTTATAGGCAATATAAATCCTATTTTGCTTATCTTAATTTACCTAATACCAAAATAATCCTGGTTTCCTGTGTCAATTTATGAAGTTGTCTCACTACGGGTGTTCAGATTGTTTTCAGGATTTTTTTACTTTTCAAACACTTTAGTCAGTCAGTCATATGAACACATTTTATACGCTGCAAAAAAAAAAAAAATTTAACTCTTTTTTTTTGTAGCTATTTTATATGCCTTGAAAAAATGCTAGTTGCCTTGCATATTAATTATGAAGTGTATTTTTATTTTCTTTATTTTTAGTTTACATTTTCCTTGGAATTCAGCTAGCTTTGTTCTTTGGAAAATGTATGCATCATTTTATTACTGCATACTTTCAGGCTGCATCTATTTTTATTTTATTTTTGTTTGTTCATTTTTTTTCTTTTAGTTCCACGTTAAGAATTTTCGCGTTAATATTTAGTTTTATTGAGTTTTTTTTTTTTGTATATTTTTAGAATTTTAATACCTTGAAAAAAAAAAAAAAAAAAATAAAGTAGGTATGTATATGAAATTTTTGCAGAAATCATTAGAGATGTATTTCATTCCAATTAAAATTCTAAGCATTGCGCAATTTGTTCAGGTTTGAAAAGAAAAAAAAAAAAAAAAGAAAATAAAAGCAAAAGCAAATCGGAAAAATATGTTTGTTGTAGGTGCTTTTCATTCCAGTGAGTTCCAGTCCATTTCAGTTTAATCCAAATCATTCCAGTTCACTCCAGTTTATATCAGTTTATTCCAACTCATCCCAGTCAATTTCAATTCATTCCAGTTCATACCAATTCGTTCCAGTTCGTTCCAGTTCATTACAATTCATTTCAGTTTATATCAGTTCAGTTCATTTCATTTCAGTTCAGTCCAGTTCATTCCTGTTCAATTCTAGTTTATTCCTGTTCACTTCTGTTCATTCCAGTTTATTCCAGTACTTCTTCTTCTTCTTATAGCTGCTCTCTACCTTGTCCTGTTCCTTAAGCGCTGCAAGTTGACTCCACACTGTTCTCCTGCATGATTCTCAGGGACGTCCTCTTTTTCGACGTCTATCATCAAAAGAACTCCATTGCATGGTTTTTCGTGTAATGTTGCTCGCGGGGTTACGAAGTGTATGCCCAAACCATCTACACTTCTGATGCATGATCCTTCTGCTGAGCGGCTCGATGTTAACACTGCGGTACACCTCCTCATTGGAAACTCTATCCCTCCAACGAAATTAGAAAATGCTCCTCAAGCAGGAAAAACAACTGAAGTTTCTTTTTGATGGCTGTGGTTATCTTCCGAGTGCAACATCCGTAGAGTAGCACTGAAAGCACAATAGATTTGAACAGTCAGACCTTAAGAGTTGTACTCAAATCGTTGTTTCGCCAGATGATGACAGACATCATACCGAAAACAGCTCTGGCTTTGCTTGTCCGGCTGCAGTCTTCCAGCTCAGTTCCGTCTTCTTCTGCACGAATGCTGCCTGGTTGTGTAGTTCTCAACCATCTCGATTTGTTGTCCATCGCTTACAACTCTACTCGTGGTCTGAGGGCTTGTGTTTTCCGCGTCATGGTATGCAAGAGAAGGCAAACGTCATCAGCGTATTCGAGGAGCTGGAGTTTGTCATTCATCGACCATCGTATTCCGGTGTTCGGGATTGGTTACAACACCCACACCAAAATATTCCCTATTACAAGGATGCAGCCTTGGCGTACTTCGCTTTTGATGACGAAGGCTTCAGAAGGACTTCCTCGGTGTTATTTCATTGCATTCCAGTTTATTTCTTAATGCTTTTCAAAAAGAAGAGCTTTCTTTGTAAAACGTAAAGTAAAAACGATGTTTCAAAACAATATTTTCACTTTTTTTTTTTTTTTTTTTTTTGATATTTTATTGAAAATTTCTATTTTCGAAAATTTCTTTAAAAACTTCAAAACCGTCAGTTTGATTGAAAAGTGTTCAATGTACTTTTGATAGGAAATTATATTAGCTTTAAATACATGCTATTAACTTTGAAATCGGTTCAGTACATGCAGAGATAATTGCAATTTAGTGAAGTCATTTTTTTTCTAAAACTCAAAAAGATCAGCCATCAAGTTTTGTAACTGTTACCATAATCCGTTAAGTCCAACAGATGCACCATTATAGTTTTTTGGTGCACGTTTACTGCGAATAATGGTGTTCTCTGGTGTGGTTGTGTGATGCAAGATTACACAGCTGCACTTTTTATGGTCAAGTTTGAGCAATTCATTAATTCTCGGTATCCCTCGTTTGGTGAATTGGTATAGGTACACTCTTCCCCCCGCTAAGCTTACGCATTTCAAATCTTCGATGTTGATTTCTAGCATGACGACATGACATTTATTTGGTTTTGGTAATGAGACGATTGCTCAACACTTTGACAGTACTAACAATAATTTAGTTATATGTGAAGCGTATAAATGGCTTCGGTTTAAAACGTATATAATATTTGTTTTGTGTGAAGCAACAGGATTTTTGCTTAGATGGACTTTAGCATTAAACAAAAAAAAAAAAAAATACCTTTGTCAACATTTCATCAGAAGAAGCAAGCATCATCACATCACATCCAATTGAAGCGCTATTGTCGTCGTCGTCGTCGTCGTCGCCGCCATTTTGAATGTTGTTTCATTTATTGATTTTTTTTTGTTGTTGTTTTTTTGTTTTCTGTTTCGCTGTTTTTGTGTGTGTGTGTGTGTGCGTGTTGTGTTTTATTTTGCTGTATTTGCGCCCATTTTTCCATTCGCAAACGCACTAATCCCTCAACGCCACGCGTCGACTCAAGCTAAAAGCTTAAAATGAGTAAATGAAAGAGGAGTAGGAGTAGCAGCAGGGAAAGAAGTTGAAGAATTGCTCTATATATTCACACTATATAGCAGATAGATAGATAGATGAATATCTAGTATAATAAAGTAAAAAGGGGATAATGTGAGGTGTACTGAAGTGAATTGAACCATTTCAATTCATATCAGCCAACACCACCGCCATCGTTGCCATTCATTGTTTGGTGAGTGGTAAGTGTCAGTTAGATGTTGTTGTTGTTGTCGTTGTAGTTGTTAGCGTTGGTGTTAGGCATTGGCGATAGCATTGCTAAAGTGCGTTTGTCTCAAATTGTGTGTAAAAAAAAAAAAAAAAAAAAAAATATTGATATCCTCAAAGTGAATATTAATTTCAATTTAAATTGGAAAATTCAATTTGAAGAATTTTTTGCGACGCTTAAAATATGGCAAAGAAATAAAAAATGCATAAAAAAAAAAAAAAAAAAATTCAGGCATACAATTACAGACACACACACACACAAAACACATACATATACTAGTATAGATGGCGTGAATTTTAGACTGTTAAGTGGTTATGACATTGAGATTTTTGAAAAAAAAAAATCGGGAGAAAAAAAAATTTCCCAAAATATTCTGTCTGACGGAAGCGTTTCACTTTTTAAATGAAAATAAATTATAAAGCATCTCATCAGCATCTTCAGCATCCACAGCAACAGCATCTTGAACTACTTTCTCACTTTATTGGAATTAATTTTTTAAATTTTTTTTTTTGTCATTTCATACATCATGCAAAATACTCTGGTATCTGGTATCATTCTGCGTGTCATGCTGCTGTCACTGACGTTTATCGCTTGTGTCACGCCCCTTTATGTGA
This sequence comes from Leucophenga varia, assembly GCA_018903435.1. Classification (NCBI taxonomy): domain Eukaryota; kingdom Metazoa; phylum Arthropoda; class Insecta; order Diptera; family Drosophilidae; genus Leucophenga; species Leucophenga varia. The sequence continues at coordinate 545,507 of JAEIFJ010003018.1, read as the reverse complement.
CACTTTTAAATTTTTGTTTAGCGGGGTCATTTTGTTAGTTTTCATTTCGATGTTTGAGCACTTGGAAAATTGTTTTTCATTTAGCGAAAATACTTTATTTTCCAGGGCAATGAGAAGACATACAAATTAGCTCGATTTGGAGTAGTCAGTTCAATGATTGTCCCAGTATTTTGTTGTGGACTAAAGGTGGAAGAGAAAATAAGACCAGTGACATATACTGGCAAGATTATGCGGGAACTAGGCATGTTTCCTACCAGAGATCGCTGCCGATAGGTCCGTGAGAAAAATTGAGATCCATTGTAATACCCTGATAAATCGTATTTAGGGGACTCTGTGTTGAAAGGAACTATCTTATGATCTATGTATGAAAGTTGCCAACAGGTCTCTGCAAGTTTCGCAGGCATTTATATAGAATGGGGTTGAGGACAGCGCTTGTAGATGATAAATCACAGAACCTTGTTTGGAATGTCCTAGTTCCTATAAACTTGGACTGCTGGATTATTACCAACTAATAGGATGGCTTTTGCAAGCACTGAATTCAGGAAATCGAATAGCCTTCTTAAGGACTTCATGACTGGATGGGGATTATTTAGGCCCATTGTAATATTCCATTAAACCCATTTGTTTGTGGTTCTTTCTTTCTAGAAATCAACCCAATTTCTTACGACCTTTGACAACCTTAAAAGATGTTCCATGGAATATATTCCTATAAAAGTTGCAGCTGCACGTTGCAGTGATCTGAAAGTCTAAAGAAGACGTTTACTTCTTGATTCGAAATGAAGCTGATCCATGCTGACTTTGCCTTTTGACTCAATTGAGACAGTTAGCAGCACTTGCCACTTGACGGGGCTGTCAACTTTGTCGTGAGTGAATAGTTTACTTAAAAAAAAAAAAATTGAATTTGTAATTTTGGGAACACATACAGACTGTGTCTTTGTTTGAAGCTAGTTCTTATAGATAAAAAAAAAAAAAAAAAAAAACATCAAAGTAACCCTCGCAACTTTGGAAAACTACTACACAACACTGCACTGCAGCCGTTTGCCTCAAGCTGACTTAGCTGTTTAATAACTGATTTTTACTTACGTTTATTTCATTTTCATTTAAATGCTACTTCACTTTTTTGCTCCTCTTCTCTTTTCTTTATTTTTTTTTTTTTTGATACGATTTATTTTTGTGTGCTTCCTTTTAACTTACTTTACGCTTTTTGTCGATGCTTTTCTTTGCACCTTTCGAAAACAGGAAATTGCTTAAATTGAATTCACTCATTTCCGGTGCCCGGAGCTGGTAGCGGTAATGGGCGACGACCAATGGCAACGGCAACGGCATCAGCATCAAGTCTTGCAACGAACGCCTCAGTATGCCTTTTTAGAAAGTCCTTAAATAATATTTTAACGCTAACAAACGCAGACAGGTACAGAGCGAGCAAGATTGAATGAATGAGTGCACGAATTCAAGTGCCGTAAAGGAATATTTAGTGAAAAAAAAAATGAAGAAAAAAAATTTGCATTACACTTAAATTTTGAGATTTCAGGGACTTACTATGACACATACACACACATAGAGACAGTGAGTCCTTGCACACACATAAAGCACTGAGCGCTGCGAAGTTAAGGTTCTGCAATAAACAAGCAGCAACACGAGGCAATTTTAAGAGTTGCTGCTGCAGCGGTGCCACTTGAAGTGCATTTTAATGGATTTTAAACTAAAGACACCAAGATGAGTTGAGTTAGGTTTTTATTAGTAAGTCGAGTTGAGTGATGTTGACGGCGTCAAGGCTTTGGGGAAATACTCGTACATATAATTTTCAACTATGCTTGCCAGTTTATCGTCCTTGTAATGCATACATACACATACACATATGTATAACTGCATGTGTATCGTATCCAATGCGCAATATTTATTGCTCAACAACAACAACAACAACGTACACTACAAATACTACACATGTATGTGCATGCATACACAGACAGTTACTATATACAAACGTATTTATGTATGGCTTAATCCTGCATTATGGACATATAACATTTGTATGGATACTTCGAAATTCAATTGGCATCGTACACCATACAACGTATTTATAATACTATTAAATTATATGATATGATATTAGGGATGTACTTTCAAATGACTTTATCCCTTTCGTGCCTTTCTCGTGCCATTTCGGACGAACAAAAATTTAAAAATGGTTAACGCCGATTGTTAGCCTTGGCAGCCCGCAAGGTTTGGCAGCAGCGCTTGTAATTCAGTACCAGGCGATACCAGTTCGGGAATACCGATCCTGCGGATGTTCTCCAGTATCTGTTCCTCCCAACACAGCGGCGGTCGTTTTCTCTGACGCGCCCCTCCGATTTGAGTCACGTCTTGCTTATAAACTTTTCTTGTCGGAGCCTTTGTATCCATTCGACACAGATGACCAACACAGGACAGCCTTTTGTATTGGATGTTCCTGACTATGTCGTTGTCAGTATATAGCTCGTACAGTTCATCGTTCGTTTTCCACTCGAACTGGACCAAAGATTCTCCGAAGTAACTTTCTCTCAAACACGCTCAACGTCGACGTATTCGATTCTGTCATGATCCATGCTGAGCCATACATCAGAACAGGTTTATGGGCATCAAAGAGGCCGTGAATATTTTTTCGATGTCTTGTAAATTTAGTTTTATTGCTATTGCGGACGTTTCATTTTTTATACCCGTTACACAAAGTGTAAACGGGTATATTCAGTTTGTCCGAAAGTTTGCAACGCATTGAAGGAGACATCGGATCCCTATAAAGTATATATATTCTTGATCAGCTCGATGAGACGAATCGATCTAGCCATGTCCGTCTGTCTGTCCGTCTGTCCGTCTGCCCGTTTGTCCGTCTGTATGTTGCGATGGCTGATTCACTCGCACAGTTTAAAAGATATTGACCTGAAATTTGAAACTTAAGCTTTTAGTGCTCCTAGTTACTTAGTATATCAGAACCAAGGTGCCACGCCCATTTTTAGATATAGCCCCCATACAAACTTACCACTTTTTTCGTATTTTTTGTATGAAAATAGCTATTATTTATGAATGCTTTTACTACAATGTAGGGTAAAAATACTTCTAATGGCATCCAATATCAAAAGAATGTGGCCACGCCCATTTTCAGATATAGCCCCCATACAAACTTACTGCACTTTTTCGATATTTTGTATAAAAATACGTATTATTTATGAATCTATTCAATCAAAATAGGGTAAGAACACTTCTAATAGTCATCCAATGTCAAAACCAAGGCGCCACGCCCATTTTCATGTATAGCCCCCATACAAACTTACCGCCCATTTTCGAGTTTTTATATGAAAAATTTATTATTTCTGAATGAATTCAATTAAATTTGGTAAAATCAATTCCAATGTCCACCTAAGTGAACACTTTCGATATGGTAAGGATCGGCAAATATAACATAAAGCCTACATACAAATTTGACCAAATTCAATCTATATAATCTAAGCACCTGGTGAACATATAAACTATTCAAAGTTTCGTGTAACGGGTATTTCAGCTTCGGTTCCACCGAAGTTAACGTTTTTTCCTTGTTTTTTTACCATATTTTCTATATTAAAAAAAAAATTTACTTTACTTTATAATTTTCTACTATCTATCGAGTATAATTTGGCTTACATATAACCTCAAAAAAGGTCCAAGAATATTCTCGAGATACCTAGACCCAGATATGCCTTCACTGATAGCAGTGAATACGGTGGGACACCGTCATATGGGTACAATGCTGTGACGTATATTTGCGAACATACTACTTAGCTTCATAGCTCTGTATGATTATCTAAACATCGATTCTCAATGAAAAAAAAAAAAATCGATTTTTATATGATAAATCGATTTTTTAACAATTTTTTTTACTCAAAAGAAAAAAAAGTGTACGCAAAATAAAAAAAATATTCCTAATCTCTCTGTAAAATTCATCGAACTATTCCAATTAATCGGTTTAGAAAAATCGTTTAAATCAACTTTTAGAAAACAAACAATTATTTTGTTTTATGATCGATTCTTTTCGATTAATTGCGTTTGATTTTTTTATTCAAATATGAGCGGACTACACTAAGTTACAAAGTTTTGATTTGGAAAATCTGCTTGAACTAAAAAGACTAAACTTAATTGGTGTGAATGTCAACAAAGCCATTTCCACTATTATAATTCCACATCAATTAACTTAAAAGGCATAAAATGATTTGTTGATGTATAACAAAAAAAATCGATTAAAGAGAAATTCATATATAAGCATATAATTCATATCATTGCGGACGCTACACAACATTAGTATTTGAAAATATTTTTAAAACGGTATAATTTAAAAAAAAATATATTACAATTTGAGGTAAAGCTTTAAATTTGCTTTAGAAATTAGACAGCTTAAACACCACTTTTTTTTCTATCATTTCTATTAATAAAATCTTATTTTTTGGTTGCGGACGTTACTAAGCGAGCGCTTTATTTTTAGATTAAAAATTATTCATGATAAAAAAATAAGTGTTTGGGTGACATATTTTTGCGGATTAGCCCATAAGCAAGTATGTGATATGATGTATAGCTAAACTAATTAAAATAAATAATATAAAAAAAGGGAAAAAATATCTACAACCATTTTCCCGAGATGCGCAACTAAATGCCGCACACAGTGGCATAGCTACAAATCCGTGAAATATTCCAGAATTGTATGCATCGTACCCAACGACTTGAGAGTTTTTCAAACTGGTCAAAAGCATAGAACGAAATGAAAATTGATTAAATTGAATTAATAATAAAAAATAAAACTAAAATCACTATGACGACGATGCTGATAAGAACTACTTGAACAACACTTTTCTGTAATATTGAAATACGATTTCGAACCATTTACTTTCATAGCATTTTTATTTCATCTTTTTTTTTTTGCTTTGCTTTGCTTTTATTCTATTTTCAGAGTCGCTCATCGTCGGTAAACGTGTATTCGATTTTCAATTATTGAGCTTAGAGGAAGAGCTTGATTAAAAACTTAAAGAATTCGATTAACTTGCACAAAGTTTTGTTTTTGTTTTTTGTTTTTTATTTTTCTATGCTGGCCTGGCCTGGCTAGCTGTCTGACGTATTTGACACTGACGCTGGTACGTACCTACGTAAAATTTATTTATAAATAAAAAAACTTTATCTTAACACAAAAAACGCAAAAAAAAGAACGAAAAGTTAGATGAAAATTTGATTATGTTTTATAAGTGGTGCTACTGCTACAGCTGCTGCTGCACGTGTATTTCAGCTAAAATCTTGCTATACGATTTTCAATTTTAATTGCACTTATGTTGCAGATAATTAAATCACAGCAAAAATATATATAAAATATCTTATAAAGTATCTTTTCGATTTAAGTTTCATATTCGATTAAAGCGTAAATTTACTTACGTATACTGCTCATACTGTCTACTTAGATAAATTATTGAGCTATAAAATAAAATGCATACGCTCATTAATTTCCAATAAACAAAATACGAAAAGATAGAAAAAAAGGACAAAATATATTATACAATATTTATTTATTTTAGACCAAAAAAAAAATCTGTTCGGTGTATTCTAATAAAAATGCTCATGAATTATATTGTTTAGCGGCCAAATACAATGCAAACGAGCAAACTTTGTAGACACAAATAGCAAAAATATGCTGCTACTGCTGCGTAGGCAACACGCTGTGTAACAAATTTTCGAAATAATAAAGATAAATGACAATTTCGGGGTCTACATAAATAACTAAACTAAACTAAAAAGAAAATAAAAAGAGACAAAGATAGATAGAGAGAGAGAGAAGGATAGAGAGAGAGAGAGAGAGAGAGATAGAGACTGTAGGAAATGATATTGTCTAGATAAATGAATGCTATGAAAATATTTTAATATTTGCGAATATTTTGCGAATATTTTGCGAATATGTTGCGAATGTTTTTGCGAATATGCTGCGAATATGTTGCGAATATTTTGATATGTTCTAGATAAATTAATGATATGAAAATACCTAAATATTTGCAAATTTTTGCGAATATGTTGCGAATATGTTGCGAATATTTTGCGAATATTCTAGCGAAATAAATATTTAAAATTCGTAAATATTTTCAAATATGTTGCGAATATTTACGAATATTTGCGAATATTTTTGCAATATTTTGCGAATATTTTGCGAATATTTTGATTGTTCTAGATAAGTAAATGATTTGAAAATACCGAATATTTCCAAATATGTTGCGAATATTTACGAATATTTGCGAATATTTTGCGAATATTTTGCGAATATTTTGCGAATATGTTGCTAATATGTTGTGAATATGTTGCGAATATTTACGAATATTTGCGACTATTACAGTACAGCATGGTGGACCACAATCAAACTGAAGAGAACTTGTAAGACTCTAGTTGCTGTAACAAATAATATTAACCGAAATCAATATACACCCACAAACAGCAGATCCGAATTCAATTGGGCATTTGTTGCATCATTTGGAATTAATAATTCGAAGAACTTCGTGCAATAACTTCAAAAGCAAGAAGCTTAAAGAAGTTTTGGCATATATAACTTCAGAATTTTCAGAATAACTGCATAAATTGTATGCGAGAACGATTGCCAGAAGCTGTAAAGAAGCGGGACTACCCAGCTCGACGAGACGAAACGATCTAGCCATGTTCGTCTGTCTGTCTGTTTATTTTTACGCATTCTTTCGATGAAGATATAATACGCCGAAATTGAGAACTTAAGCTTTTCTCGGGAACGATTACTTTGTTGCCACGCCCATTTTTAGGTGTAGCCCCAATGCAAACTTTTAGCAACTTTTCGAATTTTTAATAAAAAAATTGGTATTATTTATGAATTTATATTCTCCAAATTGGGTAAAACCAAAATGCTACGCCCCCATACAAACAAAAAAGTAATTATATTTATAAATGTATATAAGCCACTGATAATCACACATAAACTATTCAAAAACTCGTGTGACGGGTATTTAAGCTTCGGTTCCATCGAAGTTGACGTTTTTCCTTGTTGTATGCTAAATTAGACGATATTTTGATTAGAAATTGATTGAAGGCACACCCATGACAAACACATCATTCGTCATGCATGAAGTCTTGCAAGAGTTGTCATGTATGAAGTCTTGCAAGACATGTCATGCATGAAGTCTTGCAAGACATAATGCATGAAGTCTTGCAAGACATGTCATGCAAGACTTATCATCTGACATCTTTGGCGCTCCCTTCGGTATGTCATCGAGGAATGAGCCTATTTCCCGCTGGTTTATTTTATTTTCAATAAAAAAATTTCGCTCGTGTTCACCGACTTTTTCTGCCTAGTGTATACGAGGTGTGCTCAAAAAGTAGTGTTTTTTTTTAAATTATTTATTTATTCATCAATATCTATTTTGTCCCCTTTAAAGTTATCCCCTCCCGATAAAATACACCTATGCCAACGTTTTTTCCAATCCTCGAAACATGCCAAATAGTACCTTTCCGGTATAGCCATCAGCGCCTTCTTCGATTTAGCTTTTATCTCCTCAATCGACTCGTAACGCGTTCCCCGGAGTGGTCTCTTGAGTTTTGGGAATAGCCAGAAGTCACACGGTGCCAAATCAAGCGAATACGGTGGTTGCGGAACGATATTGGTTGGATTTTTGGCAAAAAAGTCACGAAAAATCAGTACAGTTTTTAAAAAAAAATCATCATTTTTGGTACCAACCGAGACTTGACACGTTTGAGGCCCAAAACATCCTTCAAAATTGTATTAATTGATTCTTTCGATACGCCAATTTCATCAGCAATGTCTCTCATAGTTAATCGACGGTGTGCAAGCACTAATTCTTTTACTTTTTGGATGTGAGCATTGTCCGTTGAGGTCGATGTTTGATCAGGGAGCTCTTCGTCTTCAACACGTTCGCAACCTTCTTTCAACAATTTATACCAATCAAATGTTGTTGTTGATTTTGGTAGAGCTCGGTCCCCATAAGCCTTCTTCAACATTTTTATTCCATTAATTCCATTCAGAAAAAAAATTTCATACAGGTTCTTTGATTCATTTTTTTTGAATAGGTAAAAATCGAAGACGATCCAAAACACGTGCAAGCAAAGCAGCTGTCAACAATTAAGTGAACATTCAAAATGGCCGAGCTTGTCGGCATAAGTGAGAGACATGAGTACCAACATAACGCCACAAAAAAATCGAAATTCACGATAATGTTTGAACACACCTCGTATATGTAAATACGTTATTAAAGTTACGCTTCTGTCGAAGTTATTATTTTAGCATGTTTTCAATTTTCTTTTTTTTTTTTTTGATTTTTCGCTTGCTAGTTTTTTATTATTATTTTTTATATTTTTTTTTTTGCTATAGTATCGAAAAATAGTTAAGTTAAGAGCATCGTAACATGCATTTAAATCAATAAATGTCAGTACAACATGTTAGCATTCGATGTGTTATGTGTTGTGTTATGTTGTTGGGTCTATTGAACCATTCAAATATGTACATACGAGTATGTATCAACTCTTTATATACATATATATATATGTGCACTATGTATGATGTATTTTGGGCATACGATAGTCGAAATCGTTTTTCTTATTTATTTATTTATGTTATTTTTCGTTTTTTGCTTTCCTCTGTCTTTCTCTTTCTGTTTTAACTGTAATTGAATTGTGAAACGTTTGGTAGGCAAGCAATCAAAAAAAAAAAAATGGCTTCTACAAGCAAGAGACTTCCGGGAGCATAAAATGGCGACTATGGCGACTTCAAGCCAGAGCAAATTTGTTGCCATGACGCATAGACTTTCATCATTATTTCGTAGTATAATCACGTCGCAACAATCACGCAGCATCATTGCCCTATTTATATCTTATTTTTTTGTTTTTTTTTGATTTCATTGTCACTATTTTTGGACAGTTTTTTACGTGTTGAATTATTTGAAGTATGTATTTATGGCGAAATTGTATTGTGAATGCCGTCAGCAACATAATCGTCAGCATCAATTTCATCGTTTCTCAGTTTGTCATTCAATTTAGATTTACAACCGAATTCATTGCGAATGTTTATTGTAATCATTTCAATGATTTTTATTTGTTTCCTTTTATATGTGTGTGTGTGTGTCTGACAGCGACATAAAAGTCATAGACACAACACTCAATTTGAACTAAGTTTTTTTTTTTTTTTTTTTTTTAAATATTTAAAGCTGCATTTGCAACATTGTTGTATGTCAAAAATGTTTTAAAGGACTTTCGAATGCAGTCAAGGATATATGTCAAGGAATTTATTTTGTACAAAATTTGAAATACATAAGCAGTCAGCGAAACATGTCCAAAAAAAAAAAAAAAACGAAAAAATGTGAAAAAAATATTTTGCATGAAAACGCTTCAAAGAGTACATTTTTAAAATTTATGAAAGTTGAATTTGTTCTTGACAAAAAAAAAAAAAAAAAAAACAACAGAAATGTTTTATTTTTCATTTTTTTGCATCATTTTTCTTTGAATAGTTTAAGCATTCAATACACTCGATACAAATCGATACTACATACTTTGGAATTGGTGAGTACTTCAGGTATTAGCGCTGCTGCAGCAGTTAAACGATTTATAAAGTACTCGAGTCAAACTTGATTCAATTCAGTTTACAAAATTTACTTTAATTTCTGAAACGATTATTCGTTCGGAAGTCTCGAGTAAATTTAATCGTTTATACCGAGTAGCCGAGTAATTTAAACGAGCATACAACTCAATTGTCGCATCGAAGTCAAACGAATCGAGTCAAGTCGTTTACACTAGTTTATTAATTTTGATTTTATCTCGTCATCACAGACTTCCTGTCCCCGTAATGACACCAAGAGAGGCTTCTGGAAAAGACAAAGGGAAGCATGTCGCTGCCGTGCGACTTCTTCATTGATCTCGGCAAAAATCCACGTACAGTGAGCTGGGCTTTCAACGATATTGAAGAGAATTCCCGCAAGATGGAACTGGCGATGAACGAAAGTAAGACGAAGTACTTGGTATCCTCTCGCAAATCAATAACACGACCTAAGGATTCTGTGACTATGGGGAATTTCACCTTCGACGTTGTAGAAAACTTCGTCTACTTGGGCTCTCAAAAAAAAAAAAAAACAAGCGCAATAACACCAGTCTAGAAATTAGACGAAGAATTACTCTGGCTAACCGTTGCTACTTTGGTCTCGGTAGGCAAATGAGGAGTAGAGTTTTATCCAGAAAAACGAAAATGAAACTCTACAAGACGCTGATTATTCCGCCTGATGTATGGCGCAGAAACATGGTTCATGTCAGAGGCTGACAAATCGGCGTTGGGTACATTTGAGAGGAAAATTCTTCATGAAAATCCTTGGTCCTGTCAGTGGACAAGGATTACCGTATTCGGTACCAGCTATATAATGACATCGATATAGTCAGGCGTATCAGGTACAAACGATTACACTGGGCTGGACACGTGCTTCGAATGAATGAAGAAGCTCCAGCGAGAACGGTATACGATAAAAAGACAAATCACGAGGGGCACGACAGCGGGGAAGACCGCCGTTGCGTTGGAAGTATCAGGTTCTGGAGGACGTTCGGAAGATCGGGATCCAGAATTGGTATCGAGTGGCACTGAACTATAACATTTGGGTTAAAACCCTTCGTGATGCCCAGGCTAACCATAAGCTGTAAAGGCAATACATATATATTACACGCCCATTTTTAGGAAAATTTGACTTCAAATTATGGTAGCATTTAGATCTCTTCTAATAGAATCCGATATCAAGACCTTTAAAGTTCCACGCACCATATTTAGACATAGGCCCCACATAACGTTAGGTTAGAATGGCCGCCGCAGAATTCTCGCGTAAATCACCTAGGCCAAAAAGGCCCATTGTGATACCATATGATCTCTATTATCCTCCTACTCGAACCAGACAGATCTTATGACAGACGGCTACATGGTTAGATCTTGACTATGCGATCTCGGCCAGGCTATTGGAAATTTGAAACTTAAGCTTATTCTTCGGGAACGACCAGGACACGTCCATTTTAAGGTAAAGCCCCCTATACAAAATGACCGCCCATTTTAAAATGTCTTGTATAAAAATGGTTATTATTTGGGAATATTTTGACTTCAATTTATGGTAAATCTAATCTCTTCTAATATATTATCCGATATCAAAACCAAGGTTCCAGGCCCATATTTAGACATAGGCCTCCCACGAATAAAACTTACGATTATTTTCGATTTTTTTTTTTTGTTTTTTTTGGACTATTTGTATTTTTAGCTTTAAATTTGATATCAATATTTTGTCTAAGCTTGAGTTGTATCAGATCATTAATCCCAACCCCATTCCATATCGAAGTTCTATCCAAGCCGCTGATGATTACACATACCTCTTTAAATGTGTGTGTGTGTGTGTGGACGACATGTTATTCTGCTTCATTTATATTGCAAAGTCGTGCAAAAGTGTATGGGACTCTTTAATTTGAAAGCTCTGGAAACAGTTATAAAAAAGGAGAAAAACAGCTCAAAAAAAAAAAATTGTTGCAACAATTTTTTTGTTATTTCGATTTCATGTTGCACCAACCTAGTTACCTCCTATTACATTTTACTTCAATTTGAAAAATTGCAACAGAGTATTGAGTATTTTATTGCTTTGGGTAAATTGTGCTGTGCTGTTCTGTGCGTTCAACACTAAACTTAATCATTTAGTCAGATTGAAACAGCATCAGAGAGATAGAGAAAGAGAGAGAGAGATGATATGCAAGAATTTGTATAAAAGTGCTATGAGATGTAAAAGTGTCGCAGTAAAATCCGCAGAGATAATTTCAACACAAAAGTTCGAAGCAAATAGAAATCGTTGCCTTTTTTAAATTTTTTTTTTTTTTTTTTTTTGATTACAAAATTGCACGTTTTTCAATAAAAACTCATTTGCGATATTTTTCTTTTATTTTTTTTAAATGGTTAAACTTAAAATAGGAGCAACCGCAGCTGCTGATATCTTTATTCCATTTTTGTATGTCCGTCTTTCCGTCCGTCTGCTGTTGTAGCAAGTAGAACGTTTCGTTTAGTTTCGTTTCGTTTCGCCATTTAACTTTTGTGTAATAAGTTCAACGTCACTGGTTTTGCAGTTCATTTTTAGTTCATGCCCATTGCCATTGCCCGCAATTGAGATGCTGTCTGCTGATGCCTGCCTGCTAACATTCTATTCGCCATTTTGCTTTTTTTTTATACAATTTCAATTCAAATTGCGCCAAGTGAGAGTGAAAGTTTATAAAAGGATTTACAATGGCTTGACAAGTTTGCACAACAACTTTGGCGTCAGTCAGATACGATGCGATACGATGCGATGCGATACGATAAAAAGCAGCAATCCAATGCTATGCGATACATTCGGTTCAGTTCGGTTTGGTTCTGTTCTTTTGAGATACTTTTTGTAGAACGAACGGCGTTGAGATAAGTTACTTTTGTAAATACTTTCGATTTAATTATAGTTGCTTTTGTTATTTGTTTGTTGTAGTTTGTGTGTGTGTGTGTGTGTTTGTTTGTTTGTTTGTAAAGTTACTTATCGAAAGTCGTGGCAATACTTTAATTTGAAGGTAAAATGAAAAAAAAGGGGGGAAAAAAAGGAAACACTCCAAATAGCCAAAGTATTAGCTTATTTGTAGGCATTAAATTACTTTGGCACTAAGTAAAGAAATTAATAAATTATTTTATATAAAAGCATTTTAAATTAGACAATAAGTTTAAGTCGAATGAGAGTTTTTGAATATTTCCGATGTTTGATTTCTGTTTAAAAATTCACAAAAATCTTTTGCCAAAATCAATCACTCAAAGCGCAGTGCTCTCCATGCAACCATCGGAAAAACTTTTTTTTATTTAACGGCGTCCATATTAAATTGAAAATTTAAAATCTGAGAGTTTTAATTTCAGGCACCGTCAAATATTCGCCTTTATTAAGTCCGCCATTTTAAAATGTTATCAAAAAAAAAACAAAAATGAAAACGTTAAGTTCGGTGGAACCCCCACATCCTGGAATAGTTTATTTAGGTTTAGACAAAATTTGGAGAAGGAATGGCTTGGAGCCAATAGTTCGAATTAACCAAAGTTTTGATACAATAATGTAAACCTAAGCACAGAATGATTAACATTTTCTTTAAAAAAAAAATAAAAAAGAATAGAAAATGAGCGGTGACTTTGTATGGGGGCTATATACGAGGTGTGTTTAAAAGGTATAGCATATTTTGTGTTTTTTTTTTAAATTATTTATTTATTCATGAATATCTATTTTGTCCCCTTTAAAGTAATCCCCTCCCGATAAAATACACCTATGCCAACGTTGTTTCCAATCCTCGAAACATGCCAAATAGTGCCTTTCCGGTATAGCCATCAGCGCCTTCTTCGATTTAACTTTTATCTCCTCAATCGACTCGAAACGCGTTCCCCGGAGTGGTCTCTTGAGTTTTGGGAATAGCCAAAAGTCACACGGTGCCAAATCAAGCGAATACGGTGGTTGCGGAATGATATTGGTTGGATTTTTGGCAAAAAAGTCACGAAAAATCAGTACAGTTTTTAAAAAAAATCATCATTTTTGGTACCAACCGAGACTTGACACGTTTGAGGCCCAAAACATCCTTCAAAATTATATTAATTGATCCTTTCGATACGGCAATTTCATTAGCAATGTCTCTCATAGTTAATCGACGGTGTGCAAGCACTAATTCCTTTACTTTTGAATGTGAGCATCGTCCGTTGAGGTCGATGGTTGATCAGGGAGCTCTTCGTCTTCAACACGTTCGCAACCTTCTTTCAACAATTTATACCAATTAAATGTTGTTGATTTTGGTAGAGCTCGGTCCCATAAGCCTTCTTCAACATTTTAATTCCATTTATTCCATTCAGAAAAAAAAAATTGATACAGGTTCTTTGATCCATTTTTTTGAATAGGTAAAAATCGAAGACGATCCAAAACACGTGCAAGCAAAGCAGCTGTCAACAATTAAATGAACATTCAAAATGGCCGAGCTTGTCGGTGAGAGACATGAGTACCAACCTAACGCCACAAAAAAATCGAAGTTCGAATATACGTAACCCGCGAAAATTCAAAATTCTCGATAATGTTTGATCACACCTCTTTATCACTTTAAAAAACTGACCAGTTTCCAAACAAACCAATTTCAGTAATTTCACCTCCTCAAACACTTTTAAAAGAATAGCTAAACCGAACTCATGGCTTCGTAGATACGCTCCAACGAATCGTCGAATCTAACATATGTTTTTTTTTTTGTGTTTCTGTGTAATCGAACCGATAAGAAAATTAAGTTATCGATAAAAAATTGCTCACGTAATCACTTAATTGAGATTTAAATTAATTTGTGCTCCGGCATACGTAAAAGTTGTGTTTCATTTCCAAGACGTTTCTTTGCATTGACAAAAAACTGCTATCGGTTACAAATTTAAAGGTTATCGGTCTAACCAAATCACAAATTTTTATTGCTTCGACTCAATTTTATGCTATTTAAATCTAGGCAAGAGTTATTTTAAATTCAAAATCAATGTTGGTACAAAGATAAACTCTTAAAATATGACAGAATTTAATAAAAAATATTTTTAAAAAATCGACAGTGTCGTTTTTTTGTATAAAATTATGCATTTACTTTTAATTTCACTGACTCGAAATCTGTCATTTTGAAATTGGAAATATTTTACGATTTGCAATTGCCGAAGCATCAAAATTTGCGATTTAAAAAGTAAATCGCATAATTTTTTCGATTACGATTACAGGAGCATGGCTGATTATACATAAATACATAACTATTGTTGCTCAGAGATTTTTTCGATAACTTGATTTGTTTATCGGTTCGCTTAATCGTTTGCTTGTTTAATGCTTATGAGAACGCTAATATAGAAAGTGCTACGGAAAAAAAAAACTAAAGTTTTTAATCAAAATAAAATTATAACTTTAAATACTTTAAATAGACACATACAAACATATCTGTCCGTTTCGTCAGTTCGTCTGTGTTAAAACTACGAAAAAAAAAGCAAATAAAAGAAACGAAAATAAATAAAAAAAAATATATATATTGTGTACAACAAAAATAAGTATCATTTGAAATACTTACATACACAATTCAAGCAATACAAACACCAAATGAAATAAATATTTGCTAAGGCAGGCAGTTCAAAATGGCGCATGCTAGCGTTGCTGTTAAGCTTATGGCTCTTATGTGAGTTATACTCGTATACGATACAAATGCGTGTGAGTGCCACTTAATAGGCATCATTATTGACATTTTACCGTACTCAGCAAATACTTAATGTGCACGTAGCAAAACAAAACAAAAAAAAATAATAAATAAATAAATAAAGAAAAAGAAAGAAAGCCGAAAAAACACTATTCAAAATAATAAAGACCAAAGCGTTGAAAGAACCGAACCGGACCGGACCGATAACTGTTGATGCTCAAGAGAAAACTAATCATAAAAATAAGAAAAAAAAAAGAAAATAAAAAAAAAACAAATAAAATTATTTGCGCATCTTAGCAAAGCAAGAAAAAAAAAATTAAAGTATGCGCGACTTGCAGATACTCTGTATCCAAAATATTTGCCAAGGTAACAGTTTTGTATCTAAGTTTGAGTAGTGTTCTGCAATACTATTGCACATTTCGTTTGACAAATTGTTTAAAAATAAATAAGCTATAAGCACTTTAGTAAAACAGCGTTAAATCAGCTTTTCTATGTTTCTATTCTATGTTTTTATTCGTTTTTAATTTCTAGAATATACCTTATAACTTCTTCACTCTGAAACCTATTTGAAAAAGCAACTTAACATTTTCTGCTTAAAAGCTTATATTTTGAACTTCAAAATGAAGCAGATTTTTTAAAAATGTTATTTACAGCCAAACTTGGTGAAATTTTGTTGAAAATTTAACTGAATTCCGTATAACTTGTTTCATAACTTTCCAAACCGTCAGTTGGATTAAAAATTGTTGTATAGACGTTTGATAGAAAATTTAATAAGCTTTAATTTTATGTGTATAACTTTGAGATCAAATGAGTACATTAGAAGATAATTGAAATTTAGTAAACTCAACTTTTTTTTTTTGGAATACAAAAAAATATAAAAAAATATCTGACTTCATACTTGTTTTAGTAGCAATTGTTGCATATGTCTGTAGGCGATTACGGTATTTGATAAATGTTTATTTGATGCATGTCAAATATGCCAAGTTCAAGTACGATTGTCGACAATAACAATGCAGCAAGTGGCTTTTCGCAGTACATTATCGAAAAGCCACCTTAAATTTTTCATGCTTGCATTCATTACTTATCTTTATGTTTCTGTATATTATCCAATAATTGCTTTCACATATTGAAAAAGTTCTGGAATAGCAGTTTTGTAAGAGATTTTCTTGCGTTTAGCTTGAAAAATGGTCAGACTAAATTTGAAGATTCTGCTCCAGATTTGTCCTCAAGCAAGTGGCGTTCTGTAGGTATTCTGAAAAGCTATTTTCGATTTAGAGTTTTCAAATATTTATAAATTTTAAAGTTCTTTACATAACTTTGTATAAAACAGAGGTTTTGTCTTTGCCTTTTATTTATTTAACTTTTTTGATTTGTTTTCTTTTATATTTTTTTTGTTCTAGGTAATCATGTTCTATACATATTGATTCGTTTTATGCTTATTTATGCTACGCTATGTATGTATGTATGTGCGTTGTCTATGCGTATATATACATACTCGTATGTGAGTTTGTTGCCTTTGGGCACATGCCAGCTGTCGTTGCCATCAACAACAGCAACATTTCTTTTTTTTTTTTTTTTTTATTATAATTTACATCTTTCCTCAATGTTGTAATAGTTGCTTGTATGTGTGTGTGTGTGTGAATATACATAATACTATTTTGCCAATATATATCTTCCTTTTCGTATATTGTATCTTTGTATCTTAAAGCAACAGTAAGCTAAGCTAGCAGATTGATATTAATATTCAAACTAAACGAACGAACGAACAAAATAGAACAGAACAGAGCAGCGCAGAGCAGCACACAATAGAACCGTTTTGAATATCTTTAGGCCATTTGTGCAGCGGTTGGAAATTCTATTAATTGTTTGACCAAGGCGCTTGTATAACATAATTGCTCTTTCGATCGCATTGCGGCTGTTTTTATTGTCATTTTTGTTGTTGTGTTTGTTGTTTGTTGATGCTTTTGCTAAAATGGCATATTAATTACATTTTAAGTTTGCTTGCATGATTAATTAGTGAGCGAGTAAGTTTAGTTAGCAGGCGTTTTGTATATCTAAGCATAAATTTTGATTTTTTTTGTTCTTAATGCCAATTAAAGCATTTAAAAAAAAAAACGTTGCATACTTTTGTGCGCACTTAAATGTCGTATACATAATATTTATGCAGTTGCTCAGCATGACGTGACTTGTATTATTGAAAAAGAGAGAAGAGAGTTTTTTTTTTTTTTTTTGTCACATAAAATTCCTTTAAATTGATTGTTTTTATTTTCAAAACAATTCATTGTGAAAATAGAAAAATATTAAAAAAATTTTAATTGTCATAACGTAGCAGCACGGACACATTTTTACGGAAAGAAAGAGAAAGAGAGAGAGAGAGAGATAGGTCGAGAAAAATGTGCAAAACATTTTAAAATAATATTAAGTAACAATGGCAACTGATGTATCAAGTCATGAATGTCGTTCAGCTATAGAAGAATGGCCAGCCCGATTATAAACAATAAAATTTCTCCTGGCCTGTTACGCGTCAGATGCTGTCTCGCCGTTGGAGTACATGACGGTGTGTTGTCATTAATCCTTTGCTAAATGGGAACGATTGTCCATAATAACATAATAGCAGCAAGTGGCTTTTCGCAGTACATTATCGAAAAGCCACCTTAAATTTTTCATGCTTGCATTCATTACACATCTTAATATCTGCCTTCTTACATATTGAAAAAGTTCTGGAATAGCACTTTTCGAAATGGTTTTCAGTAAAATTGTCACCCTTATTTGCATCGTCTTTGAGTCATACAATTCGTCTGTTCATTTCTCTCCAATTTTTTGAGCTAAACTTGTGAATTGACTTTATTTCACGACTTAAATTATTTCAACAAATTTAAAGTAATTTTAAAATATTTGTTGAAATTATATTGAAAGTCAAAAGAATTTGTTACATCGTTTTATAAGCAGTTTCGAATTTGCAATTTAAATTTCGAATTTATTATGTATTTAAATAACCTTAAAAGTATGCAACAAAGTACGAGTATGTACTTGACGTTGCCGTTTATCGTTATCGTCTTTATTTGTTTAAGAGTTCTGCTTCTAATTCGTAATGATTTCATTTAATTTCAAGAGTTGATTTGCTTGCCAGCCTAAATTCACTTTGTAGCCTTATGTACATACTGTTTATGTAAATGTAAATGTATATACATATGTATATACACACTTATATGTATATGTAAATGTATATGTATAAAGTACAAAACTCTGCGTATTTGGTTTACAATTCGAACGTTTAAATTTGATTTGTCAATGTGAACTGAACTCTTAAAGCTACTTGAAAATGTTTTAATTAAGGTTATGGTTGCTCTTGTCGTTCAAATTCTGATTATATTATTTGCAATTTCTTTTGCTTTTGCTTTCGCTTTGTTTGCTTTGCTTTGCTTTGTTTGACTGTTTGCCTGACTGACTGCTTACTTGCTTGCTTACTTGTTTAACTGTTTGTCTCTCTCTGTCTGTCCGCATGTCTTTATCTGAAAATTTGATATATTTAAACATCGAAATTGTCAATATACAAATCTGACCAGAAAAGTATGCAATAAATATTTTAAGCATTTTATTTGATTTTTTTTTTATTTCATTTGATTTATTTCAAAAGAAAAAAATGGTACCACTTAAATAGCATAAATAAATAAAATTATCGTGATTTAAATTGCTTTTAACGTTTTTTTGGTTTTCATTCTTTTTGCGCGTCTCATTGTATAAAATATTTTGTTATGAGTTTTATTAATTTATTGAGCGCTTTGAAACGTGAAGTGTGCCAATAGAAATATTTCAAAAATTTGTAAATCAACTTTTTATATATTTCATCATCTTGAGTATAACTAATGGTAAAAATGTTTTTTTTTCAAATAATTTTTTTGTTATATTTGCATAGTATAACTCTTAGTTCAAAATCTAGAAAAGTTAGTTCTATAGTTCTTTTCTTTAAAAAACTTGTAGCTTAAAGCCTAAGCTAAATTTCTCTTGAAGATTTTATTCTGCTAACTCCTGTAAATTTTTTTGTTGCATTTTTTTAAGTAGCAAAAATATGTCATGTCCGCTTTGGATATTGAAACCATTCAACCGACGAGTCCCAAACCGGTTTCATTTGAAAGTTAACAATGAAAGTGAATTAAAATTCCACTAAAATAATGCATTAGTTACAATCGTTTCATTCATAAAGACGATTTTCCCCATACAATTAATAAAAATACAAAAAACAGGTATTTTTAGTGCTATTCTGTATTTTTGTTATCAGCCCCAACAAATTTTTAAAAAAAAAAAAAAAAACTGGCATTATTTAGTATTTTTTTTTACCAGCCCCAAAATATTCTATTAGCGCTGAAGTAAAAAAAAAAAATCAAAAATCAAAAAAGCGAAACGGGAAAGAGCCGGAAGTGCAATCGAAAAGCCCGTACATAATAGTAGCACACATCTGATATTCACTAGTCTCTTCTAAAATTCAATGAAAAAACGAGTGTAATTCGCAATTAGTTCAAACAATATTCAAAAAATAAATATAAATATACACAATCAGCGGGGGACACCGAAATCTCAGAGTTTTTGTGTAAATACTCGAAAATTAACACCATTCCAACGATGCTTCCTGTGTTTTCATTGATTCCATATAATAGCCAATATTTTTAATATATTTAATTTCTTTTCACCAAATTCGCTATACACCAAACTGAAAATGAGTTTAAACTAATTGTGAATTATATAATTTCATTGAATTTTATAACAAGCCAAAAAGTATTGTGTGATAAAGATTTTGCAATTATTTTTAAAAAAAAATCTATTAAAATATTCTTACCTGAAGTGTATTTAAATTTAGTTTACATCAAAGTAAACAAGTTTTTTACCCTGTACCCAAAGGGTAAAAGGGTATATTAAGTTTGTGCGAATGTATGTAACAGGCAGAAGGAGCCAAAATAGACCATATAAAGTATATATATTCTTGATCAGCATTGGAAGGGGAGTCGAACTAGCTATGTCTGTCCGTCTGTCCGTCCGTCTCTCCCGTCCTGCTGTCTGCCGTATGAGAGAGATTATCTCGGAGTCTATAAGAGATAGGGCCACCATATTTGAAATTTAGACTCTCCTGAGCCGTCAAGTGTTCACTTGCAAACGGTTTTCTCTAGACCCATTTTAAGGGGTACCCCCAATACAAATGTACCCCAAAATTTTAGGTTTTTGCATAAAAACGTCATTGATTTTTTATTGTAGGAAGTTCAAACTTAGTATAAATTATGTCTATGATAGTCCCAATAAAATATCCCAATATGGGTAGGACCAATAAAATTTTAGGTATAGCCCCCATATAAATTTACCCAATTTTTCAAGTTTTTGTTTGAAAATTCAATACAATAAGGTATATTGTACAAAGATAGGACTTAATTTAAGGTACATAAAGATTGGGTACAGGGTATCTTGCAGTCGAGCATACTCGACTTCAGCTTTCTTTCTTGTTTTTTTTTTTGGTTCTGCTACATTTTATATGTTTTTGTTTCATTAAATGTGCACGGAAAAAAAACACAAACTTTTCAACTTTTAGTTTTTCTTGTTAAAGTGAAATGAGAAAAACTTTTTACGCGTTTATAAACTATTTTTTTTTTTTTTTTGAAATTTTATTTTATCTGCAATGATTTTAAAAAGCAAAACAATTATACAACAATTAAAAACAAAGTTGTATTTAGTATTTTGAAGTAAAAAAAAAATTTTAATATTAAAAAAACACTCAAAAGTTGCGTGCCCGTGACAGATTTATGGATAAAAAAATAATAGATAAAAAAATACTCTTACCTATTTAAACGTTTAATATAATTCTAACAATTTAATTAAATAAGTCAAAAGTTTCATAAAATATTAAAGTAAATATAAACATTTCAAATGAAAAGTCATTGAAAAGTAATTAATTTCAAAAAGAGTTAATTTTGAATATTAGAATTTTTATTAACAAACAAAAAACAATTAACTTAACTGTTACATCTCCAGGAATAAAAAAAAAATTATAAAGAAACTTTTATAATTAAGAAACGATCAAATAAATGTTTATTGTTTTATTTTTTTTTTGTGACAGTTTGAATTTAATTATTTGTATTGCAGGTACTCTTGTCGTCGTACAAAGAGAAAAATATTAAGAAGTGTGTCGCGATTACCAACGTGATAAAATAAATGAATAAAAGTATAAATGATTATTTAAATCTGACAGTTAGGAAGTCAAGATTTTATGCTTAGAGTGAAAACAAAAGAATCTGAAATGCCACCTGAGCGCACTTGAGTAGGCAAGAAGTAGTAGCAGCAGCGTTCATTTAGGCATACACATACACACAAAATAAATGCTAAAACATTAAGAAATATACATACACACACACACACACACAAACATACATAGACATTTACATATGTTGTTATGTATATAAATGTTATGAAAATTGGGCCCACATTAAAAGTTTATAAATTAAAAAAAAAAAAAACACCACACCCCTCCTTTCTCAGTTTTTTTTTTTATATTTTGTTGCCAACATCTCGAAAGCTTCAAAAATAACTCCTAAACCGTCGGATGGATTAAAAGGGTGCTATACGGACGTTTGATAGAAAATTTAATTAGCTTTAATTTTATATAAATAGCTTTGGAATCACATAAGTACATTTTCGAGATAATTGCAATTTAGTGAACTAACATTTTTTTTTTTAACTCAAAAAATTTAAATGCCCACCTTAATTTCTCGCTGAACACAATCGATGCATACATTTTTCAAATCAATTTACTAATTAGGTAGCAGGGATTATTATAAAAATTTTTAACTAGATAATAATTGGCCTTTATAACCAAAATACGGAATTCAGTCATATTAATGGATCGAACATGATTCTTGAAATTAGGAAACGGAAATGTACGGTATAAATATATTTGTTGTGCTTCAGAACGTGTTTAAATTGTGAATGTAGACTCAAATGTTAATATTCTTGGAGGGAATTAATGACATTTTTTTTTAATAAAGCATCACGGAAATATAAAAAAGTATTATAAGGCCTCATTGCGCTTTCTGTAACGAAAGCCTGTAAATTTGTATACCTTGCCTCTTTTGAGGTTCGGAAATATTATAAAAGTTTCATTTTAAAAATTGGAGGTTGCGGGCTGTTCAAAAACATTTTGAAAACTTCTTATATTAGCTTGAAATTTATTACTCGGGGGTTTTCGGGGTCACTGAATCGAAATTTCAAGCCATAATTTTTAATTTATAAATGGCGAATGCAATATGAACACTAAGAAATATAAAATCTGATCAGATTCACTGTCACCAAGATACTAGGATGTCGCCATATTGCATTCGCCATTTTGAAATTGAAAATTCTGACATGAAATTTGAATTCAGTAATCCGGAACACAATCGAGTAATAAATTTCAACTTTTAAAAGTTTTTGTTTTTTTGACGTTCCTCTTCACTCTAACCCGTATTAAATTTGAACCTTTGAATAGCTCAGTCAATTAACCATAGTTTCGTTAAGATCTGTGAGTATCACTTGGGTAGTTTTACTTGTAAATCCCTAAGAACACCAATGATATAAGGGGAAATACTTCCATCATACTGCTTGTTTCTTTCTGCTTGTTTCTAAACTTGCTGTAAAATTTCGCAGTTAAGAAATTCGATTCTGAAGAAATTTATATTTTTACGTCTTAATAAAAATCGTCATTTTCTTTTTACCTAAAAGTCGACTACATTAAATAATACATGGGCCTATTTTGGCTTATTACCTACCAAGCAACCTTAGTTTTATAAATTTATTATTCAGCATATACTCGTATACGTATGCCATCAACGCTTATGACTTTGGTTTTTTATTGCAATGCTAGCAAAAATTTCTATTTGAAGACAATGAACGATGTGCGATGTGCGTGAGTGTGGCATACAACAGCGGCTGCACTGTGGCTGCTTTTATTGTCGAGTCTTGTCGAGTCGAGTCGAGTAAGATGCTTGTTTCAGTTGAATCGGTTTGAGGTTTTTATTTTAGCTTAACTATCAATTACCTACAAACGTATATTTTATTTAATAATATTTCAAAACTGTTGGCAGCTGCTACTCAAGATTCTTTAACGTTTTTATTATTATAATTCTTCTTATTGTGATTGTGATTGTGATTGTCTTGTGCTTGTGTGTATTCATTAATGTTAAAATTAATTTTCACATAATACATAATACGGAAGCTAATTATAATTACTGCTGATCATGCTCAAACGAAGAAGCAGCAGAAATGACAGCATAGACAGACAGACGGACAGACAGACAGACACATTCATTGCTGTTGCTAAAGATGTTATCGTCGTCGTTGTCGTCTTCAGTTGTCAATTCTCATTTCATTTATTATCCTTTAGGCATTCGTTTCTCAGTATTTTACCTTCGCTTTTACTTTTTTGGTTTTCACTTTTGCATTTGTCTGTTTGATGATTAAACGCCATTTTCAATATATAAGTAAATTGTATACACGCACTATATGCATTGAAGTGTGTGGAGTAAGGTGTAAGGTGTTGAGTGATAAATGTATTTCAATTTGTTGTGTTTGTGAACTGTGGTATTAACAATTTTGTCGAAAAGCTTGTAACGCTTCAAGAATATTGAAAGAATATAGAATCGAGAATAGGTTGTCTACTTTAGTATTCTTTCGGTGATTTTTTCACAGTGATTTAAAAATTGAAATATCACACTGTGACTGTACGTAGTGATTTGCGATTTTCTTGTTACTCGGTGATTTTGTGTATCACTCTTCGCGAACAGTGAACACTTATCAGTGATTGGTGCTTTTATCATTCTTCACAAAACTTTCAAATTCGCTTACACATCAAACCTGTACAAATTCGTTGGTACATTTGCAAGTCGCTTAATTCGTTCAAATGAAGTGCGTCTTTATTACTGTTTGCAATCACACTGTGACTCAGAAATCACTCTTTTTGCCAACACTACTTTCTACGTTTTGCACATATGTATGTATGTGTACGTCTGCCAATTTTAAACTGCTTAAATTCATGTGAAGAGTATTTAAATTTTGTTTTTAACGAGATGAACGTTCAGCCTTGTTTTTAATTAATAAATGTGTCTTCATTCTGAGTGTGTGTGTGTGTGTGTGTGTGCTTGTGTTTAAGTATGTTTTTTAATCTTTGACACCATATTGTACATGTGTAGGTGTTGTGTGTGTGTGTGTGTATTTTGACGCTGAAATGGCTACATGTGTATAAACCAGTTCGATCAATGCAAGTAAAATATTTATGTAAAAGTTGTAATCTATTAGCTGCGTAACGTAATATTTATCAAGATGCAACTTTGACAAAAATTAAAGGAGGCATTCGAGATCCCAAAAATTATATATATTCTTGATCGGCTCGATGAGACGAATCGATTAAGCCAAGTCCGTTTGTCTGTTGCAATGCGTTTTACTCGGAAAATTGTAAAGATATTGACCTGAAATTTTATAACTTAAGCTTTTTTTGTCAGAACCAAGGTGCCACGCCCATTTTTAAGTATAGCGCCCATATAAGCATACCATTTCTGTGGTTTTTTTTTAAATATGAAAATTGTTATAGTTTATGAATGTATTTACTGCAAACTGGAAAACACTACTAATGTCATCCAATATCAAAACCAAGATGCCACGCCCATTTTTAGCTAAAGCCCCAAACAAAGCTTCCGCTCACTTTTGAGTTTTTGTATGAAAATAGTTTTTATTTATGAATATATTCACTCCAATCTTGGTAAAATCACCTAGAAATATGCTACCGATATGACAAGGATCGAGCCACTATAGCATGCAGACCCCATACCAAACTCACCTTTCATGTTTTTTTTTTTTTTTCAAGAAAATTATTGTTTTATACGCATTTTAAGCTTAAAATTTTACATATGTGCTTCTTATTTTGAGTCCCAACTTGAGTTGTGTTCTCCTAACCCCTTTGCGTAATATAATCAACGAGATATAATCTACATTCATGAACTAATTAAAGTTTCGTGTGACGGGTATTTGAGCTTCGGCTTTATCAAAGTTAACGTTTTTTTCTTGTTTTTGTTGTAATATTTTCTTGTTTTATTTCGTAATACTTTACGATTTTCATTTTTTGCGTTTTGAAAAAGTAAATCGCAAACGTTTTCGATTACAAGAACATGGCTGATAGTATAAAAATGTATGCCATATACTATTATAAAAACTAAAGAACTCTAAATTATTTAAGATTTTTTAAGGCTGCTCTTCATTAAATAAAATTTAAAAAAGTTTAATATTAAAAAAAAATTTTTTTTTCAATTTTAATTACAGCATTTTCAAGAAATAACAACGAAATAAAACAACAACAAAAACAACAACAACCAAGGTCAATATTAATTACAACCAAAACTCTTCAGAAGTAGAAGAAGCAGAAGAAGAAGAGGCAGTGGTAAAACTATATTTACAACAAAGGAATAAGAAGAAGAATAATAATAATAAAACAAAATGCGTCGCGCATCATTTACGCCCGTTTTTAATGTTAGCACCCAAGAACCGCTCATTGTCGTCGAAGAAACCAATACCGCCGAAGATGGTGACGATTTAGAGGGTGCAATCGGCGGCAATCATCCTACAACAGCAACGACAAACAAACGTACAAACAGCGATGATTCAGAGCCAGATTCACCGGTTAATCCGTATTTGCTCTGTCCATTTCCCGATATGCAACAGCGTCGCAAACACTCATTGCCCTCGCTACAAATCACTGAGGGCATTACGGCCAGTCAGGTACGTCGTTTATCTGAGGTTGGCGGTGAAACTGGTGGTATAAGCCCAAAGGAAGTTGAATTTCTGGCAACGCTATCACAAAAGGTCAATCCCACAGCTGGCGGCAGACGACATTCGGTCGTAACAATAACGCCATCGACGCAGATCTTTGGACGCAATCGTCGTGAGTCGATTTCCGGTGTATTAAGGTAATTGGTAATTTTATACTTTTTTCCATTTTTTTTTCTTCTCTTCTTCTTCTTTTTTTTTTTTTTTTTGTGCATTTGCTCATTTTGTGTGTCGACGATAATCATGCATTTAGTTGGTTTTTTTTTTTTTTTTTTTTTTGTAGTCGATTTTCTGTGTGGCACAGGAAATGTTTGCGGACAGCCATTATTACCGCAATGCAATGCATTGCAATGGCGTCGTCGTCCATTTTCATAGAAATGCTGCTGTGCATTAAGCAGAAAATTCTTCTCTCTCCTTTCCACTCCTCTCTCTCGTTCTTTCTTCATAGTCTCTCGTGTAAATGTGCAGCAGCACAATTTACGCGCTTTATGCGGGTAAAATGTATTTCTAATTGAATTCGGTCTGAAGGCTAAACGTTGTAGGGCATTAGTAGAAATACGTATGTGTGTGTGTGTGTGTGTGTGTGTTTTTGGTTTTTTTTTTCAGTCAATTGGCAATTCTTTGTACTCGTAAATTACCATTTTACCATTATTATAGCTGAATGTGTTGTTGGTATATTGCGCGTTTATATAATGGCATAGTTTCATAACAGCATAATGCGTGCGTACGTGTGGGTGTGTGGGTGTGTGCGTGGTCAGTAGTTGAACTTTTATCTTAGCTGTTTTTTTTTTGTTTGTAGTTCTTCTAAATATTTTACTTGCTGCTGCTTGCCATTTTGTTTTGGTTCAGCAAAAGTTTACGCTTTACGCTTTATTTTGTGGCTGCAAATAATTGTAATTTTGATTTGTTTGAAAGCTACAAAAGTAATATTTATACTCTTGTAATTTTTATGAGGTTTTTGTCTAATCGGATTTTAGCAAAAATTTATCGAAAATTGTCGTCTCTCTGTCTGTCTGTCTGCGATTAATCGATAAAAGAAATAACTGATTGAACAATTTCACAATTTATCGTGCCCTGTCTAGGAATTGCATAAAATAATAATAATCGTTTATCCGATTAATCGATTAAGAAAATATGCGATTTATATCAATTTTACAATTAACCGTGCCATGTGTAAGGATGGTAAAAAAAATTAATCGTTTATCCGATTAATCGCTTGTGAAAATAAACGATTATTACTTTTATCAATCGTAACATGCCAAGAAATGGCAAAAAAATTAATGGCTTATTCGATTAATCGATTAAGAACAAATTTATAATAGATTCGATTAATCGATTAAGGAAAAACAATAATTAATACAAATTTTACGATTAATCGTGCTATGCGGCATGAAAAACTAGCATATTAATAAAATAAAAAACAGTTTATCCAATTAATCGATTAAGAAATTAACCGATTAATACCAATTTTACAATTAATTTAAACGATTAATATAATTTTTACAATTAATCGCGCTATGCCTGGGGATGACAATAAAAAAATAGCCGTCAATTCGAATAATTGATTATGAAAATAAAGGATTAATTCCAATTTTACAATTAATCGTGACAGAAAAATAAATTAAGCGTTTATCGATTAATTGACTATGAAAATGTATTAATCGTTTATCCGATTATGAAAAATAAATTAATCGTTCCTTCAAATAATCGATCATTCGATTAAAAATTTATGATTAATCGTGCCATGTCTGCATATCACTCATCGCGTGTATGCATATTAAGCAACAATTTTACGTACATTATCTCTGTTAAAAAACAGCTTCTTTTTTTATAAAGTTTTTTAACTGTATTTCTTTTTTTTATTTTATTTTCAAAAACTACTTACAGTGGCAGTCGTCGCGGCAGTATTGTCGCTGGACCACCAATTACCACGGGTCTTGGCAGTACTCACAATTTACAATTGGATATTATGGATGGCATTGCAGCACCGCATAAGATACGTTCAAATAGCGGCGTATGGGCCGCACCAATATTACAGGAACCCGAACCTAGTAATGTAACAGTACAGACATTAACTTAAAGTGGTAAAAATAATAACAGCTAAAAAAAAAAAAATTAATTAAAAATAAAACTAAGCATCAAACGAAAGAAAATACAAAAAAAAAAAAAAAAAAAAAACGGAAACTGCAGAAGTCAATATAAAAAATAAATAATTAAAAGAAAATAAAATAAAACAAAATAAAACCACAAGATAGAATAGTGAGCTTAAAAGGATACAAGTATCTAGTACACATATAAACAGACACACACACATACAGTAACAGTTTGTTAATAAAAAGATACAAAAAATGTATCTTATTTTTCTCAAGCAAAAAAATGTATCTTTAAAAAAATCTATCTTTTTTTACAAGTTAAAAGTAAAAATGTAGAAATACAGATTTATTTTGTTTTGTTGGTTTCCTTCAATTGAAAGTAAATATATCAAATCCAGCTGCTATATAACTAAAAATAGTAGTAATATATATGTTTAATTGAGTACATTTTGCAGTTTTTTATTTTATTATTATTATTTTTTTTTAACTTCATCATCATTTAGAAGTAATATAAAAATGTAAAAGAATAATAACAAAAAATTAAACAAGTTAAATAAAAAAAATTTTCAAAATGGAAATAAAATGCAATAAAAACGCACACACAATAAAAAAAAAATAATTGTATCTCTAATTAAAAAAAAAAAAAAAATATGTATGCAGCAGTTAAATAATTTAAACGTAATAATTCAAAAATATGAAAAAAAAAATAAAATTTTTAAATAAAACACATACACATAAAACAACATACACACACTCTATAGATATGTACACACACATAAATTGTCATATGTATTTTGTCTACGAAAATTACATTAAAAAAAAGAATTGAAGCATAGTAAATTCGAATAGCAATTGGGCAGCAATTCAATTGGCTTAAATACACACAAACATATAAGCAAACACACACACACACAGAGACACAAACAAATGCATTACAAGATTTATTTTTATTTAGTTTCTTTTTTTTTGTTGGCTTTTTTTTTCTTTTATTTTGTTGTAGAAAAAAAGATATAAACATGCAATAAAGCTGCGACCATAGCAACCAGAAATCCTTGTATACCAAAACCAACACAAACGATTAATAACAAATCTAAACCAGATTTAAAGAAAACCTAGAGAAAAAAAAAAACTAAAGAATATAAAAAAAAATTTAATTGGAAACATAAGAATATCTAATATTTAAGCGAAACAAAAACATGTAAAATGGAAAATTATTGCATCTGGACAATGGACATTTATCGATATTAATATTTAAGGTAAGCTAATATAATATAAACTAATTTAAAAGGTTTTTATTAGTGATGCACATGTATCGATAGTTTTCGATACTTTTAAATAGTTGATTATATCAATATCTTTTAAATGCTGGGTTTGTGTAACCAAATTCTGCCCATGTTTCTGGAAACAGAACTTCTTTTAGGCATTGTAACAAAAAGTTATGCATCATATGAATTTGAAATCGATATACATTGTTAATTTTTACAGCAATCAAAAGATATCGAAAAATTAATGTTATAGAATAGAAATTTATATCGGATATGACGTGTAGAAAAAAAAAATGCGGGTCTTCTTGTTTTTGATTTAAAACAACCCAAGGGGACATATTTTTGGATCACATACGTACAAAATATGTATTACAGATGTATATCGATATTTGTTTCAGCCCTAATGTGCATCTTCGATAGCCGAGAATGAAAGCACATTTCGTGTTTGGTCATTGTATACTGCAGATGCTACGAAGCTTTTCAATCTTTCTGGTAAAAGTAAATCGTTGAAATTTTTCTGATTGCTTGGATTATTTTGTTTGATAGTTTTTTTTTTTTTTTAACAGAAAAGCAATGATGACAAGAAAAGCATGTTTGCCTTGAAAGTATTAGCTCTGTACAGCTAGCTAAGGAAATAATCAATATAATAAAAATTTTACGATTAATCGTTACACGCGGCATGAAGAAATGACATATAACTACAATAAAAACAGTTTATACGATTAATCGATTAAGAAATTAACCGATTAATATCATTTTACAATTAATCGTGCTATGCCTAGGGATGACAAAAAAAAAAAATAGCCCTTCATCCGATTACTTGATTATGAAAAAAAAACGATTAATTCCAGTCTTACAATTAAGTGCGCCATTAAAATAAATAAATCGTTTTCCCATTAATTGATTGAACGTTTATCCGATAAACCGGTTATGAAAATAAATTAATCATTCATCTAAATTATCGATTGATCGATTAAAATTCTATATCAATATTATAAAGAGGAAAGATTTGATTTCTTGTTTGTTTGTTTGAAATGAATAGGCTCCGAAATTACTGGACCGATTTAAAAAATTCTTTCACCTTTGGCAAGCTACACTATTCCCGAGTGACATAGGCTTTAGGTTTTGTGGCTAGGCAGCCAGACTAAAAATAGTCTGTCCAACACTTAGGTACCACTTTGCTTTCGAAAGTTTCACCTTAAATTTAAGCCATATTTAAAGTTTCTCATCCACATTTTAATCATTTTGAATGGGTAGAGATTTCATTTTTTTTTTGTGGGTGGCGTTCCGTTGCTTCCCACATTCAATGCAAAAAATTTCCATAAATCATGCACATTTGACTTTCAATTTTGTGTAATTCAAAATATTTGGAATAAATAAAAATAAATATACCGCAACTCTAGTTGCAAAGAACCACTTCAAAGGAAACATATATTTAATAATTTCTTTTAAAATGCAAAATATATCGCATATATCGAAAATTTCACTTTTGTATCTACGCAAAAAATTTGTAAATGGAAATATGAAAAGGAATGGAATTTTTATTATTATTTCTTTTACTTGTAGCAAGTGCATATTTATATGTATGCTGCATTTGTAAGGTAAATAGATTCTATTAAGTTTTTGTACAATATTTTTACAACCCGAAAAGAAAGAAACCAAAAATTCTCCGAATTTATAGTGTAAATTCTTTGTATTCCTGATCAACACAAGCAACTAAAAATGATATATTTCATTATCTTTTTCTGTTTGTGCATTCATTCGTGTTTCGTACACCTACATTACTGTTCGTCCGTCTGTCCGTTTTTATTTCTGTCAATAAACCACAACTATGCCAATTATTAAAGTTTTTCTATTAAACTTTTTACAGTGTATCTTGTGGTCAAGTTTGCTTAATACTTTCTGTTTGAGTCAATATAGATTTTATTAAAGATTTTTTTTTTTATTTGCTCAAATATTACTCCTACGTAAAAGATAAAGAATATATTATAAACAGATAAATTCAAAAATAAAATTTATATAAAATATTTTTCAAAATAAACAAAAAAAAAAAAAAAAAAAAAAAGAGTAGGCAGTAAAATTGTAAACATTTTTGTATATATTTTTTTTTTTTTGTATTAAACATTTGTATTCTTGGCCTTGACAGTGTCCTCGGCAATGCATATAAAGTTTTGCAGATAGATATACACTTGCGTATGAATATTTTGCTGCGTACAGTTTTGTTTCAGTTAAAAATGCAACGAAAATATATAAAAAAGGAAAACATATTTGTTTTTTCATATTACGAAAGCCGCTAATAAGACTTTGCATGCGTGCAATGTGCCAAAATGGTCAAAAGTATTAAATTAATGTTTTTTGTTGCATATTTTT
Source organism: Leucophenga varia (assembly GCA_018903435.1). Lineage (NCBI taxonomy): Eukaryota > Metazoa > Arthropoda > Insecta > Diptera > Drosophilidae > Leucophenga > Leucophenga varia. The sequence goes on along the minus strand of JAEIFJ010003018.1, from coordinate 513,700 downwards.
AGGAGCACTTAATTTTTGTGAAAGCTAAGAAGCAATTTGAAGAAAATGCTATGGATGTCATCTATTTGTGGTCTGGAGTTCTATTTATGATATAAATCTACTTCAACTGACTGAACGACTGACTGACTTAAAGGCTTAAAGTTATTCAGTCTGCAGACCAAACGGTTACACATAGGAAATTTAGGCAAATTTGGTTTCTTATGTGGGCTTTTAACAGGAATATAAATCATTGCCCAAATCTTTGGAATGGGTAGACCTAGAGACTTGGTCATACAAGGCGCATTTGAAAGTTGCCTAAAATATATTGTTGTTGCATTTTTAATATTTTTAAAAAAATAAAATTGGGTGACCCAAAATCGATTTTCTTTTACAAATTTTTACTCATTTGTTCATTTTTACTTAAACGGGTCGTTGGAAAAATGAAGCCCTTTAAGCCAAATTAGATATGTCACAAATAGCTATTTTGATAATGACGCTAAGAATATTTGTATAGCGATTCTTATTATTTTGTACTATATACAAAATATTTCGTACATATGTACAAAATATTTCGTACTATGTACAAAATATTACGTACTATGTACAAAGTATTTCGTACTATGTACAAAATATTTCGTAGTATGTTTAAAATATTTCGTTATATGTACAAAATATTTCGTATTCTGTACAAAATATTTCGTATTATGTACAAAATATTTCGTACTATGTACAAAATATTTCGTACTATGTACAAAAATATTTCGTACTATGTACAAAATATTTCGTAGTATGTTTAAAATATTTCGTACTATGTACAAAATATTTCGTATTATGTAAAAAATATTTCGTACTATGTACAAAATATTTTGTACAAAATATTTTGTACACAGTACGAAATATTTTTGCATAGTATGAAATATTTTTGATATACAAAAAATTTCGTATTGTGTACAAAATATTTCGTTCTATGTACAAAATATTTCGTACTATGTACAAAATATTTCGTACTATGTACAAAATATTTCGTACTATGTACAAAATATTTCGTACTATGTACAAAATATTTCGTAACAGCTTTCAAAAATTTATATACATATTTTTAAAATTTTTTAAACTTTTTTTGGTTACTAATTAAATAAATATTTTTATCTTTACAGTTTGGGAAACTAAAATTAAAAAGAAAAGAATGATGAAATACATTCAACAAAATATCTTTAAATGTTTAGTTTAAACTATAATAAAACAGAATAAAATAACAAAAAAAAAAAAAAAAGAAATCGAAATCGAAATGAAATCGGAAATTGGAAATTGGAAAATGAATGCAAAAAAAAAAAAAAAAAAAGTGTAAACTTAATTAAGTTTCAAAGCGAGCATTAAATGAAAAAATATTAAAAAAAAAAAAAAGAATTCAGGAATTGATAAGTTAGTGCATAAATTTATATTAAACAAAATTATATTAATAAATATAGAAGAAAAAGAACTATAATTATTGGCAAATATGTGTATGTGTGTATGTAAAACATTTTAATGAATTTCAAAATAAATACAAAAAAAATATTTATAATTACAAAAAGAAAATAAAATTATAATTATCGATTTAAAAGAAATAATGATCTATACGTGTATGTCTGTTAATTTTAAATATAAAATATTATTATAATTACATATATCAAAAAAAAATAATAGTTTTAAAAATTGACAAAGAAAATAGTACTCAAAATTTATGTTTACAACAAAAAAAAAAAAATGCAAATGGTAATAAAAGTTTTAAAAGCTAAAAATACTATTAAGATTACAGAACAAAGAATAAAATGGTTAGTTAAAAAGTTGTTGTCTGATTTCAATCTTAAAAAAAAAAAATACAAAGAAAATAAATATTACAGCCAAATAAATATTATTGTTAATTAGAACAGTTCCTGTATAAACTATTTTAAAGCAAATATTGAATGTGTATTGCAAAAATACTTAAAAAAAATAAAATAAAATAAAAATAAATAAGACAAAAATATCGATAAAATAGCGGAATCGATCGATAATGTTGAAATAGCAAAAGTATCGATACTGTCGTTGTAAAGTCAAAAGTATCGATACTATTATGCAATACAGTATGCAGTTTTATTTAATTTTTGTCGAAAATGATAACCACCGACCAACCGGATCATGTACACCTTAACACAAAAATATTCAGCGAAATATACTTGACTTTACTACAAAATTATATATATAAGAAAAGATAAACAATATCATAACGAAATATATAACTACATATACCTGATACCACCCGCCTCTATATACAATAAACAAAAACCAAAACAACAACAATTAAAGCTATAATTTGTAGATTTTCTAAGCCCTCAGGTGTTTTTTGTGTCATTATTGAAATAAAAAAAAATATATATTAAAAAAAAAAAAAAAAAAAATATTAAAATAAAAATAAAACAAAATTAAACTAAATATTAATTTGTTTTCATTCAATTTCAAACTTAGTCACGAATTGAATTATTCAATGAAAATGACGATAAGAAAAAAAAATTTAATTAGAGAAAAAAAAAACATAAAAATATATTTATGAAATATAAATTTTAAATAAAAATTAAGTAATAAATAAAAAGGAAAAAACATACAAATTTATTCATATTAAAATAAAGTAATAAAGAGAGCGTGAGAGAGAGAGAGAGAGAGAGAGAGCAAATTAAATTATGTACCTTAAAAAAAAATAGTTGAAAAGTAAGAGATGCAGGAACTCGTGCCAAGTAGTGTGAGTGACAGAGATAGAAATATTAAAAATACAAAAAATAAAAACAACAACAAAAAAAAATAGAAAAAGCTTAGAACTTAAATTTACAATATTACAGAAATAAATGTGTATATTTGAACCTAAACTTATATAAAATAGAGCTTATACATGCAAAAAATATACATATACTATATAATAATATTAATAATATAAAGACATAGAGAAAGAGAGAGAGCGAGAGCGAGCGATAGATAAAGAAAGAGCAAGGCTTAAAGCTACGAAGTCTTTTTTTCTCATTGATACTCATAATTTCCTAATACGTACAAAATATTTCGTACTATGTACAAAATATTTCGTACTTTGTAAAAAATATTTCGTACTATGTACAAAATATTTCGTACTATGTAAAAAATATTACGTACTACATACAAAATATTTCGTACTATGCACAAAATATTTCGTAGCTGCTTTCAAAAATTTATTATTATATTTCTAAAATTTTTAAATCTTTATTTTTTTTTTTAATTATTAAATTAATATTTTTAGAGAAATTTATGTCATTGAGTCAATATAATTTACACTCAAACCAAAATATTATATCAAACTTTGAAACCGAATCGCAATAATTTTTGAGTAAAGCTAGAATTTAGAAACCGACACATTTACAATCAGTCATGTTCCCGCAATTTAATTTTTAAATCTCAACTCGCGAATCTGAAAATATTTACGATTTCAAATGAACAGAATTCGAGTCAGTAAAAAAATAAGTATTTTTAAAAAAAATCTCCTCTGTGCAAGCCTGAAAAAACATATATTTATATATAAAACTCTCTAATAAAAATTTTGTCTTTGTATTATTGACATATTATAAAGTTTTCCTATAATAATAAAAACAATATTATAATTAAAACAATCAAAAAAAAAACCTATATACCTAAATATATACAAAACATGTATTAATCAATAAACCAAATAATTAAATACAAAAAAAATGTATTACCATAAGCAAACAATCATTTAAAGAAATAGAAAGAGTATAATAAAAAAAAAAAACAAATTAAATAAGGAAAAAATACTATAAATTCGGTAGAACCGAAGCTCAAAACATATACGTCACATATATTTATGGTCAACAGTGGCTTAGGTAATATTTCTCGAATCGTTAATGATCTGATACAGCTCAGATCACTTCATCAATAAAAAGACAGACGGATGGACATGAGTAATTGTGACGTTTATAAAGTTACAACAACTAAAAAATCTCTTCAAAAAAAAAAAAACTCTACTTGCTGAGTTGCACAACACTGCAATGCAGTAAAATGTAAATGTGGAATAAATGAAAAAATAAAAAAAAAAAAAATTATTAGAAATAAATTTAAAAAATAAAATTTTAAATAATAGACTCTTAACTTTAATTTCTTTTATATTTTTTTTTTTAAGTTTTTAATTGAAGCTGATATTTTAAAGACAAAAATATGCTCACGAACAAATTTAAGTTGTCATAAACATAAGTTTCTACTTATTTGGAAGACGTTGTGGAAACTTGTGCGCCATTTTGTATAGTTGACATATGTCGACAATTTTTTTTTGCAGAGAAAATTTGAGCTGAAATAGCGTGTTTATTAAGACAGCGCCTAAAAGGCTGCTATACTTTTTTTCTTAAAAATAAATAAAATGTTATTTAAAAAAAAATTTATTATTAAATCTTTTTTTTTTTTTATTATTAAAAAAATGGAAATCGTGTAGCATAGTTTTTTTAATTAACTAATTAATTTTTTTTATTAAAAAGTTTAAATTATAAAAAAAAATGTTGTAATAGTTTAAAATAAATATATATATCACATCTATAAATTATTTAAAAAATGTGTAGTCATAAAATTTGTAGATCTCTCAGTGTTGTAAGAAAATATATAAATATATACAAAAAAAAAAAAAAAAAAACCATTAAGTGTCGTTTTCTCAACTTGTATATAAATACTACAACTGAGCTAGTTTAGTTTGGGTCTAGAATTATTCTAAATGTATGAGAATGGTGGCAATGCTACTATTGTTAAGAGTGAGTTTTTAGAACAAGTTAACTCAGTTATAATTTATATACAAATTGATAAAACCAGCCTAAATTGTATATAAGCAGCTAGGCTCGCTCGCTAGGCCTTGCCAAAAAAACTCTTCAATGGCAAAACTTATTTTTTATTTTAAATATTAAAAATATCGTAATTAGCTTTGATACTTTTAGGCACATTTTCAGCATGTCTTGTTTTTAAAATTTAACTTGTTTGAAATTTGAATTATAAAATTTTTATTTTTAATTTTGAAATATTTTTTTTTTTAACTGAAAAATTTGACATTCTGAAAATGTGCCTAAATATTTATTTTATATCTTTTTTTTTTTTTTTTTTTTTTTTAATTTTTGTACAATTCTATTTTCTATTTATTATTTTAATCAAAATGTCGCTGGACGACGGAAACTTTTTTTTTTTTAATTAATTTTTAAAATATTTACTTAACTTTTTTTTTTTTTAATAATATAATATTTTTATATATATATAAACTTTTTTGTCCACAACGCAAAAGCAATCAATGTTAAATGTTATTAAATGTTTTGAATGTGAAAAAATATAATATAAAAAAAAAAAAAAAAAATATTAAATCTAAAAAACAAAATATTTATAGAAAATATCTTTAGTAAAATTGAAAATATTAATTTACAAAAATTAAAATTAAATGCTCTAAATGCATTTATTACTTTTTTTTGTGTTGTATTATCTTAAAAAAAAAATTTATTAAAAAAAAATAAATAAATAAAAAAAAAAAAATGATATACACACTCAATACACATATTACTGGTTTAGAAAATTAGTCAAAAAAAAAAAAAAAATTATTTTAAAAAATAATATACTAAAAATAAATAAATATAAAATTGATGTTATAAAATTTTTTTCTAGAAGTTAAATTTACATTACAAAAAAAAAAAAAAAAAAGTATGACACAAAAAAAAAATATATATATATATATATATATATACAATATATACAATACATATATATGTCAAATAGTTATATCAACGTCAACATCCGAATCAATCTAAATGAATATTGTATTTCTTGCAGCTAATGTACGAAAGTACGAAATATTTGCAGAAATTCATGAAAACTAAAATTGTACTAAATTAAGTAAAGAAAAAAAAAAGTAAAAGAAAACTTAAAAATATAAATTATTTCCTTATATTAAAAAAGAAGAAATTGTTTTATTTAAAAACTTACAGGGTTCTTAAGGAAACATTGCTTTACCTCAAGCTTTTTTTTTTGTACAGACTATGCATGACATTCGAGTAAGAAAGTAAGATAGTTTTTTTTATTTTTGTTAACTGAATTGTTTTATTTGCAAACTGTACTTTAGGACCATAAACAAATGGTAAATCAAAAACATTGAATTTTAAATTAATTAACATCAAAGCGGGGTGTTGTGGTGTTGAGAATTGAGGAGAGTTTGTTTGGATTGGGGGAGAAGTTCAACTTATTCGAACAGGCTGATACAGCAGGTGGTCTCTTCGTAGGCGACGGGTGATAGCGCTGTTGTTCAACAGGTTTTAGGCAAGTTCATTCTCTCTAGGTAGGCTTTGACAAACCTGGGAATTTCCTGATGAATTCACGGTTACTATTTTTCGCAGTGCCTCAGATTGAGATTGCATATATCCAAATGGGCTTAAGTATGATCTTATAAATAAGCATGACGCGTAGCCTCAGATTGGATCTATTTCTCAGAAGCCACAGTTGTTTTTTAACCTAGCATTCAACGTTTTTTTTTTCGTATTGGTAAGGTGAGGTCTCTATGTTAATCTTCTATCGAGCTCTAGACCTAGGTACTTGGCAGCGTGGCTGATTGGAATAGATGAGCCATCCAGTTGAGCAGGAAGGCAATCACCGCTTATTAAGGAAAAAGTTGTTTGAGTAGATTTCTCCGGGTTAACCATTATATTTCATCTTTGTAGCCAGTTATCTGAAGGATATCAGAATCAGTGTGAGGAGAGATGTCTGAATACTGTTGAGAGCATTTTGCACAGAGAGAAAAATGCTTGGTGGAGTTGATCGCCAAAGGCTGCTGCCCTTTCGATGTTTGATCGGCAGTAAGAACCGTGGGCCGAGGCGAAGATGATTCTCTGTCCATTAACCTAATCATATTTCATGACGGGCTTGGGTACAATAGGCTCCTTTAGAGTCGCAGTGCCCTTTAATCTTCAGTTTTCGGAGGGCCTACCATGTTCCAATCATACTCAGTGCAAACGGTAGGAACGTGAGGTGACTTTCTTGAGTCTCCACTTTCGCTCTGACCATTTGCTTGTCTCGCGGCCTCGGCCCAGACACAATGTCAGGCTTTTTATGGTTATGGATTATGGTTTGGCATAAAGGAAAAAAAAAATCTTTTGATTTATACAATAGTATAGCATAAATTATATCTATTTCAAATCAGTTTCATTCTATATCATCTCTCTGGTAAGCATGGGAAAAGTGCCTCAACGACAATTTATTGGGAACTTGAATGTATTTTTTTTTTCGTTTCGAAAAATGGTTATAAATATAGTATTCAAAGTATTGCTTCATCGGTAACTACTACTTTCCCCTATCTTTCGGGCAATTGATGGATACCATTTTGGAAGAACGACTCGTCTTCTGCGGAAATCCATGAATCGACCCATTTGCCACCCTTAGAATTATCTTAGTGAAACCAATTTCCATCGCCAGTCACAATACGGCGTTCGAGAAGCTGTTCTCAAGCTAAAAATCGCCCTTCGACGTCGAACGGTTTCCACTCGCATGGCACCCAGTTTCATTTCTGTTGAATCAATCCCATGGATTTAAGGCGTTTGCTGTCTCAGCTGACTCATCCACTTCCAGATGACAATGAACAAAAATTTCTGCATACATTTTCGATACCAAAAAACAAAATAGAGCCAAACGTGCTTTTAGATTTTATCTATTTTTTTCATGCCCTCATCTTTTGGTCGCTTTTAGGCTCTGAGACCACAACTGAAATTAATCCTTAAATGTATTCAAAGAAAACTTCAGGAGCACCATAAAAACTTTGCCACTTGTTATAACTTTTAGGTTTACGCCTCAGTAATCTCCTCGAAGCTAAAGTTCCGTAGATTTCCATTCGAAAAAAGAAAACTAACAACGTTAATTTAAATTTTATAATGCAAAATGCATAACGACATTTAATTGAATCTACAAATTTTAAAAATTACACAATTTTTATAGCAAAAAAAAAAAAAAAACACTTATTTAGTTTATATATTTAAGCAAATGTGCAAATGTGTAATTGTGTAACTGTGTAATCTGTGTAAATTTGTTTTAAACTATTCCGAAAAATATCCTTCATCAATTTCAACATTATGCTCAGGTACACGCGCATAAAATTCCAATATTTGATGCAGTGCACCACGGCGTACACCATCAGACAGCACCTGATGTACACGTTGATATGCGTGATGATAGATGCTAGGAGTGCAAGGACTACAGACCAATATATCAGTAATATCGGTTGTCGAATAAAACATTGACCTGCCTCGATCGAATACAGCAGCTACTCTTGAGTTCCAATCCATTTGGAAATTATTCCACAAAACAAAAAAAAAAAAATGTATATGCTTCTTTGCTTGTCTTTGGAGTCTTCTGTTTTGTATTTCCGGTGACCGGTGTTTCTCCTGTTTGGTGATTATTCAAAAAAAAAAATGGTTTTTGAAAACGAGAGACTGACTGTATAAAATTTAATTTTTTTAAATTTAATAATAAAAAAAAAAAAAAAAATAGTACATATTGTTACACGCAGTCAGCTCAATAAAGATTTATTTTGACACGATTTGTTCTCTAAAACAATTTTTTTCCAGAATCACTGTCTTTGAGCATTAAATTTGAGGTTTTTTTTTTGTATCACTTTAATTCACATTAATTTCTTCAATTTTATACACAAATTTGCCGGCGGTTTACGAATTATGAATTCTTTTTTTTTTTTCCATTAAAAAAAAAAAAAAAAAAATATTACCCAAATGGGGCTTTTGCTGGGCTCGATAAGCACTATCAGTAACTGAAGTCGAAATGAAGTGCACAATGTGTTGCACTGTGTAATTTATAATTATTGTTTATCAAAATTATTAATAAATAAAAGTTCCATAGAACTTTTGAGAAGCTTAAGCAAAGCTTTAAGCTTTTGGTTTCAGTTATCCAATAAAAATAATGCACAAAGTTTAGTTGCTCCAAAATCCTAACTTGGCAAAAGCTCAACAAACTTTGAAGCTTTTGCGCATAACTTAAAGCTTTACTCAAGCACAGATGTCGCTCAAAGCTTTGGCTGATGACGTGCAATATTTTTTTTTTTTTTTATAATTCAAATTTCAGTTGCCAAGCACAAATTTCTGTTAAAAGTCAATAAATTAAAATTAAAAAAAAAAAGCAATCCACCTGGATTTTTTACTCAGAACAGAACAGTTGTTGAATTCCAATGCAATGCAATCAATTTGTATCTTTTAGTTTGAAAAAAAAAAAAATATATATATTTTCTTTCATTTCAGTGCCGATTGGCGATGTCTCTTAACAAAACAATTAAAAAAAAAAAAAAAAACTAAACAAAAGTTTATACAAAATCGAAGAGAACCCGAGCGATATAAAAACATTTTATAGTCGTCACACATAGCGCGAATGGGTACTACCAATTTGTCGAATAGTTTGTAACGGTTTAAAGAATTCATCGGAGGTTTCAAAATGTATAGATCAATCTTGATCAGCGTGGCGTGACATGCTGTTCAAACTGTTCTACATTCGCCTTGTTTTTAAAGATATTTAACTCAAAATTCAAACTTAAACTTTTCTTGCTTGATAGGGATTGGTTCACTTTAGCATATAGTCCCCATACAAACTTTCATCTTTCATTCCTTGTTGTTTTTTCTTAAGAGAATTATTTTTATTTCTGTATTTTTATCGTATTAATTTGACACATTCGCATGGGTTGTATCGGCATATTGACCTCTTGGGATTGGTTCACTTTAGCATATAGTCCCCATACAAACTTTGATCTTTCATTCCTTGTTTTTTTTTTTTTTAAGAGAATTATTTTTATTTCTGTATTTTTATTGTATAATTGACACATCCGCATGGGTTGTATCGGCACATTGACCTCTAGGGATTGGTTCACTTTAGCATATAGTCCCCATACAAACTTTCATTCCTTGTTTTTTGTTTTTTCTAAGAGAATTATTTTTATTTCTGTATTTTTATCGTATAAATTTGACACATTCGCATGGGTTGTATCGGCATATTGACCTTTAGGGATTGGTTCACTTTAGCATATAGTCCCCATACAAATTTTCATTCCTTGTTTTTTGTTTTTTTAAGAGAATTATTTTTATTTCTGTATTTTTATTGTATAAATTTGACACATTCGCATGGGTTGTATCGGCACATTGATTTCTACCCATACACTTTGCAAAATACTATCTAACTCACTGATAATGGGAACAGGAGATCTATTGAAAGTTACGTATGAAGTGTTTTTTTTTTTTTTTTTTTGGAGCTGCGAATCTATTAAAGTTAATTTTTTCCAGGAGTTTTATTTATTTTATTTCGAAGAATATTATACAATTGAGTATGGTAAAGTGGAGTGTTGTGTGCCCATAACTTTCTCAGAAATGTATTTGTAGCTTATTCTATTGCCGAAGAAATATCTGAAGATTTATAGGATTTTCCGGCAAATTTGAGCGAAGAAAAATTGTCTAGAAAACTCGTCGAAACGTGAACAATTCGTAAAACTTGTGAAATCGTCGGATGCTCATGAAAGTTGAGAGTAGGTCTAGAAACTAACCTAACATCACATAGAAGACGTCGTAGTAATCTGATGTGGCGGTAAATTGTGTGGCACACTACACCCCATGGCACAGTTCACCCCAAATTTACCTCTTAAGTTTGTAATTTCAGCTCAATAAAATTTATTGCAGACAGACGGACATTGGTAAGTACTACTGACTTGAGTTAAGAGAAATCGTGCTAAAAGTCAAAACACTACAAGAAAATTGCTCGAAACATACGAAAGATTCTGGGAGTGTGATGTGAATAGCAGAGTTTTTATTCTAACAAAGCCATGCCTAAAGATGATTAAAACATTCCAAAAATAGTTTACATTTTAGATACAATTTTTGTTTAATGTTTTGATTTGTTTATTTGTAAGTGGAATTTCATTTTTGCAGATCTCAGCACTAATTTTATTTATGTCATTTTGTATTTGAAACCAAAACAATTCGATTGAAAGAAAAAAAAAATACATTCTAAAAATGCCAACTTCATATTTTTATCTGCTAAACGCGTAATATCACATAAAGTCTTCAACTACAATACTAAACATGTCTCAACCTTCATAGTACTTATATCACTGTCATATTTTTTGATGACATTATTATTTAATATTTTTTTTTTAAATAATATTAACCCATTTTAACACGTTCATTATTTAATATATTTATGTAGCACCTATGAGTACGTACATATATATCACTCAGTACAATAGAGTAGAAGGTCGTACTCACAGTATTGGAGCAATCAATACTGCAACTGGGCAGCATGAAAATAGTTTCAAGAAGAGCGCTTTTCCTCGTACTTCGAACTTTGCATCTTCTTGATCGGCATTGACAAGAGCGTCGATCAGTCCGTCCATCAGGCCTGCTGTCTGCCGTTTAAAACCAAATATCTCGGAGACTATAAATTTAGACTCTCCTGAGCAGTCAAGTGTTCACTTACTTGGGTAAAAGGACTTCTAATATCAATGCATGTGAGCACTATAGACTTATTGAGAAACTCACAGGGCCATTTCGAGAGATAAGCTGCTCACCAAATTCATTCTTCAACGAACAGTGTAACAAGCGGTGCCGTCTTGATGAAACCAAATGTCAACCCAGCTCTGCGATTAATCGTTTAGTCAATGAACAATAGATTATTTTGTACATATAATCAACTGATCAATTAGTTTAAGTATCAATAATTGATTAATCAAGTGATTATTTAATTAATAAGCAAGTACTTGATATGAGATAGAGGACAGACTCGGCATTGATTAGCAAGCGTGTTAAAAAAAGCTTTTCCAGGTGAGAAGCAAAAAAAAAAAAAAAAAACACTTTTCATCTTTCTTAAAATCGAAAAATTATATCAAAAAATATTTTTTTGATAATCATGATTAATCAGCAACAATCGATTATTTCCAACAATCACACAGCCCTAATCAGCACCCCAGATGCAACAATTTTACTTGTTTTTTTACTTCATCGCTGACAGATGACGTTTGGACGTCATTGCCAACCTGAAAAACTTAACTCTTAAAAAAATCAGTCTTTGCATAGTGTCAAAATTTAGATTGCATCGGACTATTGATCCCCTGAAATATTTCTACGCCACTGAGGATAATCATAGTTTCGTGTGACGTGTATTTGCGCTTAGGTTCTAACAAAGTATTTTTTTTATTTCTTCTTTTTTTTTTTTTTTTTTTTTTTTTTTTGTAAATAACACAAATTGTTTTTTTTTTTTTTTTTTCGTTGCAATTTTTATAAAAAAACATATTTGGAAAACTGATGATGAGTAAGCGCCATGTCTCGAAACAGCTGCTTATTTAGTTGTCTTTTTATTATTTTTTTTTTTTTGTATTTAAATTTTATTTTAATTTGCTGAAATGCAAAATTTGAACAAAAAAAAAAAAAAAAAAAATAAAGTTGCAATTCAATGCAGCAACATGTTTGATGCAAATTGTTATTGTATATATTTTTTTTTTACAAACTTAACATATGCTTATGTGTGTGTGTGTGTGTATCTGTGTGTGTACGTGACTGCTGCTGCTGTTGCTGCTGTTGAGGTGGATAAACACACAATTACAATAACAATAAATTCAACAAGTTGTTCTCAAAAGTGTCAATTAGAACGACAACAACAATAACAACAACAACAATAACGACGACGACGACAACGACGATAGACACTTCAACAATTACAAAAACAACAACAATAATAAAAGAAAAGCAACAATTGCTGTATTGCTGCTGCTGCAACATATTTTACAACAACAACAACAACAATATTCAAGCAAAACAAAAACACAACATGCAACATGTTCGATTGCAAACATACAACTCAAACCAAGCCGGTTACAGTGGCGTACATTGCAACATAAAACCGAAGGATATAAGCAAAAAATGGAAATTTGTATATAAAAAAATAAATTCCAACAAACGACGACACTGTCGCTCAAACACAAACACATACAAATACAACACAACACATACATACACATATAAATAGATACAAAGATACACACACACACACATACATAGACACGGTAGTCGCCAGCAGACAGGTTGCAATGAACTACTTGTCTTCTGGTTTTACGTTTCGTTTCGTTACTGTTTGCAGCTGCGGTGCGGCGGCATTTTATTTTCCAAGTCGATTCAGTCGCTCTCGGAGCGTAGTCGTGTACGGTCAGCCAATGCGGAAATAGCTGAGAACGGTTCAAATTGTTTTTTTTGTTGCGTTTGTTTGTTAAAAAAATACAAAAATTGTATCGAACAGCCCAAAAAATTGTGTGCGTTTTTTTCGAAGGCAAATATACAACAGAAATTAATAAAATATAAAATAAATTCTTTTTTTTTTTTTTTTTTGTGTTAACTGTGTTAACTTTTTTTTTTTTTTTTTTGTAAAATAAAAAATATCTTTTTTCAACAAGATTTCTTTTTTTTTCTCGTAAAGATATTTTTATAAAAAAATTTATGCAATTATTTGTGCAATAAATAAATTATTAATATAAAAATAAAAAAAAATTGTATTTGTGCTTAAAGTAAAAAAAAAAAAAAAAAAAATCTTTAAATATTTAACCGGTTTTTACTGCTATTGCTACTTGGCATACTTGCTCGCTGGCATTAAATAAATAAGTTAACTAATTAAATTTATACTTAAAACTTAAAAATAAAATAAAAAAAAAAATATTCATTACTTTGAACAAAAAAAAAAAAAAAAAAAGTCCTTTTTAAATTAGTTTTGCCGCTTTTAAATTGTAAACAAAACTGCACGTTTTGTTGCATCTTTTCCTTGTGTGTATTTGTATGTGTGTGTGTAATTGTATCTGTGTATCTTTTGCTTTGTTTAGAAACATTTGTTAAAAAGGATATGCGTAAAATAGTTGAAAAAAAATACAAGTTACTTTTTATTTTTATTATTAAATTAAAACTCTTTCGACAAAGTGCAAATGTGTTTCAGAGACTTTGATAAGCTCAGTGTTTGTGTCCGTCTGTCCGTGTTATTGGAAACGTATTCTAATTATTATTTTGTAAAATAAAAAAAGTTTTTGTTTCTTATTACAAAAAAAATTAATTGCTCTGAGCAGAAAAAAATAAATATTTTTATTTATTTTATTTGTTTTGAAATTGTTAAATTGTTTATTCAGGATTATTACAAAAATATTTCTAACTAAATAAATTTCAAATTTTTTTGTAATTTTATATCTTCTCCGAAATCGCTGGAATATTTCGGTTCAAATGCAACAGTTACGATCATTCGCACTCAAGTTTTACAGCTGATTCCACCATGTTGAGATCAGCTTCAGCTTTCAAATTTACAGTTACAAACCGAAAAAATACTCTTAAACTTTTTGAGTTGTGCAGACAAATGCTGTAATACTCTGCAGTTTCGATATGTGTTGTCTAAAAATTAGCATAGACAAGTCGTGTGCCGATATCGAATAAACTGTTCATGCTCTATTTTGATTTCGATATCAAATTTATTATGACTTAAAAAAAAAACTATGAAATTTTACTGCAAAAAAATAGAAAAGTTGCTCATACAGAGACTGGAGTAGTTTGAATAAATTTGCATAGAAGTTTTTATAGTTTTCTCGTTGTGTTTGTTCATGACTAAGCAGACAGACGGACATAACTAGAAAAATTTGTATACTTTAGATATTCAAAAGCAGCAAGTTAGAAAAAAAAATGAAAAAAAAAAAAAAAAACATCAAATTTCCAATGCAAAAATATTGCACTACTTTGCTCTATGAACGGTGTAATAATAGTGTTGCAAAATGAACGGTGTAATACTAGTGTTGCAAAAAATTGCTTAAAAACGCAAATGAAAACAGAGCGCATTTGGACAAAGAAAGGCTAGCTTTCAGCGATGTCAAAAGGCTGATTGTGTAGAGTTGCACAACTTAATTTTTTTCGCAAGTGTGAACGCACAATGCCTCTGTTGCAATGTTACTTTATTACAAAATTGCAAGACCTTGTGAATATGCATATATCTAACATAGAGCATAAAAATTACACAATACAATTTGTTTTTCATTTTGGTTTTTTTTTTTGTTAATCTTTTAATCTAATTTTTTTGTTTTGTATCTTAATATCCATAAGATACTTTCATACAAAAAAAGATACTTCATATATTTTCTAAAATTCAAAAAAGAATAAAATAAAGAAAAATATTAACGATAAATAATAAATTTCACAAAGAAATGTTTTGACAATTTTAAGTTTTTGGATTAATGCAGACGACATAGTTAATAGCAGCAGCAGCAGCAGCAGCAGAGCAGCAACAAGCAGCACAGCAACAATGGCTAAAGTCAAAGCAATTTATAGTTTAAATGAAACACAAAATAATAGCAGCAACAACAACAACAACAATAAGAAAAGCAAAAGCGCATGCAAAGCAATTGCAATAAAAACGCAAACGTCAACGACGACGACGTCGACGTCGATGATGACTTTGACGATGATGACAGCAGCAGCAACAACAATGATTACGGTTGTGGTTGTTGTTATTATTGTTGGCAGTCGACGTTGCTGCAAATGTGCAACAATTGCTCATTTGAATTATTTTTTTGTTGTTGTTGTTGTTGTTGCTTTTCTAATTCTCTACTTCGTTTGCTGCTTTCAGTTCAGCTTTTATAGAATGCAAGGAAATTTGTGTACTTTTTTTTAAATTTTTTTTTTTTTTTTTTTTAAGATTGGCCAAGCAAAATGAAATATAAGAGAAAGAACGTTAGAAAGAGACAGCTAGATATGTTAGATAGATTGAGAAATTTATGCTAACACTTGCCACAAAATTTACGACTTACTGCGAGAGTAGCTTAGTCTAGTGTCCAACACACACACACACACATTCACTATTAAAAAACTCAAAAAAAAAAAAAAAAAAGAAAAGAATGACAGACAGACTTAGTATTTTAGTGAGACAAGACCGACAGTACGACAAAAGCCAACACATATGCATGCAATGTTGTTGTTTTTGTTGTTGCTGTTGTTGCTGGTTTGCCAACAGCGGGTGGGTGGGCGGTTGGGTTGATTGTGCTGTGCTGTGCTGAATGAAATGAAATGAAAGAGCAAAGCGGTCATGTGGTAAAGCGGCCATCAAACTCAAAACGGAAATGAGCAGCATGTTGTATTAGGAGTCCAAGGAATCATAGCGGCGGAGAGAGACAGAGAGTATGAGAGTGTGAGAAAGAAAGGTAAAGAGAAATGAAGTAACTCGAAGTAAATTCGTAGTTAGACAAGAAAGAAAACAAATAAAAAAAAACAAAAAATAACAGCGGCATGAAGACTTTTTGAAAAGCTGTCAACGACAAGTTTTGTGGCAAATTTAAAGAAAAAGAACAAAAAAAAAAAAAAAACGTAGAGAAAGGGAGCAGCGCAAAATGGAAAAAAGAATAGAAAATATGCAAAGATTTTATTACACGGTTTGATGTAAAAGTTTTCTAAATTTTAAATAAAGAAAATTCAAGTGCAATTATAGTAGGTGTAGTATTCCGCAGCAGTTTACTGATGCAATTTCTTCTTTAGCAATGCTTTGCGCTACAGTTTTGTAGCTTGCTAGAGTGAGCTAAACATATGCTTTCCTACTGTATAAAACTCAACCAAATATGTAAGCAAAATAGAAAGAGACAAAATATAAAATACTACACCGTACAAAGCATAGCTTCAAACTTTTTATATCAAACCTTGTTTTAGTTAAGAAAAAATAAAGCTCGTGCTCAAGCATGAAACAAGCAACATGTCGCTACAACTGCTGTTGACGACAACAATAATAAGTACAACAATAACAACAACAACAACAAAAAGAACACCAAGTTGCGGTTTAGCAAAATAATAAAAATGAAAAAAAAAAAAAATATATAAAATATACATAAATATGTATTGTATCTATAAGTATATCTAGGCATGTATGTATATTTGAATGTATCTAGATACTATTAGAACTAGTATAAATATCTGTTAAATTTACATGCATAAAGAATTTATATTTTTTTTAAGTCTTTGACTATCAAATTCGCGCGTTTTGAATAGAATAACTGCAGCGTTTTTTAGATGTTCTAAATTCTTGAACTGCTTGACTTAATGCTAAATTCTAAAACAGATTACTCAGTTAAAATGAGCTAAGCCCACAAATAAAATATACCAACGGTTTCAAACGCTGATTTCAAATTCCAACAAGTTCTTTGCAATGAGTTACTAAGTTGTTCTTTTGTTTGTATTGAACTCTTTGTACATTCAAAGTCAGTTAAATATGTATAAAAATGTATAGGCTGATACGAATATTTAGTACGCTATAAAAAATAGGACACCTTAAAAAAGAAAAAGAAAAAAAAAAAAATAAAATACAAAAAATATACATTTCAATTGGAAATTTTACAGTAAGGTGGGGTGTTTTGGAAAATGTTTTGAGCTTAATTTATTTTTTTAAATCAAATCAATTGTTTTTATTGTATTTCATCAAATCCGTTGCGTTGAAAAATCTCCCAGCTTTGACAGAACCAATTCGAATGGTCTCAAAATATTAAGATAATAATGGAGTTCCAAAGGTTCGACAATGTTTAAAATAAAATCTACTCTTAAAATTATAGAAAACTTAAACTGTTCTGTTCTACATTTCGACGCGATTTCGAGGGAAACTTACAAATACCAATTTCATATGATTTCGATAAAAAAGTCTCATTTAAATTGAAATGTAAAACGGGGAAGTACATATACATATTTTTAATTTAAATACTCCAAAACTACAATAATACCCATTCAAATCAAACAAGGTGTAGTGTAACAAACAGAAAAAAAAAATATTAAAGAAAAAAATAAAAGAACATTGAAAATAGAAGAAAGGTGAACACAAAAAAAAAACCCCGCAACAAGACAAAAACAGGTAGTTGATGATAAAAAAAAAAAAGGAGAGAGAGAGAATGTCAGAGAGAGAGAGGTAGATGAAGAGAATGAATATGGTGTGTTCAATTAATTTCGTGTGATTTTGATCAAGAGAAGAAGTGAAGGGGAAAACCCAAAGTGCGCAATGAATAAATATAACCGGCAATAAACATAGACGCAGGCGCAACAGCGGTCACAACAGCAACAACAACAACGAAAGAACGTCGTCAGTGTTAGCGACAGCGAACGCGACCCGATTTTAAACATTAGCAACAAAAAAAAAAAAATAAAGAAATGAATGCTTAGCATAAATAAGTTAAAACGAGTCAGTGGTGGCAAGAAAAAAAAAAAGACAAGAGAGAGAGAGTGGTAGAGTGAGAAGATAGTATCTGCATGTGTGTGTGTGTGTGTGTGTGTGTGTGTGTATGTGTGTGTGTGTGTACTTGCGTTATTAAATGGCTAAATCCAGAAAGAAATTGTGGTAAAAAAAGATACAAAAAAAAAACAACAAATCAAAGAAGTCAAAACGAAAGAGGAAAGTTAGCAACAACAAAGAAGAACAAGAGTCGGCAGCGGCAGTACAATTTAAAAAGCAAATAGTGAGAAAAACAACAACAACGAGAAGAAGACGTTCTGATAAAGAATAAAAATATAAAAGAAAAATCGAAAAATGAATTCTTAAGTTTTTATTAAGTTATTTTTTTGTCTTTACGTTTTTGTTTTATAGTCTCAGATTTTTTATTTTATTTTTTTGTTGTTTTTTTTGTCCCAACGGTTTTAGTTTTGTTATTGTATTTTATTTTCTTAGCCTTCTTCTTCTTCTTATTCCTTCTCGTTTTATTTGCTGCTTTGTCGCGGTGTCGTAAAACGAAAGACTTCAACGCAGCGAAAAATAAGAAACGTGCGCCATAAAAACAGTCAACAGCAACAGCAGCGACGTCAACGGCAACGTCAACGTTAACGTTAACGTCAACGGCGACAGCAACAAAAACAACAACATCGAAGAATCAAAGCTTAAAGTGCAGAAAAAAATTATAATACACACAAAAAAAAAAAATCAAATATTTTTATAACTTTAACATTTTTAGACGAAACAAAATAAAAAATTTATTTTTTCTGAACTTAAAATATGTCGAATCAAAGTTTGAATATTTTTTCTCATAAATATGCTTGTTTCGAACCGAAACGCTATACTTTCCGAACCGTGAACTGAAGCAATTGTTTTGAAAGAAAATGTTTCTCAAACAGAAATCCGAAGCATTTAGATGACAAATGTGTTTCGATTCGAGCTTTGTTTATTAACAAAACGCATTTTTTTATTTAATTATTTGATATAATATTTTTTAAAATATTTTTCTTTTTTTAATTTTAATTTAAATAATTTTTTAAAATTATTTTTTTTTAATTTTTTTTTAAAATATTTTTAAAATATTTTTTAAAATATTTAAAAAATTTTTTTTTTTAATATTTTTTAAAATATTTTTTTTAATATTTTTTAAAATATTTTTTTAAAATATTTTTCTGTTTTTTAATATTTTTGCATGTATTTTTTTTAATATAAAAAAAAATTGTTGTTTTTTGTTTGGTAATAAAATTTTTCGCTACACTGTATATAAAATGATGAAGTTAATAACGTTGTTGTTGTTGTTGTTGCTGCCATTTGCGTTGCGTTGTGCCGCTGCCTACTTCGTTGTTGTCGTTGTTTTTCGTCATTTAGTCATCTTCTCTTTCGCTGCTGTCGTCGCGCAGCCGCAGTCGTATCCAGTCGTCGTCGAGTACGGTTCAAATCGCAAACGAGTCGAGTCGAAGGTAAAAGCGTAATTTTTTTTTTGTTGTTTTTGTTTTTTTTTTTGTTCTTCTGTTAGTCTATCACAATTTATTCGTCCGTCTTTCTGTTCTGTTGGCTCTTCGTTTGGCTGTGTGTCTGTCTGTCGGATAGTAAGGTTACCAAATCATCGTTGACGTTTCGCAGCAGACGTGGCCAAAATACGAAAATTAAAAAAAAAAATTAAAATCAAATCGAAGAAGAACGTTTTAGAAAGATCGAGTGCTCATTTTTTTTATTCTTTTTTTAGTGAAATATTTTTTTTTTTTTTTTTTTTTTTTAAGTGTTTGTGTTATAAAAAAAAAAAAAGATTTAAATTAAACTTTAACTAAATGCAACATAAATAAAGAAATAAATTAAAATACAATTTAATGCTAAAATTATAACAAAAAGTGTAACAAAAAAAAAAAAAAAATATTTGTTGAACCTGAAATATATTTTTAGAGTTATTATTGCACTTATTATAAAAAAAAAAGTATCTTATTTCCCCTTATTTTTGTTGTTGTTGTTGTGCAAAGTGTCAAACGATTTACCTGTTAACCTGATAAGCAGCAGAACCGTGTGCAGCGTGTATCTAGAATATCTATCTTTCTTGTTTCTTCAAAGTATTTTAATGCGCTTACGCAGCGTGGTAATATTTTTTTTTTCTCTTGTGTCTGTACAAGCGAGATAGCAATACATTAATGAATTATGTAGTACAACAACAAAAAACAAAAACAATAAAAGTGAACAATAACGCAAAAGAAGGACTTATCTCTCAGTTGCTGTCATAAATCTCTTTCAAGAATCTTTTACAAAGAAAAGACAAAAAAAAAAAAAAAACAGACTAAGGTAAGCGCCATTCAATTTATGTAATTAGTTTTGTAAGTAATTCATAATTATAAATGTTTGTATGTATAAAGGAATTGAGTTACCCTGTTGCCATGGTGTATCGTATATAGAGGTGACGTATTGCGCCTCTCTTTGCTTTCATAAATTTTTACACGTTTTAATCCTACAAAAAAAAAAAAAAATAAATTATATTTTATTATTAATAAAATCAACTCTAAAATTGAGTACTAATGGAAAAATCCAAGTTAAAGTATGTATTTCAGTATGATTGGTGTCGATATTTTAAGTACAAAAGATTTTCAAAAAAAAAAGCTATTTCCCTTTTTTTAATAAAGCTAGATTTAGCGGGAAAAAAAGCGAAAACGATAATACTGGTTGCATTTCGCTCTGCTCTCTCTCTCTCTCTCTGTCTTTTTTGCGTAATTATTTAGCTAATATTTGTCCCACGAGAAAGTGTCTAAAAGTGGTCCTTTAACTTAAAATAGAACTAAGGAAAACATTGTGAACTAAGATTATTTTCTGAAGCACACAGCTGCCACGTCAACAATTTTAGAGAAGTCATTTCGTCTTCATTTTTTTAGTAGCCCTAGATTATATATATTATTGTAGGGCTGGAGCAGTAATATTGCCATAAAGATTTATGCAAGACTGTAATTCAAAATCCAGGGAATTCATTATGGTATCAACAGGTTATATTACTTAAAAGAGCTATCGCCCTTGTTCTCATCCATGATAATCATACACAAACTGAAATTGAACCATGTATAATTCTGTTCTACACATTTGTATTTTCATTGTAATTTCCGCTGAGTAATTAGTGGAGACAAACTTGTATTTTGTACTTCAAAAACAAAAAAAAAAAAAAATAGCAAATTGTTCTAAAAAAAAAAAAAAAAAAAAAATAAATGAAGTTCGAGACAATTTCACTTCGCCTTCGAACTGAAAATGCAGTTTCGAGCAGTCAGCTTAACTTTTAAGTCACTTTCAGTATGTAAGTAGTTGGCTTTCTGCTGAGACTCAGTTTCGATTTGAACTTTTTGTGCAGATTTCAACTTGAAACTTCATTCAAGTTTTGCCCAATTGGCGTATAAACCGAAATGAGTGAGATGAGTGGACAAAAAGAAGTTGCTGAGTTAAAGCATAACAGACAGACAGAGAGACGGACAGACGGACAGACGAAATCACTTGAATGAGTTGGTGTATGCGAAAGAGTTGTGAGTGAAAAGCTGCTGCATCAGCTGTCTAGCTGTAACGAATGTTCTTACACAGGAAAATGAAAAAAATGAAAGAGCCCATATGACAGCCATTCTCACGTAATACAATTCAATGTAACGCAACATAACGTAACGTATGCATCTAGCGTCTTTCATTACGTTATATTTTTCTAGTTGATAAATTTGTCAAAGACGCCACCTCATATACAGACTATTTTTTTTTTTCGCCATGACACCTCCAAATCGAACTTTTCTTTAAGTTACAACATTAGTCTACGTGCATACATATAAGACGGAATTGTAATGTGTAATGGGTTGTTAAAAGAGTTTAAAAATTATGGAAGTTTCGGGAAAGAGGTACTTAGTTAATCCACAAACCAAAAACTCGTTGAAAGAATTAATCAAAACTTGTAAATCGCAAAAATTTCCTGATTTTAGATAATCGAATTGGATGGAATAATTTTGTTTTAAGAAATTTTTTTCGAAAATTATTAAACTTCTTAGTGGAACCATGTATCTTTTTTTTTTGGAATGCTCTTTTTTGTTGTTGTTGTATTCTTTGCAACATGAAACGTAAGATAGCTTTTTTTTAACTAAATTAAGTATTTTCCAACTTTGTATCAACTAATTCTCGTAGTCCTCAAAACTCTTTTAGTTCTCTGTGGGCTTTTTAAACGATTTCTGAAGGATTGAAATGAAGTTGGACTATGCTCAGTGACCATTTTGACTTAATTTTGTTGTTGTTATTTATGTCAAGACTAGTTTATAGCAGCGATAACGAAAGATAGAGAGAGAGAGAGAGATAGAGAGAGGCAGAACAATTTTTGTGTTGACCTCCAAATCCATGAATTTTGTGCGTTTAAAAAAGTTTTACTCGGTTGTTTCGCATGGCTTGGTAAAATGTTTCAAAACGTCTGACATGATTTGGCCGCAAAAATTGTTTAAAACAGCAGCAAAGCAACAATTTGAACAGAATGATACCAACAACGAGATGGCAATAAGAACGTCAAGAGTACTTTTGTATCTTCTTCTTCTTCTTCTTTGACTTGTTATAAATATTCGCATTGAGATGATTAAATTGTTTTGGGATTTCAAACAGTGAGCAAAGTGAGCGACCGACCGAGTGACTGAATGAATGAGTGAGTGTGAAAATACTATTTCGACTCGACTTTATGTTTTGTATCTTCTTGTATCTTCTTTGTATATAAATGTGAAGTACAAACGAAATAGAGCCATTTTTGAGCGCAATTAAGCATCATTTATCTTATTCAGTAGAGACCAAGCAGAGGCACGAAGTTAAAGTTGTATCCGAGAAGTACTTTTTTTTTTTAAATAAATTGAAGTAGAAATATACTTACAAACATATTCCGTAAATGGTAGTTGAAAAGGCCTAAGAATGTGTTGAATGATATTCATAAATTTGGATTTTAGAAAACTTTATAGAATGTATGCATATGAGTAAATGTGTAAATGAGTAAATGTGTAAATGAGTAAATGTGTAAATGAGTAAATGTGTAAATGAGTAAATGTGTAAATGAGTAAATGTGTAAATGAAAAAAGGATTAAGTGAGTAAATGAGTAAATTAGTAAATGTATAAATGAGTATATGTGTGGATGAGTAAATGAGTAAGTGTGTAAATGAGTCTATGTGTAAATGATTAACAAGACAGAACGCTGAAGTTGAGTATGCTCGACTGCAAGATACCCTCTACCTAATCTTTATTTACCTAAAGTTAAGTTGTATCTTACAACCATACCTCTTTGTATTGGATTTCATAAAAAAAAAACTTAAAAAATGTGGTATATGTTTGTATGAGCACTATACCTAAAATTTTTTTGGTCTTACCCATATTCGGATATTTTATTGGGACTATAATAGACATGGTTTATACTAAATTTTAACTTTCTAGAATAAGAAACGCTGACGTTTTGATGCAAAAACCCAAAATTTTGGGGTAGATTTGTATGGGGGTACTCATTAAAATGGGTCTAGAGAAAAGCCGTTTGCATTTGCACACTTGACGGCTCAGGAGTGTCTAAGTTTCAAATATGGTGACCCTTTTTCATATAGTATCCGAGATAATCTCTTTCATACGACAGACTGCAGAACAGACGGATGGACAGACAGACAGACAGACATAGCTAGTTCGACTCCCCATCCAATGCTGATCAAAAATATATATATATAAAATATATATTTTATTTTGTCTATCTTGTCTCCTTTTGTCTGTTACAAACGACGCAGAAACTTAATATACCCTTTTACCCTTTGGGTACACTGGTCGGTATAAGTATTAAGACAAGATAAAAAAACATATCGTTTTATTTACATTTGTACAATTTATAGCTTTGCTGATCTGTTTTATTATATAATCATTTTTAATGTAAAATTTCATGTAGAATCCAAAAAATAAAATCAAATTTCTTTCAAACCGTTTAAGTTTTGGAAATATCGTTGTCTAAAATTTCAGGTTTTTGAAAAAAATTTTATATAATTTTTCATATGTTTTTGTTCTGTAAATGATGTATAAATGTGTAAATAAGTAAATGAGTAAACAAGCAAATGATGAAGAATGCAAATTGAATGGAAAAATATAAATTTCTAAAGTTGGTATTCTTAATCAGCATTAAAACTATGTCAGTCTGTCCGTTTATTTGCGTTATAAATGCGATAATCTCGGAGACTATTAGAGATGAAACCAACAAACCTAAAATTAAGTTGCTATAGAATTTTGTGCCTTAAAATTTTTCTGTTAAGGGATTTTAGTACCTGCTTTCAAATCTTAAAATTTAAGGATTGGTATTTTCTGATATCTGTAATTCTTTTTAAATGTATCTTCAATAAAAAAATAATGTATCTTTATTCTTTATTCCGGTAATGTACCGACTCTTAAATTTGTTTTATGTAAACAAAAAAAAAAAAAACAAAAAAATCGTTTTATCTTAAAGCAATTTTATCAGCAATTTTAATATAAATATTAAAAAAAAAAAAAAAAACGTAACTTTTTGGAATATTTATGTTTATTTATTTATCTGATAAATTCTACAAATAAAATGTAATTTATTTTTCTTATAATTCGCTATGCGAAATTTAATTCTAACTCACACAGAGTGACAGACATAAGTACTGCATACTCGTACAGTGTGTATATCTTATTTCAAACATAGTAATTGCTCACAAATTTACACATTATTTATATTAGATGATAACTTTTCGTATTTCTCGGATGCGCGCTACTCAAATATATTTATTTTTGTTTATTTGGGGTCGTTGTCGTTGCCGTTGTCGTCTACGTCGTCATCGTCATCATCTTTGTGCAATATTAACTTTATTTATTTAATGA
This sequence comes from Leucophenga varia, assembly GCA_018903435.1. NCBI lineage: Eukaryota > Metazoa > Arthropoda > Insecta > Diptera > Drosophilidae > Leucophenga > Leucophenga varia. The sequence continues at coordinate 488,571 of JAEIFJ010003018.1, read as the reverse complement.
AAGCAGTAAAGTGCGCACACACGTTCAAATATACAAACATACGACAACAAATATGTGCATGTGTGCGGGTGTGTATGTATTTGTGTAAATAAAATGTGTATGTATGTATGTATGTGATTATTTACTTACATAATTGTCGCACCTGTATATACAAAATGACGAAAGTTTCTGAAATGAGATACATTTTTCAAATGAATACACAAATAAATACATTAATATGTTTGGACAGACTTTGTGTGTGTAATCGTTTGCATTTGTGTAAAATGATTAACAAGAATCATATGTAGTAACAGTATGAGTAATAACATACAAAAGAAAATAAACTAAAAAAAATAGCTAAAAAATACCAGAACAAATCTGTTTCAGCTGTGAGCCTTAAAGCGAATATATAGAGAGAAAGAGAGAGAGAGAGAGAGTCTAATGAATTAACTGTACATATGCAGTGTTACACAAATGTGCAATTGTGCTCAAGCAGTGTTACACAAATGAGTTTAAATGCAAAAAATAAATGTGTGACACCTGCAAAAATTAAAAAAAAAAAAAAAAAGATAAAATAATTTGAATAATGCAATTATACATTTTTATTATGAATCTGAAAGGTTTCAATTGTTTTTAAATAAATAAAAACAAATATAAAATGAATTGATTATTTTATTATAATTCCTTTCAATTATTTTTTCTGAAAGTTTTCAATCAAAAATTTATTCGTTTAACGACAGCATTGAACTCTTATAAAATAAAAATAGTATTAAGGCAATTTTTTTTTTTTTTTTTTTTTGCAAATTATTGTTTTATAATTATATTAAAGTTGCTTTTGTTTATTGTTTTTTTTTTTTTGGCACTGTACTTGGACAGGCAATAAAATCGTTTGTAATTACATTTTTCATACGCATCGTTGTACCAATTAAAATGCAATTAAATTTTTAAGTGACAGCGAATACGGCTCAGCTCAAGTGTAAATATGCATGAATACATTCATACGAACATTGATGAATTGCTGATGATGTTGCTGTTGATTCTGTTGATGCTGTTGATGCTGTTGATGACGACGTTGATGCGTTGAACAATGCAGATATCGATGCATTGCGTATACATAACAATAAGCAACGTTAATATATGTTAGAGGAGCAGATAGATAGTTAGATACATATGTACGAGTATGTACTATAGACATGAGAAACAAAGCGTTTGCTGTGTTGCTTGTTGCAAATTGTTGCAAATTTATTTGGGGATACAAATCAATGTCTGCTGGTTGTGCAGCAATCAATAAGCAAATCAAATGTACCACTTAAGTTAAAGCAATCATTGCAATTCATTGATTCCTCTATTTTATTTTGTTGTCTCTCTCTCTCTCTCTCTTTTCTAACACTAACATTCATCTCTTTTTACAGTTAGACTGCATTTATAATGTGAAAATGAAATTTAAAATTCAACAAGCGACAAATTTTATTTGTATAGAACCGAAATTTTGATACCTTTTTGATATGATATCTAGTAGTGAGTATTATCAATTATAATGAGAAACAATTATACAAACGAGTGCAACAATAAAAATCTAGGATGGCTTTTCGAAAATGTACTACGAAAAGACACAAAACAACAAGTGGCTTTTCGAAAATATATGGCGAAAAGCCACTTTCTGTTAAATTGTTTTTTCACTGGTTTCTATTTTTCTGCTTACGTGAAAAATTTTGCCTGGCTTTTCGAAAATGTACTACGAAAAGCCACAAAAGAACAAGTGGCTTTTCGATAATATACTTCGAAAAGAAACTTTCTGCTGAATCGTTTTTTACACTGGTTTCTTTATTTTTTTTTGCTTTCCTGCATTCGTGATAATGAGTATTGTGAGTAAGCACGAAGGTGCGTTCCTTGTGAGCCAAATCAATAGCATCATGAGAGTACAAGAGAGAGAGAGAGAGAGAAAACATTGTACCAATTTTGTGAAAAGTACTCACTTAGTAGTAGTGAGTACTTCTGAGTAGTAATAAACCCTTATGAGTAGTTGTGAGTACTACGGAGTTATAGTGAGTACTACGGAGTTGTAGCGAGTACTACTGAATAACAGTGAGCACTTCTGAGTTGTAGTGCGTACCACTGAGTTTCTTGTGGTGACTAGATTTCTATTATGGTGTGTAGTGATAAACTGTGATGCATTGCGGAATTTTTATTGTTTGGTTTTTTTGTTTTGTTTTCATATTAATTTCTCTGGCAAATACTTGTGTTTGTATTCGGTTTTGAAATTGGTACAGTTATGCAGATAAAAGAACATGACTAAATGAATACGTTCTGTCTTCTTCTTCCAAACTTTCCATGAGAGAAAGATGCAAATCAAACAATTTCTTTCAAGCTATGCTTCAGTATACAATTTTTGACTTTTTTTTTTTATATTCGCAAATCTCAAGCTTTGTCTTGTAAATAGCTACAAAATGCAATCCATTCGTTTTGATTTGATTTAAAGAAAAAAAAAAATATTTTATCTAAGCACCCGACTAGCTTCACTGGATTTCAATGTGTTTAAGGAAATTGTTTAATGAAAAATGTAAATAAATTAAATGTTTTTTTTATTTTTTTATTTATTTTTAAAGTGTGTCATAGTTACTAAGACATTTGTCAATCTATGACAAATATTCAAAGTGGAAAAAAAAATCAAAACAGCTTTTAGGCAACTGTGCAGCTGTTTATGTTCTAAGTTGTTTTACTATTTCAATTCTTTTATACAACAGTATGCGATGTGATGAAGCGGAAGATATACAGATACTTGACAAAGTAGCAGACAATCAAAATAGGACAGACAGATAGACAGACAGATAGACAGATATCAAGAGAAATAAAAAAAAAAAAAAGATTTATATATATTGCAGCTTGTTGCAGTGCATGAAAAATGCATTAGCGTTGCACTGGCAAAACACTTGCCACCGCATGACAATCTATTTTATCATCATGAAGATGATAATGATGATGATAATGATGCTGCTGCTAGAATGCCATAGGAGACAAGCAGCAGCTTTTTAAGTGGCATTTGCGGCAGCAGCATCAGCATCAGCGTCAGTGACATCTTTAGCTTTTGGATATGCTGCTCACTCGTATACAATACTTTGGGTGTTTCATGTTTTTTTTTTTTTTTTTTTTTTAATTTTTTTGTTATGCGAATTCCGAATGCATAAAGTTGAAAATTTTGCAGCTGCTTTTGCTGTTTGTGATTTGTATGATTTTCTGTCTCTCCGTCTGTCTGTCCGTCTGTCTATGTTGCATGTAGATTAACAACTAGATTGCCTATGCCTCCCACCTATGCATGTTGCATATTGGAATGCAATTTTATTGGCAAATCGTCATGCAATTGTTTGACAAAGTATGATCCACGACGATGTTTCAGTTTAATGCTCAAAAGCATTCTTGAAGCATTTGTAGCTTATCTATGAGCATTAGAAGTGTTTCGAAATGTATATAATTAGGAAAATATCTTTATGCATTAACTTTTAAAATTTATTTCAAATATTTTTGACTTTTGAAAAAAATGAAAAAGTCTCAATTCGTATATTTTTTGGAGTTTTTTTTTTCAATTTAAATTTAAAAAAAATAAAATAGTTGTTTATATTCAATAAAAACGGAAATAGCTCATTGAAATTTATTAAGTCATTAAATTTAAATAGTAAAATTAATAAATAACAATCAAGCAATACACACAATGTTGCTACGATTTATAATTATTTATTTATTTATTTTTTTGTATTTTTCAATTTCAATTTATTTTTTATTTATATATTTTTTTGTGTTTTTGCACAAATATGCAAATACAAAAATATTAACTGAGCGTGTCATTTGTAAAATATAACTTATTTTTCCTTTTTTTATATTATTATGATTGCGTGAAAAAATGCAATTGTTTCATAACACATTCAAAACTCGAGAGATACTTTATATATATAGTATCTAAGATATGTGATTTTTATGTATATAATATTTGTATTTATTTAAATTTTTGCAAACGTGTTAATTTTCAAAAAAAAAAAAAAAATTATTTATATATATACTTTTTTTATTAAAACAAAATATAAATTCTGCTTGATAAGCACAAAAGCTAAAAAAAAAAAAAAAAAACATTCAATCTGCAAGGTTACCGGTTCGTAAAAAATTTTTTTTTCAGTTAGCCTTAACCATTTTTAAATTTCTTGCTAAATTTTGGTGTATAAATATATTTTTAAAGAAATTTGTTTTAGTTTTCAAGCAGTCAATACGTCCGTGATTACGTAACAAAGATAATATAAACACTAAGATGAGAAACGAACATATTTACGAATGCAGCAAGCAATTTTTAGGCAGGCTCTTTAAGAAATATATTGCGAAAAGCCAGAAAAAATAGCAAGTGGCTTTTCGATAATAATACTGCGAAAAGCCACTTTTTGCTGAATTGTTTTTTACACTAATTTTTTTGTTTGTTTTTGCTTTCGTGAGTAAGCACGAAGTTACGTAGCGTACATATATTTATTTTTAAAAGAAAGTAGACGTCTCTCTTTCTTTCTCTTTTTTACACTTCAACTGCTTATAAATGTGAAAATGAAATTTAAAATTCAACAATCGACAATTTGTATTTGTATAGAACCGAAATTTTGATACTTATTTGGTCTGATATCTAGTAGTGAGTATTATCAATTATAATGAGAAACATTCATACAAATGAGTGCAGCAATAAAAATCTAGGATGGCTTTTCGAAAATGTACTACGAAAAGCCATAAAACAACAAGTGGCTTTTCGAAAATATATGGCGAAAAGCCACTATCTGTTGTATTGTTTTTATACTGTTTTTTTTTTCTGCTTACGTGAAAAGTTTAGCCTGGCTTTTCGAAAATGTACTGCGAAAAGCCACAAAATAACAAGTGGCTTTTCGATAATATATGGTGAAAAGCCACTTGCTGCTGTTTTCATTTTTTAAACTTGTTGTTTTTTTTTGTTTTCGTGCTTAGTTGTTAACAAGCATTCATGTTGTGAGAAAGCACAAAGTTGCTTCGCGAAATTCTGAGCGAATTAGTGACTTAACAAGAGCACAAGATCGAGAGAGAGTAAAATTGTATCAATCTATTTGTGAAAAAATGCTTTTCTTGTAGCAAAGTAGTGAGTACTACTGAAAAGCATAAAAGAGTAAACATTTGAATATAAAGAATAAAAATATACATGGAGTTTTGCATGGCGTCTGTCACATAAAAGCTATTTCCAAGATGTTGCAGCACCTTGTTATCGGGCACATTCTGAGAGTTCCACTATGATTTTTAATAAGACATGTTAAAAAAATTTTTAAAAATCTTTTTTTGGTTTTAAAAGTATCCCATTAAGAAATATTATTACTCATGTCTAAAAAGAATATAAAACAGCACTTGCAGCTTGAGTTCCACTCTCTTTATATTGTTTTTTTGGTTTACTTGATTTATTTAATATTTTATTTTGGTCAAAATTTATTTAAATATATTTTTTTTTTCCGCAATTTTTTTATATTGTTAGTTTTTTTATTTTTTTTTTCCCTTACTTATTTTATTGGCAATCATTTGCAGTAAAAACTTCTTCAGCAAAGTTGTACAAAGTCGAACATTGAAGTAGTTTTCTATACGAGTATAACAGCAGAACAAACGCTAATTGCACATAGATGTATATGTGTATGTATGTATACTAGTACTATATAAATATATATATGTGTGTATGAATATAAATTAAAAAAAAAAAAAAAATCGACTACTTTATTTTCCAAACAAGTTAAAAACTAATTTTACAAGGATTTGCTGCCACTTTTGTGCAACAGAGAGAAACCTTTGCCAAGACTTAACAAAAAAAAAAAAAAAAAATGAAAAAGCAAAAAAGGAATCAGTATGCACTGCAAGCAAAAATGTGCACAAAAAAATAGCCAGTCAGCATATCAGTCAGTCCATCCATCCATCCATCCATCCGTGCGTCCGTCTGTCTATCATTCAAGTAAAGAACAAGTTCAAAGTTCAAAAACTCCATAGAAATCTATAGTTGCATGCAGCAGCAAATAGTTTCAAATATTTTCTTAAGCTGCTTCTTTTGAATTTGTTGTTGTTGTTTTCAAATTTTTTTCATTGATTGAATTCAATTGGCTTTTGAAATTTTAGTTTTGTATTTTGTATTTAATTTAAATAGTATTTTTTGTTTTTTTTTTCAGAAAAAAAAGAGAAGTTGTAATTAATTTGATGGAACTATATTAATTTCAGACATATGTCCGTCTGTCCGTTCGAGTATTTCAGTACGAAATATTTTTGGAAAAAAGAACAATTTCATTCTAGAAGCTTAAAAATTTTAAACAATTTCATTTTGGTGGTACAAGTATGTATGCTGCTTTTAAATAAGTGAGTCCATATGATTTGTCCGTCTGTCCGCAGTTTATTTGTTCGTCTGTCCGCAATTTATTTGTCCGTCTGTCCGCAGTTTATTTAACCGTTTTTGAATTTGTAGTGTGAAAATGCATTAGTACTATCGCTGACTTATTCTTTTTTTAATATAATTTATATTTGCGCTTCTTGTTTGGTTTGTTTTTCTTTTTTGGTTTTTGTATCTTTTATATGTAACAGATACATATGTATCTTTTGGTCAATATTCTATCTTTCATACGTTTCAGCTACAAATAATCTGAGAATAAAATTGGTTTCTCTTTTGTACATGAATATATCTTAACAAAAAAAAAAAGTTTCCAAAGAGTGGCAGAAATGTATACAAGACTCAGAGTTTAAGATGCTAAATAGGAAATGGTTATTGTATCTACATACAAGATACAAAATACAAGATATCACAGAGCAGAAAAGATTCAAGACAACAACAATAAAAAGTAGCAGAAGCAGCAAAAGAAGATGATGTAGAAGAGCAAGAAGAGTAAAACTGTCTAAACAAATAACACTTTTGAACAAATTGCAAAAACGTGATAAACATTTCAACTTTTGGCCACAATTTGTGACCGTAAACAACTAAAAAAAAAAAAAAAAAAAAAAAAACGAAATAAAAAAGAAGAACACGAAGACATAGCAGCAACAGGAAAAACAGCCACATACGGCACAAAAAATTCAAAAATACAATAAACTCTCAAAACTAAAACGAACTCAATGTAAACTTATAGATACTTATTTGAATGCATTTAAAAGTATCTATAAAAAAAAAAAATACATGCAATGGAAAATAAACTTTTCAGACTAAACTTGCATCAATAGATACATTTTATCTGTGCATACATTTCGATTGCAATATTTAATTATTGCTTGCATAAAAGTGCAAAAAAAAAAAAAAAATATGTTACATATTTTATGCATTGCTTAGTTATTTAGATATATACTTACACAGAAAGGAAAAAAGAAGAAATTGTACTTATATCAAGAACAAGCATATGTAAAAATAAATTGAACTTATATCAAGAACATAGTTGAATTAAATTGTACCTATGTCAAAAATAAATTAAACTTATATTAAGAACGAATTGAACTTATGTCAAGAACGAACTGTACTTAAATTACCAGGGAGTTGCACTCATATAAGGAATGGAATGTACGTATGTCAAGAATATATTAAAGTTATATCAAGAACGAATGAAACTTATATCAAGAATGAATTGAACATATATCAAGAAGGAACTAAACTTATTAAATGATTGACTTAATAGAACGAATTGAACTTAAATCAAGAATTGGACTTATATCAGTAGTGAACTGACTTTATATCACGAACAAATTGAACTTATGTCAAAAACGAACTGTACTTAAATTAAGAAAGGAATTGCACTCAGCTGAAGAAATGTGTGCGGACAGACGGACAAATATGAGAGGACAGACGGACAAATATATGCAAACATGGGAAATTTTGTACAATACATATATGCGGACAGACGGACAAATGTGTGAGGACAGACGGACAAATGCATGTGGACAGACGGACAAATATATGCAGACAGATGGACAACTGTATGCAGACAGACATATAAATATATGCAGACATACGGACAAGTTGGTAGTTGTTTGTGTGAGAACATTCGTACTCATATCAAGCATATTCATTCTTAAATCAAGCACATACGTTTTTATAACAAAAACTATTTGTTTTTAATAAACGAATTGTTTAAAATGGGCCACAAAAAAAAAACAAGAAATTATGCGTTGCGAGTATATTTGTTAAAGCGTAGATCATGTTGCTCACTACTTTGCACTCTCTTAAGCACATTTGTTCTCAATACAAGCACATTGTACTCAATAGAACAAAAACCAATAGGAACATTCGTAGTTAATTTATTAACAATTTTTTTCGCTCTGTACATTTTTACATAACAAACATTGTGGTTTGCCCATATTTTTGAAATATAAATTTAACAATTTACAAACATAAAAATCAAGTTTCATTTATAATGTATATTGTAGAATACATATACTATATGTACATTGTATGTATTACAATAATATTGCATATTTACTTAAAAAATGTATCTAAACGAATGAACTAATAAACTAAAAAAATATGTATTGTATCTTTTTTTACTTGGTATTTGTTTTGCATCTAGAATTGATACATCTATTTGCTTTAGCAAAAAATAAGAAAACATAATTTTTTTTTTTGACAAAATTGCAGCAAGATTTGATTTTGTTTGCTAACTCAAGTAACTACAGTGTTGCGCAAAAAAAAAAAAAAAAAAATTCAATAAAAATTTTAGACAAAAAATTAAAAAATTTTATGGAATAAAAAATAATAAAAATTATTTTTGAATTTATAGAATAGAAAATTTTTAAAAAATATATTGTACCATGTAGCTGCCCATCACTGATTTATACTCGAATTTAGCCATTTTATGTCTTCTCTCTGAACACCTTTAAATTTTTTGGTATCACTGTAAAATTTTTTTAAGCATTTTCAAATATAGAAAAATATACAATATCTGAACATGTACTCGTGTATGCAAGATAACAATGCCAAAGCGCATCGTTTCACTCAGCTCAGCTCAGCTCGGTTCAACTCTTTGTACATGCTACAAGCTATGCGACATGAGAAATTGTTCTTTGTTAGTCAATAATCATCTCAATATTGGCACAATATAAAAACAGAAAATGTCGTTGTAAAAATCAGACTGTTTTGGAGAAATATGAAAAAAAAAAAAAAAAAAAAAAAAATATTGAAAATTGAAATTGATAAATAAATTGGAAAAAATATTATAAACAAAGACATGCAACACTTTTGAAAACTTGAATTTAGACAAATATCATTTTTGTACAATTCACTAACACTGCACTCAGCTGTCTCTGTCTGTTTTCAGTTTTCTGTAATAAAATAAAGATTCTATAAAAAAGAAATACTAAATTTATATTCCTAGTAGACAATAATGGCATAATTTAGCGCACTACCGCCTAATGGTATCAATATATTTACAGTAAAGTGGGAGAAAATAACGATTCAGTGTCTACACTCTGACAGACTTATTTTGCTAAGATGATATCTCAATCTATTATGACCGGAAAGGTAGCCAGTTAGCAACCTGAGGTCATGACTGTTGAGTTATACTATATTTTTAGGGCAGATTGCTTAGCTTGTCGTAAGCCTGGGTATTTTGGGATTTTTAAATTTATTATTTCGGAATAAATTCAATTGAAATTTGGTAAAATGAATTGCATATTCGATATCGATATGATAAGGATTGGGCCAATATAACATAAAGCCTCCATACAAATTGTGACAAAGTAAATTTAATCTAAGCCCCTGGTGAACATATAAACTATTAAAAGTGTGTGTGTAAGCGGCATTTCCTTGTTTTATTTTTATTTATTTCAAATTTAAAAAATATTTTCGAAAAGTTCTTTTAAAATTTTTACAAAAAATTTAGAAAATTTACAAAAAAAAAAAAAACCAGAGTTGATTAAATAAATAAAAAAAACAGAAACAAAAATAGATTCCAACAATTTAAAAATTGTTCTTTTGTGCAGCTTTTGGATCTGATAAAATGCTTTGGTGCTATGCTAACTGCTCCCCCTCTGTCTATTTTAACTTCTTAGAATACGTTTTAGACACGTAGCACGTTGTACATTCCGCTCTTCCTTTGCACCTTCAGCATCATCATCGCTAGTCGGTAGCGCATGACGCATCAAATATGAGTCCAGTGCGCTGATATCTCCTTTTTCATATGCAGCATCATCGTTCTCATCTTCTGGATCCCATGCAAAAGTAACATTTTTGTGTAACAGCTGCAAACTACTTTCACTTTGCACTCGTTGCAGTTTAGCTGCTTTTCGACAATTCGTAGAACATTCTTCATCATCGTTGCTGCTATTTGCCATTTTATATTTTAGATTAATTTTTTTGTGCATTATTAGAAAGTTTTGTTGACTTTTTATTCTGGGCGTCGACGGTTTTGTTAAAATCGATTTAGGATTTTTCGTCGAATTTGTTGCTACTCCTGCTGCTCCTGCTCCTGCTGCGGCTGCTGCGTTCACATTTTCGAGATCTTCGCGATTCGCTTGTTGCATTAAACGCGTGCAGTGTTTCAGTATTTTAAGATTGTCGTCTTCATGTGTCTGAATATATTCGGCCACGTTTTTTTCGATTGCTTTCAAGCGTTCGCCTAATTTTCGCAAATAGAATTTTACATCATGTTCCGGTTTTGAATTTAACGTAAGATCGCATTCGCGTATTTCCCTTTGTAGCTTTTCCTTGATTTGAGACATGCGCTCTATCACCTCGCGTAATAATTTCGAACATTCTGCTTTGGTTTCCGATTTGAGTAGCTGTTCGCGTTTCAAACGCTTGCTGCAGCTTTCCTCCAATTGGCTTACGCGCAGTTTTAGCGCTGCAATTTCATCAACGCTGGCATCAGTTTGGTTAGTAACATTGCCGCCGTATTGTCGCAATTCGATTTTTATTAAATCGCCGGACTGTTCTCCATCACTGTAGACCACTTTAGCTGCATCCGTGCCTATGGATACTTTGTATTGCTGTTCCATTATTGCTTTTTTTTTCTAATTTAAATTGCGAAAAATTTGAATTTAGAACTTTTATTTTTTTATATTTAATTTTGTTATTTTTTTGAGAAGAGATTTATTAACCAACGAAATTCGAAAAGGAACTAAAAAAATATAATTTTTTTTCAGAAATTTGAGTAAATTTAATTGAAAAAAAATTGGTCAACGCTTGCTTTTCTCAAATCAAAATTTTTTTTTTTTTTCAAAAATATTGCGAAAAGGATGCACTTAAGTTTTTAAAATTGTGTTCCTGGAAAGTTCTATGGTGCAGATTGTAGCTGTGGTCGAGTAAAACCAAACTGCAAACTTGGAATTTGGGCGACATACATAAAATTTTGACTTCACTTATGCGCCTATAACTCAGTAAACTTCGAACGGATTTTTATTTTTTATTCCGTTTTGGAAAGAAGAAACTTTAAACTTTCGAATTGTTTATAAGTTTTTGTCATTATCTTAAAATTTCAGCCGATATATGCGATTTTTCAAGACAAATGTATTTTTTTTGTAAATATTTTGTATGTTTTTTTACACAATTTCGTATGGAAGCTCGCTTACAAGTTAAACGTAAAAATCAGTTAGTATTTAAAGAATTTTCATCAATTTTTTTAAAGGTTTGTCTGACCGTTTTCATTTAAGTTCAACATCGCAAGTTTCTAGTCAGCAAGTGATCTCTAATACTCGGAGCTCAGTTAAAATCGTTTTTTTATTCCCCGCCACTCAGAGTGTGAAGGGTATAATCAGTTTGTCGGAAAGTTTGCAACGCATTAAAGGAGGCATTGGAGAGCCCAAATTATTGATCAGCTCGACGAGACGAATCGATTAAGCCATGTCTGTCTGTCCGTCTGTTGCAATGCGTTTTTTTCGGAAACTTTTAGAGATATTGGCCACCTTTTCTTAATTTTTTTTTTTAAATATATACTCACCTTACTCCTACCAGCAAAAACTAAACGAATAAACATACCTTTTTTTTTTTTTTAATTTAGAGTCTTATATGAGCCTCAACTTGAGTAGTGCACACCCAAAGTTTCGTGTAGTGTGTACTTAAGCTTCGGTGCTATCGAAATTAACGTTTTTGTTTGTTTCTTCTTCAAAACGCTTCTCAATGTTTGCAACATCAACTAAATGAATGTGTAAGAGAGCGCATTATTTGTATAAGAGCAAAACAATGCATGCAGTTTTGCATGCATGCACATAAAATAATGCTCTCTCACACATTCATTCATTATGTTATGTAACAAGTTTTTACGGCATTATTCTAACTTTGATTAAATCTCAAAATTGTCAGCAGCAGCTAATTGAACTTCATGCAACATATTGGATATACTCGTAAGTTAGAGAAAAGAACGTGCATGTTTTAGCTAAAAATCTTTATACATACGCACGCACATATTCGATTTTGTTGTATGGCAGAGTTCTATTTAAACAAAATAGTTTTGAACTTGGTTATAAGTTATACGAGTATACTCGTACTTACTCGTACATAGGATATGCTCCGAAATTGCGCTACGTTGCGCATCGATAGCAAACGAAAGACTTAAGCTTATGCATAATGGCTAAAATGGTCTTTGGCATTCGATTGGCATTGGTATTGGTATTGGTTTTTGGGTTTGAGCTTAAGTTTGTTCTGGTTGCTATGCGTCGTTCCTTTTGAAATTCAACGTATTTGAATAGACTTTATCGTTATATGTGAATTTCTCCGTGTGTATGTGTGTGTGTGTGTGTGTGTGTATGTTTGTCTGCCACAAAGCTTGGCCAAAAAGTTTTCATTGACTTTTGGTTTGTTAAGTGAAATCTGGTCTCAAGTCAGGTCAAAATGTCAGTCCAATGATTTATGCACTAAAGTACGCGGTCTACTCTTATATTATAAATATTTTGCTGCTATATGTCAATGAGAACGTTTATAATAATGATGATCGTGATGATGATTATATTGTTGTTGTTTTTGTTGTTTGTAAACGATGACATTCAAGTGTTTGCACTGCCACATCCCAATCTATTTCATCTAAGCAAAAATTCTCAAGAGTAAAGTAGCAGCAGCAACAGCAACAGCAGCACTTGAAGCAAAGATGCAAAAAAAAAAAAAAAAAAAAACTTCAAATCAAATTCAAAAGTCAATGTAAAGTGATGCAATCAAGTTGAGTTGAGTTGAATTTTATTTATTTTTTTTTGCTTTTATTGAGCTTTGTTTATCTTGAATTCATACAAACTTGAGCTTTATTAACCTAACTGAAAGCAACTTACGTGGTCCGAGAATGGCGTCATGAGACATGTAAACAGTGCATATAACTTGGATAAACCCAAGCAATATAAGCAATTAATAATTAAGAAATATTGAAACAAATAATTAGCAGCAACAACTTCAGTAATTGTTTCGCTTTGTACATTAAATTAATTTTTTTAATTTTAATGATAAAAAAAAAAATTCGAAGAAAAAATTAACAGATTTAAAAGTAATTGAAGTGAACGAGAAGAAGAAAAAAAAAACCCAGCAGTTTTAATAAATTAAAATGTGTTATTTGACTTTGTTTAATTAAATTATAACATTATTCGATTATTTGATTAATCGAGTATTTTTTAGGTGGAGGTGGCTGTAGAGAAAGCAACTGTTTGCACGCACAATTAATGCTGAGATGCCATTTTGAAAACAAACAAAAAGCTAACTTTCTGAAAAAAAAATATAAAAAAAAAATTAATCGATTAATCGTATCATTAATTTATCAAACATTTTTGCAAAAATAAACGATTAATCGTTTTATAAATTCATTGAAGATTTTTACAAGCATAATCGACCTATTGGTTTGTCGCATTTATTTTTACAAAGATAATCGAATAATCGACTTATTGGCTCATCGAATAAACTTTCAAAGATAAACGGTTTATAGACTTATAAATATATCAAACATTTCTACAATTGTAATCGATTATTCGACTTATTGGCTTATAGAATTTTTTTTCATATATAATCGGTTAATCGACTTATAAATTTATAAAACATTTCTACAAATATTATCGATTAATCGACTAATTAATTCATCGAACATTCAATCGAGTTATTGGTTCATTGAATATTATTAAAAAGATAATGGAATAATCGACTTTATTGACTTATAGAATTTTTTTTTTTATGTATTAATCGATTAATCGACTTATAAATTTATCAAACATTTTTACAAATATGATCGATTAAACGACTAATTGGCTTAAAGAATTTTTGTTCATATATAATCGGCTATTCGACTTATAAATTTATCAAACATTACGATTAATCGACCTATCAAATATTTTTTACAAATATAATCGATTAATCGACTTATTGGCTTATATAATTTTTTTTCAAGCATAGTCGGCTAGTCGACTTGAAGAATTTATCAAAAATTTTTACATATGTAATCGATTAAACGACTTATCGAAATTTTTTTAAACAAAAATAATCGATTAATCGACTTTTTAATTTTTCGAACATTTTTTAGATTATAAAGGATTAATCAACTTATAAATTTAACGCACAACTTTACAAGAATAATCGATTAATCAACTTATAATTCGATAATTAACCATTTTTATCACTTATCCACTCATATAGTAGTTCGATTTATGCCAATTATTCGATTAATCATTTCATTCCGATTTATTGATTTATATAAGATTTAAATAAAGATTATCGACTTTTATAATATCAATATAAAATCGAATAATCGATTATTTTTTAAACATTAAAAAACTCTCATAAGCGACATCATAAGTAAAGATCATTTATTTAAATATTTGAAAATACGATTTACTTCAAGTATCTTAAAAAAAAATAATTAAGAGAAAAAACACAAATTTCGTAGAATTTACTTTTTTTTTTTTTTTTTTAAATAAAAAAAACTAATTTTATTTTGCTGTTAACCACATCTTAAAGCCACATTTAATAGCAAATCAATGACATATGCAAATAAATAGCAAAAAAAAAAAAAAAAGAAAGAACAGCAAGCTTATAAGATACAGATACGTTAGATACAGATACAAATACAGATACACAGCAATTTTGTAGAACAGGTCTTCTAACGAACTTTACGCTGCACATCAAAGTTTTAAGCATTTCCTATTTTGTTACTGCTGCTTCGTCTCTATTCGAAATATAGAAAAAAAAAAAAGTATCTATAAACTAAAAAATAGAAACTGGCGACGTGTCTAGTCAAGTAGAAAGCTTCTAACTTGACAGCAACATTTACAGCAACGGCAACAGCAACAGCAACGGGGGAGTAGTTTTCTATGAATATGAAGTTTTTTTTCTTCTGTATTTTGTTTTAAACAAATCTCCATTCTAAGTGAGTGTTCTTTGGTCAACTGATTGCTTGTTTGCTTACCTCAAACGAGCGAGCGAGCGAACGTCTGTTCGAAACTAATTGCGTACTGCTGTCATATGCATATGTAAATTATTTAATAATTATTAGCTTTCAATCTACAAAGTAGAGAAAAAGAAACATGTTACTATAGCGTATTTACGTCAAATAAATATTAATATGAATTAGTATAAATACTTTGTGTACTACTTATGATGCTATGAGTGTATCTGTATAAATGTATCTTTTGTACTTTATCAGAAAACAATTTTATTGCGTAAATGAAACAATTAATAAGTTAATAAATTAATCTGATTTTGATAGAAAAATTTTATTTTAAATATTATGACCTAGAACACAGCTAAAATTAAAGTTAAAATGTATATACTAGCATTTTTAGCATAAATATGTCTAACGGTACAACAAGTACTTGTATCTAGAACTATACTTTATTGTATTAAGAACTATTAGTTCATTTA
Source organism: Leucophenga varia (assembly GCA_018903435.1). Classification (NCBI taxonomy): domain Eukaryota; kingdom Metazoa; phylum Arthropoda; class Insecta; order Diptera; family Drosophilidae; genus Leucophenga; species Leucophenga varia. The sequence goes on along the minus strand of JAEIFJ010003018.1, from coordinate 472,781 downwards.
AGAAAAAGTACATCAATCTTGTGCCAAGAACTATGTGAACTTGTATCAAGAACAATATGCACTTGCATTAAGAACTATACTATTTTTTTTCATTTATCAAGAACTATATGTTCTTGTCTCGTATTTAGAACTTTTTGCTTATGTATCAAGAAGCAAATGTCCATGTATCAAGAACTATATATTCTTGTATCAAGAACTATATATTCATACATCCAGAACTATATGTTCTTGTATCCTTGAACTATATGTTAATGTAACAAGAACTAAATGCTCATGTATCAAGAACTTTGTGTATTATACGTATTAAAAATAGTTCTTGAACCAAGTACTAAATATCAAGAACTATTTGTTTTTTTTATTCAGCACAATTTTTAAACAAAAATTAGCTTTATTCCATTAAATGAATTGTTTCCAAATTTAAAAATACGAAAAAAAACCATTTTGAGTTAAAAAAAGTGTACAAAAATTTAAAATAAAACAAGGAAAAACGTTAACTTCAGTGTAACCGAAGCTTAAATACTCGTCACACGATGATTAGATTAACTCTTCTTGAATGAATATGAGCGTTTGATTTGTAAAGGGGTTATGTGCCATAAAGAGCCTACTTTAATCATGTGTCCTATTGTGATCTTATGTTGCTGCAATAAGTATTTTGAAGATAATTAAAATATATCGCTTCATAAATAAACATTTTTTTTTGTACAAACTCTCAAAAATTAGAGTGATCCAACCTCAACCATGGGTCATTATCTTCACATGGGTTAATATTGAAGTTCTTTTGCCGTATTTGACACAAATCGCTTCATAAATAAATCATTTTTCTTATAAAAACTAAAAAATTCTGGGTTGATTTGTATGGGGGCTATAAGCTATAATGGGACCACCTCAACCATGGGTACTTCTATAAACATGGGGTTCTATTAAAAGTGTTTTTACTGAATTTGGCGCAAATTGATTCATGAATTAACCGTTTTTAATAAAAAAAAAAAATTAAATATTTGTATGGGGGCTTTACCTAAAAATGGGCGTGGCACTTTCATATTCAAACTTGACCTGATCGTTGCCGAGAAAAGCTAGATCGACTAGTCTCATCGATCTAATCAAGAATATATATACTATATGTGGTCTACGACGTCTCCTACAAGGCATTACGAACTTTCAGACAAACTGAATATACCCTATCACGCTATGTGTATCTTTTTTATGTACAATATTCATTGGTATGTCAAGTTTATTTGTAAAACTTATTTGCCAATCAGCTTTACTTTTTTCATTTCAGCCTCACTTAACTTTTCACTCTGCCATGTATGTGGCGGCCACCTAGTTTTGTGGTTAACAACAAACAAATTCAGGCAAATAAATAACGAGATCGACTAAAAAAAAAAAAAAAAAAAAAAAAAAAAAAAATCTCTAAAAAAAAATCCTTGCGGAACGCTTAATGAATGAGCTGACATTTTTTGCTTACATAATATTAAGTTCAATATTGGTCTGCATCAGTTTACACAAATTAAGAGTACAAAAATAAAGTTTCTCGTAAAAAAAAAAAAAAGTTAAAAAAAAAAGTAAACGACCACAACAGCTAAATTTAACAAAAAAAAAAAAAAAACAAAACAATTCCGTTGCAAAAGATCGAAAATACTCAAAGTGGAGCAGCAGACTAGAATATAGAATATATAGTAAAGTTGTGTATAGTGTAAAGTAGTATAAATCCAGTAAACGAAAAGTTCGTTACAAAACTTGTATCTTAACACAAAAAAAAAAAAATTAAAATAATAAAAAAAGGAAAAAAAAAAAGAAAAAAACTTTTGTACTTTGTCGATGGTTGAATAAAATGAACAAACCGGCAATGTAAAGCAAGGACGAAACGTTACAGTAAATACGATATACGTATGCATGTAGTACCAGATTTACGGAAATACGTAATCAGAACTGACAACGATAAAAAATAATAACAAGCGCTGCTGTTGTAAAAAAAAAAACACAAAAGCGGAGTATTACTAAAAAAAAAAAAAAAAACAAAAAAGATATCGAATAAAAGTTTAGCTACATTCAAATTGTAATTTTTGTACACTACAAAAGTTTAATAAATAATTGACCTAAATAGAGCAAAAAAAAAAAGAATAAAAAGAAGCGAGAACAATAAGAAAGTAGAGCTGCATATAAAGTTGTTTAGGAAATAAAATTTCTATTAAAAAAAAAAAAAAAAGATATTAAAAAATTTTTTTTTTTTTTTTTTTTAAGCATTTAATTTAAAATTATTTTTGCTTTAAAGCGTCGCAAAGATAACAAATAAACGGTTATCTTTTTATAAGTCAAAATTAATATATTTGTGTAGGGTATAAATATCAGCAGCTGCAGCAGCAAAGCTAAAGATGCTGCACAGCAATGAACTTTAACGAACTTACGCTGTGAAATGTCAAAAGTACTACAATGCGAGAGAGAGACAGAGAGAGAGAGAGAGAGGGAGACAGAGACAGAGAGAGAGAGAGAGAAAGAGAATGAGAGAGAAATAGAGTGAAGAAGCTGTAATAGAAATAAGCGAAAAATAACAAATAAAATTTGTTTGAAAAAAAGTATCTTTCAGATACAATATCTTACAGATACATTTGCAAGTGCAAACATAAATATTTGTCACTTACACTGCGCTAAATAAAATCTAAGAAAAATAAATAAAAAAACCTTATTACACTTGTTTAAAAAGTATATTTATGTAACAGCAAAAATTAAAAATTGTGAAACCAAATTTAGAAACCGAATCTAATAAAGCAGAATGCCAAAAACTCTGATGCGTTCCAAAAAAGAAATAAAAAGTAACTACAACGCGAAAATGTGTTGCATTGCGTTGCGTTGTGCTATTTATTTACTTTTTAACTATAAATAAGCGTAATAAAGTAGAAGTTGTAAGCGTAAATATAGCCAAGTACGACCAACTTGAAAGCAAAAGAAAAGCAATGCAACAAAAAAAAAAAAAAAAAAAAAAAAAAAAAATGTAACGCAAAATCACAAAGTTTAATGAAGTTTTTGGTTTTTTTTCTTATAGCCAAAGTTAGCGCTCACTTCATGCAGCAGCATTAAATATATCACTTTCTGAAACTATACGTAGCTGTCGCTGTATTTACTTGTATATTAACTAAATTTATGTTTTATCTAAAGCAAAAAAATGTATTTGCATATTTACAGTCTTAGTTCTGCAGTGTATACAAATATTGTAGAAATTTCAAAAGTCTTAATGAGTAACTAAAATTTTAGCTTACCAAAATAAGTAAGTAGTAAGCTACTCATTCGCAACATTGCCCTCATTATTCAGTCCTTCAGATTCTATAAGATATAAATTTAGAAGAGATTAGGATTTTCCCAAATTATAGTTCAATTTTTTTCTAACTTAATTTTGAATGAAGCCAGCCTCTTGAATCAAAATCAAAATTTCTTTTGCAATCTTTAAACAAAATGTATCTCAATGTTTTAACTTTAATTTTTGTATAGAATGCTACTTCGTATCTTGGATCTGAACCTTTTCTTGGACGCAGTTGGGCCTCAGCGAGAGTGTTGCTGAGGCCCATTAAGAAACACTTCAGAGACTCTGTCTCTGGCCTTTCGTGTGCTAAGCAACTGACTCTGCCAATCTTTCCTAAAAGTGATATTTATCTCAGACGTGCTGAACTATGACTAGTCACATGGTACCTTACGGGTCACCTGAATGATAAAATGGGTCTGTCCTCCAAAACGGAGTATTTAGAAGATGACGAAACCACTTTACATATCTTGTGTGATTGCCCAGCCTTGGCTAGATTTACCCTTGAGCATATCAGACATTCTTAGTCTCATCAAAGCAGCAGAAAATGTTCTTAGTCTCATAACCTAACCACAACTGGATCTGTGTATAAAAGACCTATAGAAGGTCGCAGTATCCATTTTTTTTTTTTGCTCAGGAAGCCCGCCATTTCTGCACTTCGGCCTTAGTGCTGTGTATTGAAATTTGAAGGTGTTATGGACCCTTAATTTTGCTTTGAACACTTGCTTGTCTTGCGTCCGCGATCCAGACACTATGTCAAGCTCTTCATGGTTATGTTTTTTACTTTTCGTAAACCTTTTACATGAAGCTGTAAGGGGTTTTTCCAATTACAAGTCCCTGGGTGTACATGCTTTTGCTCATTTACCTATTAATGGCTTTGGAATGGTACGATTTATCGTAAATTTTATAAATAATCGATCATTTTCTTAAACGGTTAATCGATTAATCGGTTAGCTATTTTTATTTCTGCCATAGGTACACCATACAAACCTATGCCAAATATTTTTTTGCTTTCTGCTTATTTAACCATTAATGCTATTGGAATGTCACGATTAATTGAAAATACTGGCAATAATCGAGAATTTTCTTAAACGATTAATCGATTAATTGGTTAGTTATATATTATTTCTGGCACAGCTATGCCATAACCCTATGCAAAAATTAGTCATGAATCAATTTACATAATTTTTTTTTTTATGCTTAACACTTTTTATAGAGCCCTCGAATTAATATAGCTGAGTGAGAGAGAGAGAGAGAACGGCACATATGCTTTATTTGTAGCGGCGACGATATCTCTAATAATCACAACAGCTTAGTCAAAAACTTTATTTATTAAGAAGGAAAAAGTTGTTGTTAAAGTGGCTGTCTAGTGTAGTAGTCAAGTCGAAGTCGAAGTCAAGACTCAAGACTAAAGTTTCATATTTGCATTATCAGTGGCGAACTTTATTGGTGTCATTAGGCGAAGCAGTCAAATGCGTTGCTGGCTTTAACGATGACAACGACATCGAATACGTCGTCATCGTTGTTGTTGTTGTTGTCTCATCATTATTATTATTATTCTTGTTATTGTTGTTGTTTTATTCTGCTTCTTAGTTTATTTTGTACATTTCTTTCTTTCTTTTATTTACTGCAAATTAGTTGTTGTTGTTTTTGTTGTTACTTTTAGCAATTCATCAACCATTTGCTGGCAGTTTCATTTTACTACTTTTGCAGCTTCAGATACAAATGCAAAGAAAGAAGAAGGAAAAAGATACTTATACAGTTTCAATTTCAGTTTCACTTGCACGCCACGTTGCACTCTCATTATGAATACTAAAAAAAAATAGTGGCAGCAACAAAAATGGCGGGCAAATGAAATGGCAGCAATGAAGCTCATTTGTTTTACAATATGCCATAAATGTATCTATGACTGACTTGACTAAATATCTGACTGTCTACTTTTTTTTTGTAAGGTAAAAAGCCAACATAAAGAGAGAGAGAGAAAGAGAGAGAGAGAGAAAGAGAGAGAGAGCAGCATAATAAATAGTCGAGTATATGTTGTTTGCTGAATAAAAATTTATTCGAAAATGTACTTTTTCAATTGAAAAGAGCAAATTAAACCATTTATTTTAAAATATAGCAAAGCCAAAATTAAAAAGAGCTACAAATTATGCTTCTAGAGATGCTTTAATAACATACAAAGCGAATATACATACAAGCGTAATTTAAGTGAGCTCTTTTCTATTTGAAATAGTAAAAATTAATTTTTCAGAGATTGAAAAATCTGTTCACTTCAGTGCATTGATTACTTATTAATTAAGCCTCGCACAAAAGTTTATGCATTTTTTATGCTCATTAGTTTTTTTTTTTTTTCTGTTTTTCGTTTGTTTTTTTGTTTTTAGTCTACGAAATGGCAAAGGTACAATGTATTATTATTGCTATTTGCTGTTGCTATTGTTGCGGTTAATGTTACACGCTGGCGGCGGCAGCAACTGCTGCAATTGTTGCTGTTACTGCTACTATTGCTGCTGCTGTTTCTGCTGCTACCACAAATGTTAGTGGCAATAATAATGATATTGTTGCTGTTTCACCACATCAACAGCAACAGCAGCGCAGCAGCAACAACAACAACAAGCAGAATTATTGCCTACAACCAAGAAACATTGTTGGCAACCTAATTTTTAGGTTTGCGCTGACTTTTAGTGTTTCTATGTATTTTATATGCATATTTATTTTGTGTGTGTATGTGTGTGTGTGTATTTGTATAGTGCCATAGGTAAATTATTGCAAAAACAACAACAACAACAACAAACAGCACTAAAACAGCAAACTAGCAAATGAACAAAACGCCTAAATAGAAACTAAATAAAAAGTATTTATTGTTTAAAACAATAACAAAGCTTATTATACGCTACAATGCATTTTGTTTTAAATTGCAAGAATTTTAAATTCAAAATTGGTGCTGTTCTGATTTTAGCTTCGTTTATAAACGATTATTTTATAAATATAAAAACAAATCGATTGTTTTTTCAATTAATTATTTATTAAAATTCTTAATATTGTTGAAAATTTAAAGTTTGATTAATTTGCAATTAAATTGAAAAACTCAAAATTGTGCAAAAAATGCGCAAAATTCTTAGATAACACATTGCAAAGAATACATTCGCGTTTAATTTGACAATATAATTAGATTGCATAAGTATGAACTACAAAAATTATGGGACTTTGTCCGTCTGTCTGCATTTAACAAAAATTATTTAAAAATAATTTCAGTATTCATTAACAAAAATATATTTAATTATAATCAGTTACAAACTAATGAATAAATACTTTATGTACCATAATTTTCTCGTTTTATTCATTTTCGATTTAATTAAAAAACTAAAAATTGTGCAAAAATGTGCAAAAATCTTCAATAACGCATGGCAAAGAATACATTCACGTTTAATTTGACATAATAATTAGACTGCATAAGCATGAACTCTAAAAGTTGTGTGACTTTGTCCGTCTGTCTGCATTTATCAAAAGTTATTTAATCAAAATTTTTTTTTTTCAATTAATTGTTTATTAAATCGATTTTTTTTTTTTGTAACTCTGCAAATATAATTTACTTTTTTAGTCTCTTATAAATTTAAACACTCCATAGTGTATTTTTTTTGTAGTGTAACAGAGACAACGCTTACAATAACAATTATAACCTGCAGCGATTTTTACTATTTTCGACTATTTTCAACATAAACTCTTCGCACTCTTCATTTGAGTATCTTTTAAATTTTTCATGCATTACTTTGTAAGCAATTTAAATACATTCATTCATTCATGCAACAAACCATTTGGGAAATCAGTTTGAGATTTGGCAGTAATTTTGAATGAACTAAAAATAAAAAAAAAAAAATGGAATATATTAAAACAAAATTGCATTGTTAAAATAGCGCTGCAGTTTAATGTGTTTATTTATTTTTTTTTAGTTCTAAAGCTAAATTACTAAAAAAAAAAAAAAAAAATTTTGCGGCACACTGATTTTTGATATGCAAATCGTGATAATTTTGCGATTTACTTTATTTTTTGTGAAATCGCAAAATATTTACGATTTTAAATCGACAGCGTTCGAGCAAAAAAAAAGGATAAGTATATATGATGCTACTATTATTATTCTCAAAGCAGCAACAATTAGAGATGTGCTAAGACCGATAAACTTTAAATTTGTAACCGATAACAATTTTTTAAACATACTTTTGCGTTTGGCGGAACGAGCCATTTGAATTCGTACGATTACTAAATCGTAAACAAAAATTTAGTTAGTCGGATTATATATTTTATTTAATTTTTTTAAATACTGTTTGAACTAATTATATAAATGAATGAAGGCCATGAGAGATTTGAGCAACATAAGCGAAAGAGATTTATAATAATTTACTTAAATTGATTATGAAATATATATTCTCTTTTTTTTCGATTTTATATTCTTTTCAACAAAGCCATAAATTTAATTAAATTTTATATTTTCATAAAACGAAAAAAATCAAAAAAAAAAAATTTTTTTTTTTTATATTTTAAGTAGACGAGTAAATCAAATTTTATTTTTAAAATAAAAAAAAAATCATTGAATATTTTCATTAAATTGCACAAAATAAATGTATACACAATATATTTGTTTTATTATTTACATTAATCAATTGTATCGAATTATTGTTGCTTTAATTGAACTCTTTTTTTAATTTATTTTGTAACAAAAGAGTAACTTTATTTATTTTTTTTTTAACGAAATAAATGAAGTAAATTAAAATAAAATAACTTTTCAGTATTCAATCACATTAGCTACTTTTTTAAATGATTAATTTTAATATAAAAAAAAAAAACACAACCAGACAGACGGACAATGCTATAAGTGTAGCAGAGTCAGGCAGAATGTCAACCAAGCTTCTGATTTTATTTTCAATAAAATTTTAAAAATTGTCGAACTTGAGATACTTTTCAATAATTTTGGCAAACTGCTTTCCTAGAATTAAAAAATTTGCATATCTTTTTAAAATACAAATAACTTAGCATATTTTGTATTCTCTATAAGAAGCATATCTTATTATATTTGACTGACTTAACGCAGATATGTATCTATATATATATAAATATCTTATACACTGCATAGGTAAAGTTTGAAACAACAACAACAACAACAGCAGCAAAGCGTATTATAGTTGACTACGCTGAATCCAGACAGCCAGCCAGGCAGGCAGTCAGGCAGTAAGGCAGACAGGCTGACAGTAAGCCAGAAATAAAGAAAGATATATAAAAAAAAAAAAATAACAAAATACGACAAATATTAAAAAAATATATATATTTATATTTGTTCTGAGATAACCAAATACATTATGCGCTATAATTCTTAATATTGTTGAAAATTTATAGTTTGTTTCAATTTCGATTTAATTAAAAAACTAAAAATTGTGCAAAAATGTGCAAAAATCTTAAATAACACATTGCAAAAACAATACATTCGCGTTTAATTTGACATTATAATTAGATTGCATAAGTATGAACTACAAAAGTTATGTGACTTTGTCCGTCTGTCTGCATTTAACAAAAATTATTTAAACATAATTTCAGTATTCTGATTTTCATTAGCAAAAAAATATATTGTATTATAATCAGTTACAAACTAATGAATAAATACTTTATGTACCAAAATTTTCTCGTTTTATTCATTTTCAATTCAATTAAAAAACTCAAAATTGTGCAAAAATGTGCAAAAATCTTCAATAACGCATGGCAAAGAATACATTTGCGTTTAATTTGACATTATAATTAGATTGCATAAGTATGAACTATAAAAGTTATGTGACTTTGTCCGTCTGTCTGCATTTAACAAAAGTTATTTAAATATAATTTCAGTATTCATTAACAAAAAAATATATTTTATTATAATCAGTTACAAACTAACGAATAAATTAATAAGACACATTTTCATATAATACGAAATATGAATATGTAGCGTATAAAAGGAAAAGAGTAATAAGTAAAAATAAAAAAAAAAAAAAATAAAGATAGAAAAATATGACAAAAGGGTCATTCACATCGCGTATAGATACAACAACAAAAGCAGCAGCAGTAACGTTGATGACGTTAAAAATAAAATAAAAATGGTAGCTAGGAATTGTATAAAAGTATCTTTTATTTTTTTTAAGAGATTTTTTTTTTTTTACTACTACAACTACTACCATTGCCGCTGCTATGAATACATTAGCGGCAAATCTGTTATTTTATATGTGTTGCACTCAACAAACACACACACACACACATAGAGCGTTACATACGTGTCTACGATTGTATCTTGTATCTTTCACTTACTATACTCGCATATCTGTATACATAGATACTTATTTTTTTTATTTTAGTTTGAAGTAGGTGCGTTCATTTTTCTTACGTCGCATGTATTTGTTAGCCCATTCATTCTTTCGTTGTATTTTTTTTTTCGTTTTTATTTTCTTTTCAATTCATTCGTGTTTCGCTTATTAGGTTTACTCATTTAAGTTGAGTTGAAAATTATTGCTGTCGCTGTTGTCGCCGTTGAAGTGGCTGCTACTTCAGATACTAACAGCAACAGCAACAGCAGACAACAACAACTACAACTACCGAAAAAGGGCAATGAACATGAAAGCGCGCAAAAATGATGCCGCACAACATGAAATCTAAATCTGTGAAGATGAGCTGCGATGTGCTGAGCTGTCGCCGGTGTTAATGTTTTGCTGCTGCTGCCGCGCCCCACTAATGTAGTGCAAAGTGGTAAAGAGAGCGGCAAGATACAATTTGAACTGAAATTGAAATTGAGCTTCTTCATTGCTTCATTGAGCAAAAAAAAAAAAAAAAAAAAAAAAAACGTGTAAGAGTGTCAAATGTGTGTGTGTGTGCGCGTTCGCGTAAATAAATCAAATAAATAAGCGAAAATCATCTAAAGAAAGCTTTCGAAAAATGAATAAATTGAAAGTAGTAAATGGAATGGCAAAATATATATCGAGTTGCCACTTTACACTTACACACGCATCTGCATATATATTTATAGCTTTTAATTTAGTTTAATGAACAGGAAACGGAAATCGTTTTCACTTGGCGTATGAAAATGCAAGCAAAGCAATGATAACTTTTTTTTTTTTTTTTTTTTTTTTAATTAAAATAATTATTATTCGCATGAAAAGAGAAAAAAAAAATGTATAAAATATTCGTGATTATATTTAATAATATTGTGTATACATTTTTATATTTTATTCTTTATATTTTTAAAATTTTCGTAAAATATATCGATAGGACTTACTGACAGACGGACAAATGGATCAAAAGACAGTACAATATGATGCGAACATCTAATCTTATGCTTCATTGTAGATTTGTTTTATTTGAGTTGTTAGAAGTTCTCACGATTGGCGCATCCGCTTGAAGAGTATAAAGTATATTATTGAACAGCAAATTGGGAAGAAACACTTTTTATTTCATCTTAAGTCAAATACAAGGTGCCACGCCCATTGTTAGGTTTAGCCCCCATACACACCTCACGCCCATTTTCTAGAATTTTTGTATGAAAACATTTCTGAAAAAAATATAATTCAAATTTGGTAAAATCAATGCCACTGTCCACCTAAGAAGCAGCGAAATTGACATTTATAAGGTGAAATTATATAAATTCACCACAACATGCATACTTAACAAAATTTGTTACCAAATTAGAAAGAGACAGTGGTGGTAAAAGTCATCTGGTATAATTACATCATGATATCCACTCAAGTACAAACTATATGATGAGGACCAGGCTAAAATAACATAAACCCTCCATATAAATTGTGACCAAATCCAAAATGTGTTAAGCATTTCTTTTGAAATTTAAATCTAAAATTTTTCCAACATTTTTAAAATTTAAAAAATTATTCTTTTGTGCAGCTTTTGGTTCTGATAAAATGGTTTGGTGCTATGCTAACTGCTCCCCTCTGTCTATTTTAACTTCTTAGAATACGTTTTAGACACGTGGCACGTTGTACATTCCGCTCTTTCTTTGCACCTTCAGCATCATCATCGCTAGTCGGTAGCGCATGACGCATCAAATATGAGTCCAGTGCGCTGATATCTCCTTTTTCATATGCAGCATCATCGTTCTCATCTTCTAGATCCCATGCAAAAGTAACATTTTTGTGTAACAGCTGCAAACTACTTTCACTTTGCACTCGTTGCAGTTTAGCTGCTTTTCGACAATTCGTAAAAGATTCTTCATCATCGTTGCTGCTATTTGCCATTTTATATTTTAGATTAATTTTTTTGTGCATTATTAGAAAGTTTTGTTGACTTTTTATTCTGGGCGTCGACGGTTTTGTTAAAATCGATTTAGGATTTTTCGTCGAATTTGTTGCTACTCCTGCTGCTGCTCCTGCTGCTGCGGCTGCTGCGTCCACATTTTCGAGATCTTCGCGATTCGCTTGTCGCATTAAACGCGTGCAGTGTTTCAGTATTTTAAGATTGTCGTCTTCATGTGTCTGAATATATTCGGCCACGTTTTTTTCGATTGCTTTCAAGCGTTCGCCTAATTTTCGCAAATAGAATTTTACATCATGTTCCGGTTTTGAATTTAACGTAAGATCGCATTCGCGTATTTCCCTTTGTAGTTTTTCCTTGATTTGAGACATGCGCTCATTGAATTCCTGTTCTATCACCTCGCGTAATAATTTCGAACATTCTGCTTTGGTTTCCGATTTGAGTAGCTGTTCGCGTTTCAAACGCTTGCTGCAGCTTTCCTCCAATTGGCTTACGCGCAGTTTTAGCGCTGCAATTTCATCAACGCTGGCATCAGTTTGGTTAGCAACATTGCCGCCGTATTGTCGCAATTCGATTTTTATTAAATCGCCGGACTGTTCTCCATCACTGTAGACCACTTTAGCTGCATCCGTGCCTATGGATACTTTGTATTGCTGTTCCATTATAACTTTTTTTTCTAATTTAAATTGCGAAAATTTGAATTTAGAACTTTTATTTTTTTTTTATTTAATTTTGTTATTTTTTTGAGAAGAGATTTATTAACCAACGAAATTCGAAACGGAACTAAAAAAATATAATTTTTTTTTTCATGAAATTTGAGGAAATTTAATTGAAAAAAAAAAACTCAACGCTTGCTTTTCTCAAATCAAATTTTTTTTTTCAAAAATATTGCGAAAAGGATGCACTAAAGTTTTTAAATTTGTGTTCCTGGAAAGTTCTATGGTGCAGATTGTAGCTGTGGTCGAGTTAAACCAAACTGCAAACTTGGAATTTGGGCGACACACATAAAATTTTGACTTCACTTATGCGCCTATAACTCAGTAAACTTCGAACGGATTTTTATTTTTTATTCAGTTTTGTAAAGAAGAAACTTTAAACTTTCGAAGAGTATATAAGATTTTGTCATTATCTTATAATTTCAGCTAATCTATGCGATTTTTGTATTGCTGTATTTTTACACTATTTTGTATGGAAGTTCAGTTACAAGTTAAACGTAAAAATCAGTTAAACGTAAAAAATTAAAGAAATGATTAAACCTTTTAAAAAAACAAATTTTCAACAATTTTTTTTTAAGGTTTGTCTGATCGTTTTCATTTAAGTTCAACATCGCAAGTTTCTAGTCAGCAAGTGATCTCTAATACTCGGAGCTCAGTTAAAATCGTTTTTTTATTCCCCGCCACTCAGAGTGTGAAGGGTATAATCAGTTTGTCGGAAAGTTTGCAACGCATTAAAGGAGGCATTGGAGAACCCAAATTATTAATCAGCTCGACGAGACGAATCGATTAAGCCATGTCTGTCTGTCCGTCTGCTTGCAATGCGTTTTTCTCTCCAATCTGGTTAAAATCACTTCTACAGTCATCCTATGAATTTACTATTATATTACCAGAATCAGGCCACTTCGATTTGTTCTCAGAAGTAATATGATGCTGCAATGAATTGGTTTCTAGATTGTCTGTGCTCCTTCTAAGATATTTTTACAACAGCAATTTACTTTATTATACAATAAATATATGGCTGCTATATATATATCTCATATACACACTTTTATTTTTATAGAAATGCTAATTTTCACAAGAATTATTCGATTGTTTTTTTTTTTTACTTAGAAAGCAGCTACAGTGTTGAGTTGAATTGAGTCGAAGAGAAGTAAATTCGTATTTTATTTATTTTTTTTTTTTTATATTAATATTTTTTTTACCAAGTTTGCATATAATATTTATATAAATATAATCGTAAATAATATTGTCGATATGGTTAGATATTTCAGCAAACAAACATTCAATAAAAAAACAGACAGACAGACAAACGTGACTGGAAATTATAAAATTAACACGAATTCGTTGAATTTGTTATTTTCAGAGAATATTTGTATATTTTTTTTAAATTTTTTTATGTACAATCAATCTTTATTTTAATTTAACTAATTTTTTATATTTGCAAAATAAAAAGAACATTTATAAATAATATAAAAAAAACAAAAATAATTTAAATTGTATATATTTTTTTTTTTTAAAAACTCTAAAAGCCTTTCGTGAGAGAATCTAAACAAGAAACTGACGCATCTGTCATGTGACTATTATTTAATAAATTTAATTTAATTTTTTTTAAGCTAAATTCGCCATTGTGCTTTTTTATATTATTTGCATTTATTATTATTATTATTTTTTATTATCTTGATGATTTGGCATTTAACAGCTGGTTCCAATGGATTTACAGTCAGTCATAAGACGGACAGACAGACAGACAGACATTTAAATTCAAGAAATGATTAATTGATTTGCTGCGCTGTATTTCATATTTTTTTTTAGGTTTCTTAGGTTTTTTAGTTGAATTTAGATGTTTTATTTTATTTCTTAGAATTTATTTCTTTGTTAACAGATTTTAATTTATGTAAAACAATTAATTAAATGAAAATGTATCTAACATAATTTAAATATTCATAGTTTAAGTAAAGTATTGAAAAACAGAAGGAAATTTCTCAATGATATTGAGAAAATTAGTACAGATAGACTAGAGCTTATGACTAGAACAATTTGTATCTTTAAACTAAAAAAACAATAATTAATTTATAATTTTCATTAATAATAATGCTAAGTAATCTTCTCCTTTTCTTTCTTACAGATTAAATTTGAAATGCTCAAAGCTTTAATCTTAAATAAATAAAACAAAAAACAAAAAGAAAGAAAGAGGTAAGTCTTTTTTGTTTTTGTTTTTTTTTTTTTTTTTTAAGCAAAATTTAGTTAAAATATTACCACAATTTATAGAAATAGTTAAAGTGTGCCACATGTGGGCACCCCTACATATCTTTGAACAGGTCTGTGTACTGTAAAACGTGTCTATTTCAGTTTTGTCAATGTATTTTCTAATGCAATTTCACTTTTTAGCCAACTTTTTGGCTCAGTTTAAAATAGGTGTGCCGTGTGCCGGTTGTGGGCACCCTACTTTATGTAATTTTCTAGATCTGATACCCAAAAATAACATATCCGGTTTCAGTGCTACTGATATAACTCCACACAACTATAACTTTGATCAAGAGAAAAATAAGTTAGAAACTTTTTTTAAAGGATGCCCACAACCGGGTACAAATAATTTTATACTAAAAATTTTTAATTTACCAAAAATTAAATAAATTTTTACTAATTAAAACTATCCTCTTTTACGCATGTTATAGGTAAAATGCAGTTAGTCAAAAAAAAAAAAAAGTGTAATCAAAAACCTAAGGGTGCCCACAATAGGCACACTGTGCTTGCTATTAATGCTTCGGTTTTATCGAAGTGGTTTTAGTTTATTAGATTTTTATAAAATTTTTGTTTGCTTCAATGAACGACAGACATCCATTGAACTCAATGAGAGGCTTTGCTTGAAAATCTATAAAATTATTAAACTTAAAAAAAAGACAAATTATTAAAAACAAAAAAGAAGTAAAATTAAAAATGTAAACGTTGTGTTACATTGCCCTTGTAGCGTTTGTACTTGAACCAATTGCGAATTATAAATTGTTACAAATTTCAAAAGAAAGTATATAATTTACAACTGAAGCTTTCAAACGTTTTATATTATGTTTGCACTAGCGTTAGCATTCGCGTTATCGAAAACAATGCCTAACTTGTACGCAAATATGCATATAAGACTGCTTCAACTTATAACCTATCAAGAAAATGTATATGGAGGGAATATTTTTTTATGTTAGACGTTGCTTTCGAAAGCAACAGATTAACGCTTACGCGAATGCTTTGGCCAGTGTAAACATAACATTTAATGTTTGATGTATTACGCTGAAGCCAGGGTTGCACAGGGTTGTATCTTTCGATAAGCATTGTTGTATTTATCGCACATCGCATTACTTTTAACTTTAACTCTAACGTATTTGCTCAAAAATGATTCATATCAAGTCAAGTCTATGTCAAATTGATGGCATTTTAATTTAGAAAAAAATGCAGCTTAACTAATTTTTTATTTTTAAATATTTTTAAATATAAAATTAATTTATAGCGTAACCAGTTCTAGTGTGTATATTTTCTTTGTTTTAGAGAAACAATTTTAATGAAAACAAAAAAATTTCATTAACAAATTTTCGAACTCCGAACATATTCGTTTGTGAAATATTTTTGTACAAAATGAAAATGTTCATGCTTTAACGAGCGAACGAAGTTGACGAGTAACGATTTTGTAATTGTATTTACATATTTTGAAACAAAGTGTTGAGGTGTAAAAATTACAGTCGGTACCAGTCGAATTTTTAAGTATTCAATATATACTCTGTCTGTCTGTCTGTCTGCATGTACGCGTACAATATGCAGTCACTGTAAATCAATTTTTTTAAATATATTTTCATTTATTTTTTTTTTTGCAACATAAAAGTCACAAAGCATTGCAACGTGTGGCAGGCATACATTTAAATTATACAACTATCAGATACACAGATACTCCATATACACGTGTGTGTGTATGGATTTATAGATATACACAAATGTATACGTGTACGTATCTGTCGCGCTCATGGCAATGACTCTGGCCATTTTATTTCAACTTGTCGCGTCTCGTCTGTGCTGTTTGGCAAATTGAGTCTCGACCGTTTCGTCTGCTTAATGTCTGTCCGTCCGTCCATCCGTCCGTCCGTCTGACTGTCTGCACAAAAAAACTGACTATATGCATACAGTTCCTTGTTTTTCTTTATGTATTTTCCATTTAGTTAAAAAAATAATTTGCATTTTTATTTGTTTAAATGTTATATGCTGCTCTTGCTGCTTTTGCTGCTTCTTTCAGTTTGTTTGTTAGTTTTTGCAATGTGTATATTTTTCATTTTGTGATTACTTCATGCATGGAAAATGATTCTATCAGATTCTTTAGACAGTTTCTGTGTAGTAAAATATATAAATTTTTTTTTAAATTTATATAGAAAATTTTTAAGTTGCACTTGAAATTGATTTGATTTGGTTTAAGGAATACATTAAATGCACAAAAATGTATCTTATAGATACTCGTTTATAAATAAACAAGGAATAACTTCAAATATATGCTTAGCAGTGGTGTAGCTGATGTTTTATATGGGGGGGTGTTTGTTATTTTGACAATAATTCAATACATCATAAGAAAGATACTGCATAGCCTGTATAAAATTGTTTTGTAAATTAGAGTTTTTAGAATTTAAAAAATTTAAAAATTTATTCAAAAAGTATCTCAAAGGTTTTTGTATCTTTATAGGCAGTTTTATTTATATTTATTTTAGTAAATCAATTTTAAACAAATTATTTGATGATAAACTATTTGGAAAACTCAATAGTCGAAGGGTAAAAGAGCATATTAAATTTGTGCAAGTGTATATAACAGACAAAAGTAGAAATATGATAGTACCTATTAAGTCCGTAAATAGTGCCTATTGTGGGCACCCTTAGATTTTGAGCTCATAACTTTTCAACAAATGTGTATTATGTACCAGTGGAAAGCTAAATACTTTAGCTAAATTTCAGCGAAAGAAGCAAGTTAATACATACAATTAAAAAAAAAATTATTCAAATTTTAGTAGAGTAACAATTTTTGGGCAAGTTGTGGGCACCCTTTAAAAAATCTAATAAAAAAGAAATAAACGAAGAAGACACACACAGCAAAGTATTTGTGTACCGGGCACACTGATGAGAGGCTTTGCTGATAAAAATTATGTAATTATTTTACTTTAAAAAAAAAAACAGTTTTAAAAAATATTAAATTTAAATTGAAAATGAAATACATTATTCTTTGCATTGCCTCGTAGCTTTAGTATTTGAACTAATTACGAATTATAAATTCTTATAAATATTAAAAGAAAGTCTAAAAAAAATTAAAGCAATTAAACGTTTTATACAATGTTTCCACTAGCGCTAGCATTTGCGTTAGCGTTAATATGCTAGAAACACTAAGATTGTTACTAGAATAGAATAGGGAAGATAATTGGAAGATAATTACTACAGTAAAAATTCATAAAAGTGAAAATTTTGTACAATCTGTATAATATTTTTGTACCCTGTAACCAAAAGGTAAAAGGGTATATAAGGTTTGTGCAAAGGTATGTAACAGACAGAAGGAGGCCAGATAGACCCTATAAAGTATATATATTTGTGGATCAGCATTGGAACGGGAGTCAAACTAGCTATGTCTGTCCGTCTGTCCTGCTGTCTGTCCGTCTGTCGAGCTGACTGTCTCGGCTGTCCTGTCTGCCGTATGAGGGCCGCCATATCTCGGAGACTTAAGACTAGTCCAGCGCCATATTTAAAACTTGCAAAGGTTTTTCTAACTAGACCCATTTTAAAAGGTACCTCCCATAAAAATCTACCCCAAAATTGTGGGTTTTTGCACAAAAACGTCATTGTTTCTTATTCTAGGAAGTCTAAATTTAGCATAAATTACGCCTATGATTGTGCCAATAAAATACTCCAATATGTGTAGGACCAACATAATTTTATGTATAGTCCTCATACAAATATACCCCATTTTTAAAGTTTTTGTTCGAAAATACACTTATAAGAAGGATTCACTGTACTTAAATGCAAATTGCATTTGAATTTAAAATTCATTTTAAACGCGTCACACTCTTTCAAGTTATTCTTTTTTTTTTTTTGTTTTTCTTATGAATTTAGGTATTAAAATGGCTTATTGCATATTTTTTTTGTACCTTTTTTTATAGCATTTTTTTTTTTTTTTTTTTTTGAGATAAAAAAAGTACGTGAACTTTACTACTAAACATGTCTCGCCTTGAAATCAGTGAAGCAAAGTCAGTCAGTCACATGCTTTGAGTTTTAGGTGCGGCTTGATGTGTTTTTTTTTTTTTTTTTTTTTTTCATTCTTCTTATTTCTTTCTTTCAAATGCAAAAAAAAAAAAAAAAAAAAATCATTAACGTTTAAATTTTTTTTCAGGGTGTGTGTGTGCGTTTCCTGATGTTAAAAAATGTTGTTGCAACTTTCTCAAGAATACTTATTAATACAGGGTGTGTTATATATTGTACATTGTTATAGTTAGTCAAATTGTTTTGTACTTAGAAAATACTTAAAACTTTCACCCACATTTTTTTGCTATTCAAATTGATTTTCATTTTCATTTTTAATATATTTCATTTTATTTTACTTATTTATACCCCGGATGCATTCATTTGTGAAAAATCTTCGTTTTAGAAATTATTGCATTCCCGCATAAAATGTCACTGACTGACTGACTGACTTCCTATGTTGCACATTAATTACGCCAAGGAAAATTTTCCGCATTTTCACTCACATAAAGTGTTTTTTTTTTTTTTTTTTGAAATGTTTAACTAATGCGCTCCGTCCGTCTGTCTATCTTTTTGTCTTTATATCTGACAATGACCTCTGTGAGCTATGTCACTGTGTACACCCACATAATTGTGTTATGGCCGCAATGTCATTTTCAAATGACATCGGCCTCATTGTCGACAATTTTGATAATAATCTGTGTCGTTGTTGTCGTTGTCGTTATTATTATGTGCATTGCTAGATTGGAACTATCCATAAATAACACTCATTTTCCTACTTACTCTATATATATCTGTCTCTTTCTATGTATATATTATTTGCCTGTCACACAAAATGCCACTCACTCACTCCCTTTAAATCTAAGTATTCCATAATTTACCATTCTAGTTGCCCATTCTAAATCTCGCACTTATTTTCATTGTCATTGTTGTTGTTGTTGCTACTAGCAGCAGCAATAGCAGCAGCAGTTAGCAGTAGTAGCAGCAGCAGCAGCATTGATTTGACATTAGCAATTCGTTTGGCGCATGACATTAATTATTTTTGATAGCAGCAGCAGTGCAATGCAGCATCTGCAATATCATCTTCATTTTATTATTTCTCCATTTTGCCATTCCATTACTCTGACCAACGCCATCGCCATCATTATTATTATTATTATTATAACTGTTCAGTTTGCTATTTGGATTTCCGTTTTATTGAAATCTTTTATCGTACATAAATCTTTCTTTCTTTCTTTCTTTATTCACGCAGACACACATTACCACAACTTCCCATCGAGCATCTATTTAGTAACCATTTAGTTATAATTCAAATATAATAATAATAATTCTTCTTTTAAGTCGTTTTCTCCATTAAATTATTGTCGCTGTTAGAGCGAACTATTAGTGTCTTATTATAATACATATTATATTATATATATAGTTTCATTATTTGTATTATTATCGTATATACTACCTAGCTCTCTCTCCTCTCTTTTTCTGTATTAATTTATCTTTTAGTGCTTTTAGTGTTTAGGTACACATTTCGAATTCATTTGGCATACACAGTGATTTGATTGTGATTAATGATTTCGTTGTTCTTGTTCTTGATTTTTAGTGCATATAATAAATGTATTTGGTTTGTCATTAAAATATTTGAAAGCTATTAAAATTGTTCATTACCTTGAAGCTAAATAAAAAAAAAAAAAAAAAAAATGTAGCTGAAAAATGAAACTTTAAATTAAATTCGGAAAGAGATCCGTGTTATATGGAATTAGAAACAGTGCTATATGTCGCAAACAGACAGCTGTCTAACTCCCAGACTAACTCTTTGGTACTGTTAGCCTAAGGCTAAAAAAAAAACAGTTATAAAATTATCGTAGCAATATGAAAATGGAGCAGTGGAACAAACACTCCATTTAAAAAAAAAATAAATAAAATTAAAAATTAAATTAAATAAAACACAAGAAAAAAAGCTAACTTCGGTTGAACCGAAGCTTTTATACCTGTTACACATCATGTGACATGGATAGATCTTCGTGTGCAGCATTTGTATTAAATGTTATCTTAAAATAGTAAACAAATTAAAATTATTCTTAAAAATTCAGAAATTCGCGGTCGGATTTGCACCAATTTTAAACTTAAGATAAGGCATGGTATACGAAGCATTTGTACCATATTTGAAGCCATTCGCTTTATAAATACATTTTTATACCCGCAACACATAGGTGTGAAGGGTATAATCAGTTTGTAACGCATTAAAGGAGGCATCGGAGACCCCATAAAGTATATATATTATTGGTCAGCTCCAACGAGTCGAATCGATATAGCCATATCCGTCTGTCCGTCTGTCTGTCTGTTTATTTCTACGCATTTATTTGAAACTTAAGGTTTCTCGGGAACGACTACTTTTTATGTTAAAACAAAGGTGCCACACCCATTTTAAGATATAGCCCCCATACAAACTTACCGCTTTTTTTAAAAATTTTATATGAAAATAGTTATTATTTGTAAATGAATTCACTTCAAATAAGGTAAAAACACTTCTTAAGTCATCTAATGTCAAAATCAAGGTGCCACGCCCATTTCCGGATATAGCCTCCCATACGAATTTACCACTTTTTTTCGATTTTTTGTACGAAAATAGTTGATATTTATGAATGTATTTGCTACGAATTGATTAAAAACACTTCCTATGTTACCAATATCAATACCAAGATACCACGCCCATTTATAGGTATAGTCCCCATACAAATATATCGCCTATTTTTGTGTTTTTGTAAGAAAATAGTTCTTATTTATGAAAATATTCACTCCAATCTGGGTAAAATCACGTCTACTGTCATCCTCTGAATGTACTACCGATATGCAAGGATGTGGCTATAACATACAGACTCTATACAAACTTACCTTCCACTTTTTTTTTTTTTTTCAAGAAAATTTTTGTTATATTATGTAAAATTTTACATATATACTTCTAATGTGACTGATCACTGGTGATCGTACAAGAACTAAATAAATATTTTGTGTGGTGGGTATTTGGCTTGGTTTTTCGAAAAAATAACTTTTTTTTTTTTTTTTTTATAAGAACTTGACATAAAATTTTACTGTGGTGGAAATGGGAGCTATACCGAAAAGTAGGCGTGGCATATTGATTTTAACATAGAAACATGGAGCTAGAAAACTTAAGTTTGAAATTTCAGCTAAGTATCTCCAGTAGTCTTCGAGTAAATCGCGTTGAAATAAACAGACAGACCACGGATATGGCTAGATTAACTCGTTCAATCAAGCTGATCAAAAATATATATACTTTATGGAGTCTATGAAGCCTACTTTCGTGCGTTACAAACATTCTAACAAACTGAATATACACTATGTGAACGGATATAAAATAATTAATAGTATAAATATTTGATAACGATCTCGCCCATGCTGGCCTATTTCAAAAATATGCTGTGTGTTCCCAGGTTTTTTCAAAATTATTTTTTAAGTTTTTATATACGTTGCACTTGAAGCGCTAAAATTCTGGCCTGACTCTGACTCTAAAATAGGCACTATAAACGTCTGTCAATGCTTTTAAATTAGATTCTAATGGAACATATTTTGAAGCTCACTAATATTAAAATTTTTTACAACTCCAAGTTTTTGGTGTTTCGTCCGGAAAACGTTTTTTTTTTTTTTTTTTTTTTTTTTTTGTTTTTTTTTTTTTTGGTTGCCTAAAATAAAAACTCCGAATTTGACTAAGATTGCACCAGAGAATACAGTTATTTTATAATACGAGTGTTGAGTTCAGACAAATATCCAGACCAATATCCAGTCACGCCCGTCAATTTCGCGATTCCGCCTAACCAGGCATTTTTTACAATTTCGCTGCATGTTTTGGAATCCCCGAATCCCTGGAATATCTTGTTAAAAGAGATAAACATTGTTCTTTAAATTTTAAGTTGCCATTTTTATTGTATATAGATGCCAGCTTGAATATTGGGCGCGCCAAGAGAAAATTTCGGGCCCAGGAGAGCGTTTTTTAATTTAATTAAATTTTTTTTTTTTATTATTATTTTTTTATTTTTAGATTAAAATATGTGGTACATTTTATGGTTACATTTTTTGAATTTCCAGATGCCTGAATACCTCCTATTCTTGCATCACTTCTGTTCTGTGTCGTTTTTAAAATGTGTTTTTTTTTTTTTTGTTTATTTTTTGTCTTTGCCACATTTATTTTATTTTAATATCCTGTATCCTGTATGGGTGCAAGTTTGAGCAAATGTATGCAATAGTTCAAAGAAGCCATATAGTCCATTCATACGTTCGTCTAAGTTTCTATCTTCAGTATGCTAGATATTTCACTTTGTTTATTTTTTTTGTCTTCAAACTTAAAGTAAAATGCAAATATTTAATTTAGAAACAAAAATTGCTTTTTAAAAGCAAAACTTTAATAACAATTTTTTATGTAAGTAAATGAAATTTGCTTGAATTTTAAGCAAATAAAATAAAATGTCTTACTGAATTGATTATATTTGCAAAAAAAACAAAAAGAAATGCATATAAATGAAGAAGAATAAGATAAATTTCAGTTCATGTTGAGCATTTTCTTCTTGCTTTAAATTGCTTGGATGCTTTATAGCCTTTTTGCTTGAGTTACTTAAATGTTAAATGACATCATCTACAGTCAATACTAAAGTCAAAGTGAACTGAACCGAACTGAACTGAACCGAGTGTAGTGCACAGTTCAAATATCAAAGGAGCACAACTGTAAGCCACTTAATATTCATTTGCACACACACACAAAACAAACATACACAAAGATACAAAGGCAAAACGCGAAACAGAACATTGTAACCGTTTTGAGAATTGAAGGAATCTGCCGAAATGAACTAGAAATTTTCGTATCGAATTGTGCGCTTTAAGCACTTCTGTATGTGTGTGTGTATGTGTGTGTGTGTGTGTGTGTGTGTATCAACGCACAAAGCAAATAACACTTTTGATACCTGATAAACTAATAAATTCGTGTAAATCGAGAACATTCGCAAACGCATTGAAATGTCAGTGATATTATGTTATGTTATGTTCAAATGCCCAAAAGATTTTGGCAGGATTCCCAAGGCGCACATTTACACCAAAGCATGATAAATATGTATATATGTATTAGTACAACAAAAGGATGTGTGTGTGTGTGTGAAATCAAAATCCCTAAAAGGCCTGAAAAACAATTTCCAATAAAACAAGTGAGAAGAACAAATAATAGCCCAACAAAAGGTGAAGGTTTGATGTAGGTCTAGGCACAATTTTTTTTTTTTTTTTTTTTTTTTTGAAAATCATTGCACACCTTTAAATGTGTTAAAAAAAAAAAAAAAGGACTCAAATAAACATTATAAAATTGCTTATAGCAAAGCGTTAAGATTATTCAAACAAGCCCAAAAGGATCAAATGTAGACAATAAGAAAAGGCAAAGGTTGGCGTTTAATGCTCTAGTTATCCTTTTGTTCGTCCTTTTCACCTGCTTTTTGGGCAAGCAAGTCTGCTTTGGAATTTCTTATTAGACAAAACGCACAACAGCCAATAAATAATTTAGCTTTGCCATTTTAGTTGCTTGAGCCAGTCATC
Organism: Leucophenga varia; assembly: GCA_018903435.1. Taxonomy (NCBI): domain Eukaryota; kingdom Metazoa; phylum Arthropoda; class Insecta; order Diptera; family Drosophilidae; genus Leucophenga; species Leucophenga varia. Next base: position 448,676 of record JAEIFJ010003018.1, on the reverse strand, counting down.
GTAGTAGCGTCTTCATTGTTTTTACTTTTTGTTGTTGTTGTTGTTGTTGTTGTTGTTGTCTTGGGAGCTGCTGTTGTTGTCCTTGTTGTCGCCGATGCTGCTGCATTTGCCACATTGATTGATTTATGCGTAATTTAGCTAAGATATATAGACAAAATATTTATTGGTATTTGTGTATATGTATGTCTGCTGTGTGTGTGTGTGTGTCTGTCTGTCTTTGATGTGTCTTAAATATTTTAGTTATTTTTTATAATTTTATTTTTATTTAAATAAATTTAATTTTTTAATGAAAAATAAAATATTTACAATAACAAAAAAATAAATAAAAAATTTTATTGTTTTTTTTTTTTTAAACCTGAAATTCTGAAATTTTTATTCAATCAAAAGTTTTGGCTAGCCTACAAAAAGTGTAAGTTTTATGCGTCACAAAACAAAAAAAAAAAAAAAAAAAAAAAAAAAAAAAAAAACAAGTAAAGAAGAGCGCTGCATTTAAGCTAAAGAACGGCAATGTGCAACAGCATACAGCGAAGTTCTTCAACGAAAGTTTTGACTAGTCTACAAAAAGTGTAAGATTTATGCGTCACAAAAATCGAAAAATGACTGCAAAGAGATTGGCCTTGAAAAAGCATAACGTGCAAGAGCAAAGCTTTCAAAATTAGGACAATCTTGACATAAAGAAAAACACAAAAGATATGATTTACGTGACGGTACACCATTTCTAGCTTTTACTGATCTACCCATTGTTATACCCTGTCCGTCTGTCTATCATATGAGAGCGATTATCTCGGAGACTATAAGAAGAAGACACATTATATTTAAAACTTAGACTCTGCTGAGCCGTCAAGTGTTCACTGACAAACAGTTTTTCTCTAGCTCCATATAAAGGGGTAGTCCCCATACAAAACTACTCCAAAATTTTGGCGTTTTACATAAAAACTTCTTTGTTACTTATTTAAGGAACTTGAAATTGAGTAAAAATTATGCCTATGACTGCCCCAAAAAATTTTTTTGGTATAGGTCCATATTGGATTTTCGTCCGTCTGTCTGTTTTTTTTAAAAATAAATTTTTTTTAAAAGAAACTTTGCACAAACTAGTTACGAAGTGTTAGTACAACTAGATCTCTTATTCTCTATATATTTTTTTTCCTAATAAATAACATTTAAGATTTTCATTTCAACAATTTAAAATAATAAAAAAAAATTTATATAACAGTAAATTTAATATTCGAATTACGCGTATGGACGCTTTGCAAATTTAATGAATTAATGTCATTAATTTTTAATAAAAAAAAAGACAAAAAAAAAAATGCTTGAAGAACTTAACTGAAATCTCAATAAAATCGCTAAAGCGTTTTATTGTTTACTCTAGCGTATAATAAACTTTGATACGCTACACATTTAAACAGTGCTGTGCTATATACGACATTTTGAGTTAGAATGTTTTCTCTAAGCTGTTTTGCTAATGTCTTATAAAATCGATTTGGCATTTTGCAAAAAATACATTTTTGAAAAATGTTTTCTTTCATCTGTCGGTTCGTCTGTCCGTCTGTCTGTTTGTCGTGCTGTTCATGATGTAATTATACCAGATGACGTATTCCGCCGCTGTCTCCTTCTAATTTGTTTACAAATATTGTGGAGTATGCATGTTATGGTGAGTTTATACAATTTCACCTCATAAATGTTAATTTTTCTACTTCTAGACTGTAAGCAAACAGCTGATAAATTTCAAAACTTTGAATTTTTCTATAAATTGGTTATAATTTTAATTTAATTTTTAATTAATTTTTTTAAAAGCTCCAAAGCAACCAAAGCAAAAATAAAAGGTTTACTATCTCTCAAAATTTCTCGTTCTCTTCTCTCCTATCGTGGTGAAATCCAAAATAATTCACCACAAACTTAGTTTGTTAAATTTATGTAATCATAAATTTTCGAAGTACTTCACCTTATATAATTGCATCAAGGGTCTGTCTGTCTGTCCGTCTGTTTCTCGTTAAAGCGTATTAAAATTTCGCTGCCAACTAACAATTTGAAAATTTTTGGCTTTGGTTTTTTGCTGTCTTTAAAGTCTCTCATCTCTCTTCTTCTGCTGCTTCCTTCTGTTTAGTACAAATTTGACAAATCGTTTGAAAGCTTAAGATCCGCTGACTTAGTAACTGACTTTGAGCGCCAAAGACAGCGTGATGCCTGCCTGCCAGTCAGCCAAGTCAGCCAAGTCAAACTAATTCACTCACTTGCACATTTGTTGTTGTTTTTTTTTTTTTTTTGTAGCTCTCTCTTTTATTTTTTTCTTTTTGCATTACCACTTGCATTGCATTATCTGTCTCATTCATGGCTTTCATTGCAAAAAAAAAAAGAACTGGTTTCCGCTTCCTTTTGAAAGAAGCCTTTTTTTTTTTTGTTTATTTTTTTATACCCGTTACACATAGTGTGAACGGGTATATTCAGTTTGTCAAAAAGTTTGTAACGCATTGAAGGAGGCACCGGAGACCCCATAAAGTATATATATTCTTGATCAGCTCGATGAGACGAATCGATCCCAGTCCGTCTGTCTGTCCGTCTGTCCGTCTGTCCGTCTGTTTGTTGCTATGCGATCTTTTCGATGAAGATATAAAGATATTGGGCTGAAATTTTAAACTTAAGCTTTTCTCGGCAACGACTAGGTTAAGTTCGAAAATGAGAGTGCCACGCCCATTTTTAAGTATAGCCCCCATACAAACTTATCGATTTTTTTCATATTTTTTTTTTAAATAGTAATTATTTATGAATGTACTCGCTCCCAATTGGGTAACAATAAATTTTTGGTCATCCAGGGTCAAAACCAAGACGACACGCCCATGTAACGGGTATTTCAGCTTCGGTTCCACCGAAGTTAACGTTTTTCCTTGTTTCTTTTTGTTTTTATTCTTGTTTTTGTTTCTTTTTCTCGCTCTCTTTTTTTTTTTTTACTTTTTCGTTTCTTGCAATTACAGGCGACCTTTTCTAAAGAATCTTTTCGTTAGCCGCTTTTTCTTTTGGATGCGTTGTCGCAACGCTCTTAACTTCTTTCGTTTTGTGTCTTACGTTTTTGTTTATTCTTTTATTTTTTTTTTTTTATGCCTTTTTAATGTATTTTGCTCTTTTGCGTTTGTAACGAATACGTTTTACGCGAAAACGTTTAGACGCATGTCTGCATAAGTACCTATCCATATCTGTGTATATCGCATATGTGTGTGTGTGTGTGTGTGTGTGTGTATGTATGTCGACTATTTGGGTTAAATATCTTTAACTTGGGGCATGCAGGAAAGGCAAATAAAAAATAAAAACAAAACATCGCAAGAAAATAAAAGCAACGTCAGAGATTTGCAACAAACGCAAAAGCAAAGCAAAGCAAAGACGCTGAAACTGTAGAACAACGCTGCTATTGCTGCCCCGAAAGTGTGTTAATGGGTGAAGTTTATATTTCTGCTTGCTTTACAGAATTTTTTTTTTTTTTTGTTTTATTTTATTTTTTTGTTCATTTAACTTTAACTCTTTTGCACTTCATGCTCATATGTTATGTTCGTTTTACAGGCCCGTTGCGATTTAAGTCAAGTTTTGTTTAAAAAAAAAAAAAAAATTAAAAAAAAACAAGAAAGAACGCTAAAGTTGAGTATGCTCAACTGCAAGATACCCTGTATCCAAACTTTATGTACCTTAAGTTAAGCCCTATCTTACTACCATAACTCATTGTATTGGATTTTCATACAAAAACTTAAAAAATTGGGGTATATTTGTATGGGAACTATACCTAAAATATTTGTTGGTCCTACCCATTTTGGGATATTTTATTGGGACTATCATAAACATAGTTTATACTAAATTTAGACTTTCTAGAATAAGAAACAATGTCGTTTTTATGCAAAAACCCACAATTTTGGGGTAGATTTGTATGGAGGGGTACCTCTTAAAATGGGTCTAGAGAAAAACCGTTTTGCAAGTGAACACTGGACGGCTCAGGAGAGTCTAAGTCTCAAATATGGCGACCCTATCTCTTATAGTCTCCGAGATAATCTCTCTCATACGGCAGACAGGGTGCCCACAACTTGCCCAAAAATTGTTACTCTACTAAAATTTGAATAACTTTTTTTTTAATTGTATGTATTAACTTGCTTCTTTCGCTGAAATTTAGCTAAAGTATTTAGCTTTCCATTGATACATAATACACATTTGGTGAAAAGTTATTAGAGCTCAAAATCTAAGGGTGCCCACAATAGGCACTATTCACAGACTTAATAGGTACTATCATATTTCTACTTTTGTCTGTTATATACACTTGCACAAATTTAATATGCTCTTTTACCCTTCGACTACTGAGTTTCCCAAATAGTTGATCATCAGTTCGATTCTCCTTTCAAAGCTGATCAAGAATATATATACTTTATAGGGTCTATCTTGCCTCCTTCTGTCATCATTCCACAAACTTGCTATACCATTTTTTGGGACACTTTAAAGGATTTACTTTAGATTTTATACCCGCCACAAATAGTGTGGAACTCATTATTGGCTTGTTGGACAGTTTGTAACGCATTAAAGGAGGCATCGGAGACCCCATAAAGTATATATACTATAGATCAACTCGTCGAGACGAATCGATTTAGCCATGTCTGTCTGTTCGTCTCTTGCAAAAGTTTTTCAGGAAAGTTTTAAAGATATTGAACTGAAATTTTAAACTTAACCTATTTTTGATCCTAGGCACTTTGTATGTCTGAACCAAGGTGCCACGCCCATTTTTAAGGTATAGTCGCCATACAAATCTACCGCCCATATTGACGTTTTTGTATGAAAATAGTTCTTATTTACGAATATTTAGTCCATTCTGGATAAAATCACTTCTACTGTCATCCTATGTATATCGATATTACAAGAATCGGGCCACTATAACTTACAGACCCCGTACAAGACACACCATCCATATGATTTATTTTTCCAAGAAAACTATTGTTTTATACGCATCTTTTAACTTAAAATTTTACATATATGCTTCTAATTTGAACTCCAACATGGGTTTCCCCAACCCAACACCTTTGCGGAACATAATCTTCGTTACTTATGATCGTATATAAACTCGTGTGGCGAGTATTTGAGCTTCGGAGCTAACGAATTTAACGTGCTTTCTTGTTTTTTTTTTAAGGTTTTATTTTACATTTTTTTTTTTAATATTTATTTATAATTTTTTTTTTTTTTTTTTTTGCATTTTGGCCTATTTCATTTATTTTTATTATTTTCACATCTTTATATTTTTTTTTTTTCATTTATGAGTCATAAGCTAAATCGAATTTAATTTACTCGCATTTCAAGCGCTTAACACATAAAATGAAATCTGCTTATATATTTTATTTCACAGTTGACATAGTTAAATAAACTCAAATAACAAAAAAAAAAAAAAAAAAAAATAAATAAATAAATAAAACTAGTTTTCTAAATACAAAAATAAAAATGTTGTACTCATTTCCAAAAAATTAATTAAACATTTAAATTGAACAACTACTTTGCACTTGCAAAATAACTAAAAAAAAAAAAAAAAAATTAGAACACATTTTTTAATTTTTTAAAAAACATAAATTTCTTTGATTTATGTCAAAACGTGTTCAATTCAAATTTAAAGAAAATTTGCATTAAAAACGCATAGAATTTGTATCTTATTTGTAAAACGTGTATTAAAATATTAGTTTCAAATTATTGTATCACATATTTTCGAGTGACACACACACACACATACTGAATAGAAATGTTTCTCTGTGCATGTACGTGAATTCCTTTGTGACATTTTCGAACATTTTTGCAATCAAAATGTCTAAGCAAAATTGACTGAAAATTTGTATCTCAAAGATACAAAATGTCAAACATTCTTGATGGACATTTTGCAATAAAAAAAAAAAAAAATTTTATATCAATTTCAGGCTTTTTTCAGTTAAATTGTTGCTGCTGCTCATAAATTGATGTACACAAATGCCTTTGAAATCATTCTTGAATATTTTTGATAAAAAGTAAAAGTTTAATGTATTTGAAAAATGGGAGTTGGGCGTGGCACCATATAAACAAAAAAAAAAATGCATCATATTTTTGCAAATAAATGAACTAGACTTATGAAAATTGTTACATGTACATGACCTGAGCAAGGCCGGGTACTTTAGCTAGTAGCACTATAATATTGTTCGAATGGCTTAAGTTTTTTCTTTTCAAAACTGTTAATAAAACCAAATTCGGTTAGTAATTGACGAAGCTGTAGGCCCATAATTGAAAAAAGAGCAAAAAATCAGATTTTGGGGATTTCCCGGATATACCAAGTATGCAGACTTACAAATTCTACTAGAGTTCAAAGTCACTTTTTTGACGTACAGTGTAACTTTCAGTAGCTTTGGCAAAATTTCAAAAAGGGATGTGTCTGTCTGTCTGAATTTAACATTTTTTCTTTTGTTTTTTTTCTCGCCGAATCATTTTTTTTTCCAATTTTAAATATTTATTTACTTAAATAAATATTTTGACGCTTCTGTCGCTTCGTAGCTTATTTTAAATAAATTCCAAAATGTAAATGGAAAAAAATTACCTACTACGTAGCTACTCCAAACGCTTTAAACAATTTTTTTTTTTTTTTTTTTTGTTTCCTCGTTTTTTTTACTACAATTCAAATTTACGAAATTTACAAGCCTCCCAAATTGCAAAATGCTATTCATTGCTATCATTCTCAGCAACGCACTTTATATGTATGCGCCTCCAATCTACATAAAACCAAAATTGTGTAAAAATAAATTTCGAAAAAAAAAAAAAAATACGATTTTTATAGCAATTCTTTTTTTTTTTTTTTTTTTTTTTGTATCTGCCACCAGCAGATATTTACTTTATTATTATTTTTTATTTTTATATAATAATAATTTTTCTTATTTTGACATAATGCGCACCTGATGCGCGCGCTCATCGCGCTCAGACAAAGAAGAACTTACGCGGAATAAAAAAAAAAAAAAAAAAACATTGGCCTAGAGGCAAACAAAAACTGAATAAAAAATATTCCGCGAAAAAAAAAAAATAATAAAATAAAAAAAAGAACGCAAAAAATATTTTTTTTATTTTTTTTATTTTTAAATTTTTTTGTACGCGAATTTTCAGCTTGCACACATTAGCGACTTTTGAGTGGCATGCAATAAATCCGGCTAATATGCCCGTCTGTCTGTCTGTCCATAATACAAAACTTGGCTATATCAGCTGCCACAGCTTGCTACTATTTGCCTGTCGAACTGTCCGTCCGTCCGTCTGTCTGTCTGTCTGTACGTTCGATTGTGGTAAATTTAAACGTGCAAAAGTAACCACGTCGCACATTATTGTTGTATAAAGAAAATAATATGAAAATGCGTTAACATTTTCCTTTTTTTTTTTCAATTTTAAAATATGATAGCATACATATAGGCGCAATGAACGCACGCATACATATAAAGAGAAGCTGCCATTAACAATAGACAGCAGCTTTTTTTTCAACATGGTCGTTCGTTTATGCCATTTCAGCGTTTACTGTAGACCATCACGCAGCAGTTACAATGCCAGACGACATGAGGCAAAAATTTGAAGAAAAAAAAAACAAATAAAAAAAACAATGAAATTGAAATTCAAAAAAGAAAAAAATCTGCCAAATTGCTTTAACAATTTCTTGCAATTTGTTGTTGGCAACGTTGAAAACGAAGAAGAAGAAGCATAGAAAAAATACTAAAAATAGAAGGAAAAAATAAGCTAAAGAGCGTTCATAATGAAAACAGACAGGTAAACAATGGCGGCGGCATCTTCATCTTAACGCCATGCACGGCATACACACACACACACACATACATACACACATAGGCAGGAATAAAAGCTATATGGCATAAGCATAAAGCAAGACGAATATTGTGTATAAAACATTTACAGTAGAAACTGATAAGTAATTGCAAAATGTATCTACAAGATACAAAAGTATCTTTTACTTTGTACAAAAATAAAAAAACTATTAAAGTCAAGTTGCATTACTTAAAAAACGGTGCTCGTATGTGTGTCCGTCTGTTGTTGTTTGTCAACACTTCACTCGAATGAAATATTTCTAGTAAACCGTCTGTCTATCGTCTGTCTGTTTGTCATTTACTGCTCATCTTTAGCTTGATGCCGATGTCGCCTTAATATCATTGTCAGAGTGACTGTCTGACTGTTCTGATTGTCTCTTTGTACGACTGTATGTCCGTCTGTCTGTCTATCTACTCAAAAAATGTAAAGCATTCGTTGGCGTTGCGTTGTATTGGTGCATTTGTTGCTGTTGTTGTAGTTCTTATTGCTCTGCGAGGTCTGTTTAAGCTGTTTTTGCTGCGAATTACAAACAAACAAATCCCATAGTTTTTTTTTTCTTCAGCATTCAATTTTTTGAAAATTTTCCAGCATTATTTAAGTCAAAGATTTTTCCTTTTCTATTGAGGCTTTCCTACTTTTCTAACAACACTCGCTGCATAAACGTTTTATTTTATTTTATTTCTTTTTTTCATTTCCGTTTATTTTCTTAGCCATTTTCTTCTTTTTTCCATTTTTTTTTTTGTCGTTTTGTATGGTTTCATCTTGTGCCTTTGACATGAACATGCTGCGCCTTTTAAGTGCACGTAACTTTTCATTTATATTTCATTTATACCTTTCATTTTTTTTTTTTTTTGTATCCTACATTTTTTCTTCTTTCTTTATTATTGGAAGTTGTTGTGATTTTTCTTTCACACGAAATTTTTTCGCATTAGTAAAGTTTTTTTTTTTTTTTTGTTTTTTGGTTTTTCTTTTTTTTTTTTTTCTGTTTTGTGTGAAAACTGGTTTCACTGATTTTTAATTTCAATTGTTTGACTGTTTCTATGGGACACACACACACACACGCACACAGTTGCACACGCGCTATGTAATTTGTCTGCAGATATGAGTACTTATTTTTGGCTGTCTGCATGTCCGTCTGTCTGTCTACATTTTTCTTTTGGCTGAGTGTTTGCATGTCCGTCTGTCTACATTTTTTTTTTTTTTGGCTGAGTGTTCGACTGTCTGTCTGTCAGCATATCCGTCTGTCTGCATGTCCGTCTGCATTCATGTCTGTCTGTCTTCATGTTGGTCTGTCTACATGTCCGTCTGTCTTTATGTCCCTCCGTCTGTCTTCATATTAATCAGTCTTCATGTCCGTCTGTCTTTATATTAATCTGTCTACATGTCTTTGCGTCTGCATGTCCGTCTGTCTACATGTCCATCTGTCTACATGTCCGTCTGTCTGCACATCCGTCTGTCCGTATTTTCCTCATTTTTTATTCGTCCTTAATTTTTTTTAAAATTTAATTTTCAATTTTAATTAGGGCCTAAAATTTCTTTACGATTTATTTGTCCGCCTGCCCGTCTGTCTGTCTGTCCGTCTGTCCATCTATCTTACCACTGTTGCATGTTCACCGCAACTTTAGTTATTTCTTATTTCTATTTTTTTTTTTTTGTAACCACATACACCATCTTCAACATCATCTGCAGTCTTTGCTATTTTTTATTTTTTTTTTTTTTTGTGCGCTACGCCATTTTTTTTTTTTTTTTTTGCGTGCATGATTTTTCACTTTTACTTGTTTCATTCTAGATATTTTCATTCTTCTCATTTTTTATTTATTTAGTATTTTCATTTTTCTTTTATTTCTTTTTTTTTTTTTTTTTTGCTTTTGCTTCATCTCTTTGTTATATTATTAAAGCTTTTCTGCTTTGTATTGTCGGCTATTTTATTTTTAATCTACAATTACTGTGTACAGTATACTCCACTAAAATATTATTTTATTTTTCCTTTCATTTGTATGTAATAATCTGTTAAATGTTCTAATTTTTTTTCAACTGCTTTCTTACTTAATGTTTTTTTTTTCCCGTAATATATCATGTAAGCTGCTATTTCTTTTAAAAAATAATTTCTACTTAAAACTGAATTACTAAAATTAAACAATAAAAGCAAAACTACTGTAAAATGGTTTCTCTGAAATTATATCCATCCGTCCGTCCGTCTGTCCGCCGTTTGTAGTGTTTGTTAACTTTTTAAGTAAACTGCCAAAGTTCTAAAGAACAATTACTTTTGATAAGTTTTAAATAGCGAAAACCAACCAACGAAAAATTGCAATGAAAAATAAACTAAAAGATTGTGTAAAGTGTTAAAAAATTAAGAGATCGATTGCCGACAGCATAAAAGATTTTTAATGTTAAAATAGTAATAAAAATTCAATTGAATTTTATCTCTAATTTTGGTATAAATTTGGCAGTTTTAATAAAGCAAATGAAATGATGCAATTAATTTGGTTGAGTAAATGTCTGTAAAGTATTTATATCATGTTGAGTAGCTGGTAATAATGATTAAGATATAAAAGATTAGAAATAAAGAATGTCTTAAGTTTATGCAGGACTGTATGCAACCGGCTATAGTAGCATGACTATATCAGCAGTAAAAGGAGACTCCAACCGCCTGTAATGTCTGTTTTACATTAAAATTTGCTTTGTTTCGTAATTTTGGAACTATAAATTTTCGCTTTTTATCAAAATTTTTGTTTCAACAAACTTTTTTGTCTGCCCTTTTCGGTTGTGGGCACCCATATGTTACTGGTTATGGGCACCCTGTTGCCTGTTTTTCACCCGAAAGTGCATGAGGAACTTTAAATTTCGCTTTTTATCAACATTTTTGAATAAACAAACTTTTTTGGCTGTCCTTTTCGGTTGTGGGCACCCTAATGTAACTGGCTATGGGCACCCTGTTGACTGTTTTTTACCCGAAAGTGCGTGAGGAACTTTAAATTACGCTTTTTATCAACATTTTTTAATCAACAAACTTTTTTAGCGGTCCTTTTCGGTTGTGGGCACCCATATGTTACTGGTTATGGGCATCCTGTTGGCTGTTTTTGAGTAATGCGAAAACGTATCGTACTTTTTGGTTTTTTTGTTGTTGTTTTTTGGCCAGTAAAGGCATTTAAAATAAATAAGCTATCAAATTTTCTGATACATATAATTTTTTTAAGGGTGCCCACAACCAGGTACAAAATTTTTCCTACAAACAAAAGCTAAAAGCACAAACTTACTGTGAAGAATGTTTCTAGAAAAGAATTAGTTTAGCTCCGAAAAATGTTATTAAATAATATTTTTAATTATTCTTTTTTTTTTTTTTTTCTTATCTTTTCAGATACAAAATTTATGCGCTACAATATCTTTGCTGAGAATATTTAAAAAAAAAAAACTTTTCACGCGACGGATTTCATTCATTTAATTAATTAAAAATCTTTTCTCTGTGTTTAAGTTTTTATGTGCAATAAAAATCTAAAGTGCCAACTGCATAAATAATAATTTAAATAGAAATGTTTATAAGAATATCAGCTGTGAATTAAGCAAAATATGAGGGTTATGTAGTGGAATAAAAAAAAAAAAAAAAAAAAAAAAAAGAATAAAATCGCCAGCAAAGCAAGCAGCAAGTAGCAAGCGCATTTTCCGAGAGTTTTCGCGCAAAAGTTTAAATAAAACAGCAAAAGTTTTTCAATTATTGATAAAAGTGTTAAGAAAAAAATAAAAAAATAAAAGAAGAAACGAAAAAAAAAAAAAAAAAACCAAGAAAAAAATATTTGTATATAATTTTTTTTTTTTTTTTTTAATAAAATTTATGCAAAGCAAATAAAAAAAAAAATTGAAGTTTTGAATAAAGTTTTGCGCAGCGAGAGAAATTAAAAAATCTTGTTTAAAAAAAAATAAGCAATAAAAAAAAAAAAAAAGTTTACTCAAAAGTTTTTTTTTTTTTTCTAACAAAAATTTATATAAATTTTATTTTTTTAATTTTATTTAATTAAATTAAATTTTTTTTCTTTAATTTTTCTAGTTGAATACGATTGTAACGATTGTGTCGAGTGTTAAAAAAAAAAAAAAAAAACAAAAAAAAATATATAAAATTTTTTTTTTTTTTTTTTTTAAATAGAAATACAAAAAAAATAATAAAAATATTTAAAAGTGCATTTGTGTATTGAAAAAAAAAAAAAATAATAAATAAAAAATAAAGTTAAGTGAAAAAAAAAATAAATAATATTAATAATATTAATAATAAAAGATAAAAGGAAAAAAAAAACAACGAGTAAAGTACGTTGCAAGTCGTCAATGCCATAATGAATCCGACGCCTGTGGGCAATGGATTCTGGCAAAAAAAATTCAAATATGAAAACTTTAATAAAACCAACAACAACAACAACATCCTTATCAACAACGTCCTCGTCCTTGTCAACAACAACAACAACAAGCAGCAATAACAAAAACATCGAAAACAACAATGAAATGCAGTTGGCAACACTTCAATGGCGAAAACAAAAGAAAAATTGCAGCAGACGCAGCAATAAAAGCAACATCAAGGATAACAACGCCTGCATTCACAAACACATCAGCAGCAGCAGACAGCAGCTAGAACAACACAACAACAACAACAGTGTGTGCAAAAAGTATGCAACATTTACGACAATTGAGTTTACTGGCCTGTTTTGTTGCCATTGTCGTCTTAAATAATTTCGGTTCGACGACAGCAAATACACAGCGGGAGAATACACGAGTCCTACCAATTCCAACAGGTTAGTAAAATCAATATTATGTATATTTATATATGTATGGGTATAACAGAATATTGTCAACATTGCTGTGAGAAGTACTTCAAAAAAAAGTACAAAAAGTATCTAGATACTTTGTGTTATGTTATACACATCAATTAGCGCCATTCGAGTGTACTCGTTTAGGCTTTTACAAAAGACAATGTTGTCAACATATTTACACACTTACTCAACTGCAATTTTTGTTTATTAAAAAATTTTTTAAAAAAAAAAAAAATGAAATTTTTTTTTTTTTTTTTTATAAAAATAGCTAAGCAAGAGCAATAAATAAAGAAAAAAAAAAGGAAAAATTGAATCAAAGCAAAGCAAAGTAACAATCATGACTATGCGCGCGCTACATTTTTTTTTTCTGTTTCTTTCGAAATTACGTTTCAGGAAGTCTTAATAAGCGCAATTTCGAATCGTTAGTCAGCGAGCGAACGAGCGCAATCATTGTTTGAGTTTTTTTTTTTTTTTTTTTTTTTTAATGTCAGCTATACTATGACCCGGCTTTGTACGACTGTTAGCAGTTAAGTTATGTCAATATGCATGCAGTTTTCATTTTAATACAATAGTTTGCGTTGGCAATGCTGGTACCATGCATAATTTTCTGTGCGGGAAAGTTTGCTCTTTAGATACTTATTTTGACTTACACAGATGCACAGATACAAAGATATATATCTACTTATTTACTTATTTACATGCATAAATCTTTCATTGTCTGCGCTTAAGTGGCGCAAAGAATATGCTTCATTTTATTAACGCTCCACAAAATATTAAACAACAACAACGACAAAGAGCGACACAACTGCGTATGCGTAGCAGTCTCATTGCAAAGTGAATTAGAATAAAAATATGAATGAGGCGCGTAATGCTTAAAGACAATTTTTGTTCAACAATCAAAGACAACGAAGTACGCTATACGCTGCTGATTATTTTAATTTAGTAAATCGTTTTATTTATGTCATTCTTATTCGTTTTTTTTTCTTCTTCTTCTTCGGAAATTTTCTTCTTTTGCTACTTAAAATATGCTGCTTTTATTTAATTTGTAGCTTTTTTTATTTATAAAAAAATTTAAAAAAAAAAAAACAGAACTGCTGGGATTCGAACCTGTGTCACACAGACAGCAGCCGAGACTGTCTAACTCTCTGTTAAGACTCTAGGGACATGCCTATTTTGTTAAGATGATATCTCAATCTATTATGACCGGTAAGATAACCAGTTAGCAACCTGAGGTCATGACGGCTGAGATATGTTATGTTTTTAGGATAGATAAGGAGAGCTAATTGCTTAGCTTGTCGTAGGCCAGGGTATTGAGTCCAATATTGTCGAAGAGATTCTGCAGAGAGCCTAGCGATGAGGCCCAGCTGAGCCCGCAGAAAGGCTCCGGGCCAATAAGGGAAGAGAGCGATATCTGGCGTCAGCGGCTTCGTTGCCGTCAATACCTTTGTGTCCAGGAACTCAGCTTATAATGAATGAACGACTCTCAGAGAGGTCTTGAAATATGTCATAACACTGGAAAACTAACTTAGATGAAAAGGTTCATGAAGTTAGTGCTTTAATAGCAGCTTGGCTATCGGAGAAAATTGTGATATATTATGAGTCAAAAGGTGACGAGCGCAAAGTTCGATGGCATGGATCTCTGTTTGAAAGACCTTAAGCACCACTTGCAACAGAGATACTGGTTTTGGAACGTATATGCCAGCACCGTGCCTGTTTCAGTGAAAATTTAATGGTTGTTGGTTCGAAACCTAGTTCCACACCCTCCATTCTGACCGATTGGGTAGTAGGAACGAAAAACATTTGTTAAAGCGAAAAACGGTAGTCATATACTATAATCTAGTTATCTTGCAGTTTTCCATATCAGGAATGAGCTTAAAGATGACATCGAATGAACAAAGTCATAAAGCATTACTGTTCAGAGCTTGGATTCTAAGGGCTTCCATAGTGGCCAATGACATCGTGCCGATTCGTAAAGCAGCAGTGTGACAGGTCTTTATCGCCCAGACGCTGAAGTCTATCACCCTGCTTAACCGTGCTAACTTGCAGCAACTTTGGCCATCAAATGAAGGAATCGTAGTTTAAAATGGGTCTGATCATAGAGGTATAAGACCCAGAAACTGATTTTGGGTGTGAGACCCCAGTGTTTCCCAAAAACCCTACAAAACACAAAGCGTAAGTAGCTTTGTTGATGATTGTCGTAATATGGGAATTCCAATTTAATCGTTTATCAAGGATTAACCCTAGTTACCCTGACCTCGTCGGAAAGACACAAGACCGTGGAGTTAGTACTAACCGGGTCAATGTCGAGTTTGTATCGTTTAGAGAAAGGGACCAGATAATGCTAAGCCACTTCTTAGAACACCAGTTTGTTACGTTGTAGCACAACGAGTTAAGCTCTTTTAGGCGATCATCTAATACGAGTGGCCAAAACAAAGGGGAAAGAACACCCCGTTAAGCACAACCCTTTGTGGCCTTAATGGCCAAGCAACAGCAAAAAAGTCAGATGTGCGAAGGGTGAACCGATCTTTGTGTCTTAGTAACTCTGTTTTGCCATATGAAATATTTCTTAATAAACTTAAATTTTCGCGAAAAAGCATTTGGTGTGCTGTGTTGTGTTGTTGCCAAGAATTTTTCCGCATTTTTGATGCGAATAGTGAAACGAAACCAATTTGTTTGCCATATTTGTGCCAATATTCAAACATTTGAACAGCAGCAACGGCAACAGCAACGGCAACAGCAACAGCGCAGGAGAAATAGTAGCAAACTTTCGCCACAAATAGTGAAATCGATGTTCATAAAAAATGAAACACACACATTTGAAATTGAGTAGTGAAGTGAAGCTGCTGAAGCCAAGTTGAATTGAGCTGAACTGAGCTGAGCTGAGTATAGTTGAGCTGGGTTGTATTGAGTTGAGTTGTGTGTTGAGTTAAGCTAAGCTAAGCGCTAACCAAGTCAACAAGCCAAACCAAACCAAGCCAAGCCAAGTCAGCTAGTTAGTCAACTCTACATACTAATCGATCGATGTAGTAAATAACTGCAAGACTGCTGCAATAGTAAACGCAACAAAGGCAACAAGTCTGATTGGACAGAAAGGCAAACGGATGGTCTGAGTAGTTGGATGGTTACTTGCTTTTTTTTTTTTTTTGTATCTTTTTTTTGTATCTTTTTTTTGTATCTTTTTTTGTAATTTTTTTTTTTTTTTTTTTTTGGTACGAAAGTCTACGATTTTTGTCTGTCGACAAAATGTAACTATTTTCTTTCACTCACTCTCTCTTTATCTCTCTCTCTCTATCTTTTATATGGATAGTTTCAAAATCAAATTTCATTTCTCAATAAATCGCAAAAGTCAATAACGAAAATTGCGAATTTATGCTGAAATTTGATGCGATTTGCCAATGAACGAATGAACGTTTCACATCATTCATTGAGTTTAAAATATTGTAGTGAGTGTACTCGTACTCGTATTCGTAGTAGTAGTAGTGAGAGTCATAGTCAGAGCCTATCGCTGACGTTGCTACTCGAGTAATTTGACTAAAAACTGACGTCAGTAGGCCGGTAGGCTTCTGCTGGACGCCTTCTTCATTGTCGTTGGTGCATTATTTATTAGATTACTCAGCTTGCAGTTTTGCAGTGCCTAAAGAATTGACTGACTGAATGAACAAACTGGACAGAGAGACAGACTGACTAGACGGAACAGACAAATCAAGCCAAAGTCCATGAATGGGTGTCAGTCTGTAACTAGCACATCTGTGTATATACTATTTAGTTGGTTAGTTTTAGTTTAGCTTCGCTTAGCTTAGTTAGTTTAGTTTGCTATTTGATTTTAAGTACCTACTACATACATGCATGACTATTGTAATCAATGCTGTAAGCGTATACATTGTGTACACACATCATATGAGTAAGTGAATGAGTGAATCGTCGTATCCGTGTGTTTATACACATTTCACGTAAATCGATACTCAAAAATTTCATTATCGAAATATCGTATTACGCTAAGTTGCAAATTTGAATCCGTTTTCGTTTCCGTTTTAGGCAATAACATTAGACCATATCAGACCAGACCAGACCAATTGCACTTGTGCCTACCTGCTGCCATCTCCCACCTCTAACTAACAACAACAACACAATCAAGGGCAATTCAATTCAATGCAATACAATTTGCCTTGCCATTCGATACGTTTAATTTACAGTTTTAGCTTTCAAGTGAGTGCTCTGCTCTCTGAAATTGATTTTAATTTTAAGTTTGGATTTTTCTTAACTACAATTTCGTTTGGTATTTTATTTCTAGTTGGCTATCTTTTTTTTCTCATTTCTAACTACATTCTCCATATTGGACAGACAGACAGACAGACAGACACTTCAAAGCGTTGTATCCATTTTTAGCTTGACTTGAAGTCCATAATAAGTTTGTTATCGGCAGTGCCATGGCTGTTGACACCTTTGCTGGCGAAGACGTTGACGCTTACGTTTTTTTTTTCTTTTTGTCATTGCAACCATTTTTGGAACACATTTCCGTCTGTTTTTGCTTTTTGTTTTTGTTTTTAATCGTGTTGGTATTTGCGTTTGCGAATTTCATTTATAATGAATTTTTGAAAATATTTTTATACGCTGCATTCGTAGAGGTAAAAATGGGTGTATTAAGTTTGTGCTAGTGCTTGAAGCAAGCAAAAATAGTTACGATAGACATACTTTCCGTATTCACCACAGTTTGCTTTTGTACTGATTAAAAGTCACCAAAATATGTAAGCAAAATAGAAAGAGATAGCGGTGGAATACAATACACCCTAAAAAGTGTATACTCTAGAATATATACGTATTTATGGCCAACAATAAAAGTAGAGTCGATCTAGCTATGTCTGCCCATACACCCGTATGTCCGTCTGTCCGAAGACTATATGAGAGCCACCATATTTGAAAATAAGACTCTTCAGATCTGTCAAGAGATCAGTTTTTCTGTAGCTCTTTTTAAACTGTAGCCCCGATACAAAACTACTCGAAAATTTTGAGTTTTTTGAGTGTCTAAAAACGTATTTGTTTCTTTCTCTCTAAATTTAGTAAGAATTATATTTATGTTAGTCCTAACAAACTATTCCAACTTGGGTAAGACCAAAAAATTGTTAAGTATACTTTCCATAAAAAATTTTTGGAGCCAATAACCTTTTTGGTCTATCATTCTCGGTTGTGGGCACCCCAATATAAGCGGCTATGAACGATTAGTGGCTTTTTTCAACCGAAAGAGCATAAACTGAAGGTAAAACTAGCTAAACCCTCAACTATGCACACCAAAATACCAACTTAATTATCAACTAAGTGATAAGTAACGTGAAAATGTAACATACTTTTTTGATATTTTATATTTCTGTCAGGAAAGGCTTTGAAAATGACGAAATATTCATTTGATCTTTATTTGTGTTAGTTTTTCTTCATCTATTTCCATTTTTAATAAATTTTTCAAGGGTGCCCACAACCGAATACCGCATATTTTTCTTCCAAAAATTGTTTGAATAACTTTTTCTAATTGACATATTAATTTGCTTCCTTCCTTCTTATAAAATTTTAATTTTCAAACGATTTTTTAAGGGTGCCCCCAACCAGGTACACAATTTTTATTTCCCAAAATATGTTGAATTTTTTAAAATTTTAATACTTTGTTTTCTAAAACAACCACTGAAAACATTTAGCTATTCACGGGTATTGGTAATACGCATTTGGTCAAAAGTTATGAGCTATATGTATAATTAAGGGTGCCCACAATTGGCACACATCGCCTACATTAATATTGGATACGGAGTAGCTCGTTGTTTCTTGTTATAATAAATATATTCTTGTGCAATGCATAATGCAATTATAACAGATGAATTACTTCGGCCATCTTTGCTTACATAAATTTGACAACTTAACTTTCTTTCTCTCTCTCTCTCTCTGTGGTGATTTATATATACTCAACAAAATTTGAAAGCAAATTAGAAAGAGACATTTGGCGAATACTTATTGCAGTATATATCAATGTTTCGAGTTGTTTTTTATTAAACTACTGGGAACTTAATGTCAAATATTTGTATATAACTCAAAAAATTTTTATTGCTTTAACAAATAACTTCAAAAAAAAAAAAAAAAAAAAATAAATAAAAAAAAAAATTATATTTCTTATTCCGATACAAAGAAAAGCCTATAAATTTTTTAATACGCGAAAAAATAAGCATGTCCGATAACATTCAAACTGAGTTGTATGATTTTCATAAGTTGAAAAATCGTATAAAAAAGTTAACGCAACGCTTTAACAAGCTTCTTGAAAAAATGAACAAAGCTGCAGTGGTGTAAAATGCAACATGCAACCACTTAGTAAAGTCATCAAAAATCAACTAAAGACGCATATGCAACATATTGCGGAACAATTAAAAAAGTGCAATGTGCGAACAACAGCAGCGGCTGCATGAAGTGGCGAGTGTTGAAAATCCAACCCCATCGAAACATGATAATTTATATTTTTATAAAAAACTTGCGAAACTTTTAAAACTTTTAGAATTTCGTATTTTCGATTATGTTGCATCGCAGTCGAAACTTAGAAGCGAAATACAAGATATATCGATTAAGCTAATGCAGCTAACAATCGAAGAAAAATTGGCAATACAATTGCAAAAAACGAAATTGCATATGCCGCATGCTGCAAACGCCACATTGCTGCCGCCGGAGAAGAAGACAAAGAAGCATAAACAAAAAATTTCATATTTGGAAATAAATAATCAAGAGCCTAATTCAACAGCAGAGCAACATATTAAAAAGCCATCACTACGTGTGATAACTCCAGAATCGCCATATATGTTGCGTTGCATTGAAAGCTATGACAATGCCAGAAGAATCGACAAGGAAAATCATTACAAAATGACGCGAGAAATTATGTTGAGAGACAAGAATGATGGTGATAGGCAAAAACAGCAGCATTTGATAAATTTGCAAACATTTAAAAAATCGAAAACATCGTTGGCCTTGAACAATATTGAGCGATATCCGGAAGATATTAGAGCGACAATTTTGCCTCATAGTTCAGATGAAGAATAGCTATGAGTGTGGGAAAGTTTTTTATATTTGGATGAGAATTTGGTAGAATCATTTCTGTCTTTTTTTTTTTTTTTTTTTGTAATTAAATTCAAAATTTTAATAATACAAATTATGCCGTCAGAACAAAAAAAGACAGCACAAAAAATTGAATTTTTAAAGATTTCTTGGGACTTGTAGGAACCTAAATTTTGTAACGCTTTAAAGAAAGCAACGGAAACTTAATGAAATCTCTTCGAGAGATGTGTGCAAGACCGATGGGAAAGCTTTGAAAAATTACTAAATATGCTGGAAAGCGTGGAATCGGAATAAAATATTTAGTACTGCACACAACTTAAAAATTTTAAAAATTTTTTTTAATTTTTAAAGATTTTTTGGGTTCATATAAAGCTTGAAAGCTTGTAAGCTTCTAAGCGAGTGGAACGTGCTGGTAGACTCATTTTTTAACGAATTGTAGGAAGCAATGGTAACTCTATTATGTCTCTATTAGAGATGTGTGCTAGATCGTTGGGACAGTTTCGAAAAAATTAATGAATCGAAATGGGATTAAAAATTTAGTGCAGCGCACAACTTAAATACCTATTATATGGATATGTCTGTCTGTCTTCTTCCGTCTTTCTGAACACTATAATTTTTGGCATATTAACAGATTTAATCGAAGATGTTATCGTCTTCGGGTCCGGGGAGTTTTTAAATTTGTCGCATATCGCAGCAAACCATAGAAATTGTATCTGAAATACTTACAACTATGTTGCTCGACTTGTAGAGTTACATTTGTCTTTCCTATAGCTTTCAAGTTCAAAAAAGCCACATATTCTTGACGCGTTCGCATGCCAAGGCGTTTCCTTGGCTTGTTTGCAACAACAAAGTTTGTTTCATATTGCTGAGGTTTGGCATGTTCCAAAATTGGCGTGTCTATGTGTGTGCCTTAGACTCAACTCGACTGAATTGAACTGAACTAAATTGACTTTAACTTCGACTTCGACACACATGTGGATTGGTTTTGTTTTGTTTTTTGCAATTTTTGGTCTAGTGCTGCGAGTAGATAGAAAAGCGTAAGCAACAGCAGCAGCAGCAGTAGCAGCGCACAGCGTGTTGACAACACAACATTTGCTGCAAATAACAACGTGGTCAGTTTTTTTGGAAAATATCGAAGCATCGCATAGATACATGAAAATACACATGAATAGCAACACTAATACATTGCAAAATTAAGCGCATTGTGTATAATGGAAGCCGGCTTTGAACAATAAAGTGCATTACAGATACACAGGAGCGTAGCGTAGGTTGTTTTTTTTTTTTTTTTTGCGCAAGGGGCGAATCTTCGCGACGTCGCTTAGGCCAGATTAGGTCCATTGTAATACTCTATGATCTCTTATTTTTCTTTTCCATTATCTAACTAGCTCGATTTTCTTAAAAAGGCAACTACTGCACTAATCTTGACTGTTGTAATTTTCGCCAGACTATCTAGAAATGGCCTACCAAGTGCTGTAAAACTTATTCTCCCAAGGGCGGGACAATGACAGAGAAAGTGCTCTACTGTCTCCTCCTCTTCTCCGTTTCTACAACTTCTACAGAACTCATTCGATGTTGCCCTTAGTCGAACGGTATATCTACCAACCAGACAGTGTCCCGTGAGAGCTTCAACCATCATGGATAGAGTCTGTCTATTCTGATGAGTTTCGAGATATTGCATTTAGGATTTGTGTTTCATCTTATCTCTGCTAGCCTGGTTATTTCCTATTTCACTTGCAGTATCAGAGTGGCTTAGAGAATTCCTGTTGAATTTCTCCCCGCAGAAATAACAGAATTTGTAACTTCTCTGACCAATCTAACTGCTTCGCAATTACCTAGAATATCTTGGTGTCCCAAAACCCATATACAGCAGATACCCCTTAGCTCGACCATCTTGTTGAGAGATATGCGATACATGGAGTTTGTGTTAGTAGTGTTAATATAAAAGTCAAATGCTTTTAAGGCAGCCTGACTATCTGAAAAGATGTATACTTTATGCCTACTTACTGAGTGGTATCCTAGATAGAAAGACGCTGCAAAGTGATCGGGCAGTCTGCAGGATTTTCTAAACTCCAATTTCGGTTAAAAGATTCCTTCTCCAACTCTTCCCTCAAGCTTAGACCCATCTGTATAAAAATTGATGGCGTTGGTTCTATAATGGAGTAGGTTTTTCCATTAAGATCTAGTTGGGACTTTCATTAGCAAATTAGATGAATTAGCAGATTAAATGAATTTTTTCATGAAAATAATATCGCTCATCGTTCATTATTCGTTCATGATATAGCAATAATTTAGAGTCTAGTTTTAAAGGGTCTTGGCGCCAGGGAGAAGGTACTTTCAGATACTGTAAATACATATATAAAGCTTCCTTAAATTATATTCCATTTTAAGATCGTTTAAGACCGTAAGAAGTTTATATGTTCTTGATCAGCAATGTCCGTCTGTCTGTCTATCTCTCAGATATATATTTGACTCTTGCCAAAAGATTTATGCAACTGTTTAACTCTTAAATAAATTTTCTAAAATTCTTTAAAGAAAAAAACCGGTTACTTTAGAAGTCAAAATCTATGTAGATACTTTCTAGCTAGTTTATACAAATCTGTGTTAGGCATAAAAAAAATTGATTAAAAAAAAAAAAAAATAACAACCGGCATATTTTATAATGATTTTCAAAGCCAGAATTTAATGCCAAGCCTAACTTCAAATTGTAGATACATTCACACATACACAGATACAACGTATTTGTATTAGTTATGTGAACAAAAAAAAAAAAAAAAACAGAAAAAGAGACAAAATGAAAAGCAGAAAGAAAGAAAGAAAGAAAGAAAGAGACAATTTAATTCGGTAAAGCACACACACGCGGGTGGTTGTGCGATTCAAGTGAAGTCAACCGCATCGAAATATTTGTACGTACAAACGAAGTTTAGATACATTTTTGTTTTTGTTTTTGTTTCGTTTTTTGTATCACTGGGCTTGCCCCAACTGCTCCAAACTTCACGTTAACTAACATACTTGTCCGCGTCTCCGCTCACATTTATTGGTTGTCGGATTGTCAGATTGTCCGTTGCAGCATTGCTGCATTGCTGCATACTCGCGCATCTAAAGCTAAAGCTACCGCACCTCGATTTGTTGTTCAGCCGGTTGTTGTTTTTGTTGTTGTTGTTGTTTTTGTTAATGTTGGCATTATTTGTTGTTGTTGTTGTTGTTGTTCATTTGTAATGTTTCGCTTCGTTCAACAAAATGCGCTGTACTTGTTTATTGTTCAGCATTGTTGTTGCTTTTGTCATCGTTCATTGATGCTGCTGCTGCTGCTGCTGCTGCTGCTACGACAACAATAACAAAAACGACAATGACGACGTCATACAAATACACAATGAGATACATGAGTGCATGAGTGTGTGTGTATTCGTAAGTAGATACACAGTGCTCTATACTAGCTTTAGCGACAGATAGAGTCAGACAAGAGGCAAACGGTACACACAGAAATCATAGGTCGGTCGGTCGGTAAGGTATTTTTTTTTTTTTATAAACAATATTTGCTTGTTGCTTTTGCTTTTAATTTTTTTTTTTTTTTTTTGTATCTGTGTATCTATGCATGTATCTGTGGGTATTTATTTCGCAGCATTCGTGCCTGGCACGGAGATCACCGTTTCAGTCGCTGGATAACGTTAGCTACTACAACTACTAAAAGCAACAATAACAACAACAACAACAACGTAATCGAGACACGTATGAAAATGAGACGATTGCGTTGAGATTTACACAACAAGAATTGATATAAAAGAAATTGTTTTTGTTTTTGTTTTTTTTATTTTTTTAATTTTTTTTTTACAATTATTTTTGAACTCGAGAAGAACTAACTAGCTTGGCGCATATAGTATAATTATTTGTTTCTTTTGAGAATTTTCAAATCAAACCTTGCTCTAAAGTTTTAATATTAACTACATTACATTAATAGTAGGAGTAAAAGAGATAGCATAATATTTGTTTGTAAATTTGCATTGCGGTTTCTTAATACAAATTATATATTGTATCTATAAGATACAATTTTTCTGTTGTGCAAATTTTGGACTTAAGATGCATTTTTTTTTATTATTACAAACACTTGCAATAACCTTCAAAATTATGCTTATACATTTTTTTTTATTTATTTAATTTTTTGCAAAATATTAAAAATAATTTAAAAAAAAATTTTGGTTCTCTTCGCGTATTTAAATTTTGTACAATATTTTATTAATATTTACAAAAAAATTTGAGTGGAAAAAATTTAGCGTCGATAAAGCAGTTTTACAAAATTTTACCATATTTTACTAAACATTTTTTTTCCGAAAAATTTGAAATGTTTCTATGTCCGCTAAGAACGTTGAAAGCATCCAACCGATGAATCCCAAACCGGTTTCATTTGAAAAAAACAATGCAAGTTAATAAAAAATACTACAAAAACAATGCATTAGGTGAATCGATTCGTTCATGAAGTTCATTTTTCAATTTTCCCAGACAAAAATGTTTTGCATTTTTATATGTTTTTATCAGGGCTGCAAACCGGTTTTGAACTGAACCGGTTTTTGAAGCGAGGCACAACATTTTTAAGTGTTTGCTCCGAATCGTTAAAAGAACCAGCTCTTCTCTTTGGTTTTGAACCAAACATCAAAACATAATCGGCAAAATGGCTCGGTTCGCAATTTCATTAAAAGAATTTTATAATAAAATATAAAAATTTAGTTGAGTTAAGATGTTTCTCTCGTTTATGACGAAATATATGCGAAAATATTTAAAATGTTAAAAGAAGTGCTTGATAATGTCAAAATAAATCTAATAGTGGTGGTCAAAAAATTTAAATTGGACTGTTCTGTGGATATAAATTTGATTATAGAATCATTTCTGCAAAAAAATTTTTAAGTTTTTGTTCGAAATTCACCGTAAGAACATTAGAGATAAAGCAATTCAGCGGAATGTCTCGTTCAGATCTATAGAGAGCGATAAATTCGTTATTGTTTTGTAGTTCTTTTTTATGAGAGCTTAAATAAAAAAAACAGTGGCTCAAAGGCATTGCGAACCGCTGAACCGAACTACTGGTAAATTTTTTTTGTGGTTTACAGCACTGGTTTCTATCTATACTTGTCCCAACATATTGTGGTCTCGCTGCAATCGAAAAAAACTGGTATTTTTTAGTATATTTTCAGACTTGCCCCAATATAGAGCTAAAAGAGCAGACGAAACGCTTGTAACAAGTAGTAACAAATACCGGATATACACTAGTATAAAAATATTTCTATTTTATTCTGTAATATTTACAGATTTAAACATTGTACTTTTTAATATCATTGATGCTAAATTTGAAGTTCAACAAATATTTTTTACTCAAGCCTATACTCAAAGTGCAGTAAATTAAATTAAAGCAACAACAATTTGTGATTTGATGAGACCGATAACCTTTTAATTTTGAACCGATAACAGTTTTTGTGCTATAATGCTAAGAAACGTTTTGGAAATGAAACACAACTTTTGCGAGCAATTTGAAATCGTACAAATTTACTAAATCGCTGTATTTATATTTTATAATTTTTAAATTATTTAAATTTTAAGTAATTATTATATATATAAAATAAAATAATTTTTTTCTTTTATTTTGTGCTTTTTTTTTATGACTTTGTTATTTATTTATTTTTTGATTTTTTTTTTAAGCAATTATTTGTTATTTATTTTATTATTTTTAAACTAATAGCTTTTCATTTTTTGATTATTTTATTTTTTTTTCATTCTTACTTATTTATTTTTTAAACATATTTCAACGAAATTTATTATATTTTTATAGCGTCTGGGATTTGCTTAAAAAATAAAAATGCATTTCAATTGAAAAAAAATTTGAAGTTTTTTTTTTTTTTTTTAAAATAAAAAAATTATTAAATTGCAAAAGCAAATATCCGGCGAAAAATAATTAAAATATAATTTATTACCCAAAAAAAAAAAAAAATTATTTACTCATCGATGATCAAATTACTTTAAAAAAATATATATTTACATATTATACATAATAGATATATCTTAAAAACAATAATACTAATAATATGCTAATCAGATCAGCAATGTTCAATTGCTTTATTATAGCCAATAACATAAAAATATGCAAATAATATTAGCAATTAAATAAATATCATAGCAAATATTAACAAAAAGTCAAAAAAGGACAGACAGACAGACGGACTACGAGGGCGTACATACATTGTTGACGAATTTTAGCAAGAAAATTTTTATATTTGTTTTTTTTTAATTTAATAAACACTAAAATAAATAAATAATAAGAGTTCAAAAATCAAATAATAATAATAATAAAAATAAAACAAGCAAAATTAAACACAAACTGCAAAATTTGAGCAATAATCAAGTTGCACTTTTAAATTATACACCACACAAAGTTGCAATAAGTTGGCTCATAGGCTGCACTGTAAATCATTTAGCACAAAATCAAAACTTTGTGATAGGAAAGTATATTTTTAGTTGAGTACCACAGCGGATATTTGGGTATGAATCATCTCGTAGCATAAATTTTGCATATGTGTCGTGTATAATGCAAAAAAAAAAAAAAAAATAGTTCACAATCAGCTTAAAAAAGAAATAAAATACAAAAATAAATATAAAATGCAACAAAATAAATAAATTATAAATAAATACAAAAAAAAAAAAAAATTGATTATTAAATATTTATTAAAATATATTTTTAAATAAATTGAGCGGTTTATTTTTCATGCACTTATTTATTTATTTATTTATTTATGTTTCAAATGCTCAATGACATGAACAAAAATAATGCAATCGGTTTTTATGTAAATAATTAAAAAAAAAAAAAACGAAAATTATATTGTAATTGTTTTTAAAAAATATTTGAATACAGAAAAAAAAAATTATAATAATGCAGCCGAAAAACTTGACTATGAGATACGCTGTACCAAAGTAGTTCGATATTTAAAAATTGGCCAGTCTAAATTTGAAGTTTCTTTTAACTCATTAAAAAAAAATACAAAATTTGCCTTATTTAACTAAAAATTGTAAAGAGTGTCCCAGAATTAACATAAGGTTTGCAATACTATAAAGTGCTGGCAACCCTAACAAAATCTATCGTGTTTTATCGTGTAACGCTTCATTTCTACTTTAAACTGCAAACCTGCGGAGTTCTGGGCTGGTGTTTATTCTGGGACACCCTTTACTATCTGAGCCAATTTTGTATATTTCATTTTGAGTTGTTAAACTTGTTGATAAAAAAAATTTTGAAAGTTTTTTTTTCAGGTACACTTCACACAAATCTCTTACAGCGCAAAGAGATTCCAAGGTGTCATAAGAATCTTTCCATGATGGTTTTAAAGCTCTCATAGTTTTTTTCTAGAGATTTGCTAGAGTATTAATAAATACGACTTCAAAAAACTCGTTTTAATTAATAAAATAGTAAAAATGTGTCTATGTCCGCTATGAACTTTGAAACCATTCAGCCGATGTATCCCGAAACAGTTTTATTTGAAAAGCAGTAATGCAAGCATGATTCAAGAACATTAACATCAAGAACATCGTTCGACTTTTAAACAGTTTTTTGCATTACTCGCAAATATACAAAGGCATCGGTATTTTTTAGTGCTTTTTTGTATAATTTTATACTAGCCCCTCAAATATTTTGGTAAAATTGTTATAGTACAATGAAATATTTTGTATTTCTATGACAACGTCAAATTTTATGGTGCAAAATTTTTAAGCGAAACTGAGCAAAAAAAAACTTTGAACGCTTCTTAATAATCTTAGCATCGAATTTGATTTCTCTATCATTTATAGTCTCCAGAAGCAAAAGCGATTTTTGTTCAGTGTTAGATAGTCTGCTGTTGTCAGTATAGCGCAGTTTCGAAACTGCTCATTTTTTTTTTTTTTTTTTTTTTTTTTCTTATATTTTTAAATGATAAACAATATTCAAAATCTCTCATGGTATTTTTTTTTTTTTTTAATTTTATTTTTAATTAATTTATTTTTTTCGTTTTTAAAATATTAAAAATGCCATAACAAATGATAGACAGCACAGAATAGAACTGACAATTTTTTTTAAATATTTGAAATTATAAAGAGTGGCCAAATTGAACAAATATTCATGTGCAATAAATTCATTATTGCTTTTCAAATTTTAATAAATTTAATAATTTTTTTTTGTTTGCATATTTAAAAGCAAATGAAAAAAAAAGTAATAGCGACAATATAAAATATATTTAAAAATGTAATTGTTTTTTTTTTAATAATTAATTGAAAAGTTGTTGCCAATATTGTTTATGTTTACTTCCGCTATTTTTGAAATTAAATTTTCATAAAAGCAAATAAATTATTTGACACACTTCCGCAATTCAAATTCGTATCTTAAAAAATGTATCTAAATATTTATTCTATCTTTTTTGTCTAATTAATTATTTTACAAAATGTTTTTTTTTTTTTTTTCGTTTTTTGTCTAAACTATTACTTCTCAAAAGTATCTTTTTTGTGAGTGTGAAGTACACTTAATATTTGACACGTTGTGCACATTAATTAAATGATTTGCACACCGAATGCAGTACCAGTTAGTGACAGATGAACGTCAGCTGATCAACTTTTTAACACGATTTCTCATAGTCTTTACAATCAAATTAAATTGAATATCTGGAAATTCAATCCAGACCTGTCTAGTCTAGGTATACATTGGAAAGAATAGAAAGCTATTGTTGCTTTTTCTCTGTCTCAGCCTTAATTACTTATGTCTGTCTGTCCGTCTGTCTATCTTACTCATACACATTGTATCTATTTGTATGTGAATATTATTCATTCATTTTGTTGTTGTTGGGTTGGGTTGGCAACAACTGCAATAACGCAACCACTATCACCGACTGACACATGATGTGGTTGTTAGAAAAAAAAAAAAATTATCTTGGCATTTAATTTACAGCATCACGTGGAGTTTTTATTTATTTATTTAATTTAAAATAATTTTTATTAAATATTCTCTGCGAAAGTTGTATCTAAAGTTTTTAGTTTAGCGCAATTTTTTTTTATTTAAATGTTAGCGTATTTTTGTTTAACCTCTCGTTTAATATATAATCTTTTTCTAATTATATTCTCTTGGTTTTTTTTTTTATTATTTTTTTTCTCATTTCATCTGTCGTCAATTGCATGTTAATTTCATATCACGATTTATTATCATCTGCGCTTCTACGAGTACGTTCGTAATTATTAATGCCACAACTTGTATATTAAACATTAAGAACACAAATGTTATATTCATTAAAAACGGAAATGATTTGTGTGATTATTTTAATCAAGAAATAAAGAGAAAAAACAAAATTAAATTGGAAAAAATAATAAAAAAAATATTTAAAAAAGAAAAACAACAAACAAAAATCCATGGATCAAGTAGCTATAAGGGAGATGTAGATAAAGTGTGCTAATTGTGGGCACCCTTCTATTACCGATACCAGTGAATAGCTAAATGTTGTCGGTGGTATTGATTAAAAACTTTGTTAATTAGATAATAAATTATTAAAGTTTTTCAAAATTAAACATTTTCAAGGGAATAAAAATTATGTACCTGGTTGTGGGCACCCTTAAAAAATCGTTTGAAAATTATGAAGAAAAACGAATACAAATATATGAAAATTAAAAAAATTATTTATTTTAAAATGTTTAAAAAAAAAATAAAGATTATCTATTAGGGAGATGTAGATAAAGTGTGCACATTGTGGGCACCTTTATATTTTTAACTTATAGCTTTCGACTAAATAGAAATTACCGATTCACCTTTCAGTGAAGAAAGCAAGTTAATTAGAAAATAAATTATTAAAATTTGTGAAAATTAAACATTTTCAAGGAAATAAAAATTGTGTACCTGGATGTGGGCACCCTTAAAAAAAAAACGTTTGAAAATTGAAATTTATGAAGAAAGTTAATACAAATAAATAAAAAATAAAAAATTAATTAATTTTAAAATACTTCGTTACCGGTTTTGGCCAAGTTTTTACAGTACTCGACGTCTTCGTTATCTGAAGCATTACGTATGGTGCGCTTAGTCGATTTAAAGCGCTCAGTTTAGTATGATATACTTGTTGTCCGTAGATATTTAGGGGTGCCCACAATTAAGCGGGTGCCCACATGTGGCACACAACCACTAAACACAAAGATTGACACTGAAAATGTTTGAAACTATACAAAACCAATACTATTGAAATGAAATACCATTTTATTTGAATACTTTTTCGAGTTAAAAAATTTTACATATTAATTTATTTTATTTATTTATTTACTTTTTTAAACTATTAATTACTTCATAAATCAATTAATCACAAAAATTACATTTTTTTTTCCTTCAAAGTCACCTCAGGAAGTATATGCAATTTAATAATGCCCCTAAGTAACATTTTTATTAATTAAAAATTAAAAAAAAAAACCATGCAATGCGCGTAATTCAATTAATTCCCAAAAAAGATTTTTTTTTTAAATTTTTTTGTATAAATATAATTAAATTTTATTTATAAAACCTTTGACGAATAATGTCAAATTGTAATACATACGCAAAACAAAAAAAAAAAAAAAAAAATTTAAAAAATATTTTCATAAAATTGCAACAATTGAAAATCTCATATGAAAAAATGGGACAGACAGACAAATAGAAAGAGAAGAATGTTAACAATAAGAAATTTAAATAAATCAATTTGTAGTTTAATAGTTATATTTTATGCACTGAAAAAAATTATTAATTGATTTAAAATTAAAAAAAAAAAATAATAATAAAAATAAATTAAAAATATTTTAGAGTAAATAAAAAAAAACTAGAATAGCGAAAAAATTGAGGTAATCAAGCAAATATTTAAAAAAAAATACTGAAAGAGAGAGAAGAAGTAAAAAAAAAAACAAATACTGAAAATATGCAGAGAATGTGAAAGTGTATAAAAAGAATAAAAATGAAATGAAAATGTATAAAATAGTTGGAAAAACTCATTCACAATGAATAAACGTAAAGAAAATCGATTTAATCCCATTTTGTAAAAATATTTGCAGAGCCAAAAGGGAATATTTAAAAACTTAATACTGTTGAGTAAAAAAAAAACAGCAACAACAACAACAAACATAAACCGACAACACAACAACACAAAGAACATTCGATGGACTTTAATAATGGGCAATGGAAGATGGAAAAGGGAAATATAATAAAAAAAGGGAAAGAACAAAAAAAGATAAAGAATGAATACGACTAAAAGATATCCTATTTACCTAAGCAAATTTCTCCAAAATTTATTTAATTCATATTAAAGTGTAATGAACAAACAGACAGACGGACAGTCGCATGAGCATTGGCATAACTATGCGCGCCTGTTACATAAATTTGCTTAAATTCAATACACTCTGCTGCCAATTGTCTAAAGGGTATAAAAATAATAATACAAGAAAAAAAAAACTATAAATTGTTCAAAAGTAGAAAAAGAACATTAAAAGCAAAAAAGAAACAATACAAAATAAATATTAAAGAGAATAAAATAAAAGCAGCCAAAAAAAAAAAAAAAGAGTATTAATGCATCCGAAACGAAAAAAAAAAAAATATATAAATAAAAAAAAATTTAAAACACACACATATAAACTTATGTACATATTGAAATGATTGCCTGAATAACAATAATAAATAATAAATATTAAAATTATAAATAAAAAAATAAAGCACGACGCATTTCACGAAAAATATGAAAGAGTTGCCAAATATAATTGTAACAACATAAAATCCAATTTGGCAATATTTCTGGATATGCTTAAAAAAATCAAATAGTAATTAAAAATATATAAATTAATATAAAAAAAAATTAAAATTGTAGCAAATTTCTTTTAGTACAGGAAGTGTGCCACATGTGGGCAACCCTACATATTTTTGAACCGCAAGTATATGTTACTGCACTGAGTACTGTAAAACGTGTATGTTGACGGAACAGTGTTTTTGTGTTGTTGGTTTGCTTTTTCCAGTTGTGGGCATCCTAATGTAACCGGTTAAGGGCACCCTAAATGTAATCGGTTATGAGCATCTACGGCTTTTGAAATAAAATAAGTTTTTATTTGCCTCTTTTATATTTTATACCATTTTTAAAGGATGCCCACAACCAGGTACCACATATTATTTTGACGGAACAGTGTTTTGTGTTGTTGGTTTGCTTTTTCCAGTTGTGGGCACCCAAAGGTAACTGGTTACGGGCACCCTAAATGTAATCGGTTATGAGCATCTACGGCTTTTGAAATAAAATTAGTTTTTATTTGTCTCTTTTATATTTTATACCATTTTTAAAGGGTGCCCACAACCAGGTACCACATATTTTTTTTTTTTTCGTCCAAAAATTATTACTGTACTAAAATTTGAATAACTTTTTCTAACATCTTTCTACCATATCTATCCGCTTTTGTTATGTTATTTAGTCAAAAGTTATGTGCTAAGTTAGGTGCCCACAACAGGCACTATTTCGCTATATCAAATTTGTGCATTTAGTTTTGTTTGTGTGTTAAATTTTTAATCATGCCAGAGTATGCCAAAAAAGTACAGCAATATTTACGCATATATTTCTCATTCACTTACTCGCTTAATTTTCGGCTCTGTACAAAAAAACATTAAAACAGAGTTGTCATGAATTTTTAAGTTTTTTTTTTTTTTTTATTGCTATTTTTCATCAGAAACAAATTTTTCATGTAAATATTTAAAAACTCAGCTGGCTTAGTAAAAAAAAAAAAAAAATAGTAAATCAATGTCAAATAGAATATTCTCTTTATACTTGTGTAAATTTTCTACAATTCTGTTGCTTAATAAATATTTTCTCAAATGGCAATGTCAGAGCAAACCAACATCACCGTCACAACAACAGCAACAACATTAAACAACACCAATAAAACTGCTTCTGAAGATGAAGTCAAAAATTTAAAAATAGAACTGCATAAACGTTTGAATACCTTAGACGCATGTCTCGATAGACTCATGGAAAATAAAATAGATATGCATAAATTAACGCTTGGCTGTGGACAAATATTGAATGCGGCTATAGAACCTCAAATAGATGCGTACATAAGAAAGATTTTCAAAAAGCTTGATAAGCCTGCAGCTAGCAGTGAAGCCAAAGAACCGATTGTTGGGACGGAAATAAATATTTTGTATAAGCATAAACTACCACGAATTAGGAGTGCAGCTAGTAATATATGCAAGTATAAAAGCCGACAATCTTTGATATGCATAAAAAAAATAACATGACTAACTGAGTTGATGACTATAGAAGCAATAGAGGCATTCGCTGTATTTTTGGATTTTGCAAAAATTTTTATCAAAAATTGTATTTAACTCAAAATTTGTAAAAAAGTTCTCCATTAGATTTTTTTCAATCAAAATTTTAGTTTGGAAAAAATTAAATAAAAAAAAAAAAAAAAATAAAAAAAAAACTTTGTCGTTCTGCATAAAATTAAATTAATTTAATTTATACATTTAAAATAGTTAAAAATGTTTCTATGTCCGCTATGAACTTTGAAACCATACAACCGATATATACCAAAATAGTTTCATTTGCAAGAATGTTTCAAGACTATTAAAACTATGCACTTGCCGCCTATTTGTGAAGTCAAACTTCATCGACTTTTTTAATAATTACTCGCATTACTCACGTAACGGTATTTTTTAGTGCTTTTTTGTATTTTTATACTAGCACCAAAATATTTTGGTGAAATCTTTTTTGCTGTTACTTTAAAATCAGTTCTTGTATATGTTTTTTTTTAATATGGATTAAAAGGTTGTCAATACTGATTTGTACATTATTTCATTCATGTATGTCTCCCATGTTCCATTTCTCATGTCATTCAAATTTCATTTTATCTAACAATAAATGGAATTTATATTTGTATCTGTATCTGTGTACATGAACAAATCAAAATGTTTTTTTGCATAAAATGCATTTTATATAAAATAAAATGAAATAATAATGCATACACACACATGCACACACACACACAGTCAGTTAGTGTATTATATAAATTGATGATGTTGATTTTTTGTCAATAACTTTTGCATTTTTTTTTTTGTGCATATAATAAATTCAATGAAATTGGCCACGAAATATAATTGAATTTGATTTAACATTGTCAGTTACAGCATAAAATACTTAAAATAAACTTCTAGTATGTACTTACATACTCGTATATAATATAACTATTTATGCATATGTACTTCGGTATTGTGTGCAATTGTCTAAACACTCAATTCAATGCAATGTCATCATTCATTCAATCATTCATTCATTCATTAATACACTCAATGTATCGATGATGATGATGTTGATGTTATTGATTGTTATGTTTATGATATCATACTTATGATAATATTTATTACAAAATTATTAAAATAATATTGGCAATGTAATTGATATCTTAAAACTTAAATTATATTTTGAAAAGAAAAAATGCGAATATTCGCAATTTAAATTGCGAATATTGTTGCAAATATTTTTGCGAATATGAAATGTGCAAATGCGAAGCTCGAGTAATGGTCACACAAAACTTCGAATAGTTTTTACAATATAAGATCATCCGTGACGTATATAATAGTTCTTAAAGAGCAGTCAATGATTCGATATATAGATATATCCAGGAACATCAATTTGGCGTTGTGTACTGCAAATATTCGAACTGCGGCTGCCAAACATTCATTATTATATTCAGTACCCAATTACGAAATTCGAAGAGTTTTTGAAAATTAATAGAAAAAAAAAAAACGTAAATATTGGCATATTTCTTTTGGTACCAAGTTGTGGGCACTCCTACATATATTTGAACTGCAAGTATATGATACTTCTCGGAGTACTGTAAAACGTGAATGTTGATGGAACAGCGTTTTTGTGTTGTTGGTTTGCTTTTTTTCAGTTGTGGGCACCCTAATGTAATTGATTACGGGCACCCCAATGTAACCGATTATGGGCATTTACGACTTTTGAAACTAAAAAAGTTTTTATTTGTCTCTTTAAGGGTGCCCACAACCAGGTACCACATTTTTTTTTGCCCAAAAAGGGTCTATATTAAGTTTGTGCGAGTGTATGTAACACACAGAAGAAGGCTAGATAGACGCAAAAAAGTATATATATTTTTGATCAGCATTCAAAGGGTAGTCGAACTAGTTATGTATGTCTGTCTGTCCGTCTGTCCATATGTCCGTCGATTATCTCGGAGACTATAAGATATAAAGCTTTCAAACTTAGACTCTCCTAAGCCATCAAGTGTGCACTTGTAAACGAGTTCTTCTCTAGCCCCTTTTTAAGTGGTACCGCCCATAAAAATCTATCCCAATATTTTGTGTTTTTGCATAAAATCGTCATTGTTTATTATTTTAGGAAGTCTAAATTTAGTTTAAACTATGCCTATGATAGTCTATATTAAATATCTCAAATTTAAGGCATAGCCTCCATACATAATACCCCATTTTTTTTGTTTTTTTGTATGAAAAGCCAATACAATGAGTTATCGTATTAATTTAGGGTTTTACTTAGGTACATACAGATTGGGTACTGTGTATCTGGGACATGCGATAATTCTGGAACACTCTTTATATGACAAAAAACTTGTATCGGTTACAAATTAAAACGTTATCGGTTTGCAAATTAGCGTTGCTTTGACTAAATTTTCTGCTCTTTGAATTTTGGCATGAGTAGAAAATAATTATTTAAAATTTGAATTCTGTAAATAAAAATATTTGCAAATTTTCCGATTTTCAATTGAGTGAGTACCAAAATTGTGCGATTCGAAAAGTAAATCACCAAATTTTTTGCGATTTCCAGAACATGGCTGCGTTACTAGTCCATTGAATAAAAAAAGACGATTAAAAAGGTGTATTAACATTGAACAAAAAAATATGTATGCCGTTTATATATTAAAATTCTGCTCTACAAAAAAATAAACCGAAACCGCACTGAAAAGTTTCGAAAAATAATTTAATAAATAGTAAAATTTTCAATTGAAATATAAGCGCTGCACTAAGCGCATTTTTTCAATAGTTTGTATACCTCTCATTTTTTTTTTTCCTTTTCCAACGATTTAGCTAGAAAACTATTAAAACATATAAACGTGTGTTTGGGGTATACATATATAATAAAAAAAATATGAAATATGATTTGATTGTGGCATTGCATGCCACATAGAGTAGTTGTAGAGTACCTACTCCGACTCCGTAGTACTTGCATTTTTACAATAAAAAAACAAAAAACTTGTGACGGTAAAGCTTATCGCAAGTCAGATGACTTTTGCAAGCCAAGTTGGAAATTATTAGTTAAACTTTTTGGACGTTTGTTGTGGGTCGTCGCAGTGTACATAAATATATTTGTGTAGTATATAAATATGTATATAAATACTCGCGTAGATACTACATACATATATGCGCATTTGAACAATAGTAACAACAATGCAAAATATTTACCACAACAAGAAAATAGCAGCAACAGCAGCAATGGTAGCAGCAATGGTAGCAGCAGTGGCAACAGCAACACTAACAAACCAAAGGAATACCAAAATGTGGGGTCGGTCTTTTTGAAAATATTTTTATATCAAAAAAAAAAAAAAAAAATACTCGATTGCAGCAGTATGCAGCGAAAAACAACAACAAAAAAAAAAAAAAAATAAAATAAAAAAAAAAAAAAACTTTGAATGGCGCAATTTTCCGCTTGAAAAGTGCAAAATTCCTGCATACAATCACGCGTACTTGATTGTATTGCTATCTCTTTTGCACATACAGAGTATGTACTAGTTTCTACTTTTCTTATTTTTTATTTTTTTTTTTACCTTGGTTTTGATTTTTTTGTATATATATATTTTTTTTTTTTTTATTATTTTCTACCCCAGTTATTTTGTTATATTTTATTTTTATTCTTTTTTTTTATCATCTACATATATCGTGTATTTTTTCAAATATTTAACATATAAACTGCAAAAGGATATTTCAAGAAGAAAAAAATGGGAATAATAAAAAACGAAGAAAAAATGTTAATTGCAATGTTTCTTTAACCTTCGAACGAACAAAAAAAAAAAAAAAAACGTGAACATAATAATCGGAAATATTCTGTTGTTCATTTATGATATACCAAATTCACATGTCATCTCTATTTGTGATCCAAATATGTATAAAAGTGCAGTGTGCCAGTTGTGGGCACCCTTATGTTTTTAAGACATTACTTTTGATCAAATGCATATTATCATATATTAGCTTTCTGCGGAAAAATTAGAAAAAAGTTATTCAAGTAACAATTTTTGGGAAAAAAAATTTTTGTACACGGTTGTGGGCACCCTTGAAAAATCGAATAAATAACGTTTCTTACCGTTCATGCCCTTTCGGGCGTGAAACAGTCGCTAGTAACAATAAAATTTTGCGTGCCTACAAAAGAAAAAAAAACTATTTAAAGATATGTAGGGGTGCCCACAACTAAGGACGTGTGCACCCCTACATATCTGTGTTTTTCAAAGACTCATACTAATTAAAAAACGATTTCTTTTAAAGCTTTACACCATTTAGACACTCAATTTTATACCATTTTTTGAAATCGACAAAGTTTATTCTAGTCTCAGGCTTTAAAATCGACAAATAAACCGGGCTGCAAATCAGTAAAAAATTGAAGTTGGTTCGGTTAAATGATTCGCGATGCTCTTGAATCGCTGCTTCGGTTCACGAAGCGGATTTTGGCCATTATCGAACAATGGTTCGGTTCGGTTCGGTTCAAATGGTTCAAGTAATGCATATGTTAAAAAATTTAGCCTCAAGTCAACTAATAAAATATTGCCAATTTGATATGAGCACCTAGGTATAATGTTTGTGATTGCCTAAAAATTCAGCAATCTGAAGCTGTGTTACTTATGTGTATCTTCTTAACTAGCTCTTCACAGATCCCAACGTAAGATTCAAACCTCTTTGTATTTATAGACTACCCCTATATTCCAAGTAAATTTTGGAATATTATAATAAAATGATCTTTTAAAGATCCAATCAAACCGAAGCACTTTTTTGCCTCTTATATGTTTCGGTTTTTGGTTCATAACAATTTTCTTTCAGAAGAACTGTTTCGGTTTATGGTTCAGAACAAACGATCGAAAATGCTGTGATTCGGTTTAAAAGCCAGTTCGGTTCAAAACCCGTTTCCTGCCCTGCAAATAATTTCTACAGAACTGCTTCGTATTCTATGTATTGAAAATAAAATAATCGCTTTGTCTTTGTCTCTCTCGTTTCTCTGGTGTTTTTTTTTTTACGCTCTCAGTATTCTCTTAGCTGTGTTGGAAAAAGCGTAAGACTAAAGACGCTGAAATAATTTTATAATAAAAGAAAAAAACTATTCGCATGTATGC
This sequence comes from Leucophenga varia, assembly GCA_018903435.1. Classification (NCBI taxonomy): domain Eukaryota; kingdom Metazoa; phylum Arthropoda; class Insecta; order Diptera; family Drosophilidae; genus Leucophenga; species Leucophenga varia. Next base: position 410,613 of record JAEIFJ010003018.1, on the reverse strand, counting down.
CAGTATTTACTTTCGCAATAATTTGTGAATTTAATTTTCATGAAAAAGCATTTCGCAATCGAAACATTTCAAGATAGTTTCTAGTTAGAGTTAATCAGTTTGAAATCTTAAATATTTAAATTTGTCTTGTTTCAAATTTAATAAAAAAGAAAAAAAGAAAAACAAATAACATAAATACGCAATTTAGAAAAAATACGCTTTACTTATTTATTTATTTATTTATTTTTATTATTATTTTTTATAATTTCGATTATAATTCTCATAACACTTTCGCAATATGTAATTTAATTTTTGTTTATGTGTGTGTGTGTGTGTGTATCTGTGTTTGTATTCATTTATGTTTTTAATGCATTCAAAGCTTAAGTGCAGCACAGCACAGTAAAAAGAATAACAGCAGAAATAGTTAGAATGTATACAGCAAACCGCGCCATTGAAGCTAAAAGGATTAAGCAGAAATATCAAATTAGTTGCAAACTAAAAGTATTTGTATGCGTATTTGTATCTTTTCGTGCGCACATGTGTGTGTGTGTGTGTGTGTGTGTGTGTGTGTGTGTGTGTGGTATAGAAATTTTAATAGAAATATTCATAAATCTAATTTGTTTGTTTTGAAAAAGAAAAAAATAGTACAATAATAATAATCAAAATTAATTAAATTCATTATTCTTTCTTTCACTTCTCTTTGCAGGTATGTGCCAAAGAATTATTATTCTGGTAAATTAAGTTTATTTGTTAGAAACTTTGAAATTGGTAAGCTAAGAAATGAAATATTTAATAAATTTAAATAAATTAAAACAAAAAACCTCAACAAATCAAAGCTAAGATTTGTCCAAAAAGCGCATGCAACTTTCAGAATTTCCAGAGAAAAAAATACTTTAGTTCAGATCAGGTGAAAAAGTTTGAGGACGGAAAATTAGTGGCATTACTCGACGAAGACTCATGTGAAACGCAACAGGAACTTGCAGATTCTTTGGTTGTTGACTAAGCAACCAATTTCAGGCAATTGAAAACCTTGGCGATCATTCAAGATTTCTAGGGATTTGAAAAGCTTGGGGAAATATTTATAGCCGAAAAGCGTTAAGCCCAGCCAAGCAACACCATCGCAGGTAAAACGAAAAATTAATGAATCCAAGCTCACCGTTGATGCTGCTTTTGCTATGCACTTTTGCAGCAGCTGGCGTTATTTCTTGTATTCAAGTTGCTGCTGCTTAGAATAAAAAAATAAAAAATTCCAACGATTTGTTTGGTGGCCAACGCGGTGACCGCTGCGCAGCCACTTTGTCTTGAAACGTTGTTGTTGTTGTGTTGTTCTTGCTTGCTTCTAACTCTTGACGCTGCTTGGCAGTAAAACAGCAATCTTATATGCACACACACACACACACAAACAGACAGACAGACAGACAGACTTATACAGTTAGTCGTCACTAGAGTGTTGTGGTCTTTAATCTTATGTGGTGTTCTACTGCGCTGCCGCTGCTACATATGCATAACATGTATGTACCTCTTCTGCGTGTGGCTGCATTTAGTTCAATGCAGCAGCAGCAGCATCTAAGCATTTGGCCAGCAAGTTACCGCATGCATTGCTCATGTGGTTGCTCGGTCGGTTGGTCGAACAGACGTACGTTCAGACAGACGTACAATGGATCAGTGGATTGGTCAAGTTGTGCTACTGCTGCTGCTGCTGCTTTAAAGCACATCTCATTGCAATACATGGCTTAGCTTAGCTTGGCTTCGCTCAGCTTGGCATTTACATACACCACGTAGAGTACGTAGTATGTATTTACATAAATAAATATGCATGCAATGCTGGCAATGCCACCAAACGAATCAACGAACGAACAGAATGAACATTTGGCGTATGAGCGTATGTGTTTTGCATTAACGAGGCTAGTTTGAAAAGATTTTATTAATATTTAATACAAAATTTTGTATTTAAAGCGTGGCTTTTCGATGATGTACTGCGAAAAGCCACTTACTGCTGTTTTGTTTTTTTTACTCTAGTTTGAAAAGATTTTGTTGTTGTTTTTAATATTTAATAAGAAATTTTTTATTTAAAGCGTGGCTTTTCGATGATGTACTGCGATGATGTACTGCGAAAAGCCACTTAATGCTGTTTTTTTTTTGACTCTATTTTGAAAGATTTTGTTGTTTTTAATATTTACTACAAAATTTTTTATTTAAAGCGTGGCTTTTCGATGATGTACTGCGAAAAGCCACTTAATGCTTCATTCTGTTATTGAATCACCTTTTTTGCATTCGCGCTCAGTCAATAGTGAGCATTCGTTTCATTCAGATTGAACACGCTCTCTCTCTCTCTCTTATTTGGCATTTTTTTGTTGCTATCCGTTTCTTTCTTTTTTGTTTTTGATTTCTTTTGTGTGCGACACGACACATATTAGCTAAACGATATGTTACCCAAAGCAGGGACATACCAAGAGTATCGAAGAATTACTTTTCTTGTAGCAGTTTTGTTGTATGCATGCATTTCTCTAGCGAACATATAAAGTACGCCTTAAAGTATGCAATTAAATTGGAAACTTTAAATATGGCTCATTTTACAAATTTTTACAAACAACTTTAAATACTTTTCAAACTTTCCTCTTACATATAGCGCACTAAGCATTCCTTGCTGCTCAATTATAGATTTCAAAGTTCAGTTTGCTGCTGTTGCTGCTGTTACTGCTGCTGCATGGCTAAGCTTTTGTGGGCGTTATACATTTTGTATGAAAGGCGTGTAAGCATTTTGCAAAAGAAAATTACGCATACGCCCGATTGCATTGACTTTGTGCTAATTGTAGCCAAGCTAAAACTAGCATTTTGTATAAAACCAAAAAGAAAAAAAAAACGCCATGAATAGTTTTTATTATTGTTGAAAATGTGCATTGAAAACGCAATAATAGCAACATAACTAGAGGTCATAGCTTTTGTGTAATATTTATTTATGCAACTATTTGCAAAACGTTCCCTTTTTTTTTTACTTCTTTGTTCTGTATTTATCTTTTGTTATATTTTTTTTATTAATAATTTCTTTTATTTTTTTTTCTTTTTAATGCAGTTCATATCTTCGCTTTATATTATTTTTAATAACGTTTATGCTATTTTTATATTTTCGTTCTCATTTCTATTTTTTTACGGATTTATTTTTGCATTGCATGCAACTACTTCTTTTATTATTTGAAGTTAACAAAAAAAAAAAAAAATAGAAGAAGTAGAAAAAAAGAACGATTTTAATTACTGCATTTGTACTTTATACTTGCTTTGTGCTCGTCGAGTACACTTCAGTTGAATTTTTTTTTGGCAAGATTATCGCATTCTATTTTAAAGTATTTTAGCAGATTAAAATTCCTTTTGACCTTAGCAGGTAAAATTAATTTTATTTAAGTTCACAACTTGGTTATTCACTACAGTTGCATGCGCGTTCAAAAAGACCGATTAACGATTGTACAAATAATCGAACGTATAAGAAAAGTTGAGTTAAAGAAAGTGCCTTAATAGACTTATGCCTTTTTTTAGATTTATCTTTGGCTATAGTAGCCGTTCGAGCTTTCGATGACTCGATTTTTTCTCGATTATTTAAAAAAATCGTTCTTTAATCGAAATTTTGCATAAATTAGAAAAATATAATTTCCATAAAAAGAAATGCCTTAAAAAGTTTAGTTTTCTTAGAAACCGTAAAATCGATTAATCGTTTGTTCGATTAATTAATTAATAAACGATTTATTATACACTTTGCAATTAAGCTTGATTCACTCATATTTTGTTTTGCGCTTCAGTCAAAAAAGACAAGTTTCAAAAAACATTTAAATTAAAAAAATAATTATTTATGTCAAAAAAAAAAAAAACGATTAAGAAAATAACCGATATCAATATCAATTCAATTTGATTAATCGTGACAAACTATGGAATAATTAACCAATTAATCGATTGCGTAAATAAACGACTAATACCAATCCAACGACTACTTGTACTATCCCGAAAAATAATCTACCGATTAATTGATGAACTGATTATACGATTATTCACTCATATTTTGTTTTGCGCTTCAGTTAAAAACGACAAGTTACAAAAAACGATTAATCGATAAATTAAAATAGCTAAGTTTCGCGATGTCAAAAAAAAAAAAAACATTCAAATTACAAAAAAAATTATATATAGCAAAAAAAAAAAAAAAAAAAACGGATAAGGAAATAATCAATTAACATCAATTCAATTCGATTTATCGTGAAAGCCGATTAATCGATTGCGTAAATAACCAACTAAACCAATCCAATGAATACTTGTGCTATCTATATGAATGGCAGAAAAAAATAATTTACCGATTAATCCATAAACCGATTGCGGAAATAATCATTTGATACCAATATTACGATTAATCGAATAATCTCTATTACAGCTTACACACAATTCAGACAGACAGACAGACAGACTTAACTAGATTATTTCGCCACTTATTCGTAGGGTATTTGCACTATATATCTCAACACTATTATTATTATTATTCGTATTACTATTTTATTCGTGGCTTCCACTTTTGCGCGCATAAACTTTAAACAAAATAAACAAAAAAGAATGATGAAAAGAAAGGAGTATTTAAAATAAAACAAAGCAAAAGTATAATAATTATTGTTGTTGTTTTTGTTGTTGTTGTTGTCGTTTGCCCCAAGGGCAGGCAGCACGCCAAGTAAAGAGGATGTTTAAGAAAAAACCAAAAACAAAAAAAAAAAAAGATGTTGAAAAAAAATTATAAAAAAAAAAAATGTTGAAGGAAAGAACAACGCAACAACGCAAAGGGAAATCAACAAACAAGTAAACTAAATTACAACTTACTGATGCCGAAAAAGAGTGGAGCTGGAGTAAAGTGAAGAGCGACCACAGTGGCAGCAGCTGAAGAAAAGTAGCTGAAAAGCACACATAATACCTTCTTTTTTTTTTTTTTTTTTGTAGCGCCCGCACACCTTATACCATAACCGCGACTCCCTACCCCTTCCCCCACAACATAAATCTTAAGAATAAATTTTTTGCACTGGTAACATTTTACTTTTATTTCTGACATTCTTCGTCCTTTTTTCGTTTTTCATTTACACTTTTTTCTTTTGTTCATTTTTTTTTTTTGCGTCATACTTAATCTTTGCGGGTTGAATCCTAGAAAAACTCATTCCACCATTTTTTCTTTTTCTATTTTTTTTTTTTTTTGGAATTTTCACGTACCTTTGCTCATTAAGCGTACAGCGAAATGTCCACTTAAATGTCATTTAGCGCACAATTATAAATGCGATGAGATGAGATGAAAACTGACGGACTGTCGGACTGACTGACTGACTGATTGTGGCTGTTGCTGAAAAGGTTGACGTTGATAAGAATCCATTTGGAGACGACGACAGTTGATGATGACAATCTTCTGCTTCTGCTGCTGCTGCTGACAATTATTGCGTTTGCTGAGTGACTTTTGCTAGAACTATTTCCCGTACACGTCGTACCCGTACTTTGCCCGCATAGCTGCAACTAAATTATTGTACTTTATTTTTTTCTTTATTTTTCCCTTTTGCTTTGCTCGCGAGTCATTTAATTACTGCGCGGCATCTTTTTTTTTTTTTGTCTACTTTTTTTCTCAAGCTAAACATATCAAATGATTCATGATGTTATTATGGATGGTGGCAACACTGCGCGGCGTTCAGTGACGGGCATTTGGTTGAGTTACGTTATGTTACTGTTATGTAGGCGAAGGCGTTGCCCATGAGATAAGGCCGTTTGAACATTTCACGCGACATCTTAATGACTTTAGTCAAGTAAAGTGCGGGAGATGAGAACGACGGCTGGCTGGCTGGATGGCTGCCTTTGCTGTCTTAACGAAAAATTTTTCGCTTGCTTAAATTTTAATGAGTGGCAAAGTAGCAGCGTAAGAACGCAATGTCTTAGTTCGTCTAAAACTACCTTACTTTCCATGATGTTGGTTAGATGGTTAGATGGATGGATGCTTAGATGACTTGTCATATGATGATGGCAAAACTTCTGTGCTACACTTGATGAGTTGCTGAACCCTTTGGGTTTGATATTCTTGCCGTCGGTCGACGGTCGTTGTCATCCTCATCCTAATCATCATCATTGTCATCATCATTATCGTCAAAATTGTAGATTAGTTTGTTCTTATGCGATTTTAAACATTTATGTAGTACCTTTGCGATTATGTAATACGGCACATTTTCAAGGAATTTTTTTAATTTTCGAAGCTGCTGCGACAATGTATGAAAACTTTTTTGTTAAGGTTATGTTTAGCTTTTACTGTTTTAAATTTAATAGAGAATTGGGATTTTCTTATAAAAATTGAATATATCAAAGAAATTGTATCGATTAATTGTAAGAAGTATCGATTATCTGTAATGGGCATCGTTTATTGTTATCGATTATTGGTATTAAGTATCGAATGTTGGAATGAAGTATCGATTCGCTTTAAAAAGTATCGTTTGTTGGTATCGATTCTTGGTATCTATAAAGTATCGATTAGCTTTAAAAAGTATCGTTTGATTGATGATTTTGAGTATCGGTTAATGGTACTTTTGATTGGTATCGATTGGTTGATAGTTGAGAATCGTTATCGGATATTGGTATTTAGTATCAGTTAATTGGCATTGAGTATCGATTATTGATGGGTTGGTAGTGAGTTTCGATTATTAGTAGTGAGTATCGTTTGTTGGTATTGAGTATCGATTATTGATTGCGTATCGAATATTCGATTCAAGTATCGATTAGCTTTAAAAAGTAAAGTTTACTGGTATCGATTTTTGGTATTGGGTATGTTTTGGTATTGCCAAGAATCGATTATTGGTATTGCATTTCGAATATGGGCATCGATTCTTGTTAAAAATTATCGATTATCTGTAGCAAGTATCGATTTTTTGGTATTGAGAATCGATTTTAGGTATTGAGTATCAAATATATGCATCTGATATCAGTATCGATCATCAAAAACGAGTATAATTTTCAGAAACAAGTAACGATTTTCGGGAAAAAGTATCGATTATCTAAAACATATATAGATCAAGTTCATTTTTTCTCCAAAAATTTTCCATATCAATCTTTTCTTTATCTCACCAACGATATCCGATTGAAGTCAGCTAACTTTCTGAAAGTTTTTCCAAGCTTAGATTTTAATTCAATTCATCAAGTATCATATTCTGTGTGTATGTTGTAGCTTCATTAATTATACTTTTAGCAAACTACGCTACCATTTTAAAAGGATTTATACGAAAATATTCGAAAAACACTTGAGAAGCAACCAAATAAATTTTTGATGTTGCTAATAATAAACTTTCCGAACTACAACAAAGTATCATGTTGATTACAAACAAGAAGAACAACAACAACAATCAATCTTCATTAATGTATGAAAAGTCTATTTAAAACTATGAAACAACAAAATAATTTAATTATAAAAAAAAAAAAAAAAAAAACTTTTTTTTTACTTTTAACGCAAAATATCTAAATCATATTGAATTGATTTTCGAAGCAGGTCGATCCGATTCCATTCAATATGGCATTGCTTTCATTGAGAGTTTAAAATGCCGCTGTAAGTTAATTAAAACTGTCACTCAACGTTTATTGAATGTACGCATTGCTTTGCAATAAACTGTATAAAATGTATCTACTCGATATATATGAAATATATATACTGATGCCGATACGTATACACACACACACACACACACACACAAAGGCATATACATATATACCATATAGACAGATGGTAATAACAAAATATTGACATATGAAAAGCAAAATCGACAAGTAAAATAATAAAAAGAAAAAAATGTGGAAAAAAAAGAATTAATAAAGAAGAAAAACCAAAGAACTCAATTACAATATTTCAATGCAGATTGAATAATTGAATCAACGACGAGAATATTTTTTTTTTTTGCCAATGCAAACGAAACGTAACGAAACGAACGTTCTGAGCGCTGAAGTCAATTTTTGGAAAATTTGCGTACTTTCAGCAATTGAATTAGTCGTTGTCGAATAGCATCATCAGTGTTCAACAGTAATAATAAAACAGACAAACCTCATCATCATCATTTCAACATCAACACAGCAACAACATCATCATCATCATCATTATTTGCGTAAATGTTGAAGTAGTAGTATTGCAAGAACATTGTAATTGAATCGACGCGACAGGCAGACAGACGGACAGACAGACATTACCGTGACTGAGATAGAATCCATTTAAAATATTGCAACTTTTGTGCTTACATTTGAAGTTCATTGCCGTTGCTTTTTTTTAACTTTTACTTTGAAGTCTTTTTATATTTAAATTAATTATTTTTTAAATATCGAAATAGTTTGCAATTATGAAAAATTATATTTAAAAAAAAATATAATAATAATATTTATCAAAAATAAATCAACTTTATCAAATTTATACCAATAAATATTTTGTCTATCTATTACTACTGATTTGATAACGAAGTATTGAGCATCGATTATTGGTATTGAGTATCGATTAGCTTTAAAAAGTATCATTTATTGGTATCGATTTTGTTTTGAGTATCGATTATTGGTCATAAGTATCGGTTATTGGTATTGAGTATCGATTATTGGTATTGAGTATCAATTATTGCTATTGAGTATCGATTATTGGTATTGAATATCGATTATTCATTAGTATCGATTACTGGTATCGATTCTTGGTGTGAAGTATCGATTAGCTTTAAAAAATATCGTTTATTGGTATCGATTGTTTGTATTGAGTATCGGTTATTAGTTCTAAGTATCGGTTATTGGTATTGCGTATCGATTAATAGTATTTAATATCGATTATTGATATTAAGTGTCGATTAGTGGTATCGATTCTTGGTAAAAAGTATCGATTATCTGTAACAAGTATCGATTATTCGGTAGCATTTATATATATCGGATATCAGTATCGATCATCAAAAACGAGTATTACTTTCAGGAGCAAGTATCCGCATCGGTTACTGGTACTAAATATCGATTTTTGCTATTGAGTATCGATTATTTAGCATCGATTCTTGTATGCAAGTATCGACTAGCTGTAACCAGTATCGATTCCATGTAACGTGTATTTGAACTTTGGTTCTAACGAATTTAACGTTCTACCTTTGTATATATTAAGCTAAGATGTTGTATAATATAAAACAAATGTCATGATTTATTAATTTAATCATTTCATATATTTTTGTTATGTTATATGTACATAAGCCTGTACAAAATTTAAATTCAAATTTACATCTACACACACACACAACACACATAAGAATATGCATATATAGTATACAATAGCGCAATGTAGCGAAACAATTTTGTTAGTAGAATAGTGCGTACTTATGAGTTGCTAGTTGCTTACTACAAGTATGCATATAGTATATACGAATGTTGTATTGTATTTACACTTGTGCTCATTCTAGCGCAAAAATTCAAATTGAATTTGTGCGCAGTTGATTGTCGACATAATAATAAATAATGAGTTGTAGTAGAAGTAGTAGTTAAACACATACATAGATACATTAATGTATCTAGATACAAATGTATCTTCTTCTATTTATTATTATTTTTTTGTAGATTTACGCTATTCTATAAACATAAAATCATTGCATAGCACAAAAACAAGATTTTTCACGACTTAATTGACATAAATTAATAAGTGGCAGACACACATTTGTTGTTTGATGATGATGTTGTTGTTGTTGTTAATGTTGATGCAGCATAGTACAGCAAAGCACTTCAAAATCATAAAGTGAATCAGGCATAAATAAAATTCATATAACCACAAATAGCAGCATACAAATAACAATAATAATAATAATAATAATAATAAATAAAGTTTGCCAATTAAAATAAATATTTTCTTTTTTTTTTTTTTTGTAATAGATACACTTCTTTTTTTGTGTATATTTAAAATTTCTCTGAAGAGTATCTCAAAATTTAGCATATTCATAACAAATAAATCGCAATGAAAAGTAAAAGTAGCAATTATGCATTTACAATACAGTTCTAGGCTAGCAATTATTATTTCAACAATAATTTTTTTTTTTTTTTTTTTTTTGTTTTACACATTCAAATGTTACTAATTAACTTTCAAAATTGTTGACATCAAATCGAATGACAATTAAAATGTTAAATGTATATTTTATTGTTATAATAGATACAAATGATGACAGCAAATAGATACATATTTTGTGTGTGTGTGTGCAGTTAATATGTGAAAACAGCAGCAAAAATGGCAATTATTAAACGAAACGCACAGCACTTCTATTTAAATTTAGCGTTCAGCATGAACGCGCGAACGCATTTGTGGTCAAAATTGTGCCGTAAATATAAATTTAGAAAAATAAAAAAAATTATAATAATTATAATAATAATATTAAAATAATTATAACAGCACAAAAATCTAAACGACGTCGCTTAAAATTTCACATATGCATGCGTCATATCCTTTCAATCTTGATATCAAGCGAACGAGACCACGTTTTCATTTAATTATGCCAAAAAAAAAAAAAAAAAAAACATTAAAAAATACTGCGTTAAATATTTTGTAGTAATTTCAAATTTCAAATAAATAAATGCGCAAACATAAATGCCAAATATTTTGTAGATACATAACTGCATTGAAAGCTATTTCATATAGGTATGCTGCATTTAATAGAAAATTTGTATGCATCAAATACCAATTAAAATGTTTGATTATAATCGTTAAGTGCTAAAGAGAGAGAGAGAGAGAGTAAAAGAGTCTGTGTGAAAAGTTTTTGTATAAACTTTTAAAGATACCCTTTTCCCAATCTTTATGTACTCTAAGATAAGTTTCAAATATGGTAGCAATATCTCTTATAAATTCTGAAAAAATCAAAAAAAATTTTTAAAAAAGCTAAAGTGGCTTTTCGCAGTACGTTATCGAAAAGCCACTTTGAAGTTTTCATGCAGCATTTTTCTCTCGTATTTCACTACTTCTTATCGAATGAGCAAAAAAAAAACAAAGGTACAAAGTGGCTTTTCGCAGTACATTATCGAAAAGCCACACATAGTTTTTTATGCTGCATTCGTTTGCATGCTTAATATTAACTTTTGGTACAGCGTATCTCATGTTCGACTGTAATGTTCTTTCTTGTTACTCTTATTTTATATTCTACACTCAAAAAATTGAGTTTCTGTTGTATGCATTAAAAAACATTTTTCACCACTAAAATCGAATACAAAATTTATTTGTTTCAAAATCGAAATAGTTTCAAACTGATTCGATTGTTTTTCTAGCCGACTCAAAGCGATTCTGTTTGCTTCATTTGATAAACGAGTCAAATGATTCGGCTTTTTTTTTAACTAGTCGCACCGATTTTGCGTTTTTCTTAACGATTCGGCGCATTTTTTTTTTTTTTTTTTTTTTGAACGAGTCGAAACATTTTGGTGGTCACGTATTTGTGTCAGTCTTTTGACTTAACTTCATCTATGGATCATCTCACGCTTTACTGGTCACAATTAGCAATCACAACACATATAAGAGTAGGCTACGTAGCATATCAAGACTCTAATACCACGTAAAGATTTTGGATATGACGATGGGATCTAAGGCAAAACTATTAAGGAAAACTTTTCCTGGAATTGTGTTGTTTTCACGTTGATTCTGAAACACATTAAAACTGGTCAGGTCAGTTTAAGTCTTATAGACCGATAAGCTTACTGACTATCATGTTCTCAAAGATATTTTAGAGAAAATTTTTCTTTGTAGAACTCTGGTCTTACTAAATGAATACAAAGTATTTTTCATGATTTCCAGTAGTGTTGCCAAAAAGAGTGATTTTTGAATCGCTGTGTGATTGGCGAGTGCTACTTGGAAATCGCAGTGACTGCAAACAGTGATAAAATCACAGTTTGCCAAAGACAATCAGCGATAACTGAATAGTTTCACTGTTCGCAAAGAGTGATACGCAAAATCAACGCTAACTGAACATGTTCACTGAGGAACAAGAAAATTGCAAATCACTACTTTAGTCGAGTGACTTATGATTTTTAAATCACTGTGATTTAATCACCGAAAGTGTTTTTTTTTGGGCAAAAATCAAGCTCACCATCATAAGCGTACTTTTTATATTTAAACGTAATGTGAGAGAATGTTAGCTTTACTGCTGCTACTTAATAAACAGCACTCTATCTCTCTCTCTCTCTTAACTTATTCACTGTCATTATTTCAAGCCTATTTTACAATTAATACTAATTCATTGCAACTGTTTTAATTTGACGCATCATTATGATTGATAAGCATGCATTATTGTATTTATTTTACGCGTTATATACTCGTAGATACATTTGTATCTTTTCGCTCTTATCATTATTTTCTATGGTATACTTGCGGCAATTATCATTAATAGAAAGCGTTCATTTGACATTTTCGCTTGTACAATTAGAGATGACAACATGAATTAAGCTATTTTATTGTACGAGCATGCACAGATATCTAATGTGTGTGTGTGTGTGTGTGTAGCGGCACAGCACAATTTCATAGTTTGCATTTTAGCGTTCGATTAGTCAATAATATACATACACACTTATACATATATAGTATTTATTGTTGTTGTTAATGTGTGTGTGTACATTTTGTGGTCAAATGTTATGCTGCTCATTTTCATTTTATCTTTGTCATTTTACAAACGCGTGCAGCAACTTAAAATATTTTAGATTTAAATTCTGTTGCAGATTTGCGGTTTTAAATATGTATGTACTATTTCGGTTTGCATTTAATTAAGTGCGCCCGTGACTAGATACAATTATGTTGCAACAACAACAACAATAAATGTCAGCAACAGCAGCAGCACAACAACAACAGCGTTTAACCACTAACAACCACTCAAATCATTCAGTTAATCATTCATTTATTCATTCATTCGTTCATTTATTAAATTATTCATGCAGTAAATCATTTAGTCAAATTTTATGTATGACTGAATGTTTTGCATTCGTTATAATATATATAATTGCTTTTACGCATAGTTTAGAGTTTATTAAAAAGATAGAAATTCAAAAAATTATAGATATTTTGTTATGTATCTAAAAATATCTTTTAAAAAAATAATATACAAATTAAATTAACACTTTTGTAAGCGCTTTTTTAATATATTTTTTTTTTTTCTATAAATACTTTACATACTCACACACAACTATAAATAAATTCACATTCATAAATGCGCGGATTAAATAAGTATCTTTTTGTATTTGTATGCAGCAATGCAAAATATTCATTTGCCGGTTCATCGATGCAGATACAATATACATAAAGTGAACTCTATACTCTCTGTGAAAAGCAGCTTAAATCAGCAAATAATAAAATGAAACAACAATAACAACATATAAGAAAATTCAATTAAAATTTGTTGTACAACAATAAAATCTATATTAATTGCTCAATTAAAATAAATAGCAAATTGTTTAACAAATTTGTCATAAAATAAAAAACTAACAAAAAAAAAAAAATAAAAAATATAAATTAAAAATTAAAAAAAAAAACACTTTGCACAAAGAAACAATTACAAATAATTTTACAACCAAATAAAAAAAATATATTTTTTAAATTATTTAAAGACTTTAATAAAAAGGCAATATTAATAATAGAATAAGTTTTGTTCCATATGTAACATTTGAATCCATAAAAATTTAAATTTTTTGAAAGAGATTTGCTGAAAAAAAATAAAAATGAATAAGAATTACTTTTAAATTAAATTCAATAAAAGCATAATTATTTTGCACACCGAAAGAAATAAATTTTCCAAAATATAGAAAAAAAAAACGAAAAAACTTAATTTAAGCACATTTCGTTTTGCTTTTGAGTACGTGTGTGCTCAATACAAGCACGAATGAACTTATATTAAAAACGAATTATATAGACTAAACTGTACTAACACATATTAAGAATATTTTCAGCCATGCGCACATTTTCGAAAACACTCAAATTAAGTCATTTACTTTTCAATTCGAAATGTTTTGCGTTACAAAACTGTGAACGTGTGAAATCTTATAATTCTCAAATAGTTAATGCCTTCTTCAATCAAGATTTGTTGCACTTTTTCTCTCGTATTTTATGGCTTCTTAACGAATGCGCAAAAAAAAAAAAAACAACGAAAAAAGAGCAGCAAGTGGCTTTTCGCAGTACATTATCGAAAAGCCACTCTGCTTTTTTTTTTTGTGCTGTGCTCTTTCTATCGTATTCTACGGCTTATTAGTAACTGAGCAAAAATTTTAAAAAAACCAGCAAGTGGCTTTTCGCAGTACATTATCGAAAAGCCACTCCGCTTTTTTTGTGCTGTGCTATTTCTATCGTATTCTACGGCTTGTTAAAGACTGATAACAATGTTTCTCTTTATAAATGGTCATAGAATAATACCTAAGCATTCATAATTTTATTTTTAAATATTAACAATTTTGTACAGAATTTCAATAAAGAAGCCCAAAACTTAAAATTAAGTAGAAAACAAAAAAAAAAAAACACTTTATATTACATTTATAATAGTAAATGTTAAAAAAATAATACTAAGAACCATTTATTCTTAATAGACGAACAGTAAAATATGGAAAAAAAAAAAAAAGCAATTAAATATCAAAATTAATATCTGTCTATTTGTTTGTCTGTCCGTCTGTCTGTCCATCTGATAGTCAATTAATTAATTCTAAGCCACAATTAATTTGAAACGAAACTCAATGAAATGTTTGCATATGAAATGTTTTGGTGCAGTAGCTGTGAAATAAATACTTAAAAAAATACTTTCTACATAAATATGCAATTTAAAAAATGTTTCATTCAAATTTCATTATTAATTGATTGTTTTATGAATATCTATCTTAATAGAGAAATGAAATAATGCTGCAACTGCATAATTTGTGAATAGTTCTGACATTTATGATTATTTGTTATGCATTACATTTGCAATAACATCGAACAGCGAACATAATACATAATTATAATGATGTAGAACAGAACAGAGCAGAACAGAACAGAACAGATTTTGTACAATTCTCAACTCATAGCATACACAAGTAACAAATAAATATATAAAATGCATACTACTCGTATGTATTAATTTTCAATTTTCAAATAAATTTAAAATTGCATAAAAAATGCATAGTAAAAAAAAAAATAATAATAATAATAATGCAATTAATAATCAATGTTTTTGCGCATATTTTTGATTTGCATTTTAGTTCAAAAACTAACAAACGAAATTTTGTATTTCATATTATTTAAAACATTTTTTATTTGTCCGTCCGTCTGTCTGTCTGTCTGCCTATCTGTTTCTTAATCAGTTTATCTAAATCGTTTTACCATACAAGCATGTAGAGTATTGCAGCTTTGTTATAACTGAAGTTCTCGAAATTTTCACTTGTTATATATTTTACACTTTATTTTGCTAGTTGTTTTTTTGTTTTTTTTTTTTTCTTCTCAAACATTTTAAATTTTGCGGTTGCCCGAGTTGATTGTTCGTTAATTGATTTTAATGCCTTGCAACCATAAAATACATACAAACATTCACACATATACCATATATATATACGTTTAAGTATATAAAAACATATATACAGACAATAAAATACTATAATACTTATGGTTGAAGTTGCATTTATTGCAAGAGCACTCACCACTTTTTATGCATTGCACACGAGGTGTTGATGAGTATATTGAGTATGGGCAAACGTTTGTAACAGAAAAAATATCCTATATAGAAAGTGGCTTTTCGCAGTACATTATCGAAAAGCCACTTAGCTTTTTTCTGCTGCGCTCTTTCTATCGTACTCTACGGCTTATTAGCAAAAAAAAAAAAAAAAGCAGCAAATGGCTTTTCGCAGTATATTTTCGAAAAGCCACTCTTAATTTTTTCATGCAGCATTTATTCTCTTCTATTTAACGGCTTCTTAGCGTGAAAAAAAAAAAATAAAAAAAAAAAAAAAAAAAAAATAGCAGCAAATGGCTTTTCGCAGTACATTATCGAAAAGCCACATACAATTTATTTATATTATCTTTAGGTAAGAAGTATCTCGTGTTCAATCATACTCGACTGCAGCGTTTTTTCTTGTTACTCTTATTTAATATCCTACACACACACACACACCTCACAAAATCAACTTTCTGTTGTATGCATTTTATTGCACTTGAAAAATACGCTTCAAGTACGCGCGTGCAGATGGCGCTTCAGCAGTTTTGTTTTTTTTTAATATTTTCATATACATATAATAAATTCGTATGTAGTATTTATGTATGTACCACCACCTCCACAATATGCTGCTGCTGAGCATAGCAATCATTTAGTTGATTGGGTTAATGTGCTTGTTTTATGTTCATAAGTCTAAAGTACGTCTGTCTGTCTGTCTGTCCATTCGTCTGTTTGTTTATTTTGTTGTTTTTTTTTTAATTTATTTTACTATTTCACTTTCAATATGCAGTCTGTTTTTGTTGTTCCAAATTGTCTCTATTCTTTAAACTTTTTGCGCTTCATTCGTTCGTATTTAAGCGTATGCAATGCTCAATATAATTGGATTAGCTTTATTTTGATACAAACACTTAAATATTTACATAGTTAACAGATACATAAGATGCATATGCATATTTAATTCAACAACAAAAACAATATTTTGTAATCGTTATAATAATAATAGTAAATTTACCATTTAATTTTAATTTATGCAACATTAATAAAATTGTTTACTTCGCATTTAATGTGGTGTACTCAACTTAATAATTACAATAAATACTTTAATAGATTTCTTAATGAATTCACGCTCACGAAATCATTTAAAAGAGTATCATCAAATATTATATTTATAATATCGTATAAACGTGAGTCACGCGCTGTTTGAAAAATATTAACTCACGCATAAATTCACGTGATAACTTAATAAATAATATCAAGTGGCATAAATGACTACATTATGCTTTTATATATATATTTTTTTTTAATTTAAGATACAAAAATTATTTTAAAAAATGATCTGCAGTCTGCAATATATTTTTAAATTTCTTTTAACTATTTTAATACGCGGAAACATAAAAGCTTGTATTATTGCATTAGCGTTAACGTAAGCACTTTATAGATACTTTTGTATCTATTAGATTCATACATACTCGTATGTATCTATGCATCTTCTCATACAATGTATGCTAAATTCTAAATGCTATTTTAAATGCTTAATTTGTTTACTTTGTTTAATTGCTTGCAATGATTTGTTAATTGAAATTTTGCCCATGCTTTCGTTCGTTTTATTCTTTCAGTTTGTGATAAATTTGTTTTTATAAATGCTGTCGCGCTACTTTCTGTTCCCAAAGCACTCATTAGTTGATGATTGTGTTTAATCGCAGCTAGTTATTAGATAATGCAAAACAAAAAAAAAAAAAAACATGAATAATAATTATAAACGCAATTAATAGAATGATAAAAAAGTTTAGTAGGTAGATAGTTAGGTATGCTGTAATTGCAAATGTATCTGTAACACATATTATGCTACGCTATATGCTATTTTTTTTTTCTATTAAAACTATTTTAATTTTCAAAAATAAACTAAAAATAATATTCTCCAAATGTATCGATATTTTTCGATATTTAAAAAAAAAATTGATAGTTTCAATATAGCACGTAAAAAATCTTATCTACTGCGAAAAGTCACTTGCTGCTTTTTTCTTTTTGCTCATTCGTTAAGAAGAGAAAAAATGCGGCATGAAAAATTCAGAGTGGCTTTTCGATTATGTACTGCGAAAAGCCACTTGTTGTTTTTTTTTTCTGTCAGTCGTTATCAAGCTATAAAAATCGATAGAAAGAGCGCTGCACAAAAGGAGAAGCAGAGTGGCTTTTCAATAATGTACTGCGAAAAGCCACTTGCCACTAGTTTGTATTTACTTTCCTGTTTTTGTTTTTGTTTTTTTTTTTGCTTTTGTGCTCAGTCGTTAATGAGCGTTCGTTATATTCTGATCTAACTAAAAAAAAAAAAATTTTCTGTTCTGGCTATGTTTAGTGGCTAGTCACACCACCATTCCCACATTCATATATACAAATATTTCGAAAACCGCTCTTCAGAAATCTTCGAAAGATATTTTAAGAAATATCTACGTTCTTGAATTTGCTTCTACAGCTACAAAGCATTTTTCGTATGCAGTTTGAAAATTTCTTTCTTTATTGAGCAACCTATATGGCATTTCAACTAGAGATGAGCGTCGGAACGACAATACCGTGGGTTTCGCTGGATCCCGCTTTTAATTGTAAAATCTTTGTTTGATTTAATAATAGAAAAAAGCTTAAAACTAAACAGTGCAGTGTTATAATATATAAAAATTTACAGTTTCGTACTAAAAAGTTATCGATACTTACCGATGCGACTGGTTTCGGCTTTGGACACCCATCTCTAATTCCAACTGTCTCCTTTTTTCGAAAAGCCTGTCGTTCAAAGTACCATACCTAGCAAGTTCGTCTGCCTGAAAATTATTTTTCTATATAACTACATCCTGAATTCCATCCGTGTTAGGTACTGCAGCACTCAGTGATTGTTATGAACTTAATCAGAAAGTAAAAAGTCCCTTAGCGTTTCTGTTGACTATCAGTGTAGATAGTATACATTGGATAAGAAAGTCTTCAGCACGTTTTGATAAGACACCCCTCCGACTTTGCCACTAAGTTTTGATACAACTATGTACAAGTTTAAAGTAAATGTGTAGTCTATAGATATGGGATATGTATCTATCTTTCGATAATTGTCGACACTTTTTATCGATGTACTATTTTCCAATACTTGGCATCAAAATATCGATATTTTAGCCATCTCTAAAAGCGACATTGAATGTTAAATAGAGCCTTATTTAGAGCTTGCACAAATATCGATATTTTGATGCCATATCGATATTTTGCCAAGTATTGGAAAATAGTACATCGATAACAAGTGTCGACAATTATCGATAGATAGATACATATATATTGGGCTTTTATATCTGTCCTATGCTTTACGAACGATTTCATAAATTTAAATTAAATTTAAATCAGTGCTTAATCGGATATTGAAAAAAAAATTTATATAAAAATTTTAATACTAAAATTTGCTATTAAAAAAAAACATGTCCCTTTGAAAGCATAGTGGACGGTCAATGCTCCACTTTTTTTAGACATTTTTTTTTATTCTTCTTTAATTTTTTTTTTTTTTTTTTTGTACATTTTTTTTTGTTAATTTGTTTGTTGCCACTATCTGCGATGGTTGCTGCTGCTGCTACTATGCAAACATCTGATCATATTTATGGCGCAGTTAAGCGTGCTTCGTTGAATTGTGTGCATGATGTACACACATACTAACACAACTATATATGCGATTTAAGTAATTTGTAGCACACATACACAGATACTTGCTAACTATTTATATATCACACTCGATTTTTTTTTTTTTTTTTATGCTTTGCTTTTATGACTTTTGGTTTATTTTGTGCATTCAAGCTTGAAGCTAACAAACAAACAATACAACAACAACAATTTTAAATAAAAAAAAAAAAAAAAAAAAAGATACAACTAACAGATATATTGTCATGCACGCGGCTTACACACATGTTTGTTAACCCAACTAAGCGGCAAAAAAAAAAAAAAAAAACAATTTTTTATTTTAATCTGATGTCAAAAATAGTTCAATAGAAGCACTACAAATCGCCATTAGCAACAACAGTAGCAGCAGCAGCAGCAGCAGCATAAAATGCGATTGTTTTCAAAATTTATCGACAATATCAACTGAACAACAATGTAATAGGTCTTTGCTTGGGAATTTGAAAAAAAAAAATCTATTAAATGTATCTGATGATTTTTTCTAATTTTTTTTGTTTTTTTTTTTTATGGCAATTTAATTTTTGGGTCATTTAAACATATTTTTTTTATTGAAACAATAAAAATGCATTGCGTAAAAATTAAAAAAAAAAAAATATTACTTGAAATGTAGCTAGATACTTTTTGAAATGTATCTAGATACTTTTTTTAATAGTTTTTTTTTTTAAGTAGCTTAAATGGCGCCCGCTTTTGAGGAAAAGAAAAGAAAAGCAAAAAAGCAAAACTAAGTAAAATTATAGCCACTTAGTTGCTTGTCAATAATGCTATTATTTCTCTATTTTTATACTAAAATGCTTTAAAGCATTTACTTAGTGAGTTGAGTGAAGTTGAGTTGGTCGTCTTTATTTTCTTATTTTTTTTTTTTTTGTATTTTTCTTCAACGTCATCGTCGTCATCGTCGTTATTCGATGTTGTCTTCAATCTGTTGCTGTGCGCCATTTAAACCGCTTTCAACCGGCGTCACCGGCTTTGAGTTCATTCAACTCTTGTGTATAGCCCGCGCGCGCAAAACATTTCTCATTTATGTGTTAAATAAGTGATTTTGATGTGATTTTTTTCTTTTCGGTTTAAAGATGCTAATTAAATTATGAACTCTTTTAAATGACACAATTTCAATGTGTTATACACGCTTTTTTTTTTTTTAGTTTTTTTTTTGGTTAACGAAATATTTTAGTTTTTTTTTTTTTTTTTTAAGCAAGATTTTGGTTGAGAAGAAATATTATAGAATATGCCACACAGCTATACGCCTATGCTAATAAGCTATTTAAGCTTTCTAATAATTAAGTTTGCTTATATAAACAGCCATGTTTCCGTAATTGCTTAATTTTGCGATTTGCGATTTAGTAAATTCGTACGATTTCAAAATGTTCCTGCTGCGGCAATCGCAAAAAGTTATGTTTCATTTTCAAAACGTTTCTTTGCATTGCACATGACGAAATAAAAGTGCTATCGGTGACAAATTAAAAGGTTATCGGTCTTGTCAAATAGCAAATTGTTGTTGCTTTGACTAAATTTTCGGCTTCCTAAATTTAGGCAAGAATATTGAATTAGGAATCAATGATATTAAAGAGTTCAAAGTTTAAATCAATTATCAATTATTGATTCTTGAACCAATTGATTAATTAATTATACAAAATAATCGATTTTTCACTGTTAATCGATTAATCACACAGTGCTAACCGCATACAAGGAGTGTGCCACTAGTGCAGGCGATTCGGCTTTTTAAGCCCGTTATACATAGTGTAAACGGGAGGACCCTTGATCAGCTCATGAGACAATCGATTAAGCCATGTCCGTCTGTCTATCTGTCTATCTTTAACCTCAGAAAGTTTTTAAGATTGACATAATACTAAACTTAAGTTTTTTTGGTCCTAGCCAGTTTGTATGTCAGAATCAAGGTGTCACGCCCATTTTTAGGCATAGCCCCAGTACAAACTTACCGCCCATTTTCGAGTTTTTGTATTGAAAACATTTATTTTTTTGTGAATGAATCCAATTAAAATTTGGTAAAATCAATTCCAATGACCACCTAAGTGAACAAAATCAATATAATAAGGATCGAGCTGATATTTAATCTAAGCCCCTGAAGAACGTATAAACTTTTAAAAGTATTGTGTGACGTGGTATTTCAGCTTTGGTTCCACCAAAGTTAAAGTTTTTTCTTGTTTCTATTTCGCCTTTGCTGTTTTCTTTTTGTGAAATTGCAGTTCTTTTCGTTGATTGCAGCGCAACCAAAATATGTTGTGGCTAATTTAAAAATATACTAAAAAATGACATATTTTTATTTTTTGCTTTACACAAAATATGTTGAAGCACGCATTATAGTTTTTTGTTTTTGTTTTTGAATGCAGCGAGTTCAAAATATATTGGGGCTATGTATATAGGCATAGGAAAATTACAAAATCGACTTCTTTAATGAATCAAATGTGTCTAATGCATTATTTTAGTGAAATTTTAGTTAAATTGCATTGTTGCTTTTCAAATGAAATCGGTTTGGGAGTCATCGGTCGAGTGGTTACACCCATAGCGGACATAGACACATTTCCACCAATTTATATAAATATATTCGCTAGACTAGGCAATTACTTTACGTGCCTGTCAAACTGAAATTGAAAATATCGTAAAAATAATCGGAGCACCAAAAATCGGCGTTTAAAAAAAATCGTTTAATTCTTGCGATTACAATTACGAGAGCATGGCTGATAAACTTTAAAATGCAACATTTCGATGCGTAGCTTTGCTACTTTTAATTAAAATAACTTTACATATACAATTTTAATGAAATACTATTGCAATATTGATTATTGAAAGTAAAAGATACAAATTTTAATTTGAACGCAATTGTCATGCAAAACAGCACAAATGTCAAAGTTATACGAAAAAAAATAAAATAAAAAAAATTCAAAAAATTTAAAAGACAAAGGCGAAATTATGATCGACAAATGTCAATTCAAATTAAATCAGAAAACAAAAAAAAAAAAAAAAATCGTTTACAAGCAGCAACAAGTCAGAGTGCAATTGCACAGATACACAGATACAATTTATACAGATACGCACGCACAAGCGTCAGCATAAAGTAAAGTATGTCCTCTTCATTATACGACAGCTATCGATATGATATGTACGAGTATGTATTACTGTTAGTTCAAGGCCAGTTTTGTCAGCAAAAAAACGGAGCACGGTCAACGAGCCGAGCCAAGCCAAGTCAAAGCAAGTCAAATCAAAAAACCAAATGGAGTGGAGTAAAGCGGATTGAAGCTGAATCGAATCAAACCATGTCATTTAATGTTAGCAATGAACCAACGAACGAACGAACGAACGTGCAAATGCGTCAGGCAATAACATTCAATAATAAATCGAATCGAATCAAATCGAAAAGAAACGAGCAGCGAGCAGCGAATGTGCAGTGCAATGTATCTAGATACATTTAACTAAATTCCACAAGCGTTCAAGCGCAGCAGCAGCAACAGCACAAATACATAGAAAAAGCTTATAAAAAGTTCATGATCACGATCATGATCAAGGTGCGTTTTTTTTTTTTTTTGGAATGCATAACGAGGCGGGTTTATAAAGTTTTGCTTACTTTGAAACTATTTTAATTTGAAATTAAAAAAACTTTAGCTTTTCAACATTTTGTAGCTGTCTTTTTTTTTGTTGTTACAAGCAAGAAAAGTTAAGAAAAATTTTACTTTTGAGCTGCTTAAACGCGAAAGAGTTTTTCTTCATTTTACTAGCATAAACGCCCACACTACGCTGTCTATTTTTCATAAGAATTCCATAAGAAGCGCCAACGGGCGCCAAGTGTGGCATAAAAATGGTACAAATTGCAACCGCAAAGAATGTCACAAGTCACACACACACACAAGGCACTTGCAGCAATTGACGGACAGACGGACAAAGAGAGAGAGAGAGAACAGAGAGAAATCTTTTAAGTCTTAAAGACAGACAGACAGACAAAATTAAGCTTATTAAGCGTGTTCGTTCGTTGCAAGTGTTTCATAAAATGCATGCAATTTTGTTCTTGTTGCTTGCATCTTATAACATTCTGTGTGACACTTATTAAAAAAAAAAAAAAATAAATAAATAAATAACTAAAAGTAACGTAATGAGCATTAAAACTTATTAAAAAAAAAAAAAAGTAATAATAATAATAAAAAACAAAACCAAAGCAAACAACCATTTGCATTTATGTGTGATGCACTACTTTCGACGAGATACATTCTGCATACAGCACAGTCAACTTAATTTTAATAAAAGTCAGAGTAGAGTTTTGATATATGCAGTAACTTACTTGCTTCTTCATATATATTGCATATGTTTGTTTGTTTGTTTGTTTATGAATTTGTAAGTTTGAAAGCTTAAAAAAATAGTTTAAAAAGTATTTAAGTCGTCGTCGTCATCGTCGTCGTCGTTGTAACTACAAGAAAAGCTGTATAATTAAAATTAATTTGAAATACAAAAAAAAAAAAAAAGAACTTTGTGCTGTTTGGAGTTATTGTTGTTGTTTTCTTTAAAATATCTGCTTAATAAATACAGTTTAGTCGAAAAGAAATATCGATATATCAATGTTATATCGATACTTTTTTCTATACATCAAACTATCGATATATTTTTACAGCAGCTATAATTATCGATAAATATCGGAGGTAAGAACAAACAAGAAAGAACGCTGAAGTCGAGTATGCTCGACTGCAAGATACTCTGTACTCAATCTTTTTTTACCTTAAGTTAAGTCGTATCTTTCGCATTGAATTTTCATTAAAAAAAATGGGGTATATTTGTTTGGGGACTATGCCTAAAATTTAGTTGGTTCTATCCATTAGGACTAACATAGGCATAATTTATACTAAATTTAGACTTCCTTGAATAAGAAACAATAACATTTTTATGCAAAAACCCCAAATTTTAGAGTAGATTTGTATTGGAGGTATCCCTTAAAATGGGATTAGACTCAGAACGGTTTCCTCGGAGTGGTTTTTTGAGTTTTGGAAATAATCAGAAGTCACACTGAGCCAAATCAGGTGAATAAGGTGTTTGTGGAACGATATTGGTTGCACTTTTGGCGAAAATGTTACGAAGCATCAGTGCTAAACATTCAGCATTTTTGGTACCAATCGAGTCGTGACACGTTTGAGGCCCAAAATATTTTTCAAAATAGTATTAATCGATCCATTTGATATTTTACTTTTTGCATGTGAGCATCGTTCGTTGAGGTCGATAGTCGACCAGGACGCTTTTCGTCTTCAACGCGTTCTCTAACTTCTTTGAACAATTTATGCCAATCAAATGTTGTTGATTTTGGTAGAGCTCGGTCCCCGTAAGCCTTTTTCAACATTTTCAACGTGAATATAATTTTTTGACTTATGTATTTCGTTTCGTCATTGGAAATATAATTTTATTGTCTATCGAGAACATTACATCAGCAGATTAATGTTATCGAGAAAGCTGTTATCGATTTTTTGTCATTACTATTATTTATTTATTTTTTTTTTTGTAGTAAAATGCTGGCAACTCTGAAAATAAACAATTTGACTGCTAAACAGTTTAGGTCATAGAATTATGTTAGGGTTGCCAGCATTTTATTGTTAATCTTACGTTAATTCTGGGACGCCCTTAGGTAAAATATTTTCTTTCTTTGTTCCCAAATTCAAAATTCAAAATAATTTAAGCATAAAAGTTAAAAAAAAGTATTAAAATTAAGATTCTGCTACTTTATTAGCATTGTTGTTGTTGTTGTTATTTTTCTTTTTAAAATATTTCTCACAAACATTAAAACACACATACACACACACACATACATACACACACATGCAATGTAACTGCAAAATTAACAATTTCCGCTTGAACAAGTTTTTGACAAGTTTTCTTGTTGCTGCTATTTTGTTGTTGTTTTTGTTGTTGTTGTTGTTGCTATTATTAACTTGATTATTGTTGCTGTTTTTGTTGTTGTGGTTGTTGTCTATGTTGCCTGCTGCTGCCGCTGTTGCCCAATGTTGTTGTTATTTTGCTATTATTATAAACTATTTCTTGTGACAAGCGTTTTTGTTGTTGTTGTTGCTGCTGCTTTTCTGTCGTTGACTTTGAAAATTATTATCAATTAATTGCCAGCAACAAAACCAGGAGCGGAAATCTGCAACGTTTACCACTTTTCAACTCCAACAAAAAAAAAAAAAATACATCTACGACGCCTTAACAGCAGCAATAGCAGCGGTTACAGCAAACAAGCAATCAAGTAACCTCAATTAAAATGAAAGCTGTTCCCAGTTTACTTCCAAAACAACAACAACAGCAACAACAACAGCATGCGTATCTTAATTAACCAACATAATAGAGAAATTTTATCTATCCTGAACGGAAACTTTTATATACACAAAAATATATATTTTTTTTCTACTTTAAATAATAAAAAAAATATATTAATTATGAAAAAAAAATATATTTTTTTTTTTTAATTTAAAAAAACTTATTTTATTACTTAACCAAAGCAATAAAAAATAAAATTCGAATTAATTAAATCGGTAAGCAGAAATAAAAAAAAACACTTTAATTTTCGTTGTCAGATTGGCATGAAATCATTTTACTTTTTATTGCTTTATGACCGTGAAATTTTTATGTTTAAAAAAAATAAATAATCATGTGGCATGCATGAAAAAAAAAATAAAACGAAAATAAGTTTGAGCCATATACAAAGCTTAAATACGCTACGCGTATTTGTTTAATTCAATTCACAAAAAAAAAAAATTACGATACAAAAAGTATCTGATTTAATTAAATTTATCATAACAGTCTCTAAAAAATTAAATGTTGTCGGCGCCTATTGTCTTACTGAGCTGAGCTGTGCTGAGCTGGTCATTCACATCATTTTCAATCTGTCTGTCTGTCTATCTATCTGATTATCCATCCATCCATCCATTCATCTATCTGCCTGTCTGGCTGGCTGCATGTATCTGTGTGCCTTTTAGTAAATTGTAATTGTATGCGTGCCATAAAATGAAAAATCATTTCATGCGCAACTGAAAAGAAACAAAATAATAATAGTAGAAACGAAACGAAACGAAACGAAAAAAAAAAAAAACATATTAAAAATTCCGTACTTTGCTGCTGTTGCTGTTGCACACAGAGATACTAAATGTATCTCATAGATACAAAACCTAAATATACAAGTGCATTGAAATTGTATATCTACATTAAAAAAATGTATCTGTTGCTTAAGCTGTAATTGTATTGTGCTGCACGCATTCATTCATGCATTCCATTCACTTGAAACAAACAAAAAAAAATAATAATAATAAAAATAATAATAAATAAAAAGTTTGAAACAAAATGCATGTTGACTTTATAGACACGTCGAGTCTTGATTATTGTCAGCCAGACATGTCTATAGCGTCTGACGAGAACTTTTTCTGTTTCTTTTTTTTTTCATCAACATAAACATGAGATATGTTTTTATTTAAAACAGGGCTGCTAACTGGTTTTGAAATGAATCGAAACGATTTTGCAACACATTTTTTTTTTTTTTTTTGAGTGTTTGCTCTGAAACGTAAAGTGACTTTGAACGTGAAATCTATTATCGATTCACGTTTATTTTAATAATTAAATAATTTTATACTAAAGATTATATTTTTCACAAAATATCATAGAAGCCTAAGACTTAAAAAGCGTATGAGAGGGGTCCGTATTTTTGTCTTGATTCTAAAAAAGAATGGTCACAAATTTTGCTCGAATTTATACGAGTAAGCATCAGCAAGAAAACAATCGATCCTAAAGTCTCATTCAAAAGATTGTTTAGTAAATTGAGTGGTCATATCAATTAGGCAGAAATTTAAACCGATATGCTGCATAGAGTTTAATTTTATTATTTCAAGTGAGTTCATATTTTTTTCTAAATAAAATTAGCATAAACCGTTTAAACCGCTCCGATCCAAACCGAACCATGGTTTGACGCTGCTGAAAAGCCAGTATTTTTCATTTAATTGTTTACCAGCCCTGGTATTTATGCATAGTTTTGTTTATATATATTCTATGACTATTTTACATCGTATTTAATTTGTAGTTCATTTTAAATAAATTAAATAAATATTTTCTTTTCTTTTCTTTGCAGGTAATTGTTAAATTTTATTTTAAATTGCAACAGTAAGTTGCATTATACAACTGAATGCTGCAAAAATTCGAAGAAAATGTGAGTGACTTTATGGAATCTACATATATATAGTATATATAAATATATATGCAAATACATATAAGGACTAACCAATATTAATTGGAACCCCTTACCACGAACATACTCAAAATAACACCAATTAACAGTTGAAAATATCTAAAAGAAGTATTGTACTATAACAAAATATAGTTCTCTCTAAAAAAAACTACGAATGTTATGTTTCCACTATCATTAGCGCTTGCGTTAGCGTTCACTTGTTGCTATCGAAAGCAATGCTATCGCAAGCAATGCCTATAACAGACATGTTTAAAACTGCTTATATTATTACTAAATACTTTCCAAGCCTTTATGTTACTTTTAAAAGCACTAGATGAAGGCTAATGCAAATGCTAATGGCAGTGGAAACATAACCGAAGTAACACTTTTAAATTGCCTTTCTTTTAACTGACCTACTCCATCTTGTATAGAATTATAATTATAAATTGCATTATGTCTGTATTGTCTGTTGGAAAGTTTGTAACGCATTAAAGGAGGCATCAGAGACCCCATAAAAGTATATATGTTATTGATCAGCTCGGCGAGACGAATCGATTTAGCCATGTCCGTGTGTCTATCTGATTATTTCTACACAAATTTTTCGGTGAAGATATAAGATATAAAGCTAAAATTTGTAACTTAAGGTTTTTCTCGGCAACGACTACTTTGTTTGTCAGAATCAAGGTGCCACGCCCATTTTTAGATATAGCCCCCATACAAATCTAACGTCCATTTTCGTGTTTTTGTACGAAAATAGTTCGTATTTATTATTCACTCCAGTCTGAGTAAAATCACTTCTACTGTCATCCTTTGAGTATACTACCGATATGCTAAAGATCAGGTCTCTATAACATACAGTCCCCGTACAAACTCACCTTCCATTTTTTTTTAAAATAGTTTTTCAAGAAAATTATTGTTATACCCTGTACCCAAAGTGTAAAATGGTATAGCAAGTTTTTGCAAATGTATGTAACACACAAAAGGAGGCAAGATAGACCCTATAAAGTATACATATTCTTGATCAGCATTGGAAGGGGAGTCGAACTGATGATCAACTATTTGGGAAACTCAGTAGTTGAAGAGTAGAAGAG
Organism: Leucophenga varia; assembly: GCA_018903435.1. Lineage (NCBI taxonomy): Eukaryota > Metazoa > Arthropoda > Insecta > Diptera > Drosophilidae > Leucophenga > Leucophenga varia. The sequence continues at coordinate 382,000 of JAEIFJ010003018.1, read as the reverse complement.
CATATTAAATTTTTGCATGTGTATATAACCGACAGAAGTAGAAATATGATAGTACCTATTAAGTATGTGAATAGTGCCTATTGTGGGCACCCTTATATATTATGTACCAGTATATTAAGTATATTATGTTAAAATGGAAAGCTAAATACTTTAGCTAAATTTCAGAGAAAGAAGCAAGTTAATACATACAATTAAAAAAAAAAGTTATTCAAATTTTAGTAGAGTAACAATTTTTGGGCAAGTTGTGGGCACCCTTTAAAAAATCTAATAAAAAAGAAATAAATGAAGAAGACACACACAGCAAAGTATTTTTGTACCGGGCACAGTGATGAGAGGCTTTGCTGGTAAAAATTATGTAATTATTTTGCTTAAAAATAAAAAAAAAAATTTTAAATATTAAATTAAAATTGAAAATTAAGATTATCTCGGAGACTATAAGAGAAAGGGCCGCCATATTTGAAATTAGACTCTCCTGAGCCGTCAAGTGTGTACTTGCAAACGGTTCTTCTCTAGACCCATTTAAAGGGGTACCCCCCATACTAATTTACCCCAAAATTTTGGGTTTTTGCATAAGAATGTTATTGTTTCTTATTCTGGGAAGTCTTAATTTAGTATAAATTATTTCTTTGATAGTCCCAATAAAATATCCAAAAATGGGTAGGGCCAACAAAATTTTAGGTATAGTCCCCATACAAATATACCCCATTTTTTAAGTTTTTATATGAAAATCCAATACAATGAGTTATGGTTGTAAGATAGGACTTAACTTATGGTACATAAAGATTGGGTACAGGGTATCTTGCAGTCGAGCAAACTCGACTTCAGCGTTCTTTCTTGTTTTATATGCATTTTGAGCTTAAAATTGTACATACATACGTCTTACTTGAGCCCCAAATTGAGCTTTCCCCACTCAACCCCTTTGCGAAATATAATCTACGTCACTGATGATCATACTTGAACGAATCAAAGCTTTGTGTGGCTAATATTTGAGCTTCGTTAACGTTTTTCCTTGTTTTTTTTTTTTTTTTTTTTATTTAGGACATAATTTTTTATTTTATATATTTTAATTGCATAGTTTACTTTAATTTCTTTTTGCATTTGTTTTTTTTTTTTTGTCAAAATGACATTTTAATTAATGAGCTTCAAATTGCTGCTTCAAACTCTTGTTTTAAAGACATATCCCGTATAAAAGTAAGAATTTTCACTTGCACAAAGTTAAGAGTTTGTGACTTGCCAGCAATTTTACAAACAATACAAAATTCCCAAGATTCCTTAATTTTTGCTCTTTTGTCTTTGTTATTATGTTTTTGCTTTTGTATTCTTTTTTTTTTTTTGTTGTAATTTTCGCGTAATTTTCAGTACATTGTTGGTTTGTCTTTTTGTGTTTTTTTTATTTACCATTTTCTTTTTTTTTTTTTTTTTTTTTGATAAAAATAAAATCCTATTATATAAAAAGTTGGTACAATAAGAACGGAAGATACACTTCTACACTTCTAATTGTCGACAAGGATAACGAAAAAGGGTTGGAATGTAATAAGTACGCCGTCGTCGTAGTCATTTGTTTGTTGTATGCGCGCGGCGCGTTAACTAAGTAAATTACAACTTGTTGTCGTCGTTGGTAGTAGGTAGTGTGTAGAATGTATCTAAAAAAGTATCTTTTTGTGTTATAATAGTCCATATATCTATCTCGCTGTCTGTCTGTCTGTCTGTAAGATCTATTTTTCTATTTATTTTGCCGTTGGTATACATTCATATCTATGTGAGCATATTTTTTTTTTTTTTGTTTTGTAATTGCGTATGTGACTGTCATTTTACTAAGCTAAAACTTTTCTCTCTCTCAGACACTCTTTCTAGCTCTTTTTCACACAGCATAGCCTTTAAGGGCGCGTGGGAAATCACAAGTTTAAGGTTGTGCGAATGTGCATGAATTTATCTGTCTGTCCGTCTGTCTGTCTGTCTGTCTGTCTGTCAGTCTGTATGTCTTTTGTTTTTCTCGTTTTTATTTATTTTTATTTTATTTTATTTTTTTTTTTTCATTTCATTTCTGTTAGTCTGCCAATCTACAGTCTTGTTGCTTTATACTGTCTACAGCTTATTTTCTCATGAACTGCGCGGAAAAATGTTCATTTTCATTTGCAATTTGGCAAATTTTCTACAACGAGTTTTCTGTTATGTTGTGTCTTCTGTGTATGCTGTGTGACACTCAAGATTGAGTTGAACTTAATATGTATGTTGCCATGTTGCTATTGCTCTTTTATATACATACATACATACAAACATACATCTCATGTATGCAATTGTGGTAAGCAGTAGCAACAACAACAATAAAGTTGACATGCACAATTTCATTCAATTATCATGATTTTCAGCAAATTTTCTACAAAATAAATATAAGAAAGCCAAAAAAAAAAAAAATTTCTATTTTTTTATTTTGTGAAAAAAAGGGCATAAAAAACACAAATGCAACTCATAGAAAATTAAGTGCAGCTAAATTAAATTCAACAAATTGAAAATTGTTTTTGCGTGGGAACTTTTATAGTAAAATCAAGTGGCTTTTAGTTTTTTTTTTTTTCAAAATTTTATAATTATATTTAAATGAATTATTTTTGTTTGTAGCTGTAGAAAAAAAATAAAAATTAATTTTGCCTATATGCATGTTAATATATATATATAAATATTTTTTTTATAATTTAATGATTAATTAATTTATATTGTGCTAATAATAGCTTATTGTTTACCACAAAATTGAATAATTACTTTTGTATTTTTATTAATAATAATATTTTTGCTATTTTTTTTTTATTATTATACGCTACACATAATTGAATAGATACATTCGGAGGGTTAACATGAAAAAAATATCTTAAAAAATTTTTATTAAAAGAAATTTTGCTAAATATTGAACATGAATATTGTAAGCATTTTAAGCGTTACTGAGAGCTTCTTTTTTATTAACATTCTTTTGTTTAAAACTTCAATACAAATAAAGAAATTTTTAAATATAATTAAGCAAAAAAAAAAAATATTAATAAAAACTAAATAAAGTCATTGAAATATTTATTACGCATATACAAAATATTTATGTATTTATTTCAATTTTTGCACTTAATAATTATATTATAAACTATTTAATAACGACAGAAAAGTGTAGACTAAATAATAAAAAAGCATAAACATGGTGTTGAGTTTGACTAGGCAAGCATAATAAACGAAGCATACGAACTCTTATTTATAATTGCGAATACGAATATGAATACGAATATGAGTATTTATTCGAATATGAATACAAATATGAATACGAATATGAATACGAATATGAATACGAATATGAATACGAATATGAATACGAATATGAATACGAATATGAATACGAATATGAATACGAATATGAATATGAACGAATATGAATACGAATATGAATACGAATATGAATACGAATATGAATACGAATATGAATACGAATATGAATATGAATATGAATACGAATATGAATATGAATATGAATACGAATATGAATAGAAATATGAGTATTTATTCAAATGAATAAATATGAATACGAAAATGAATACGAATATGAATACGAATATGAATATGAATACGAATATGAATACGAATATGATATCGTATATGAATAAGAAAAGGAATACGAATATGAATACGAAAATGATACGAATATGAATATGAATACAAAATAGAATACGAATACGAATATAAATATTTATATGATTACAAATGTGAATAAAATAAGATTACGAATATGAATACGATTATGAATACGAATATGATTACGAATATGAACAGGAATATGAATATGAAATCAAATATGAATATGAATACGAAAACGAGTACGAATATTAATACGAAAAAGAACAATAATAAATGCATATGCAGTTGTGTTCAACAAAAAGTAACTCAAAAATAGACCAAAATTTACTGTGCAGTTCGGTGATTTTTTTTTCACAGTGATTTAAAAATCACAATGTCACACTGCGACTAAAAGTAGTGTTTTGCGATTTTCTTGTTTCTCAGTGAACATGTTCAGTTATCTGCGATTTTGTGTATCGCTCTTTGTGATCAGTGAAACTGTTCATTTATCAGTGATTGAAGCCTTTATCACTCTTCGCGAATTGTTCATATTCGCTTGAACGAAAGAACTTGACAAATTTATTGATACACTTGCCAGTCACTTGATTCGTTCAAATGTGAAATTCACAGAAAGCACAGTCAGTTGACTCTATTGAATGGTGAAAGTGCAATTGTAACAAAAAAAAAAATTAATAGAAAATGAAGAGAAATGAAATATTTTATTAAAAAAAAAAAAAAAGATTATTTTTCGCGAACGGTGATTTTATCTCTGTTTGAAGTCACATCGATTTTCAAGTTGAAGTCGCTAAAGACACTGTGATTCAAAAATCACTCATTTTGCCAACACTAGTAACCAAACATTAACTTAAAATCTAGAGAAGATGGAAAGTTGTTTATATGAAAATTAGTAACTGAATTATTCCAGCAATTCTAATACCGCAATTTCGATTTCAACAGTCAAGAATTTGACAAACATTTCGATAAATATTTTTCTCATAAATGATTTAGTAACTCTGTGAACAAGTTTTGTAATTGTTTATACTTGCCGTAATGGTTTAAGATTGTGCTTTGCCTAGATGCATCCCTAGATCCGCGCTATATAAGATGTACTTCTAGTTTAATAAGTCAATTTTTAGTATTTGAAGTTGTAATGATGCAAATTTGCTCTTAATTTTAATATTTTTCTTCTCTCGAAATTCGACAACAAATAAAATTTTTACCAATAAGCATAATCATCAAAAGTAAAAAATGCACACCAACACACATATATACATACACTTAAGTACTTATTTTAAGTTTCTTACACATACATATGTATATGTACATAAGTACATAAGTTTATAATACTATTTGCTTGCATTTGAAAATAGATAGCACAGCGCAGTGTACATATTAATTTGAATATAACAAAATATTACGTATACGCAACGTTCGAGTGTCTACAAACTAATTAAAACAAAACGAAACAAATTACATTGTTGCATCTTCATTTAACTTTTTTGCTACTTGATTGCACAGTGCAATTAAGTGAAAAAAAAACAAGAAACGAAAGGAATATAGTTTTACTTGATAAACAGTGAGATATAAAATTATAGCAACAACAACAAACAGCAAACAGCAGAGCAACCAAAAGTGTAGAAGGTACTTATTTTGTTATAACTTAAGCGTCTAATGTCATTAACAACTTTTTCCACTTGCAACAAGCAGCATCAGCAGCATCAGCGGCAGTGGTTACAATTGTGACGCAGCACAGCACAGCATAGCATTATTATGATAATTCTCTTGCCGAAGCGAAGCGAAAAATTACACACAAATACACACATAAACAACTTGACGCATAATAAAAAAATAACACACACACACATTCAGAAATAGTGAAAACAAGCGCAAAAGAGCAAAGTTGAAAATAATTTGGCTTAAGTAATAGTCAGTCGTAAAAGTTACAGAGGAAGTGGCTCTAGAAAAGCTGTATAAGAAGTAAAAATAGTTTTGCTGAAATTGTAGCAGACGCAACGCAACGCGGCACATTTACTTCAAAATTTAGTAGCGCATAAAAATATCAAAAAAAAAAAAAAAAAAAAAATAATAAAAACACACATACACATATACAAAGAGATACACACACACGTACATATTTAATAGAGTACAGTGGACACTAACTTATATGCTGAAAAATAGAAAGCTTGACCAAACGAGCAAACAAACTAAAAGAACCAAAAACAAACCAAGTGTACAGCAGCTGAAGCAATTGCAAACAAAATACTTCAAAAAGGTTCTATACAAAAGTTTTTAAAAATAAATTTTTTTTTAATAAATCTTGAAAACTTTTTTTTGAAGTCTTGGTTTTTTTTGGGAGAGTCTAGATTGCCTAGCGTGCCCAACGATCAAATCAATTTAACAACAACAATACTCGGAATGCTCATATCTATGTCTGCCTGTCTGTCCGTCCTTAAAAAAATACTTCAAAAATAAAAACATTTAAAGTCTCCTAACTATTTAGAAATCTACTCAAAATGTTTATGTTTGCCTCAGAAAACATTCTGACGAAATTGAACTGAGAATGTCTTATTATTATTATTAGTATTATTATTATTATTATAATAGTTATTATACTACAATAAGAAGGGATAAACCCCAAACGTAACAGAACTCTACTTTTAAACTCCTGCAAAGATCTTGCAAGACTAACAGCCGCCAGCACGGAGCATTGGCCCATCGGGAATCACGCGGCCAGATTAGGTATTCCTTATAAAAGCACATGCATAAGTTATCAGGAAGAGAACACTCAAAAAACGCTGAAACAGTTCCTCTGTGTGTGTCCTGCACTTGGATCGAGTAGACTAAGCCACTTTGGGAGTCACTGAGCAATTTTTCTCTCTTGTGGTGTACATATTGGGTTGTTCAATAAGTAATGTCGTATTTTTTCAATAGATGACGACTCTTTAACATATCTTAGGTTGTACTTATCGCATCGGGTCATCCTGTAAAGAGGACACTCAGAGCTACAAGGACACGCAGACTGTGTTGTGATCATATGTTTCAGTCTCAAGTTATAGCGCGCCAAAGATGGAGTCCACCAAGCAAGAAATTCGCCATATTTTACGTTTTTACTACCTGAGAGCTAAAAATACAACGAAGGCGGCCGAAAAAATTTGAAATTTATGGGCCCGAGGCTGTAACGATTCGCACAGCACAGCGTTGGTTCAATCGATTTCGTTCTGGTGTAGTGGATGTCAAAGATGTACCCCGTACTGGTAGGCCAATCCCCGCAGAAACCGATAAAATAGTCGAAATCATCCAAGTGGACCAGCATGTTAGTACTCGTTCGATTGGCCAGGAACTGGGTATAAGACATACAACCATTTGGAACCATTTGCAGAAGATTGGATTTCAAAAAAAGCAATATGTTTGGGTGCCACATGAATTAACGTAAAAAAAACTTTTGGATCGCTTTAACGCTTGTGATGCGCTGCTGAAACGGAACGAACTCGACCCATTTTTAAATCAGATGGTGATTGGAGTTGAAAAGTGGATCACTTACGATAACGTCAAGCAAAAAGGTCGTGGTTGAAGCGCAGCGAGCCGACCCAAACCATCGCCAAACCCAGACTGACGGCCAGGAAGGTTTTGCTGTGTGTGTGGTGGGATTGAAAAGGAATCATCCACTATGAGCTGCTCAACTATGGCCAGACGCATAATTCGATCATCTACTGCGAGCAACTCGACCGTTTGAAGCAGTCGATTGACCAGAAGCGGCCAGAATTGGCCAACAGAAAGGGTGTAGTGCTCCACCAGGACAACGCTCGGCCTCACACATCTTTGATGACCCGCAAGAAGCGATGGGAGGTCGGATAGGATGTCCTATCGCACCCAGCGTATAGTCCGGACCTGACACCAAGTGATTACCATCTTATCCGGGTCATGCAAAATGCTCTTGGTGGTACTACGTTGGCCTCAAAAAGGCTTGCGAAAACTGGTTGTCTGCGTTTTTGCAAATAGGGAGGGGGTTTTATAAGGGGGCATAATGAAGTTGCCTTTTAAACGGCAATAAGTTTTCGAACAAAACGGTGCACATTTGACTTAAATCGACAGATTTAAAGTCATTTACACTAACAGTTACAACAGTCAATAACAGTTATTATTTTTGATTCTTCAATAACTGTTACAGTAACTGTATATCAATTTTAACTGAAGCTTTTGAAATGGCTCTTGAATTAAACGTTATAAAATATAAAAAAAAAAAATGAAACACACACATAAATACTTACGTATATGTGTGTCTGAATATGCAAAATAAATAATAAAAAAAATAAGAGAAAGAAGAAAAAAAAACATAAACAAATAAACAGCTTAACGCTTCAGAGTTGCAATGAGTTACTTTACCTTTTTTTTTTTTTTTTTTATTTGTCTCTCTCTTTTTTATATAGCTGCAGCTTTTATACTACTATCTCCCTCTCTCTCTCTCTTCGTGTCACATACCGACTAATATGTTAAACGACTTTAGCTTAAGTGTATTTGTATGTCATGCAATGCATAAGTCGCAAAAAAAAAAAAAAGCTTGTACCGCTATTTGTTGTATGTATGTTATGCAATATACGCAAGTACAATATTGACATAAGTAAAGATTTAACAAGCAAAAGCACCTGAAAAAAAATTTAAAAAAAAAATAATAAAAATAAATTAAAAATGTTTGTAAATAATAAAATACGACGCAAGCCATTTATTTATTTAACTTTTTTTTTATAAGAAGAACTATTAAAGCAAAAAATATGTTAAAAATCCATTGAAAGAAATTAATACTACCTAACAAAAAAGATGACTTTATAATAGTCTGAATACTACGCATCAAAAATATCTTCTGAAAAAGGTATACTCTTCTATATTTATATTAATAGTAGAGTATCTCAGTATGTATGTATGTATAACTAACTAACTAACTAACAAGCAACAAAAATAGCAGAAGCTCAACTTTAAAGAAAGGACTTTAGAGCAATTTTATCTAAACGTTTTCGTTGTTTGTGTTTACCTTTGAGATTTATGAGATTAGGCGTTGTCTCTTTCATGCAGACAGACAGACAGACACATGCATATATGCAGTCAAAGAGTTGCAGACAGACGGACAGACAGTTGTACATACATACATGCACTTTAAGTGCAAGCAAAATATTTAATACAACTGAATGCACACACACACATACACACACAGAAAGAGAAACAAAGATATCTCTTGAGATAAAAGAAAACTAGCAAACTGCACAATAACAAATGTAGCTGTGTAAGTGAATGTCTGTATGTGTGTGTGTGTGTGTGTATCTAAAGCTGCAGCATGCTTTTATAGTTTTCTATAGTTGCATATGTCTCCGTCTGTGTGTGTGTGTGTCAACATTTGCCTGGCAAAGTCCTTTTTTTTTTTTTTTTGTATTGCTCTACATCAAATCCTGCAGTCAATAGTCTTAACAAATGAAAGCTATTGCTAAAACGAGACAAAAAAAAAAAAAGAAAAAAAAAAAGAAAAGAAGAAAAATAAAATTGTTGAAAATTGAAAGATAGACACAGACGCAACGTTTGGGTGCAAGCGAGATTTATAGCTTTTAGAGCGACTACTAATATCTCAATGCTAACGGCGACAATTCTTGTTAAAAATGAAAAATAAATAAAGTCAAATCATTTTGTTATAACAAAGTATTTATACGCTACACAAGTAAATCAGCAGCGTTTATATGCTTCTATATGCAACAAGCTTAGCACAGCATAAACTCAATAAAATGAAAACGTCGAGCAGTTGCATGAAAATGTTTAGCTTAAGAACAAGCAGTTCTTTTTTTTTTTTTGTTTTTCTTTTTCTTTTCCTTTAAAAAGAAAGCACTTAATGAAACCTAAAAGAAAAGCAGCAAAAAAAATTAGAAAATTGATCAGATAGAGAGCAGATAAGCAATAAAGTAATTACGATATTGGATTACTTTGCAATTTCTTTACAGTACTAAGAGTTTTTACTTAACTTGCCACAAATAGTATATTTGATTGCAACTCAATTGTTGCAATGCATTTTTTCTTTTTATTTTTTGCATAGAAATTTTATTTAATTTTAACTATTTTATTTTTTTTTATACACATGTCCTGCTACTTTTAGTAATTGCAATTTAAAAATGACAAATTATATTATTTGAAGTTGTTTGAAATTGTTTTTTTTGCTTAAAGTTGTAGAAATTTAATAAATTTCTATAACGCCTTAGGGTATGCTATACTTTTTTGTGTACTTTGTATGAGAAATATGTTGTTCAAATATTAATTAAATAAATGTACATATTGGCGCTATTTTAAATTTTAAATTCTGTGATTTAAAACGCTGCAGTTGAGTATACTCGACTACAAAATACGCTACATGAAGCATTAAGTTGTTTTGTTTGTGTCATGAAGTCATCTGCTAAACAAGCAAAAAAATTTAACATTGTTAAAATCGAAAGTGAGTCTTAAAAAATGTATTAAGTTCGAAATTTTAATCTTAAAAATACTGAAACCGAAATAATTTTCTAAAAAAAAGACAAAAAATGGAAGCTTTATGCGATTCTAATAAAATCGTTAGTGCATACTTGGGTTGAAGTGAAGATGAAACTGAAGAGAACAACGTTTCTTGCTTTATTGTAAACATTGTAAACAAACGATTACAACAACAACTAACACAGAAACTTTTTATAACCTTTTTTTTACCCAAAGGGTAAAAGGGTACATTAAGTTTGTGCGAATGTATGTAACACACAGAAGAAGGCAAGATAGACCCTATAAAGAATATATATTCTTGATCAGCATTGAAAGAAGAGTCGAACTGATGATCAACTATTTGGGAAACTCTCGAAGGGTAAAAGAGCATATTAAATTTGTGCAAGTGTATATAACCGACAAAAGTAGACATATGATAGTACCTATTAAGTATGTGAATAGTGCCTATTGTGGGCACCCTTAGATTTTGAGCTCATAACTTTTGACCTAATGTATTCTATGTACCAATGGAAAGCTAAATACTTTAGCTAAATTTCAGGGAAAAAAGCAAGATTAATACATACAATTAAAAAAAAATTATTCAAATTTTAGTAGAGTAACAATTTTTGGGAAAGTTGTGGGCACCCTTTAAAAATCTAATAAAAAGAAATAATGTAAAGGGCACAGTGATGAGAGGCTTTGCTGATAAAAATTATGTAATTATTTTACTGAAAAAAAAAAAATTTTAAAAAATATTAAATTAAAATTGAAAATTAAATAAATCATTCTTTGCATTGCCTCGTAGCTTTAGTATTTGAACTAATTACGAATTATAAATTCTTATAAATATTAAAAGAAATTCGTTTATGTGAAATAAATAAAAATTAAAGCAATTAAACATTTTATACTATGTTTCCACTAGCGCAAACATTTGCGTTAGCGTTAATATGCTAGAAACACTAAGATTGTTCCAAGAATAGAATAGAGAAGATAATTGGAAGATAATTACTACAGTAAAAACTCATAAAAGCGAAAATTCTGTACAATCTGTATAATATTTTAACACCCTGTAACCAAAAGGTGAAAGGGTATATAAGGTTTGTGCGAATGTATGTAACAGATAGAGGGGAGGCCAGATAGGCCCAGTAAAGTATATATATTCTTGATCAGCATTGGAATGGGAGTCAAAATAGCTATGTCTGTCCGTCTGTCCGTCTGTCTGTTTGTCTGTCTGTCCTGCTGTCTGCCGTATGAGAAAGATTATTTCGGAGACTATAAGAGATAGGGCCACCATAGTTAAAACATAGACGTCAATGTTTCTTATTCTAGGAAGTCTTAATTTGGTATAAATGATGTCTATGATAGTCCCAATGAAATATCTCAATATGGGTGGAACCAAAACAAATTTTAGGTATAGCCCCCATACAAATCATTCCCAAAATTTTGGATTTTTACATAAAAATGTTCCTGTTTCTTATTCCAAAAATTCTTAATTTGGTATAAATTATGCCTATGGTAGTCCCAATGAAATATCCCAATACCAATGAAACCAAAACAACAAATGGGTAGTACCAACAAAATTTTAAGGTAAAGCCCCCATACAAATATAACCCATTTTTGGAGTTTTTCTTTGAAAATCCAATTCAATGAGTTACGGTAGTAAGATAGGGCTTAACTTAAGTTACATAAAGATTAGGTGCAGAGTATCTTGCAGTCGAGCTTACTCAACTTCAGCGTACCTTTTGTTTTTTTTCCGCTGAAAAGCGAATGTATCTTTTTTAAGAATATCTTGAAAATGGTAAATGAGAAATGTTCACCAGTACACCGATACTTCGAGTGTTTTCATTGATTCCATTTTTTTTTAAATATTTTTAACTTATATAAAAATTAATCTTAATCTTAACTTAAGCAACACATTCATTATATTGGATATTCTTTAAACACTCAATGAAGTGTTACGGTTATTGCTGTTTCTTATTTATATTTTATTTTCAAATATTTTTTTTACGATTTTATTTTAAATCTTCAGTCTCAATTTTTCATTTTGTAAATTTAAAAACACAAAAAAAAAAAATTACAAAAATTTATTTGTCACATGAATAACTTTCATTTATTGATTTAAAACGATTCAAATATTTTAATTGAAATGTAATCGTGTGCAGTTAAGCATCAAAAAATATTCGAGTTGACTTTTACTTTAATAAAAAATTTGCACAAAGCATTGGAATTGGAAAAAATATCTTAAATATTTTTCTCTTTATGTGCATAAAATAAATATTTGCCATAACAGAAATAAATAAAATAAATATTTTTTACTCATGATGTTGATGATGATGATATCTTATATTATTATATTATTTATTTCTATTTTGCAGGTATGTAAATTTGTTTTGTGTGTCTAAAAATCGAAAAAAAATTTTTTAAAAACTTTTTTTTTTTTTTTTTGAGGTAAGTGAAGAATAAAATTTGATATAATTTACTGCAATTGGCATATGAGATTTTTGATATCAATTCACTTAATTGAAAAATGCTTTTGTAAATGTTGTCAGCTCAGCTCCGCTCCGCACACACACACAGCAAAGGCAAAATAGTATGAAGCATAGAAATTCAATTTCAATTATGCACTGCAATCGAATAGAAAAGCAAGCAGAGTAGCTGCAGTGCAAACACTTTTCTTTCTTTCCTTTTCCCTTTTTTCTTTTTTTTTTTTTAATTTAAATATCAATGAAAATGAGTATACTAGCTTTGGTAATCGTAGCATATATATAGGCGTATAGTAGCAGCAGCAGCCAGCGATAACGTTGTTGCTGATGATGATGACTAGGCACGCAGTTATATCGTATCGATTCTATCCATATCATTCGTTGCTCTGCCAGTGTAAATAGCAAATATACATACACACACACACACATACACATACAACTACTACGTTATCGTCAAAGCCAAAGTAAACTGGCTTATTGGTTTTCATTTGATAGCATATACCGTACGAATGCCTCGAACTGCCACCTAACCTGGCATTGATGCTTTTTCCACGATATTCAATCCAAACCAAACCAACGACGACGACGTCGTCATTTGTCGCTCAGCATCACTGCACAAGGAATGCACTGAAGTGTACTGAAGTTGAAGGACAAAAGCGCGCGAGCGCTCGCTCGCTCGCTCTACCAAAAGCGTTCTTTGAGTTCAAATGAGCTTTGTGAAACTGCAATACAATAGCAAATATATAAAATGAAAGAAAAAAAATAACAAAAAATATTTATACAGAGCCAGAGCCATGCTTAAGGTTTGCTTTAAAAAAAACAAAAACAATCTACTGTTTTTTTTTTCCCCCGCTTCTTGATAAAATGAGTAATCAAAGTAAGCCATTGATGCATTCTGGTTAACCTGAATTTTTTGCTTTTACAGTAGGTCATATTTATTTTCATATTATATTCATTCTGTTAAATTCTGTTAATCTTAAATCACGAGAAACAGAAAGACAGCAATACTTTTTGGCGCTTTGGTCTTTTAAGAAAGTTGTTTCTTTTAAAGTTTTGAAACGTCTTTTTTGAAATTTATTTGCCAAACCTCTTTCGTATAGCATAATGTATATGCATGTGTGTGTGTGTGAGTGTGTATGTGTGGATTCGTTTTTTGCATCTTTTTAGTGAATCACACACTTACTTTGAAATGTATACTTTAGTATTATGCTTCTTGTTTTGTTAGTAAATGTTTTTGTTGTAAAGAAAAAAGATAAAAGCAAAAATAAAAAACATCTCGTATATAATTCAATTGTTAACAAGATGCACATTTAATTTGATTCCTTTCTATTTTTGAATACGCTGTAACTGTTTGGTAAATGTGTATATTCATTGGCAAATAGAGGCATGATAGATGCTACAAAATATGCTTATACTATGTCTGTCTGTTTGTCAAACTGTGCTGTTGTCTGGATACTATCATGTCTAAAACATAGACTCTACTGAACCAAGTCAAGTGTTCACTTACAAACGGGTTTTTTTTTTACCACATTTTGAGTGTTTTACAGAATCTATCTCATACCTTCGCCATACAAACCTATTTCAAGTAAATGACTTTTTGTTGAAAAATGTCTTTTACTATGTTTTCTAGGAGCTTCAATTTGAGTAAGTAATCCAAAGGGTTTACCTAAGCAATATACTTGTATTGAAAAATCGACTTCATGAACGTACCGAATGTTTGCATGTTCTTTAATTTATGCCAATTTGGTTACGATAAAAAAAAACATTTTTTAGAGAAGAGCTCCCTAATCCATATATAAATAAAATACTAAAAATGCTTCTATGTCCGCTAAAGACTTTAAAACCATCAAACCGATAAGTCCCAAACGCATTTCATTTGAAAGGAAACAATAAAAATATTATTATGGACCACTAAAACAATATATTAGGCAAATTCGGTGCATTCAACAAGTCGATTTTCGACTTTTCCTATACAAACATTTTTTTTTTTTTTTTTTTCTATTTTGTTTTTTTTTTATACTAGCCCAAACATATTGTGGTCTCGCTGCAATCAAATAAAAAATAAGGTATTTTTAGTCCTTTTTTGTATGTTTTCATACTAGCCTCAACATAAGCAAAAAGTACAAAAATGCCAGGGGAAAAAGCTACAATTGAAAAAAAAAAAAAAAAAAAGGAAAAACGTTAACTTCACTGGAACCGAAGCTTAAATACCCGTCACACGAATTAAAAATAATTACATTTTCATACAAATGTTCGAAAATAATCCATAAGTTTTTTTTTTTTTTTCTTTTTTACACAAAAATTGAAAAAACGTAAGTTTGTTGGGGCTATACTTTAAAATGGGCGTGGCACTTTGATTTTAACACTTGAACTGCTTAGGAATGAGAAAAGCTTATGTTCCGAGTTTCAGGACAATATCTTTAAAGCTAAGCGAATGAATCGCATAAATAGAGACGGACAGACGGACGGACAGACGGACGGACAGACGGACGGACAGACGGACAGACGGACGGACAGACGGACCGGACAGACAGACGGCCGGACAGACAGACGGACATGGCTAGATCGACTTGTCTCGTCGTGCTGATCAAGAATATATATTCTTTATAGGGTCCACGACGTCTCTTTTAATGCGTTACAAACTTTCTGACAAAATTATAATACCCTCCACACAATGTGTGGCTGGTATAAAAAACAGCAGTTGCCAAACGGAAGCCGAAAGAGCAATCCCTTAATTTGGAATGTCTATCTGTCCGTCTGTCTGCAGTTATGCGTTTAATTCGCACAGTTTTGAAGATATGAACCAGAAAAATTGGGTTGTATCGGGCCATCCAAGTTTCAAAGTGTGACAAGTATTTCAGCTTTGGTTAATGTTATTTATTTGTTTTTTTTTTTGTACCTTTTTTTTTTTTTTTTGTTTGTTTGCAAAATGTCGATAATATTCCGTATTTTCCTTTATGCAATTCAAAACTACAAAAATTCACAACAATCTAAAGAAAATTGAACAATTTGTATTATCAAAAAAGGTATGTGTGCAAATCAAAAAATAACAAAGAACATTTCAACAAGAACAAAAAAACAATGTTTGATATTTTTACCAAATAAACCAAACAGTTTGAAATCAAAACGAAACGAAATTGAGCATTCTGCATATACAATTCTGCATTTAGGTCTACGTCTTTAGTTGATACGACTTGTTTAGTTTCTAATTATGGCCATAAATAGCTCAAAATGCCGAACAAATGGAATGACAACAACTGTATTAGAGTTGCTTTGAAGCATAAGTAACTTAATACATTTTCATATAGTTAAATATTGTCCGTCTGTCCGTCTGTCATTTTCGTTTCAATTTATATTATAATATTTAGTTAATTATTTTGCTCATTAATATAGCAACGAACTAACTGATTATTTCTATGAAATAGGTAAGTATTAAATAAATTAAGAACCATACATACATATTATATAATATGTATGTATGTCCTATAAAGTCTTTTACATTTAAATGCGCCTTTGACGTTAACTATGTAATCTGCATATGTAATCTGCATGCATATTGTCTCATGTAAAGTTGCATGCAGCATGTACAAATACAACGCTTGTCAGTAACATGCATGACGACGACGACGAGGACGACGACAAGCTGTAGACTATATGGCTGCTACAATGACGAGTGAATTAAAATTCAAAACAATTTTGCTATAAGAAAATTCCTTTTATAGCATAAAATTTATGCAATAAATAAGCAAAATCCGTAACTAACAATATGACACAAGCACAACAGAGCAGAACAGAACAGAACAGAACAGTACAGCACATAGAACAAGCACATACACGTTCGGAATAGAGGTAATAACAACAAGCAATGTCCAACAAGCAAGCAAACAGAGTCACGTTGTTTAAAGTGAAAAGAGCTAAAACGAGAGCAAAAAAAAGAAAAAAAAAAAAAATTAAATAGAACCCATATACAAACTATGTGTATGCAACAATATAAACGAAAATATGCGTATAGATACATTACCTACAATATTAAAATATGTATACCAACCAATGTATCCAATATATAGGATAGTGCGTCAGTAGTCAAACACTAAACTCGCTGAAATTACATTTACACACACACACAGATACATGCAAAGTGTTTGTAAGCAGCCACAAAAAGAAAGGGTAAACAAAAAAAAAAAAAAAGTATCTTATAGATAAATATTGCACTTGTATGCAAATCCTTACATGTAAATTTAGCTCTATACAAGTAGAACGACCACAGCACATCAAAACATACAAAGCACCCTTAGCGTATTAGGCTAAACGATGTTGAATTAGTTTGAAACGTATTGAACTGAACGTTGAATGTTGAGATTGAAATGCAAGAGCAAGCAATGAACTAAGTAACAAAGCAGCAGCAACAGAAGGAACAGCAGCAACAGCTGCAGCTGCATTAAGTCGACTTATAGAGGCCATTCAGTCAGTCAGTCAGTCACTCAGTCAGTTAGCAAAGAGCCATGCTAGACAATAAGCTGCTGCTGCTCTGGCTGCTCGTTAAGTTAGAACAAATTTAAGGCAATAAACGTGTACAGAGAGAGAGAGAGAGAAAATAAATAGAAAAGTTACATAAAAATGTTGTACCTTTCGGTTTTAAACATATCGATAGAGGCGAATTCTTACTGAACTAAGAGCGTTTTTAACATTTAATCAAACAGTTTATAGAGAAAGATATTTCAACGAAATTTTGGAACTTTAACATCTTAAATATTTCCATTTTCTTTATAAAAAAAAAAAAAATATAAAAAAATTGTTCACTGTATAAGCTTTGCTGTGTAACGTGCGTATATGACGCATACATCTCAACTCTTTATGCATTAAGTTAGCCACAGACTATGAAGTTAAGATGCAGCAAAGTATTTATTTTCCTATTTTTTTGTTTTTTACTTTATCAAAGTAGCAGCTTTTTAGCATACAAAATGCATATTATTCCTATTATGCTTTGCATATGCACTGATGTTGTATCATAAAAAATAGATGCAACATATTTTCAATAAAGTAACTATAAAGCTATTTAAAGATACATCGAATATCTTTTGTATCCTTTTTTGTTTTTTTTGTTTTTAATTTTTTTGTATCTTTTTTTGTATCTTTTTTTGTATCTTCTTATACCCGTCACACACAGTGAGGAGGGTATTATCATTTTGTCAGAAAGTTTGTAACGCATTAAAGGAGACATCTTAGACCCTATAAAGTATATATATTCTTAATCAGCTCGAGATGACGAGTCGATCTAGCCATGTCCGTCTGTCCGTCCGTCCGTCTGTCTGTATGTATGTCTTTCATTCGCTTAGTTTTAAAGATATTGACCTGAAACTCGGAACTTAAGCTTTTCTCAGTCCTAAGCAGTTCAAGTGTTAAAATCAAAGTGCCATGCCCATTTTAAGGTATAGCCCTCATACAAATTTACCGTTTTTAACGGTTTATTATTTTATAACGTTAAATCCAGGCTGCCACGCCCATTTTTAGCTATAGCCCTCATACAAATTTGCCGCCCATTTTCGAATTTTTGTATAATAATTGGTATTATTTTTTGAGACTATTCATTCAAATTTGGGTAAAAACACTTCTAAAGACATCCTATAACAAAAGCAAGGTACCACGCCCATTTTTAGCTATAGGTCCCCATACAAACTTATCGATTATTTTCGAACAAATGTATGAAAAAGTAATTATTTTCGAATATATATTTATAAATGTATATAAGCCACTGATGATCACATATAAACTTATCAAAGATTCGTGTGACGGGTATTTAAGCTTCGGTTCCACCGAAATTAACGTTTTTTCTTGTTTTGTATCTTTTTTTTTTTTTTTGTATTTTTTTTTAAATTTTTTTATTAATTATTATTATTTTTTTTTATTTTTTTTTATTTTTATTTAATTTTTTTTTTTTTTTTTTTTTTTTTCCCCTTTTATTCATTTCTATTTTTTTTTTTTTTCAGTTTTATTTACTTTTTCTTTTTTTTTATATTTTTTTATTACTTTTTTTTTTTTTTTTATTTATTTTTATTTATTCATTTTTTTTTTTAAATTTTTTTTTTTTTTTATTTTTATTTATTTTTATTTTTTTTTATTTATTTTTATTTATTTTTATTTATTTTTATTTATTTTTATTTATTTTTATTTATTTTTATTTATTTTTTATTTATTTTTATTTATTTTTATTTATTTTTATTTATTTTTATTTATTTTTATTTATTTTTATTTATTTTTATTTATTTTTATTTATTTTTATTTATTTTTATTTATTTTTATTTTTTTTTTTTTATTTACTTATTTATTTATTTATTTATTTATTTTTATTTTTTTTTTGTTTAAGTAGTTTTATAAAGCTTCAACTCGAGCTACAACTTTCGCAGTAATTTACTTAATTTTTTTCCGTTTTGCATCTAAAGGATCAACTTGTACTAAACGCTGACTAAATACTGCAAAAAAAAAAAAAAAAATATGTTACACCAACTTAACTACTTACCTACATGCTTATGTGTAACTACTTTCTTAGTTACTTATGTGTATAGGGCATTCTTTTTCAAGTGGGCCACCCATTCTTTCGCCATATACAATTTGATTCATGGAAAAAAGATAAATTAATTCCGTTACAAATATTTTTTGTTGACTATATTTGGAGTCGCTGAATTCAAAAACAAATATTAAATTAATTTCATCACTTCAGGTTTTTGAATAATTAATTTTATTAAATCAAAAACTAATTATATAAAATGAAAAAGAATGTCCCATATACACTGTAGTACTCATATATAAAATGTACTCAAATATATATATATTTTTTTTTTTTTTTTTTTCGTGCGCACAATTTTTCTTTTGAGGTCAAGAGTTCACTTAAGGTAAAGTGAAAAACATACAAAAAAAAAAAAAACTAGCCGGAAGTTTAATATGTTTAATGAGTAAAAGAGAGAAACCAAAGAAATGGAGTCTTAAAAAAAAAAACAAAAAAACTTAATGTCAACTTTATTTGCATTACAATTTTTCGTCTCTGTATTTTTTTTTTTTTTTCATCACTTTTTAACTCGACCACATTCTGTTTCGTTTCGGTTTGTTTGCAAGCAGTGCGTTTTATAATTATAATGACAGAAAATTTCGATTCAAATGTAACGCTGCAAGTCGTATACTATTACAGCATACTGTATAATAAGACTTTAATATATATTTTAATGTTTCTTTATGTCAATTTGTAAGCTTTTATATTACAATTTGTGTAAATAATAATTCAGTTGCAGTTACTTTATGCTTTTACTTTACTTTAATTTTAATCTAAATAATTTTTATATATATAAATGAAATGTTTTGGTTTTACTATGCAGCTACAAATGCAACTGTTTACTTAGAAAGGCAATTACTTAGACATATGTATTTGTATTATACTATATAAGACGACTTTAACATCAAACGTAAATGTATCTAGATACTTATTACTTAGATGAGTATTTATGTATGTGTGTGTGTGTGTGCTTAGCAAAAGATATTTGCTAATGCTAATGTTAATGTATTTGAGGTTAAACTACTTTGCATATGTTACATTAACTAACTCTCTCTCTCTCTCTTTCTCTCTCTCGCTCTTTAAGCTTTCATTGATTCTGGTATTTATTTTATCTAGATTTAGTGAAGTATTCAAATGCACAATATTAATTGTCTTCATTTTCAAACACGTGCGCCTAAAAAGCATGCTTTATAATTTGCGCTTTTCCTCTTTTTAAAAGCAATTTAACTTAGCTCAAGTGTAAATATGACTAATAAAAGAGTTTAACGCATAGCATACATTATTTAATATTATCCAGGTAATTTAATTTGCATCATGCATATTTAATGTTAAATTTACTGAAATATAAAAAAGAGTGCCTTGAGGCATATTTTTGAAGTTCGAGCAGACAATCATGGTTCAGAATTTCAGAAAATCCAATAATGAATAACGTTTTAGTACTTCGAAACTCACATTTAAAGCTTTAAACGGTTTCCCTTTACTGAAATATAAAAAAAGAGTGCCTTGAGACATATTTTTGAAGCTCGCGCAGACAATCATGGTTCAGAATTTCAGAAAATCCAATAATGAATAACGTTTTGGCACTTCGAAACTCACATTTAAAGCTTTAAGCGGTTTCCCTTTACTGAAATATAAAAAAGTGAATTGAGACATATTTTTGAAGTTCGAGCAGACAATCATGGTTCAGATTTTCAGAAAATCCTATAATGAATGACGTTTTGGCACTTCGAAACTCACATTTAAAGCTTTAAGCGGTTTCACTTTACTGAAATATAAAAAAAGAGTGCCTTGAGACATATTTTTGAAGTTCGCGCAAACCATCAAAGTTCAAAATTTCAGAAAACCCAAAGTTTTGCTATACTCAATTGCAAAAATTTAAATTTATTCAGTTAATTTAATATGCATTATGCATATTTAATGTTAAAGCTGCCAGAGAATTAGCAAAGTTTTGCTTTTTGTTCAAGAAATTTTTATATTTTATAAATCAATTATTATGCATAAATAATAATAATAATAATGGACTTTGATTGATGTTCATAAATATCTGCTTTTATGCTCCTTTTTGTTACCCTTTTTTTTTAAAATGAAAAATCAAATCCAAAAGTTATCAGTTCGTCCGTCCGTCCGTAAAATCACTCATTGAATTTTTAATTTTCAACAACAAACAAAATTTTTTTTTTTTTTTATTTAATAAAAAAATTTGATTTCTCGCTGCGCATATTAAGACATCAAAAAAAAAAAAAAGTTGTATCCTTAAAAAAAAAAAAATTATATAATAAAACATTAACTTTTGGGTTTTTTATGCAATTAATTGGATTAAAAGGTTATCGTTTCGTACAAATTCGATGGTTCAGACACACACATACAAACATAAAATAAAAAAAAAAAAATTGTATATGTAGTTCCAGTTCCAAAAAAATATTGCTGCATGCATTACTCTAACCGACAACAATGAATGAGTTTCAATATTTGTGCGTTCTCTCTCTATTCCTCTCACTCTCTCTCCTCTCTCTATCTATGTGCTATAGACCTATGCACATGACTATAGATTTTTTCATTCTGATTCCGTTTCTGCTTGCTTTGTTTGACCCGCCTGAATGACTTTTTGCAACAATAGCCTCGATTCAATATGAAATCAAATTATTATACATCAGCAAAATTAAAAGCTTTCATCACAGCTTCAACGATGAGAAGTGGTAAGTTTTTCTTTATTGCTTCTTTTGCCTCTACTTCTTCTTTCGTTTATGTTTCTTTTGTTATGGTAAATATTTTTTTTTTTCAATAAAATCAAAGTTTATTAAAAAATTTGCAAAATTAATTTTTATTATTATTATACTTTTTTTTAATGCTGCATTACCATAAAATTCGATTTAAGTTGTTTATATGTAGAACTACTTTTATTTTTCAGTTTGAGAACATTTTTAAATGATTAATATATAAATTATTTTTGCGCATTTTAGCTCTTAGCACATGAGAGACATTTGTGAATATTCTATAAATTTAATTGAGTGTAAATAAGCACAATGAAAACGAAGAGAGGGACAAAAAGAAAGAAAGAAAGACAGACAGACAGGCGGACAGACAGATTTCATGATATAGCTTTGCTTGTGGTTACAATAAATTTCCGTTCCGTTGGGGCCTTGAATTACGTTTTGGCACTTAAAAATTCACATTGAATGCTTTTATTGATTTCCCTTAATTGAAATATATAGAAAAGAGTGCCTTGAGGCATATTTTTAAAATTTAAGCAAACAATCATGGTTCAGAATTTCAGAAAATAAAATAATGAATGACGTTTTAGCACTTCAAAGTTCACATTAAAAGCTTTTAGTGGTTTTCACTTTACTGAAATAAAAAAGAGTGCCTTGAGGCATATTTTTGAAGTTCAAGCAGACAATCATGGTTCAAAATTTTAGAAATTCCAGTAATGAATGACGTTTTGGCACTTCAAAATTCACATTTAAAGCTTTTAGCGGTTTCACTTTACTGAAATATAAAAAAAGAGTGCCTTGAGGCATATTTTTTGAAGTTCGAGCAGACAATCATGGTTCTCAAAATTTCATCAATGACTTGGCAAATTCACATAAACTTTGATTTGCTATATAAAAAAGTCCTGACATATAATCAAGCAGACAATCATGGTTCAAAATTTCAGAAAATCAACAAAAATTTCAAGCAAAGAAATTAAATAGGTCCTTACAATACGTATTGAGCAGCCAAGTCAAGCAATTGCGTGACAGTACATACATATAATTCGCTCAAAAGCCATGTCTGTCCGTGCTAAATACAGAGCAGCTTATGCACGAATTCACTGACCCGCAGCTTTATTTTTCTTGTTTTAAAATTGCAAAAAAAAAAAAAAAAAATAACTTAAAATTAAATAATATCAAAGAATTCAATTTTTTTTTTTTAACTCGCACATGTTTTTTATTTATTTTTTTTTTTTATTTATTTTATTTTCATTTTTTTCGGTTAAAGGTTGTCATCTGCTGATGACTGTTCTATATGTGAGTGTGCGTGTGTGTGTTGGTTGTTATCGTCTTTGTCGATTTTAATCAAATACGCATCCTTTTACTAAACGTAGACAAGCAGCTTTAAGTTGTCCTTTACGCTCAGTTGGACTGATGTATATGCATGTATAGTATATATATGTATCAGTAGGCAATACATATATATGTTCTATATATAAGATATAAACACACACACACACGTGCTTGCGTTTAGTTGACAGCTTTTTCTATGATGACAATAATAATAACAATAATAATAATGATAATGATGATGATGTTGTGGTTGTTGTTGTTGTTGTTGTTCTTGTTGAAAACAGCCAACAACATAAACGTGCAGGCAGCACATATCAGCAACAGCAACAATAACAACAACAACAACAAACACTTGATTATATATATAAAAGATATGGCTGCACGAAAAGCGATTATCTACCGCAAATATGGCAGCTTCCGCAATGGCATGAAAAGGATTTCCGGTCGTCTGCTTGTCTAACTTAATACGGCTTGCTTTAGACTTATGCACTATCGTATTGTATCTTTCTTTCTCTATCTCACTTTCTCTCTGTATTCCTCTGTATGCCATTTTATGCTGTTACAATAACAAATATTACAATATAAACGTTCTACTTAGATTGTAACTATTATGTACGAGCGTATTGTATAGAGTACAGTATATACATAGAATATCTTCAACGCTTTCGCTACTTTTTGCTTATACTTGACTGCATTTATTATTTATTTGTCTAATGCTTATGAAAATTTTGCAATTTATTTGGCAGCAGCAATTACCGCAAAATAAACCTGCTGCTGCTGCCATTGCTGCTGTTGCTGCAAACAAAAATAGAGTAATTCGTGTATATTTATCTATGCAGTATGCCACAAAAATCACGCAAACACACACAAACAAACTCAAGGATACACATAGCCAGCGTAATACTTTGTAAAGATACATTTGGTGCTATTTGGTTTTTAAGGCAATTATTATCTTGAAAAGCTTAAGTTTTAGTTGGTATTGATTGCAAATTAATTCCTATTTTGCAGCTGCATATAACCTATGCTATCTATCTCTCTCTCTCTCTCTCTATCTCTCTGTCTCTATCTGTTTAGCAAATAACTTTTACTTAAAATATGTAAAAACTTGAAAATATACAAAATGCCATTTTGTACATTTGTCCGTCTGTCTGTCCGTCTGTCTATTAGTCTGCCTATTTATCTGTTTGTCATTTTATTTGTATTTGTATATGCCTGCTTTTACATTTTATTATTATTATTATTATTACAAAATATTTTTGTCCTTTATTGTGTTGTATTTTAGAATTCCATTTGCATTTTAAGCACAACAACGACAATTTAGAGCGTACTATACAATAGATAACATTTATGCTGTATTATTGTTTTGTAGTTTTGCCAAAATGAAGTTTGTATATACAAACATCTAGATACATTTTTGTATCTATGAAATATAATATCTGTATCTGTTTGTGTAAAGTTTCCAGGTGCAAATGTCAGGCCAACTTGTGGTCAATTGAAAATGCAGTTGTAATATTTTCACTGCAGCTATCATGACTATTTATAACAAATTAAATTTATATACATATTTCTCTCACTTGTATTTTTTTTTTTTTTCCTTTTTTGTCTTTTGAAATGAATTGAATGGAATGGCATGCAATGTAAAAGACAGCATGCTAAATTAATAGCATTTTTGTGATAAGATTTATTTAAATAATAAAAATAGACAAACACAAATAACATTCCAAGCTGTCACCGTAGTTTCTGTATAGAACGGAAAGACAAAAGCAATTAAAGTTGAATTATATTTAAGCAAATATGCGCTGCGCTACTTGAGATGCTGTAGCTTTTGTATATTGCATACTTTTAGGTCTGCTTAATGAATGTTGTACTCATAACTGAATAATATTACGATAAATTGTTTATCTAATCTATCTAAAATTAAATAATTTTTTTTGCATGGTCACTCGTTAACTTGACAGTGATTTTCATTCACCTTTTTTTTTTATCAATACTTTGGTACTGAAAGAAAAATTGATCAAATTGTGCAGAAAATTAAGAAATTTCATAAAAACTTCTTTATACGAAAAAATTCCTGAATGAATCTCAGATATAAAAAAAAATACCAGTTAAAAAAATTCCAAAATTTCAATATAAATGGTCCCAAAATTCCTTGAGAGAAAAAAAATAAGTACATGAGCTCATTTTTATTTTCCGTTGAAGTTGAATCAAATAAGCAATACAATAAGTATGATTGATTGGAAAAGTGAGTGCTTGGAGAAGCTGTTTGATGTCACAAACAATATTTAAAAGAACAATTTATGGCACCAGAGCATGTCTGGGTACTTTGGCTAGTATGGCATATAAATGGACAGACGGACATAGCTTTAACAATGATTAGGATTACCTACTTTATGGGGTCTGTCATACTTCCGTCTGATACATTTTTAAATTGATCAAGCTTCTCTAGCTTGATTTAACATTTTGGTTTGCGGGTATAAAAAATCGACATGTAATATATTAATAAAAGGTTACAAAAAGTTTAGATCCACGGTAATGAACAAAATCGATTTAGTTTCGCAGTCAACGTTAGTTGAAGCCTTTGTTTACTCCATTCAAGTTGCATACTTAATCATTTGCTTATTTGCTCGTTTACTCATCTACACATTTACTCATCTACATATGTACTCATTTATTCGTTTACTTAATTACTTATTCACTCATTTACTCATTTACTCATTTGCTCATTTACTCATTTACTCATTTACACATTTACTTATTTACACATTTACTTATTTACACATTTACTCATTTACACATCTACTCATTTACACATTTACTCATATGCATGCATTCTATAAAGTCCTCTAAAATGTCAAATTTATGAATTTCATTCAACACATTCTTAGGCCTTTTCAACTACCATATAAAGTATACGTTTTTAAGTATCTTTCCACTTCAATTTATCCAAAAAAAAATTACTTCTCGGCTACAATTTAAACTTCGTGCCTCTGCTTGGTCTCTACTGAATAAGATAAATGATGCTTAATTGCGCTCAAAAATGGCTCTATTTCGTTGGTACTTCTCAATTCATATAAAAAGAATATACAAGAAGATACAAAACATAAAGTTGAGTCGAAATAGAATTTTCACACTCACTCATTCATTCAGTCACTCGGTCGGTCGCTCACTTTGCTCACTGTTTGAAATCCCAAAACAATTTAATCATCTCAATGCGAATATTTATAACAAGTAAAAGAAGAAGAAGAAGATACAAAAGTACTCTTGACGTTCTTATTGCCATCTCGTTGTTGGTATCATTCTGTTTAAATTGTTGCTTTGCTGCTGTTTTAAACAATTTTTGCGGCCAAATCATGTCAGACATTTGGAAACATTTTTCCAAGCCATGCGAAACAACCGAGTAAAACTTTTTTAAACGCACAAAATTCATGGATTTGGAGGTCAACACAAAAATTGTTTCTGCCTCTCTCTCTCTCTCTTTCTATCTTTCGTTATCGCTGCTATAAACTAGGCTTGACATAAACAAAAACAACAAAAGAGTTGAGTATTCTGAAAATATAATAAAAAAAAACATGGTTCCACTAAGAAGTTTAATAATTTCCAAAAAAAAATTCTTACAACAAAATTATTCCATCCAATTTCGATTATCTAAAATCAAGAAATTTTATGATTTACAAGAAATGATTAATTCTTTTTTGGCGTTTTCGCGAAACTTTAATAATTTTTAAACTTTTTAAACAACCCATTACACATTACAATTCCGTCTTATATGTATGCACGTAGACTAATGTTGTAACTTAAAGAAAAGTTCGATTTGGAGGTGTAATGGCGAAAAAAAAAAAATAGTCTGTATATGAGGTAGCGTCTTTGACAAATTTATCAACTAGAAAAATGTAACGTAATGAAAGACGCTAGACGCAACGTTACGTTTTGTTGCGTTTCATTGAATTGTATTACGTGAGAATGGCTGTCATATGGGCTATTTCATTTTTTTCATTTTCCTGTGTAAGAACATTCGTTACAGCTAGACAGCTGATGCAGCAGCTTTTCACTCACAACTCTTTCGCATGCACCAACTTATTCAAGTGATTTCCGTCTGTCCGTCCGTCTGTCTGTCTATTATGCCTTAACTCAGCTACTTCTTCTTGTCCACTCATCTCTGAATGAAGTTTCAAGTTGAAGTCTGCACAAAAAGTTCAAATCGAATCTGAGTCTTAGCAGAAAGCCAACTACTTACATACTGAATGTGACTTAAAAGTAAAGCTGACTGCTAGAACCTGCCATTTCGGTTTGAAAGCGAAGTGAAATTTTCTCGAACTTCGCTTTTTTTTTTTTTTTTGTGATAAATGCAACAAAAAACAAACAAGTCGAAGGATGCACACAATTTAAGTAAAAAATAAAAATTTTTCTTACTAATTACTCAGCGGAAATTGCAATGAAAATAAATATGTAGCTTATAGAACATGGATGTTATGGTTTCGAGCAAAGGTAACTCAGTAAAATGTTTTTCCATTTATCAAAAAATTATTTGTAAAGAACTTTTTGCAATACCCGAGCAAGGCCGGGTATTTCGACTAGTAATATAATATATACGATCTGAACGCAAACAATGCTTGTAAACAAGTGAGAATGAGAGCACAGAAAAAGAAACGTTGTTTAAAAAAACTAAACAGCAGCAAAGTGGCTTTTGGCAGTACATTATCGAAAAGCCAGGCTAGATTTTTAATGCTGTTTGTTTCGTTTTATGTTTGTAAGTTTGTCTTGGGTCCAACCTACTCAACAAATAGAGCCATTGAGACTAAAAAACTTAAACAGCAAAAAGTGGCTTTTGCCAGTACATTATCGAAAAGCCAGGCTAGATTTTTAATGCTGTTTGTTTCGTTTTATGTTCGTAAGTTTGTCTTGGGTCCAACCTACTCAAGAAATAGAGCCATTGAGATTAAAAAAAAATTAAACAGCAGCAAAGTGGCTTTTGGCAATATATTATCGAAAAGCCATGCTACATTTTTAATGCTGTTTGTTTCATTTTATGTTTTATGTTCATAATATTTGAAACTACAACTCACTCTGATCAATTACAAATATATTTTTGCGGATACATTTCATTTCATAGCAATGAACTTAAAATCTAACATTAAACAGAAAACTCGGTCAACTTAAGCCCCAAAAAAAAAAAAGAAAAAAAACAAGTTGCAACTTTTAACATTGCAACACTTTGTATCAATTACCTTTTTAACAAGTTCTCTCTGCAAAATAATTTCAAACAAAAACTAAAAAGTAAAAATAAAACGATTCAACACGCACATTTCAAATATTTTCTACAATTTTACTATTAAGCATCTGAAACTATGTATGTACGTGTGTGTGTGTGTATGTATAACAAGTATAGTAATGTACCTACTCTACGAGTATATGTATCTGCATATAATGGAGTTTTTTTTTTTTTTCTTTTTGCTGAACTCATCAACACTTGCATTGTTGGCATTTTGGAAATGCAACGGAAGCTCTTTTTATCACGTATCGATGGTTGAGTGAACTTAAGTTCAGCTAAACGTCTAACTTGTTCGACTAACTGTCCGTCTGTCTGTCTGTCTGTCTGTCTGTTTTCTATCACTTAAATAAAATACTTTAGACAGTTGCACGCATTTTGCGTATTCGTTTGCTTAACTTTTACTCTTTTTTTTTTTTTTTTAAGTACAAAACCTCTTAGATTATTCAATAAAGAAACGAAAGAGACGACAACCCATGCAAGTTTATCAAATACAATTTTTTTTTTTATTTTAAACCAAATTTTTAATACACTACCTACTTGTTTGAAGACTTAAATATAAGAATATTAAAAATTAAACGACATATATCTGCATACATTAAATAAGAGCTTGCATATAGCTGGGAATGGATTGAAAACAAAAAAATATTTTTTTTTTGTAGTATTTGAAAATCATTTTTATTTAAAACTAGCAGGTACCCGCGGCTCTGCTTGCGTTTTTTTTTCTTCTCTTTGGTAGCTAAATATAAATTGTTCAAACAATGTGGGTTCAAATTTTGGAAATCCCATAAACACGACTAACTATCATTCAAATACGCCCAGTTTTAAGTCTCTACGTTTATTCAATCCAATGATATGGCTTTTCCTGTTTCAAGGCCCCATTAGGCCCCGGGTCAAAATTTTCTAAAATCCCGTCTAATCTCACCTGTAATAAAAATAAAAAAATTGGTCAAAAAAATCTATATTGGGTTTACATATGGGTCCCAGGTCCAAATTCCGGGAACGCTGTCGAACGGGATAAAAAGTATCCTATGTCCGTCTCCTGGCTCTAAGCTCCCCCTACCAATTTTCAGCCAAATCTGTTCTGCCGTTCTTGAGTTATAAGTGGTGTAATAAACACGACTTTTTTTATATATATTAAAAAACATACAAATTTGGACCATTTTTTTTTTTTTTTTAATTTTTTTTTGGTTGTTGGTATTTTTAGCGCTTTTTATTTAAAATTAAAAAAATAAAAACGTACAAATTTGGACAAGATTGTTTTTGCTTTATAAAGTTTGGTATTTTTTTAGCACTTTTCTTTAAAATTAAAAAAAAAAATAATAAAACATACAAATTTGTAAATTTTTTGCTCTATAAAGTTTGGTATTTTCTAGTGCTTGATTTTATTTAAACGCTTTTTATTAAAAATTAAAAAAATTAAAAACGTACAAATTTGGACTTGCTTTATAAAGTTTGGTATTTTTTAGCGCTTTACATAACTGTAGTGCATAAGAACTTCAAACTTAGAAGAAAAAGAAAAAGAAATTCAAAATAGTAGTTGCCATTATTTGCAATAGAAGAAGAAGAAGACGAAGAAGAAGATGTAGCTGATGACGGCGGTCTTCTCTTCAACTTGAAACAAAAAAAACTTTGCTATTGAAGTGTGCTAACGGCTACCGGGGTTCTGGATGATGCTGATGACTGGCTTTTATCAACAAAATGAAAACTTTTCTACTTCTTTGCTTTCCAAGCGTCCATTAAATGGCTTTTCACAAAAAAAAAAAATAATAAAAAATAAAAATGAATGCATACACACACACAAATATACAAGTGCATGAGTGTTTGTGTGTGTGTGTGAGTGTGTTTGTATGCCATTCACTGTGCGTGTAAACGAAAGCTGCAGCTGCCATTGCGCACTTTACGATTTGACTGTTTGAATGTCTGCCCGTCTGTCTGTCCGTCTCTCTGACGTCGTTCCTTTGCGTCTTACTCATTTTCACGGTTTCAAAATGTTTTCTTTTTTTTTTTTTTTTTTTTTGAACTTTGTACACACCACAGTTTTAACTGTTGGAAAAACGTTTAAATAAAATTAATTTTAACTTTGGACTGCGCTGCGCTGCATTGCATTGCGTTGCTTGTTCTCAGCGCAGCAACTCAGTTTTGCTGCGTTGTTAGTTACAATTTTAGCATTCTAAGTTTTTTTTTTTTTTTTACCAAGCTCAGCGCACTGAAAAAGAACACAAAAAAAAAACAAAAACATTCAAAGAAAACTTTAATTAAATACTTTTTGCAGGTGTTTGTCGTGTGTGTGTTTGTGTGTAGGGTATATATGTATATATGTGGGCGTATTTGTCGTTTCATTCTTTACAAGTTCAACAAAAACTGCCAAACATACAACAAATATAAATACAAGAAGATACAGCAAACAGACAACAACAAAACGAAAAAAAAAAAAAAAACGAAAAGTAGCTGCAAAGTAACTTTTCAGCGCAACTTGAAGCAAAAAAAAAAAAAAAAAACATTTTTTTCTTTTTAGATTTACACTCGAAAATATACTTTTTTTTTTTCACTCTCTACACACTTTGACTGTGACTTTGCCATATGCACTACTTTTTTAGTTGCAATGTGTATGTCCTTCGTTTGTCCTTGTTTCGTGGTATTTGCTGCTGCTGCTACTACATTTTACGTAAAGTTTTTACCTTTTTTTTTCTTGTTTTGTTTTAGTTTGACCAAAGAGTTAATTCAATTAGAAACTGTTCAAGAAACTAACTACTTCAAGCACAAGTTTTATTATTGCCGGATATGCTGAGAGTATCTCATTCTCGCAATCTGTCTATTTATCTAGCTGTATGTCTGTCTGTCTGTCTGTTTATTTAACTATTTGTTCGCTTAATTAAAAGCGACACAAAGTATACAAAAAAAAAAAAATAATAAATAGAAAAACATGCAGTTCGTTTAAATAGAAACTGTAATACGCTACAACAATGTTATGAAAAAAAAATTTTTTTTAAATAAATTGTATTTTATTTTAAGTTAATCTTTTTGATTTGTTTTTAAACAAGTTTATTAATGTCACATTTTTAATTTGTTTCTTTGCAGGTAATTGTCGCTCTTTCTTGTTGCTAAAATGATCCACTGAACTAAATCAAATAAATGGATTAAGTATTTAAAAATTGCAGTGAAATATATCAAATGAAGCGCGTAGCAAGAAATAGACAGACGGACATCATAGCTTGATCGATGTAACTGGCAAATAA
The DNA here is from genome assembly GCA_018903435.1 of Leucophenga varia. NCBI lineage: Eukaryota > Metazoa > Arthropoda > Insecta > Diptera > Drosophilidae > Leucophenga > Leucophenga varia. Next base: position 350,363 of record JAEIFJ010003018.1, on the reverse strand, counting down.
ATTTTATATAAATGCTATAAAGATTATAAAAATAATTACTTTTATGCATGTGAAATGACAGCAAAACTGAGTGCATTTAAAAAAAAAATGTAGCATACATTCAGGCGCAAATTTCTAGTTTTACATTTTTTTTATATTTTTTTTGTGCTAAAAATGTCGCTTATTAATATGGTAAAATATTCTTTCTGTAGCCTTCGACTACAACACTCAGGATGCAATGCAGTCTTTTAAACCAACTAAAATGCAATGCTTTTCTTAAATTAATTTTACAAATTAAAAGGAATTTTCTTAAAGCCAATTACAAATCAAATAGTTATAAAAAAAGCTTCAAAAAAAAAAAAAAAAAAAAACAAAAACGGAAAACGGAAAACTCTTGTCATAAATATGTCAGCAACGGCTGTGTGCATTAAATCAGTGCCGAAACGCATAAAACAGGAGGTGCAGGAATTAAGAATAATTGCACGGAAATCGGCTGCAAAATGCAATTAAAGTCAGAAGCAACAGAGGCAGACATACATATGAGTATGAGTATGAGTAGTATGCAGCGAAGCAATGCATAACAATGGGATTAATTATTGCATTGATGTGAGCGAGGTTAATTTTAAAAATATGTAAAAATAAATAAAGCAGATATTAGTTCAAGAAAATCTTGTCTAATACGCTGCTGCATGCACAAACGGGCGGATGGGCAACTAGAACTACTCATATCAACACTAGATCACATATTTTTTTTAATTAAAAAAAGTGACTTGACTAAATTGAAATTATTTCTGCATGTACTTATCTGATTTCAAAGCTTTCTATATAAAATGAAAGCTAATTGCATTTCCTAACAAAAGTGTATGCAACACTTTTCAATCAAACCAACGGTTTTGGAGCTATTTAATGTAATTTTCGAAAATTTAGTATCAAAATTTAAAAAAAAAAAAAAGCAAGAAAAAACGTAAACTTTAATAGTACCGAAACTCAAATACCTGCACCACGCAACTTTAATTAATTTTTGTATGATCATCAGTGACGTTGACTATATTCTGCAAAGGGTTTGGGTGGGTACAACTCATGTTGGGGCTCAAATAAGACGCGTACATGTAAAATTTTAAGCCAAAAATGCATATAAAACAATCGATTTATCAAAAAAAAAAAAATAAATAAAATTTTGAGATGGGTTTGTAAGATAACGGGGTTTTACCTAGATTTGAGTGAATATATTAGTGAATAAGCCCGAACTCCTTGGGCGGTAGATTCATATCGGTAGCATACTCAGAAATGGGCGAGGACCTGGTTACACAGTGACATAAGAAGTGATTTTACCCAGTCTTTGAAAAAAGTAAATATATTCATAAACAAGACCTAACTCAAAAAAATTCAACAAAGACTTTCCGAGAAAAACGCATTGCATAGACAGACAGACGGACATGGCTAAATCGATTCGTTTCGTCGAGCTGTAAAACTCAATCGTTGTGAATCAACGACTTTATCAAACTGCCCTCGTAGTAGCTAACTTGTTACAAATGAAATGCGCGCATTCAGCAATAATGTTGATATTTTTTTTTTTTTTTTTTTGTATAGCAAACTTTAATAAATAAATAAATAAATAAATGTAAATAAAATACAAAAACTATTAATGTTGTTTGCAGCAGCAACAATAAACAAAACAAAAAAAAACAAAAAATAAAACAGAAGCAAGTGCGTCAATGTTCAATTTATGCTATAAATGCCGCATGCAAATAATGTTAATTTAAATGCGAGAGTATCATCATTGCAAACACACGCAATACACACAAACCAGCAACAACAACAACAAACCACAATAAGAGCATCAACAGCAATCACGCAAATACTTACACAGACAAACAAACAAACAAACACATACATAGAAAGTAGCCGTCCAAGTGACTGACAGACAGACCGACAGACGCACAGAGAGAGATAATCAGACAAAGCGCACTAACAGCAGCAGCAGCAGCAGCAGCAACATTGACGGCAGCCGCAATGCCAACGGTCATATCCTGTTGCAGTTTAACTTTACCGCGATACGCTGCGTATACGCAACATTATAAAATATAACAACAACAACAACAACAAAACTTCTGTTTCACGCTGTAATATATATTTTTATTATATTTGTATTTGTGTGTGTGGTGTGTGTGTGCGGGCGCACATGTTTGTATATGTTTTGTGGCTGCCGGCCTGACATTGGCGGCAAACGAAAATGCTTTAAAGGCAACCATTTTGTAATTTTTAAAGCACAATTAAGTTTTGTGTTGTTGTCTGTTTCTGTTGTTAGTATTCACGTGTAATAAACTGCGTCGTGGGTTTGCTTGAAAATATTTACTAAACTAAAAATAGATACGAAATGTATCTGTAACTGTGCAATTCGTTACACAGATACATACACATGTACATGGCTATACATATTGCCAACTAATGTAATATTTTTTTATGTTTATATTTATTTATTTTTATTTTATTTTTTTTTTTTTTTTTTTGTATTTCATTGCGAATGACAAACACGTTAATGATGCTTTTGCTTTTCCTCTGTCTGCTATAAATGACGTTTGCAAAATGTCAATGATGCTTCAATGACGTTGTTGTTTGATTATATTAAACACACACATTAACTTTATATACATTTATATACAAAAATTTTGCTGATCAGCGCAGTTTGTTTTAGTTTTAATGCAAAAAAAAAAAAAACGAATAGCATAGAAAAAACCAATCAGCAAAATCAGCAGTTTAATATTATTAATTTAGCGATTAGCCATGCATTCTTGCTTTCAAAACTTATTGCTAAGCAAAAAAAAAAATAGTATTGGCTCATTTCTATAAAAATATATAAAAGCGCTTAAATACTTATTATGATATATTGTATATGTATTGTATACACATAGGACTACTTTATTATATAATACATACATATGTACATTTAGTATGCTTGTATATGCCATATGAAACTCAACATACATATATGATGTATCTTTTTATCACACACAGTTTGGAGGGTATTATCATTTTGTCAGAAAGTTTGAAACACATTAAAGGAGACATCTTGAGACCCTATAAATCGACGAGAAGTCGACACCTCCGTCCGTCGTCGCCCCGTCTGTCCGTCTGTCTGTATTTATGCGATTCATTCGCTTAGTTTTAAAGCACTATTGACCTGAAACTCGGAACTTAAGCTTTTTCAGTCCTAAGCAGTTCAAGTTTTAAAATCAAAGCCCGCCCATTTAAAGGTGTACCCCATACAAACTTACCTTTTATTCGGCTTTTTGTATGAAATTAGCAATTATTTATGAATATAGTCACTCCAAGTTGGGTAAAACTCTAATGTCGACCAATGTCAACCAAACGCCCAAGCTAAAGCGCCGTACAAATTTAACTCGTTATCGAATTTTTATCTAAAAATGGAAGCTAGCACTCAAATTTATGAACCCTTATGATATCCAAAAAAAAAAACAAAGTGCCCCCCCCATTTTTAGCTATAGTACCAAACAAAATCGATTATTTTCGAACAAAGTATGAAAATTTTTCGATTATATATATTAATATATGTACTATGTTCAAAAATTTAGAACAAAACGTGCTGTTAAATTTTATATTGTACAATTAACACAAATATTTCTTAAGTATGTGTTTTGAGATACATATGCGCATCTTTGATTGTACTAAATTAACAGCACTCTTGTACTTAACAAGTTTTAATGTCTTTTATGATTTAAACTTGCTACAGCGTATTAGAACTGCTAGAAACGAAATAGTCGAATCCTAGATAGCTAGTTAGAAGTGTCTATGGGACAGTCCCAAACAAGTAGAACTCGTGAAGCTTATGCTCAGAGCTAGTACCGACTTATCGTGCAGTTCAAGAAAGTGCGATTTTTAGCAAGGTATTGAACGTTCTTAGCGAGTAAAACTGCTAGCGAGTTGAACTGCTAGCGAGTAGAACTGCAAGTGAGTAGAACTGCTAGCGAGTAGAACTGCTAGCGAGTAGAACTGCTAGCGAGTAGAACTGCAAGCGAGTTTGATCTGAGTGCGGAACTTATGCAATGCTTGATGAACGGGATTCCTAGTCTGGCCGCATGCTTCCCGATGGGCCAGTGTCCCGTTATGGTAGCTGTTAGTCTAGCGTTTTGCATTTAATTTAGGTCAAATCGTTCTAGCTTTCCTACAGCTGTTCAGATTTGACCATTTATTATAGGTCAAATTAGTGAAGAGGTTGCTAGTTAATACACCCATTGAAGTCTATCCCTGAACCGGTTGGGAGACGCTAGCTGATCCCTCTCTGGCCAGTAGGTCTGCGTACTCGTTTCCGGGGACATCACTGTGCACGAACCAACAAAACTCTATTATCGGAGAGAATAATAGAGTTTTGTTGAATAGCTCGTTCAGCCGCTTTTTACAGTCCTTAATCAACTTTGACTTGGTGACGTGTGAATTTAAAGCCTTTAGGGCAGCTGTCGCGGACTTTAAGCTCCATAAGCAGCTCACAAGCTGCAAGTATAGTGTGAACACTTCGCTTGGAAAACACTTCAGGGAGTCTAAAAAGATTTCACAACAACCAGGTCCTCTGCGTATATTCCAGAACCCACACCGCGGAATATCTTTGAGCCATCAGTGTAGATTGACAGACCGTCATTGCATCACAACAGACCAGCCTTCAAGTGCTGCTTAGAGGGCAGAGATGTCCTAAAAGATTTACTAAAACCTGGGATTTCAGACAGAAAGTCGGTTGTCGGTGTTTGAGAAGGTCGGGGGGGAGCTTTGACAGCATAGGGCTGTGGTCATAGTTTGTTGGCGACCAGAAGCCTAATTCTCTAAATAATATTCGTTGGGCAGAAGATTGACCAGTGCGCGTATAGAGCTTCCGAGTTTACACCGTCAAATATTGGTTTCGGGAAGTTCGTTGTTGTTGCAATTTCAGTATAGGGCGGCAGTCCCTTCGATGCGATTACAGTGGACAATGTCGAAAGCAAAAGTGCGCGAGTTGGCAAATGCCACAAAGATTAGTACTGAGTGCAAACGCCATATTTTGGACGAGATTTTGTATAAGAAAAAGTTATCCTGCGCTGGGTGCCGCGCATGCTCTCTCTGGACAAAAAAACAAGAGCATAGGAATCACGGCTAAAATATAAATGATTTAGGGCTCCAATTGCTTCCGCATCCACCGTATTCGCTTGAATTGGCTCTCTATTATTTCTTTGCAAGTCTCAAAAGATTGCTCACTCAAAAAAAAAAATCATCTCAAGCGAGGAATAGTAGTTTGCAGACCAACCGGAAAATTACTTTTGAAAAGGAATCAAGAAGTTGAAAAATTGCAAACCAGTGTAAAAAAATAATTCAAAAAAAAAAATTGCTTCATTTCCAAGGAGACCACACCTAGAATCTTTTATTTTTTTTTTTTTATTATTTATTTTCAAACCTTCAGTGTCATTCTTTGTTTTTTAATCAATCAATCATTTTTTTTTTTTTTTTTATTTGACTAAACGTCGATTCGAAACTCCATTTAAAATCACAGTGTTTTATAGAAATCACAGTAACTGTGAACACTGTGATTGAATGATCGACGTTTTGAACATTTTTAGTTGGTTGGTAATGGTGATCCGCAATTGTTTGGCTCACAAAAAAAAGAAATTAAAAGAAGCAAAACTTATTTCTTGAATTGAGAAATAATTTAGTTAATATTTCTTGGGTATAAAGCTTGCGTGACTGCAACGTATTTTTATTTATATTTGTTTGGAATATTTTATGCTGTTATACCATGTATACCATTACACAAAATACTTACATACAAATCACACACACACACACACATACATACATATTATATCATAGATAGATAGATAGATAGATAGATAGATAGATAGATATATGTACAAACATATCAAACAGGTTTCGCTTATTATCCTGACAGATAATTAATCTTTCATGCCGTCGTCGTCGTCAACGTCAGTGCTCTTCTGTTCTGTTCGGTTCGGTTGTAACGTAACTGTTGCTTTTTCATTGTGACGCATTTGTTACGTTATGTTACGTGGCAATGTTACGTTGCGTACATTTCTATGCATGTATGTACACGCATGTGTGTGTGTGTGTGTTTTAGGAATCTGCTTTGGTTATGGCTAACATTTTTGCGTAAAGAGTTTTGTTTTAGATGATACAAAAATTCTAACAACAACAACAAAACAAACACGTGTGTACTTCATTTAACGTTGTTGTTGTTGTTGTGTACAGTTTAGATGGATTACGTTGAACTAATTAAATTTTGCTGATATATGTATAAACATTTTCCATTTAATAACTAAAAAGACACTTATAATTTGTTTTTGATTTTAACCCGCGTCTTTAGACGCGTTAAATTTATTTTGTATAGAAATTTAATAAAATGGTAAAACTTTTTTAGAAAATGATAAAAATTATTTGGAGAAAATTCAATGCATCAATTAATCAAGACAAGTATTTTTTTTTTTTTTTTTTGTAAAATTTTCAAATTTTAGGAAATAGTTGCTGCAATAGCCACATCAGCACCAATTAATGCTGCTCATTTATTGTTATGTGTTGCATGATTATATTTGATACGATATTATTTCTCATTTAATGAGATAACCTTAATGATTGACTGTTTGTTTGTTTGTTTGTTAAACAAACATAATAATAATTATAATAATTATATGAACAGATTATATTTCAATAAAATAAATAGCTGCATGCATACATATAAATCTGTGTAATTGAGCATTCATGGAAAATTTTGTATAAACAATACCAATTGAAATGTTCCTAATTGTAAAGCTGACATTTAATATAAAGAAAATTTAAAAAAAAAAAAATACATACATATTTAATGATCAAAAGGAATTATAATGAAGCTATTAAGCATGAATACTAATTAAGGAAAACCGTAATATACGCAGATATATGACAAAACATAAAGCATGAACCTAATTAAATTTAAATAAACAAAAAAAAAAAAAAAGTAAAATCAAGCTTGATACTTTATCGTTACATAAATGAATATATTCAAATCATATACGACACGACTAACCGAATAGAATGACTCGATTAAATGGAAAACTCTGAAACGATTATGCGAAGCTAATATTATTCGAGTTTTTATTCAGCTCGTTGAATACTCTTTTGTTGTTGTTGAGATAATTGAGTTGAGAGCCGCAGGTGAAAGAAATTTTCCAAAAAAAAAAAAAAAAAAATCATTGCGATTAAAACTGCTACAGTTATTATGCAATCATTAATAATTAATGCACACTGGCGACACTGGAAATCGGTGGCCTTTCACATGCAAAACTAGTACATATCCAAGTGTTCAAGAAAAATATTTAAAAAAATGTTTTTTTTTAAATGTTTCCATGCTCGTACTCTGTAGCTCGATCGCAGCATACCGAGTATTCGATCCACGTAATCGTATAACCGACTCAATTTTAAACGAAATCGATATACTCGTACTCAAGTCGATTTATATCGAAGTCAGTTAAGTCAAATTGTATATTTAGCAGTTCACTTGAGATAGACGAATCGGTTTCATTTCGAGTATTCGATTTTAGACGAGACATTATTCTTGAACTGCTTGAATCGATCAAGCCATGTCCGTCCGTCTGTTTGTCCGTCTTTTTATTTCTACGCATTTCATATGAACACCAAAATATACGCCCATTTTTAGGCATTCCCTCTAAAAAATAAAATTACCTTATCATTTTCTTTTTTTTTTTACTACCGTACCCAAAGGGTAAAAGGGTATATTAAGTTTGTGCGAATGTATGTAACAGGCAGAAGGAGCCAAAATAGACCCTATAAAGTATATATATTCTTGATCAACATTGGAAGGGGAGTCGAACTAGCTATGTCTGTCTGTCCGTCTGTCCGTCTGTCATGCTGTCTGCCGTATGAAAACGATTATTTCGGAGACTATAAGAGGTAGAGCTCAAAATTGAAACTTAGACTCTCCTAGGCCGTCAAGTGTGCACTTACAAACGGTTTTTCTCTAGACCCATTTTAAGGAGTACCCCCCATACAAATCTACCCCAAAATTTTAGGGTTTTGCATAAAAACGTCATTGTTTTTTATTCTAGGAAGTTCAAATTTAGTATAAATTATGTCTATGATAGTCCCAATAAAATATCCCAATATGGGCAGGACCAACAAAATTTTGGGTATAGCTCCCATACAAATTTACCCCAAAATTTTGGGTTCTTACATAAAAACGTAATTTTTTTTTATTCTTGAAAATTTAAATTGAGTATAAATTATGTCTGTGATAGTCCTAATGAAATAGACCAATATGGGTAGGCCCAACATAATTTTAGGTACAACCCCATTCAAAGATTTACCCGATTTTTTAAGTTTTTCTATGAAAATCAAATTCAATGAGTTATGGTAGTAAAATAGAACCTAACTTAAGGTACATATAGATTGGATACAGGGTATCTTGCAGTCGAGCATACTCGACTTCAGCGTTCTTTCTAGTTTTATATTAAAATTTTAAGCTAATACATACGATATGATTTGGACATATACATGTGGTTCTTATATGAACCCGAATGGAGTGTCTAAACTCTGACTTTATCATATAATTCACCTACGCTTAGCCCTTGGCCTAATATTACCTAAGCTATTCATAATGATGCTGCTTTAAAAGGTATCAATTCGAAAGTATCAATTAAAACAAAAGTATCGATAATGTCTAAAGTATCGATAATATCGAAAGTTTCGATAGTATCGAAAATTTTCATCATTTTTATACGCTGTATCCTAATGGTAAAGGGTATATTAGGTTGTGCAAAATGTATGTAACAGACAGGAGGAGGAGCAGGAAAAACTAGCTATGTCCGTCCGTCCATCCGTCTGCAGGTAGATTATATTTGAAACTTAGACTCTCCTATTTTCTCCGATTTTTGTCTAGCCCCATTTCTCTAGCCCCATACAAGTTTACCCCAAAATTGTTAGGTTTTGCATAAAAACGTGCTTGTTTCTTTTTTTATTAAGACTAAATTTAGTATACATTAGTCCCAATGCAATATTCCGAAATAGTAAGAAAATTAAGGTATAGCTCCATACAAGTTTACACCATTTTTTGAATTTTTGTAGGAAAATACAATACAATAAGTATGGTACTAAGATAAGAGTTTATATAAGATACAAAAAGATTGAGAACAGGGAATCTAGCAGTAGAGCATACTCGACTGGAGCGTTCTATCTTGTTAAAGTATCGAAAGTAACGAAAATATCGATAAATTAAAAAAAGTATCGATCATTTCGAAAGTATCGGGTTAAAAAAAGAGCAACTATCTGGTTTTCTATGTTTTTTTTCTGTTCTGTATTAATAAAAACAAAAAAAAGGGAAATAACTTTAGTTAAGTAAGTCAACTGATACGCTTGAGTCATTCACTAAAGAATAAATTGTAAGGAATTGCATCAAAGGAAAGAAAATATGATATTACTTTGTTATTCATCTTTTAGGCATATATTTGTGTGTGTATGTGTAAATGCAGTATGTATGTATTTGAAATATATAAGTAGCTATAATAAGTGTATATGTGTGTATGTAAATAAGCCTGTGTATATGTAGCTGCGTTTAAGTTTAAGTGTTTGTGTTTATCTTACTTGCAGCAGCTTCACATGTTTGTGTTAAATTTTGTGTTTATATTGTTCTTGGTTTCGTTTCGTTTAGTTTGGTTTGGTTTGGTTTGGTTTTTGGCTGGTGGCACTCGCTCGTTCGCTTAGTATTGTGTTGTGTTGTGTTGTGTTGTTGTGTTTTGTTGATTTTAGCATTAGTCGCATTTTACGTTAGTATTGGTTTAGTGGTTTATATTGCTCATTTTGTATTTTCTCTTTGCTTGTTTTGCTGTTGTTGATGGGGCCAACATTTTCCAGCTTTAATAGTAGTCGCAGTCGTTGTCGTCGACGACAATTTCAACACTAAATTTGCTTGTACATAAAAACGTAAACGCGTGCTACAGCAAAGTAAGCAAGCAATGAACAAACACAAACACACACACATACACATACACACATACACTGTGTCACTGCCAACAAACTGAACTCGTGATGTGGCTAATTACTTGCGAAAGTCAAGTTATTAGCGTGATTACAAAAGGCAATGAATGAAGCCAGACAACAGAGCAAACAGAGTGAAGCAACCAAAAAAAAAAAACATTTTTAAAAAAATTGCCAAAATGCCAACAGAGACAAAGCTAAAAGTGTAAAACAAAGAAGAAAAAAAAAAGAAACTAGTACAGTACAAGGACATTAATAGCAACAAGGATAACAGCAGCAAATGTTGCCAAAAACAACAACAACAACAACAGCAATTTCTGCTTTTCGTCTGGCTACACCAAAAGAAAACAAAAAAAATGTTGCTGCTGTTTGTGCTGCTTGTGATAATAATAATAATAATCATTAACAGCAAAAAGTGGCGCAAAATAGCTAGCTAGCTGGCTGGCTGGATGGCTGCTAGGCTCAGTGTCTGTCTGCTTGTCAGCGCAGCTGCAACGGCGGCGACAGCAATTGCTAGTTTAATGCGCATAAGCAGGCAAAACAGCAACATAATCAGTAATAGCAGCAGCAGCAAAAAATAAAAAGAAAAAGCAACAAAGCAGCGTTTGAGACGTACATAATGCGGCAAAAATTGTGCGAATCACTCTCTCTCTCTCCCCCCCTCTCTGTCTTTCACTGTTGCTGCTGCTGCTCATTTTTGGCATCGGAATATGCCAAATTATAAAGCAAAAAAAAAACAAAATGGAGTATGCAGCATGCAAAATGCAACCAAACGAAACGGAATGAAACATTTGAAAACGGAAAAGAGAACATGAAACGGAAGGAAATGACAGGCAGGACATGAATGAAAGAATGAATAAATGACCGAGAACGAAGTTTAAGCGTAAAACAGTAAAATTTGAAACAACAACGAAGCAAACGAAGTGAAGAGTTTGCAATTGCACAATTCAAAACCAAAAAACAAAAACAACAACAACGAAAAAGCAACTCATATGCATGTTGCGGGTATTATGAAATGTTTTTCAATCTACTGAAACAAAAATGAAGTATTTCATAAAATCAATGAATTTTCGCAAACAGAAATAAACGCAGTATAAACGCATAATTTCAATGCTGAAAGAGTTTTAAAATCGTTTTATATTTTTGTAAAAATTTCACGTACTTCTTTTAACATATTTCTCACAGCTTCAACATGTTCAAGTTTAACGTTTCAGACAGAATAGTAGCATACAAACTTCTCAAAATGGATGTTATGGATGAGAGCAAGGGTGGTAGCTCAGAAATTTTTTTTTTGGTTGGGAAGAGCCACTTTGTCCACTTGTCACAAAATTATTTGTAAAGAACTATTTGGGAGACCCGAGCAAAGCCGGTTATTTTGGCAGGTAATACAACATATACGATCTGAACGTAATGAATGCTTGTTAACGACTGAGGATGAGAGCAATAAAGCAAGAACAGAGATTAAAAAACTAAACAGCAGCAAAGTGGCTTTTGGCAGTACATTATCGAAATGCCAGGCAAGATATTTTATGCTATTTGTTTTGTTTTATGATCGTAATTTTAACTTTTAATAAAAATATTAGCATCACAGCAATATGAAATCAATTATTTTGATATTTCGATACTTTAAAATAAATCGATAATATCGATATCGATAAAACAAAACAATTTTCTATTAGAAAAAAATAGAAAAAATATTGTTCCTGGAAAAAAATTAGTAAAGCAACAATTATATCGATATATCGATAATTATTGCGGCATTATAGAACAAATCGATTGCCTAATATTGCAAAAATATCGATGACAACGTTTTTTGAAAATATTTACTTATTTTTTTATTTTTCTAAATAGACTTTTATCAATTTTTATTTAAAGAAAAACCTTTCAAGCTACTCTTGTAGATAGCATTTAGATATGAAGCAATAACAGGACGGCAACAATGAAAATTGTTTTAAAAAAACAACAACAACAACAGCAGCAGCAGTGACATCAACTAAAAAAAGCAGAGGGAAAAGCGACAACAAAATACTTTACTCAGATAACCGCAAATAGTTAAATTGCATAATAGTTGCACAAATTTTATTTAGCATTTTATCGTTTTTTTTTTTTTTTTTTTTTTGTATATGCTACATTTTGACACAAAATGTATAGCATATACTAAAAAGTTAACACGTTTGTAACACAGTCATAGAACATGCAAAAAATATTTATATGGAAAAAGCTGTCATAACAAGCATAATATGTAAAATTAGTGCTGGAACACGTATCGATAACATTTCGATAATTTTTTCAATATTTGTATTTCGATATTTTGTTTAAATCTGTGACAAATATCGATAAAATCGTTGTGGTGTTGGACTTTTAATTACAAGAATACAGTTTTTAGTATTTTCTAATGATTTTTCTTGTAAATTCTTACCCTTTGAAGAGTTGTATAAGTTTATAGATCGCTCATACGACACCTTATATATTATATATATTTTGAGTACAAACATCCTCTAAGAGGTCGCATAATTTTTTTTCCGAAGGTTTTCATCAGGCAAAGCCATATGAATATATCTATAATATTATCGATTACATTACAGCAACAATAAATATCGATATACATACATATTGTTAGAGTTTCACATCACTAATTCAGACTTAAACTTAAAAAAAAAACGGTATAGCAGCGTAGCATATAGTCGTAGTATTTTCGTATTTTTTGTAGCATACTTTTCGACGTTTTCATTTTCGTTTTTTAAATTTTTATGCTCTCGTGTGTGTGTGTGACTAGTTTTGCGTTAATGTTTGTTAATTTTCGTGTATGTTTTTTTTTTTTACAAAATTTAAATTGCATTAAAAATAAAATAAGTTAATTTTGTCAGTTTTTATTTATTTTACAATGCAACATATTAAGCCAAAAAAAAAGGATGTTTAAATTTAAGCGAATTTCTATAGAATAAGCAATTTAGTTAGCTCCATCAGCTTTGTTAAATTTCTCGTACAGAATTAAAAACTTCAAATCCAAACAATTTGCTTACAAATCAGATTTTCACAGACACTTCATATCAATCAGTCAGTCAGTCAGTCATAAAACTCAACTATTGCTTCAGCTGCCTGATTTGACATGACTTAATGGCTAAAACGTTGCGAGCGCATGTAAAGACTCTTCAGACTCTTCTTTTACGTAACGCATGCGATTTTTCCGCAACATTTTTATTGAAACGTTGAAACGCTTAAACGCAACGTTGCATTTACTTTAGTGATCTAAAGATGACAAAAAAAAACGAAAAAAATAAAAACGAAAGAAAAAATAAAAAACGTATAGCTTTTCGTTATAGTTTTCATTTCTTTTATTTTTTTACCCGCCACACATAGTGTGAAGGGTATATTCAGTTTGTCGGAAAGTTTGTAACGCATTAAAGGAGGCATCGGAGACCCCATAAAGTATATATATTATTGATCAGCTCGACGAGACGAATCGATCTAGCCATGTCCGTCTGTCTGTCCGTCTGTCTGTCTGTCTGTCTGTTGCAATGAGTTTTTCTCGGAAAGTTTTAAAGATATTGACCTAAAACTTTAAACTTAAGCTTTTTGTGTTCCTAGGCAGTTTGTATGGCAGGACCAAGGTGCCACGCCCACTTTTAGATATAGCCCCCATACAAACTAACCATTTTTTCGATTTTTTGTGTGAAAATAGTTATTATTTATGAATGTTTTGACTACGAATCGGGTAAAAACACTTTTAATCCAATATCCATCCATCCAATATCAGAAGAAAGGTACCACGCCCATTTTTAGATATAGCCCCCATACAAACTTACCATTTTTTTCGATTTTTGGTATGAAAATTGTTATTATTTGTAAATGTATTTACTACAAATTGCGTAAAAGCACTTCTAATGACATCCAATTTCAAAAGAAAGGTGCCACGCCCATTTTTTGATATGGCCCCCATACAAACCAAGCGCCCATTTTTCAGATTTTGTATGAAAATAGTTCTTATTTATGGATATATTCACTCCAATCTGTGTAAAATCACTTCTACTGTTATCCTATGAATATTCTATTGATATGACAAGGATCGGACCACTATAACATATAGTCCCATACAAACTCACCTTCTATTTTTTTTTATTTTTTCAAGAAAATGAATAAAGTTTCGTGTGGTGGGTATTTGAGCTTCGGTGCTTCCGAAGTTAACGTTCTTGCTTGTTTTATTTTTATTTTTCTTCATTTCAACTCTGACAGCGCATTAGAATATCTAACTACACATATATATATATATAACCATATACATTGATGTGTAGCAATCGTATTGAAATGTTTATAGTTACAGATACACTGAAAAAAAAAAATTTTTTTCACTTTCAAATTCAACTGAAAAAACAAATCAAAAAAAAATTAAATATTTAAAACTATATTTTTTTACAAAATTAATTGTATTTATATTTTTTTATCTCACAGATGAATATTTATCTTATGGCCATAGATTTATCTCATGGATAAATATTTATCTCATGAATATATATTTATCTTACACAAATTTGAGTACAAATTTTTCTCAGGGAAAGATTTCAATCTTTTGTATAAATATATATTTCACAGGTAAAGATTTATCTTATGTATAAAAATATGTTTCATGAATAAATATTTATCTCATGGATAAATATTTATCTCATAGATACATATTTATCTCGTGAATAAAGTTTTATCTCATGGATAAAAATTTATATCTCATGGATAAATATTTATCTCATGAATACCGATTTATCCCATGGATTAAGATAAATCTTATGGATATTTCTCATGGATAGAGATTTTCTTTTAACGATAAATATTTATCTCATGGATATATTTATCTTTTGGGTACTGATTTATCTCTCGGATACAAATTTATCTAAAGCATAAATATCTAACGCATGCAGATTACTCTCAAGTAAGGCATACTGTAGCTTTTCAAGCCATAAACTTAACTTCACATTTTGTTTTTTTTTTTTCAGTGTATTTATATATATTTTGTTATCTTTTCACTATAAACGTATCACATAAAGCAAAGCGTTCAATCGAATCTCAACTATGCAACGTATGCGCTTTTATATCCTTGGTTTTTTCTACATCAAAACAGATACGGATACATATCTAAAACTGAAAAAAAAAAAAAAAAAGAAAAAGAAAATGAATCGAAAGCAATAACTATTCTAATAATGTAACGTAACGTAACGAAAAGTAACGTAAGTGAGCTGTAGTAGTCAGCTACAAAGAAGAAGTTTGTAAACGGACATGACACAACATGCCAAAGTCGTATATGGGATTACCTGCTTGTCAACTACGTAACTGATTCTTCTTCTTCTTTCTTCTGGCGTAACATCAAAATCACAACTTTATTGCAGCGCAACAAATTCAAAAGTTACCGCCAAATTACACAAAAAAAAAAACAAAAAAAAGATGAAACTGTTCTCTGTTCTGTTGCGTTTCGGGCACTTGGCCAGCAAAGAAGAAATAAAAATAAAAAAAAACGTTAGTTACCAACATTGTCTTATGCATTTGCTGCTTATAAGCTTGCCACTTTTTTTTTCTTTTTAGGGGAACGACTGGTTTCTTTACTTTAATATTTTTTTGTTTTGGTTTTTTTCTTTTGGCAAACTTACAAAATTAATATTTGCGGCAGCAGCAACAGCAGCAGAAGGCGTTTAGATTGGCACAGTTTCGGTTTTAGATCTCGGTTTCACTTTGAGTTTAACACGTTACGACTTCAGGGGTTGGTGTGGTTTGTATTTTTGAAATTGTTTGGTGTCGGTTACATTCCTTTGACCTGCCGTGAATGCCAGCGAAGTCAAGCAACGTCATGCCGTGACCATACGACGTCGACCTTAGCGTCGAGTCGAATCGAGTCGCATTTGAAGTTTGTGCGCGCAGCATTGCACAGTGTCACGAAAATGTGCAAACTTTCTGAGAATATTTAAGATGTGTTAAAAGTTTTTAATGACCCTGATACAATTTAAACAATTTTCTCTAAATTTAATGCATAATAAATAATAATGTATTTATTTTTTCTTCTTTGCAGGTAATTATCAATCTAAACGTAAAACTTCTTACTCAGATCTTAAGTACTTAACTGTAAGTAACTTCTTTTGTGTTAATAAATAATATGGTAATAATGTTATATCTCAGAGATAAGAGTTCTAATTTACAAATTGTAAATAATCTTGAAATAGTAAAAAAAAAAAGATGCATAGTTATCTCATTAATGAATATTTATCTCATAGATAAATATTTATCTCATAGATAAATGTTTATCCATTGAATATGATAAATAGATAGATCATAGATAAATATTTATCTCATAGATAAATATTTATCTCATATATAAATATTTATCTCATAGATAAATATTTATCTCATATATAAATATTTATCTCATAGATAAATATTTATCTCATAGATAAATATTTATCTCATAGATAAATATTTATCTCATAGATAAATATTTATCTCATAGATAAATATTTATCTCATAGATAAATATTTATCTCATAGATAAATATTTATCTCATAGATAAATATTTATCTCATAGATAAATATTTATCTCATAGATAAATATTTATATCATAGAGAAATATTTATCTCATAGATAAATATTTATATCATAGATAAATATTTATCTCATAGATAAATATTTATATCATAAATAAATATTTATATCATAGAAAATATTTATATCATAGATAAATATTTATCTAACTGTTAAGTATTTATCTCATATTTATCTCATGGATACAAATTTATCTCGTGAAAATAGTTTTATCTCATGGATAAGTATTAATCTTATAAATAAAGATTTATCTTTTAGCTAAATGGAAATTTATTTCATGTATAAATATTTATCTCATGGATTTGTTCATTTCTTTGGTACTGATTTATCTCATGGATGGATATTTATCTCATGGATACAAATTTTTCTCTGGATTCGAGTTTCATTTTATGTGCAGATAACTAACTTAATGATAAATATTTATCTCATAGATATAGATTTATCTCATGGATAGATATTTATCTTTTAGATACAGATTTATCTAATAGTTACAGATTTATCTTAAGAATAAATATCTATCTCATGACTTACTATCTATCGCATTAAGATTTTGGCATATTTAACAATTTTTAAAATACAAATTTTTTTCGTTTATTAGAGGCACACAGTGCATTATTGTCTCATTTTCTTGTAGCTAGTCGTCGTCGTCGTCGACCTCAAACTTTGCCAACAAAATGTTGAATGCCGCTGCTTATCGTAGATGTCGCTGCCGCTTTGTTGTTGTTGTTGTTGTTATTGTTGTTACTGCTTACTTCACTGACTGACTGCCTGCCTGATCGTCTTGCCTGACTGGCTGCCAGTGTGGCCAATTGCGAACATATTTTTGGCAATGATTTCAGCACAATTACAACATTTTAATAAGCGCTTTGAGCAAAGGCATAGCAACGGCAAAAAGTTTACGAACAAATTTACACACACACACACACACACACAGATACACACATAGACACGCATAGAAACATGTATTAAAGAACGACAAAGCCAAAGTGCCGCTGGCAACTGGTATACCAAAATCGCCTTTGACGCCACAACTACCGCCTCGGCTTCGGCTTCGGTTTCGGTTTTCAAATGGTGCCAGCAAACTTATGCTTTTACTGTATGCCACGCGTTGCCTGATTAGATTCTGATGATGATTTTGATGAAAACTGCCTCAGGCTTAAGAACATCTTTTCCACACTGAGTTGTTTTGCTCTTCTCTGCTCTGTTCGCATTTTTTCATATACTTTATATTTTTATTTTTTTTTTTTGGCAACTTTATACATCTTTTCTTTTTGTTTTTTTTTTTTGTTTTGCGTGTTGCCTTCGTAGAAATTTTTCTTTTTTTTTCAAATGAATATCCGCGAAATATTGAGCCATAGTTCACGTTTAAATTTAAATAGTCTTCGAAAAATTATTATAATTTTTTTTTTTTTTAAAGAAATAAATATAAATTTGGTATTGAAGCTTAAAAGAAAAATTGCTTAAGTAAAACATTTAAACCCGTCCTTGTCTATGTATATCGTTTTCTGTTAAGACTACTTTGACGTTGAAATAAGATAAACTTTTTTCCTAGTATACGAAACAACCAAAACTTTGTTTAATACGCATTTAGCAATTCATTTTTCGCTTTTTATATTACACCTGACCCGCCCCCTGTCTAATAGACAAACAGACGGACTGACGGACGACGGACGACGGACGGACGGACTGCCTGACTGACTGTTTACTACAAAAGTTTTACACGCTTCAAGCATTATGGCGAGGCGCTGCTACGCAAAAGTCTGTCAAAGTTTTGCGTTTGAATTCCGGCAAAAAAAAAAAAAAAAAAACTCAAACCACTCAAAACAAATAAAACGCCCGCGCGGCGCAACCCATGTGCAACGGGTTGAGTTGAGTTTAGTGTATCTGCGCTGCGCTATGCGTCAAGTTTGAGCTTTGAGATAAGTTTTCGCCGCGTTTTTAACATTTAAGATCTTCTTCATATGAAGCTGCTGCAGTCATCATCGATGTTGACGTCAGCGTTGAAAAGTTTGTAACATAGTTTTAATCTTTTTTTTTTTTTTGGGTTTCTATTTTTTTTTTTTTAACTTTTTGCTTAAATTGTTACTTGCTTCCGCCAGCTTCAAAGTGAAACCAACTTGAAATAATTTGTATGCAATACGTGGCGTATGCGTAATTTTTCTGTACTGCTGCCACTGCTGCGTGGAACAAATTCGAATTCAGTTTTGCTGCTCTTTTTTTTACCTTTATAAGCAGCTGCATGAGTTTCGTATTATTTTTGGAAAAAGATATTAAAAAACCAAAAATGAAAACTAAATAAATAAATTTTCTTTTTGAGTACAAAAAACATGAAAGAAAAATACTTTTTATGCTTTGAAAAAAAGCAAGAATAATATTCATGCTCAAATGTAAGCAGCGTGTAAAGGGTTTCTTTTTTTATCAAAAATAAATTCCGAAGAAATACAGCGTAACAGAGACCACAAAAAAACGTGTGTAATTAGCGGAAGTGTGCCAGTTGTGGGCACCCATAGATTTATGTGTGCCAGTGAATAGCTAATTGTATAAGCTTAATTTCAGGTAAAGAAGAAATTTAATAGCTTCGATTAGAAAAAAGTTCAACAAATTTTAGTAAAGTAGCAATTTGCTACGCGGTTGTGGGCACCTTTGAAAAAATTAATAAAAATGGAAATTTATGTGAAAGAACTAAAACAAATAAAGAGCAAATAAAAACTATGTTTATTTATATGACAGAATTTCACATTACTCATCATCTACGTAATCAGAAGCACAATTTTTGGTGCACCTAGCGTTTTATTAAGTTGTTTTGATGCGTTGCTGGTGCTTCACTTCATACATTCTCTGTCAGGTGAGAAACAGTCAACAGGGTGCCCATAACCGAATACATTAGGTGCCCACTACCGGAAATGGCATTTTTAGTTTAATTTTTTTTTTTTTTTTTTTTTTTTACAGTACTCAGATCAGTATAAAAAAAAAATGATTTAACGCTCAGTGGGGTGCCTACATGTGGCACACTGCTCCAACATATATATTTGTAACAATGAAACGCATATACGAAAATTTTATTAGAAACTTGGAGTAGTGTTGCCAAAAAAAAATCACTTTCGGTGATTATTTCACAGTGATTTAAAAATTCACAATGTCACACTGCAACTGCAAGAAGTGATTTGTGATTTTCTTGTTCCACAGTGAACATGATCAGTTACCGGTGATTTTGTGTAACGCTCTTCGCGTACAATGAAATTGTTCCTTTAACAGTGATTGATGCTTTTATCACTCTTCTCGCCTTTTCATAGACACGAATTTTCAAGATGCAGTCGCTAGTCACACTGCGACTCAAAAATCACTCTTTTGATTAATTAATTAAAAAAAAACTACCTTGAAAGCTGCAGTCAAATGTCCTTTCGACACAAACAGATTCGTGCTATACAAAGCCATGAAGAGTGATAATAAAGTCTACGTGTGATCGCTTTTGTTCTGATGCTGCTTAAACGTTTTACTTATTATAAGATTTTTCACTTGGCTGTATTTTCTTTACGAATTATTTTTTAAAAAAATTTTTAATTTTTTCTTCCTTCCTGCCTTGTTTTTTTTTCATTGCTTTAAACGCCTTTCTTATAAATTGTTTTTATTAGCATTCAAAGTAAGTTTTCTTGGCAAAAGTTTATTTATTTATTTTTTTTTTAAGAAGAAAGAAAGAAAGTAAGAAAAAAAAAAAGAAATTATTAAAAAATAAATGCGTATAATAAATTTTCTTGAGGACAGCTTAAACCAAAGTGAAATTAAAACGACAAAAAAGAAGGAAAAAAAGAAAATTTAAATACTTAAACCTCAAAGAAAGTGTCCAACAGAAAATTATGATAATTTAGCTTAAAGCAAAGACAGAGAGATAGAGAGAGAGAAAAGCGTATTAAAAAAAAAAAGAAATAATAATAATAATACAGAACCAAACTAAACGGAAAAGCAAAGCATTGCTCGGTAATTGGAATGCAGGCAAAATTTTGCACTGTTTATACAGATAGAAACTCAAATAGTGAGCTGCAAAGAATACAACAACAATAATAATAACAACAAAAAATATACACTATAATGCCAACATTATTAGTAAAATGAAAACAGCAACAGCAAGGACCAGTAACAAGGACAATGACAGAAGCAGCAATAGCAGCAAAAGCAGCAGCAGCAATCAGTGCAATAACAAGAAAAACTGTTTCCATTTAGTACAATGAAAAACTTCAACAACAACAACAAAAACAACAAAGCTTGCCAGAACGATTGTTTTGTACTTTCGTCCTGCCGTGCATGCTTTAATGCATACGAATGCCCGTCCTGCAGCTTTTGTTTTTGTTAACTTTTTCTATTTATTTAACTAAAAAACAAAAAACTAAAAAAAAATAATACTAAATAAATACAAAACAAAACGCCATGTGTCCCTGACCAACAAAACGTTTGAATAAATGTGTGAGAGAGAGAGAGGGAAGGAGGGAGGGATGATTGGAACGCATATAAATGAATGAGTCCAATGAAAATACTTGGGTGCTGCTTTAAAAAAAAAAAAAAAAAAACAAAACGACAACTAACACAAACATTAACAAGACGACAGCAGGACAACAGGACAAGACAGGATAACAGAATAACAAGATAACAAAATAAATGTAAAGTTTGCTGCAACAATTGTCTACATAAATGCTTTGACATTTTCAAAAAAAAAGTATCTCATAGATTGTATCTAGCAGCAGCAAAATCGAATCAAAAGAATTTTAATATAAACAAAACAAAAAAAAATTTAACTTTGATTTAATTTGCTGCAGTAAATTTTAATAATTTTTTTTTTTTTATTGTATTAAAAAAAAACCAGAATAATGAATTCATATATTCATATATTTTGTTCAATCGAAATAACGTCGCTGGAATACATTATAAGTCTAAGGCCCCGTTTCCATTAGGCCGCGTTCCGCGTTAGCGTTAAAAACTCGACAAACTCGCGTTAAATCGTATACAAAAAGATAGGCAGTTAGGTATGGGAAAAAGTCGCGTTGATTTTAAACGCGACTTTCGATAACACGAGTTCAAACCGATTTCACACAGATTTCAAACCGATTTCTCTTATCGGTTCGAATAATTTGGCAATCGTAAGTTGCGCATACTTATAAAAACAGCTGACAAAGTAACCGCAAAAATAAACATTTACATAAAAGCTTCAGCTGCATATATTCAAATGACGGATTACCTTATCATGCTCGTATTGGACAGCAGTTACTAAAGGAACAACACCTACATCCATTCGTTATATTAAAAATCTGCATTTAAAAAAAAAAAAAAAAAAAATTTTTAACCAGTACAATTTTTTTACTACATAACAAACAAAATCAGCTGTTTTAACTCGAACGCTAACGCTAAAACGCAATGGAAACACCGCTCCGCATTTTTCGATAAATTGTTAACGCAATAACAAAACGCGGCTCAGTGGAAATGCGGCATAACAGCCTTGCTTAATTTTGTGATTTGCAATTTAAGAAATTTCGTACGATTTCAAATGTTTCGTGTTTCGGCAAGCGCAAAATTTTATGTTTCATTGTCAAAACGTTTCTTTGCATTGTGCATATGACAAAAATTGCTATCGGTTATCTTCAGCAATGTCTCTTATAGTTAATCGACGTTGTGCAGGCACTAATTCTTTTACTTCTTTGAATGTGAGCATCGTCCGTTGAGGTCGATGGTCGACCAGAGCGCTTTTCGTCTTCAACGCGTTTTTTACCTTCTCTGAACAATTTATACCAATCAAATCTTGTTGATTTTGGTAGAGCTCGGTCCCTGTAAGCCTTCTTCAACATTTTCAACGTTTCTGTAGCATTTATTTCATTCAGAAAGAGAAATTTCATCGCACTTCTTTGTTGAATAATCGAAAAAAAACGATTGAAAAATCGCCAAATTCTCTTTTTGTGCCGCACAAAAACATATAATTTGGCATGGAAGTCAGAAACAGTTGTACCAACCTCAAAAAAATACAGCGCGTAATTTAAATCGAAAAAATTTCGAATACTTTTTGTTGGAATTTTTTTTTTGGCTAGAAATTCTGTGAAATTTTTAAACAATTTTTTTTTTACTTCTAGTTCCTGTACACTCTCAACTTTTTAATATATTCAAATATTTTTGGAACGATTTATTTTTTTTATTTTTAAATTTCAGATTAATAAAAAAAAATTTAAATACTTTTTACTCAAAATACAAGAAAACGTTTTAAAAGCCATCAATTGCCGCTATCACTGCCATCTGTTGATCAATAAATTAAAGTTGATCATGTGTATATGGCGGTAAGCTCTTATTCTCTTTCGTTGTAAAATCAAAAATCAATCATAGATATACGAAATAGTTCTTACTTTAGTACACAGATTTTCGTTATAATTTCGTAAATGCACATGCATGATGAGCACAAGTGTCGATCTAGCTAGATTTATCTGTCTGTTCAACCGTCCATTTGTCTCTCTCTCTCTCTCTCTTTCTCTCCCTGTCTGTCTGCAATATATAACGAACTATCTCGTAGACTAGTTATAGAAGAGTTAGAATCTCCAGAGCCGTGAAATGTTTTTTTGAGAAAAAAAATGTACCACTGCCTGTATGAATGCTGTTTATGCCCAACACTGCTTTAAAAATAACTAAAGTATTTTGAATCGCAACATTTAATATTGAAACTATAAAATTAAGTAAAAGATTTTCGAATTTATATTTTCTATTTAACATAACTTGAGACTGAATAATGATTATATAGATTATACTGCAGCTAAACGTGTATCGTCTGTCTGTCCGTCTGTCCGTCCGTCTGTCTGTCTGTATGCGCTTTTTGATCAATTTTATATACTACAATGATGAAGTACTTTTGGCAGGCTTTGTTACACAAAATCGTTGTATGCATTAAATAAATGCACACACACACACACATACACATACACATACACACATAAACCGATTGATATACAAACAAATATTGTGGTGGCAATTTTTTTCTTTTTTTTTTTGCTTTTTTTAGTTTTTTTTTTTCGTTTTGTTTGTACTTCAAATATACTCTCAGCCGCCATTTTACCACTCGAAAGCTGCTGTTGCAACACAGAGATTTGTTAAACTTCATCATCAACTACAACAGCAGCAGTAGCAGCAGCGGCAGCAACGCCATTATCATTATTTTTCTTCTCATCCGTTCATCTGTTCGCTGTCATTTTGGTTTTGTTTGGTTTGCTTATATTCTTCGTGTTGCATGTTGCATAACTGAAATTTTTCGATAGATAGATTCGTTTTTTTTCTCTGTATCTATTATGTCTGTCTATGAATCTGCATAGAATATTGCAGTTTGAATATTTTCGATTTTCAATTTTATTTCGATTTTATTCACATTGAAATTTTTTACTTGCCAGTTTAGCTTCAGAATACTCTGAACACAGTTGTTACATGATTTATAACTAAGTAAATAGTTATTGAATATATGTTTATAAAAAAAAAAAGCATATAGATATATACTTTTGCTTTATATTTATTTATTTACATTTTTTTTTTTTTTTCTATTTATAAAAAAAAATTTTAATGGAACAATTTTCTGTCATTTATATTGCATTTTGTGTTGCAATAGACCACATCGTAAATATTTTTATACAACTAATGGAATTTGAATTGAAGAATTCTACTCAAAATTGTTTTTTTTTTTTTTTTTTTTTTTGTTAAAAATAAATGCAAAATAGAATATAATATATATGCACTTGCGGTTGTTGCAAAGTGCTCATCCGATTACTTTTATAATATTTTCATTTCTATAACCAAAAAAAAAAAAAACAAATTCAAAATGCTTTATATTTATTTTTAAACTGATTGTATGAGTATTATGCAAATAAAATAGTTTTATGCTTTTAGTGTATTGCGTACTAAATTGATTGTTTGTATTTATTTATTTTTTATTTTTAAATCAGGCTTAAGTGCATTAAAATGCCTTTTAGTGAGTGAGTGTGTGAGTGAACGATCAGTGTTAATACATTTTATAAAAGAAAATTCTATTTAAAAAAAAAAAAATAAATAAAAAAAAAAAGGAAAAACAAAGTATAACAGCTGTGAATAATGTATTACAAATTGAGCTTAAATTTTAATCTTTTAAGCTGTTGTATTGCATAAAAAAAAAATTTTTAATTAAAATAAAACTTTTTAATGAAAATTTGTAGTGAGTTGAACTATGATATTTTTTTTACCCGCCACACATAGTGGGGAGGGTATTATCATTTTGTCAGAAAGTTTGTAACGCATTAAAGGAGACGTCGTAGACCCTGTAAAGTATATATATTCTTGATCAGCACGACGAGACGAGTCGATCTAGCCATGTCCGTCTGTCTGTCTGTCCGTCCGTCCGTCTGTCCGTCCGTCCGTCTGTCTGTCTGTATTTATGCGATTCATTCGCTCAGTTTTAAAGATATTGACCTGAAACTCGGAACTTAAGCTTTTCTCAGTCCTAAGCAGTTCAAGTGTTAAAATCAAAGTGCCACGCCCATTTTAAGGTATAGCCCCCATACAAACTTACCGTTTTTTTCTAATATTTTTGCATGAAAATAGCTATTATTTATGAATGTAGTCACTCGAAGTTGGAAAGAAATACTTCTAATGTCATCCAATATCAAATCCAAGCTGCCACGCCCATTTTTAGATATAGCCCCCATACAAATTTTCCTCCCAATATCGAATTTTATATGAAAATAGCTATTTTTTATGAATGTAGTCACTCAAATTTGGGTAAAACACTTGTAATGACATTCAATATCAAAACCAAGGTGCCACGCCCATTTTTAGCTAAGGCACCCATACAAACTTATTGATTATTTTCGAACATTTGTATGAAAAAGTAATTATTTTCAAATATATATTTATAAATGTATATAAGCTTACCGGATGATCACACATAAACTATTCAAAGATTCGTGTGACGGGTATTTAAGCATGTTTTCGGTTCCACCGAAGTTAACGTTTTTCCTTGTTTTTTATTAGAATTATACTGAGTATATTTGAAACTATAAATTTGATTTGATTTTTAGTATAAAGACAGACAGATTTTTAGTATAAAGACAGACAGATGTCCAAACGCTTATGTGAAAACATACGTTCTCATATCAAGCACAAACGTTCTCATACCAAGAATTAAGTTTCTCATATCATATCATAAGAAAGACATACGTTCTCATTTCAAGAACATACGTTCTCATATCAAGAACATACGTTCTCATATCAAGAACATACGTTCTCATATCAAGAACAATCGTTCTTAAATCAAGAACATACGTTCTCGAATCACAAACATCCTTCTTATATCAAGAACACGCGTTCTCATATCAAGAACTTACGTTCTGCTATCAAAAACATTCAGATTCGTATCAAGAACTTACGTTCTCATATCAAGAACATATGTTCTCATATTAAGTACACACTTTCTTATATCAAGCACATGCGTTCTCATATTAAGTACACGCGTTCTTATATCACGAACATACGTTAATTATTGTCTTTCTAATAAAACCGAATTGGAACTCATCGGTTGTATGGCTTCAAAGTGCATAACGGACATAGAAACATCTTTACTATTTTATTTATATAGATGAGAAAATGTCTAATTTTTAAAAATAAAATTATAGTTGATAGAATTTTTGAATAAAAATTTATTCAAAACATTTTTTAGATAAATATTAGCCGTAAGAAAATATCCAAAATTTTGATTTTAACTCAACAAGGAAAAAAAAAAACAAAACATAAATCATTTTTGGCCTAATATAGTCGTTAGTATTGTCGATATTGGAAAATGTAGTACGCAGAAAAATTTCTCAGTTCAAGTTCGGTTGTAGCTCATTTAAAGATATTCACTATCATAGTGGACACTTTTTACATGCTTACACGACTTTCCTTGGTTTCTCTTTTAAAAATTTTAAGCTTTTAAAAGTTCAATTAAGCACGTTTGTTCTCAATACAAGTACACATTGTGCTTGATATAAAAACCTTAATAGTGCTTGATTGTTGTCTTAGTGCATTTGATCAATGTACTTTAATATCGTGCTTAAACTTTCACTTTGAAATTATTTTTTTATTTTAATCGTTTTTAAGATTTTCCAAAAGATTATAAAGAAAATAGTTTTTAATTTTTTGGATAAAAAGAAGTATAACATTTTTTATAAGAATTGAAATTAAATTAAAAAAGTTTTACATAAAAAAGAAATATAAACTTTTAATTATTTTTTTTTTTTTTTAAACAATGGCCAACATATTTTGCTGCTACGAGCGAAAGAGAGATAGACAAGAGAGAGGGAGATAGAGCGTTGTAATTAATTTAGCATGTTTCTAGCCAATATAGCAGCATATTATGTGTGAATAATTATATAAAACTTTAGCTCTTGTTTTGAATAAGAATATTTTATTTTATTTTATTTTGCAAAAAAAAAAAAAAAAAAAAGTTATTTAGTTTTTCTCATTCTTTTTTCTTTTTTTTTTTTTGAGAAACTTAATATTCTTTTTAGCTTTAATTAAAACATAAAATGTTGAAATTTGTAGCTAGAAAAAAAAAGATATGGCAGCAGCAGCAGCCATTTCTATGCAACATGTACAAAAATTTGTATGCTTTTTTTTTTTTGTTGTTGTATAAAGCAGCGAATACTCTAATTTCAACATTGTGTGCAATCGTAGATACGTAGATACATTTGTATCTGTATGTATGTATGTGTACCAAATGAGTAGTCAAATGAAGCGCATTGCAGTTGTTGTAATGCATCGCAGCATTTGTCCCAGCAGCAAAACACATTGCCACATTCACATTGCTTAAAGTTTTCATTCATTTCGCTCAAAGTTGCTGCTTTAAATTTTAAGATCGAATTTTTTTTTTTTTTGCTTTTCTTTTTCAATTCGTTTGGCAGAGCATTTGTAGCATTTGTCGCTGACGACGTGAAAAAAAAAAATTTGGTAATTATTTGGCATGGATAATTACGACTTTTCATGTAAATTTTTTTTTTTGAATTTAAGCTTCTCAAATTTATACAAAATGTTGAGACATTTTTCTATTTAAACAAAGAAAAACCCGAGCTACAACTTCTTTATTTTTGAAACATATTTGAACTAAAGTCACAGCTTTTAAAACTTATCGATACTTTTCGATACTCTTAAGAAAAAAAGCGATAATATCAATACTTTTCGATACTCTTAAAGGAAAAATATCGATACTTTTGCATACTCTCAAAGAAAATATCGATACTTTAAAAGAAAAAACCAAAATATCGATACTTTAAGATGCTCTAATGATTAATATTAACACTTTTCGATACTTTGAAATAAAAAATTAAAAATATCGATACTTAAAACTACTCTAATCGAAAAAAATTTAAAATCGAAAATATCGATACTTTAAGATTCTCAAATCGATAATGTAAAAATAAAAAATACCGATACTTTAAGATACTCTTATCATTAATATTGATACTTTTCACTTTCAAAATAAACAAATTAAAAATATCGATACTTTAAGATACTCTCATCGTTAATATTGATACTTTTCGATACTTTACAATAAAAAAATTTAAATTATCGATACTTTAGGATACTCGAATCGATAACATTGATACTTTTCGATACTCAAAAATAAAAAAATTTAAAATTATCGATACTTTAAGATACACGCAGTCGATAATATTGATACCTTTATACAAAAAAAATAAAATTCAAAATTATCGATACTTTTAGAAACACGAATCGATAATATTGATACTTTTCGATACTTTAAAATAAAAAAAAAAAAAATATCGATACTTTAGGATACTCGAATCGATAATATTGATATTTTTCGATACTTTAAAATAAAAAAATAAAAAATATCGATACTTTAAGATACTCGAATCGATAATATTGATACTTTTTGATACTTTAAAAAGAAAAAACCGATAATATCGATATTTTTACATATTTCTAAAAGAAAAAAACCGATAATGTCGATATTTCGTATTCAAAAATTTTTTTTGAAATATTCCAATATATTTTTTAGCTTTAAGCTATGGCACTGAAGGCAGCTACAAATACAACAAACGATAAGAAAAAAAACAACGTAAAGACTGATTGAAAAAAATATCGATATTATGAATATCGATACTCTTTGATTAATGTATTTATTATTAAATAGCACTAAAATTTCTTAACTCATGTCCCATTTAATCTAAAAAGAAACAAACTGCAATCAGCTTTAAATAAATAAAAGTTTTTTAATGAAATGCCACATTGCGTATACGTAATTTTTTGTTTATTTATTTATTTATTTATATCTATATTCTTACTAAGTTGACAGAGCATTTCATTAATACTTTTATTGCTCTATGTGGACTGATACATATACGCATTTATAAATGTTTCTGTATGTATGTATGTATGCGCATTTGTTGTTTGTATATTAAATCAGGCATTTTGAAAAACAATTTCTGATATACTATATGTATGTATCTATGAAGGTACTATAATAGTATTTTATTCTATTCTATCCAAACTCAAGTCCCGAAAGCCACAAAACAAATGCAAAGTGAACAACAATTTTCATCTTATTTTATGCAATTTTATTTTTATTTGTATTTTATTTTATTTTTTTGTTACGTTTTATTTTATTTTTTTTTTGTTTTATTACATTTCGTTTTCTATTTTCAACAAATGTATTTATATCGTCGACGTCGTCGTCGTCGTTGTCGTATGTATTTCGTTTGGCAACTTTATTGCAGTTGTGGTTTTTGTCAATTGTTGTTCGAGTTGTTGTTGTTGTTGTCGTTGTTGCTAACAGAGAAACAATGCATTTGCAAAACTGCCGCTACCTCTGCTCCATTAAAAAAAGAGTAAGCCAAAGTAAAGTAAAGTGTTGTGTGTGTGTGTGGAATGTGGTGTGGTGTGGTGTGACAAGCGGTTATCGGCGGAAAAAACTCTCTATAGAACAGTGTACTACATATGTAGTATATGAAACGCCTAACTTTATGCAATGTTTTTTTTTTTTATTATTATTATTTTTATTCATTTTTAGTTTTAGTTTAGTTTTGGTTTTTTTTCAATTTATTATTTTTTTTTTTTCGTTTAGCTTTTACATTTTGTTTTATTTATTTTACTTTTTAACAACTTTGTGCACAGGTTTTACTATTTGCTTTTTTTTTTTTTTTTTTTTGCATATGGGCGTGGCATTCTTGGGCGTTAAATGTAACTAGAATTATTTTTGCCAAAGCATTTTGCTTTTTGTTATGCTACAATTTTAGTTTATTATTTTTTTTTTTTTTCATTTATTTTCTATTGTTTCCTTACTTTAGCAACAGCTGCAGTCATGCAAAAAGCTCATCCTTTTTTTTTTTTTTTGGTTTTTGTGCAATTGTTTTGCATTGCATAGTTTTAGGCGGAAGCAACACTTAATTGATTTGCAGCAGTAGCAACCGGAGCAGCAACACCAACAGCAACAGTAACCTGTCTATTTCCATTTCTATGCAGCTTGTTCAATTTTCGTTTAGGCATTATTATTATTGTTTCACTTTGCTTTTGTTTTATGATTTAGTTTTTTTTTTTTTTCTTTGAGAGAGAGTTTTTCCATTTCCGCGTTTTGAAAATAAATAAAAAAAAAAAAATTTAAAAATAAAAGCAGTATTTTAAAATTTAATTTTATATATAAATTATATTTAAAAAATTTTTTTATTTTTTAAATTTTTTTAAAAAAAAAAAAAAAATATTTGTATAGGGTACAGCTTTGTAATACTTTTATACCCTGTACCCAAAGGGTAAAAGGGTATATTAAGTTTGTGCGAATGTATGTAACAGACAGAAGGAGTCAAGATAGACCCTATAAAGTATATATATTCTTGATCAGCATTGGAAGGGGAGTCGAACTAGCTATGTCTGTCTGTCCGTCTGTCCGTCCGTCCGTCCGTCCGTCTGTCATGCTGTCTGCCGTATGAAAACGATTATTTCGGAGACTATAAGAGGTAGAGCTTTCAAAATTGAAACTTAGACTCTCCTAGGCCGTCAAGTGTGCACTTACAAACGGTTTTTCTCTAGACCCATTTTAAGGACTACCCCCCATACAAATTTACCCCAAAATTTTGGGTTTTTACATAAAAACGTCATTGTTTTTTATTCTAGAAAATTTAAATTTAGTATAAATTATGTCTATGATAGTCCCAATAAAATATCCCAATATGGGTAGGACCAACAAAATTTTAGGTATAGCCCCCATACAAATTTACCCCAAAATATTGGGTTTTTACATAAAAAACGTCATTGCTTTTTATTCTAGGAAGTTCAAATTTAGTATAAATTATGTCTATGATAGTCCCAATAAAATATCCCAATATGGGTAGGACCAACAAAATTTTAGATATAGCCCCCATACAAATTTACCCCAAAATTTTGGGATTTTACATAAAAACGTCATGGTTTTTTATTCTAGAAAATTTAAATTTAGTATAAATTATGTCTATGATAGTCCCAATAAAATATCCCAATATGGGTAGGACCAACAAAATTTTGGGTATAGCTCCCATACAAATTTACCCCAAAATTTTGGGTTTTTACATAAAAACGTCATTGTTTTTTATTCTAGAAAATTTAAATTTAGTATAAATTATGTCTATGATAGTCCCAATAAAATATCC
Organism: Leucophenga varia; assembly: GCA_018903435.1. Lineage (NCBI taxonomy): Eukaryota > Metazoa > Arthropoda > Insecta > Diptera > Drosophilidae > Leucophenga > Leucophenga varia. The sequence goes on along the minus strand of JAEIFJ010003018.1, from coordinate 319,129 downwards.
CAATATGGGTAGGACCAACAAAATTTTACGTATAGCCCCCATACAAATTTACCCCAAAATATTGGGTTTTTACATAAAAACGTCATTGTTTTTTATTCTAGAAAATTTAAATTTTCTATAAATTATGTCTATGTTAGTCTCAATGAAATAGACCAATATGGGTAGGCCCAGCATAATTTTAGGTATAACCCCATTCAAAGATTTACCCGATTTTTTAAGTTTTTCTATGAAAATCAAATTCAATGAGTTATGGTAGTAAAATAGAACCTAACTAAAGGTACATATAGATTGGGTGCAGGGTATCTTGCAGTCGAGCATACTCGACTTCAGCGTTCTTTCTTGTTTTTTTCTGTTTCGTTATGTAACAAATTTAGCTATTTTGACATGACAAACTTGTAAAAAATATGAAAATATTCGTATAAATATAAAAAACGTTGCATAATTTTAGGCGCTATTTTTTTATTTTCCTTTTAATATCAAAAATTTTTCTAATTTTTCAATTTTTTTCTTATTTTTCTATATGCATATCTACCAAAATTTATATTATTACACATTTCACTTAACCAAACCAAACCGAACCGAAGCGAACAGCACAACATCATTTTGTAAAAGCCTCGAAAATGATTTTATGCATAACTAACTGCCAGCGGCATATTTTCGCTTTCAATACAATTTTCCGGTACACAAACATGTGATAACTGCAAAACTGTATGGCAAAACTATTGCCTAAAACCAATGCGCTGCGGAAGATAGATTTTTTTTCAAAAAAAAAAAAAAAATATATATATAAATCATTTTTTTTTTTTTTTTTTTTTGTTATAGCCAACATATGCAACACAATGTTGGCCTATTTACAAACTGACAAAACTGTACAATAACAAAGCAATTTTATCAACATCGACAACATCATTATTATCAGCAGCAGCAGCACCAGCATCATTGCGAAATGTGTTAGCAAAAATGTTCTATAAAGCTTTACCGCTTGACTAACATCTAAGTTACTTCGTTCGTTCGTTCATTCGTTCGCTCTAGATACCCCACATACACTTGTATGTGAATTTGGCTCAATGATTTTCAACGCGTTAGTTTTGTCAACAATTGTATCTAGATACAAATGTACAAATGCTATACAAGTAACTACAGCTACAACAGAAACTTGAAAATGCGCGCGTTTTGAATTTGAAACTGTTGCACACACACGAACACACACACACAGATACAGATACACAGATACGAAAAGTGGATAAAGTATTGCACGTAGATAAATACAAGTATGGATTTACTTTGTTGCACAAAGTTTTCCACTCGAGCGCATTATAACGATTTTCTTTTACTTTTCTATATTTTTATTTTTTTTTCTTTATTTTTGCGCTCTGTGTGCTACCATTTGTTATGTGCTGATGTTTCTCTTATTGTTGACTGGCTTAGCTCTACTTTAGCTGAAACTCTTCTCTGGCTGCCTGGTTCGTTGGTTGGTTCGTTGGCTAGTGACACAACTGCTGCAGATAATGTTGCAGCAAAATATTGTTAAGAATGACACAGTTTGTAATAATGTTGCTGAAGATTATGTTGTTGTTCTTGTTGTTGTTTTTTTTTTTTTTTTTTATAATTTTCAAAATGGACGCCATTGTCATTGAAATTTATTTTTATAAAATTCAAGAATAAAAAAAAGATTATTTCAAATAATTAGAAAGAGATAGCAAACAACAGATGACTTTGTATAGGGACTATACAGCGACCTAAAATTTATTCAGTAACGTGTTCCTTATCAAATCTATACTGTACAAATGGACTGCTCCAACAAAAGTTTTCACCATATTTGAAGCAATTTTTTATTAAGAAAGAGCCAGAAGGAGGCTAAATAGACCCTATAAAGTATATACATTGTTAATCAGCATTGAAAAGTGAGTCGAACTAGCTATGTCTGTGCCTTTCCGTCCGTTAGAGCTTTCATATTTAAACCATAGACTCTCCTGGACCGTCAAGTGTGCACTTACAAACGGTTGTCTCTCTAGACCCATTTTAGGGGTTACCCCTTTTACAAATCTATCTCAAAAATTTTAAGTTTTGGCAGAAAAATGACATTGTTTCTTATTCTAGGAAATCTTAATTTAGTATAAATTATATCTATGATAGTTCCCAATAAATTATCCCAATATGGTTAGGACCAACAAAAAAATTTAGGTATAGCCCCCCAAACAAATATTCACCATTTTTTAAGTTTTTGTTTGAAAATCCAGGTACATAAAGATTGGGTACAGGGAATCATGCAGTCGAGCATACACTTCTTCAGCGTACTTTCTTGTTTTGTTTAAAAAAATTCGAAAATACAGCCAGATAATACGGACATAGCCAGATCGATTCGTAGAGTTCAAGTTGTAGTCTCTAGCACGTCTGGTTCTCGAGAAAAATTGGGTGTAAAATAATCAAAAACATGAGTTTTTTTCTCGAAAACCAGACGTGATGTGCACCTTTGGACACCGGACGGGAAAACTGCGCCCAGCGATATTTGATATTTGGGGGGTTATAGCACTTGAGCTGAGAAATTGTTCAGTGTACTATTTTATTCAGATATCGGCGATATCTGCTTAATCTGCTTACATAATAAATAGAATATATATATATAAAATAGCAAAAAAATATTTCTATGTCCGCTCTTTATGTTGAAACCGTTCAACCGATGAGCCCCAAACCGGGTACATTTGAAAGTAAACAATTAAAAATTTCATTAAAAGAATGCATTAGGCATTCAGTTTTCCATACAAAAAGTTTACTTTTGAAAAAAACAAAAAACAAAATAAAAAACAGCTGATTGCAGCTTTCCACAATATATTTTGGGTACGATCAAAAAAAAGTGGTATTTTTTAGTATATTTTTAAGTTAGCCCCAACCCATTTTGGTTGCGCTGTGAAAAATACCATCAAAAAGAACTGAAGTTAAACAAAACACAGCAGATATGAAATGGAAAAAGGCTTAAAGAGCAGCCGAAATGCCCGTATAACGTAGTAGCACACGCCGGGTATCTGCTAGTTTTTATACCCTATAGAATTTTGAAATTTTTATACAAATGTACCCCAAAATTTTGGGTTTTTGCATAAAAACGTCATTGTTTTTATTCTAGGAAGTTCAAATTAAGTAAAAATTATGTCTATGATAGTCCCAATAAAATATCCCAATATGGTTGGGACCAACAAAATTTAAGGTAATAGCCCCCATACAAATTTACCCCAAAATATTGGGTTTTTACATAAAAACGTCATTGCTTTTTATTCTAGAAAATTTGAATTTAGTATAAATTATGTCTATGATAGTCCCAATGAAATAGACCAATAATGGAGTAGGCCCAACAAAATTTTAGGTATAAACCCAATCAAAAAGATATACCCTATTTTTAAGTTTTTCTATGAAAATCCAATTCAATGATGTATGGTAGTCAAATAGAACCTAACTTAAAGGTACATATAGATTGGGTACAGGGTATCTTGTAGTCGAGCATACTCGACTTCAGCGTTCTTTCTTGTTTTTATATAAAATTTTAAAATTTTTATATATATTTTTTTTATATTAAATATTTTTCTTTTTTTTTTTTTGAAAATTTCAAAATGAGTTCTTTGAGTTTGTGTTTGATCAACAAATTTACAAATAATTTTTTTCTTAGATTTTTTTAAATATGTGGAAAGGCATTCGAAAAAAATACTTTTTGTATAAAAGAGTCAAATTGAAAAATATTAAACAAAAAAAAAATAGAAATTAAAAAAATAAAAAATCGCTTTGAACGCAACAAAATTGCATGCAGCAATGACAATCAAAGGATGCGACTGGGCACAAAATGAATTTCCGGTTGACTGAAAAAATCAAAAAAAAAAAAAAAAAAAATGGCTGCAAGCTTTAACTTGATCGCACAGAGAAACAATACCAATAGTGACGGTGCTGTAGCATGGCAAGTGGCTGCAAGGTTTATACTATTTTTTTTTTTTTTTTACATTTAAATTGTTTTTTTTTTTTTTTTTGTTGTTGTTGTTGTCATGATAAACGATAAAATACGCCAAGCAGAAGCAGCAGCAGCAGCAGCAGAAAACTTTGTGGTTCATTTCACGTTTACCAAATGAAAACGTTTTACGAGTTTAAAACGCAATTGATATAATTTTCGAAAATGAAACAAACCGAAACGAAACGAAAGATAACACAAAACAAAAAAAAAAAAAGGAAATTTGAATGCGCCAGAAATACAAAATGTACAACTCGAAACTCGAGGGAGACTCAAAATGGAGAAGCATACACCAGGCTGACAACTCAACACTGACTAAGTGACTGTGAGTTGCTGCGCTGTATGTGTGTGTAGGTGTGTGTGTATATGTGAGTGATTGCATGAAAAAAAAAAAAAAAAAAACGAGTGTCAGGTGCGGCGTGCAATTGCAGCTCAGACCATTGGCTTCAAAAAAAAAAATAAAAAAAAAAAATATGTCATGAAACACGACATTCAAAAGTATTGGGTTTTCTTTTTCGTTTTTGTTTTTGTTTTTGTTGCTGATTGTAGCACGTGATGCCTTAAAGCTGTTACTCATGTCGCGTTTCAGCTTCAGTTTCCTTTATTCCTTTCGCTCAGTAAGCTTTCAATTGAAGCATATGCAATATATTTATATCGTATATACTATGTATATATATGGTATACCAACGAAACGTATATACGCTCCCGTGCGTTACCATTCACTCGAGGCGTTTCACAATTGAATTTCGCAATAACTATAATCATACATACACATACCTATATATATATATATATATTTATCTGTATGGTGCAACTTAAGCCCATACATAAACATAAAACTATCTACTTAAGCAGATGTTCAATATTTTTTTGTTAAGATTAAAAAACATTTTTTGGATTTTTTTTACGAAATTCACGGGAATCTATAATGTTTTAAATAAAATTATCCAGTGTACCTGTAGCATGTCAAATTATAACGTTTGAGCATCATTTTTTATGTTTTCGAGATATATATTGACTAAATTTCAATTATTTGAATTCTCAAAAAAAAATATGACTTCACTAAATTGCAATTATCTCTGAATGTACTCAACTGATTTTAACGATATCTATATAAAATTAAAGACAATTAAATTTCCTAAAAAAATGTATGCGACACTTTAAAATCGAACCGACGGTTTAGGAGATATTATCGAAGTTTTCGAGTTGACAGATTAATTTTAAAGAAAAAAAAATGTTTTAATTAATTTTAATTTTAAATTAAGTCATGATAAGACTTAATTTACTTTCGGTTTCTCTTTTGCTAGTTAAAGTATGACCTTTTTCGGCAAAAAATAAGCCATTGCTGTTAAAAATCAGCTGAAAACTGAAGAAGTTATGACCTTCAAAATGTAGAAAATCAATGTTTTTTTTTAAATTTTCGGCTATTCTTTGCTATTTTTTTAAAATAAAGTTTGAAAAGATGAATATAATGAATGGAATGAATGGTGTAGCGTTAAACTCACATTTACAAGTCGAATGTATTTTTTTGCGTTACGGGAATAGCGACTGCGACTTGAAAAATCACAATGATAAAATCGCTATTCGCGAGCAGTGATACACAAAATAGCCGCAAAATGAACTGTTTCGCAACAGCAACACAACAAACTAATTTAACGAATCAAGTGACTGGCAAATGTAGCAACAAATCTGTACAGGTTCAGTGTTCAAGCGAATATGAACGATTTGCGAAAAGTGATAAAAGCACCAATCACTGTTAAATGATTTTTAACTGTTCTCAGAGAGCAATACACAAAATCGCCGATAACTGAAAATGTTAAATGGGTAACAGGAAAATCGCAAATCACTACTTTGCGATTTTTAAATCACTGTGAAAAAATCACCAGAAGTGATTTTTTTTTTGACAACACTAATAGCCCCATCAAACAGATTTTCAACTTCTAACGTTTATTAATACCGAAGCCAACAAAACCTCATAGAAGCTACGGCAGAACTACCTGTCTGTCTGTCTTCCATGAGTTAATTTTTATGCTTCAGGGAGCATGCAGAGAGGTGCTTCCAAATTGAAAGTGTTTGTGAAAAACTGTTACCATTTCTCTTGATATCATTCTCTCAGGTCTAGTACCTATTCCTCTACTAAATATGACTTCACCAATTTATTTACCTGAACTTATTCTCCATATTCCAAGTGACTCTGTTCCAAGCTGTCTAGTCTGCTGCTATTTTTTTTTTTTTTTTCTTCGTGCATATTTTATAAAAACTTAAACAGCTCAAAAAAGTTTTAATTTTTACATAACAAGCTTAAATTTATACAATATAAGTAGAAGAAGATATTTTTTTTTTTTTGTTTATTTTAAGTCTCTCACTTTAGCTGATTTTCTCACACTTTTTCATTTTTTGTTCATTTTTTTCTTCTTTTTCATTACAGGTAAATAACTTTGGCATAAAACGAAAAACTATGTGTGTAAATATTTAAAATACGTTTTTCATCATCATCAACCTCGTTTCTCTTTGTCCTCGCACGGTCCTTGTTGTCGTCAACGTTGTAGTCGTCACCAACGCCAGCGCCAATGCCATGCTGAACAACTTGACTTGAAGTTGCAAGCAATATTTTTTTTCTCATTTTATTTTTATTTTTTTTTTTTTTGGTGTTGCTTTTGTAAGTCGAGTGAGAATATGTAAAGGAATTTTTGTTGTTGTTGTTGTTGTTTGATGTTGCACTTATACATATCACTCATACGCCAGTTATGCACTGCATGATGTTGCATAAATAACAACTTACAACAAGTTACGATACGTGTAGTGCAAAAGACTCGGACAGACAGACAGATAGACAGAAGAAACAAGCAGAGAGGTAAAGCTATGCTGCATATTCTTTCGTCAGACGACAACTGTCAATAAATCTTGTCATGCAGTCAGTGACCCATTTACACGCATAAATAGATGACAGAAAATTAAAAGAACTAAAGCAACAACAACAACAACAAAAAGAAATATTATCAACAAAAGAAGCAGTAGAAAACAAGTAAAAAAAAGAGTAAGAAGTTTTAAAGAAGTATTTTGTTGAAATTAATATGAAAAGAAAACTAATAACGTATATAAAATGCTGCATACTTATAGGTGCATATACGTGTGGTGAGGCGTGTATGTGTAGAATGAAGCTTCAATGATTTGGAATAGCTTCGATTCGAATCTTGAAATGAAATTATATCAAGAGTATTGTTTCGGAATGTTGACATCGAATGCGCCATGGTGCAGTTGCAGACTCAGAAGAAAAAATTCAATTGATGTGAAAAAAGTCTTTGTTTTGCAAATTTAAATTTAATTCGAAAATCTTTTCTAAACAAACTTTCATTTCAATGCAGTCTTGTAGCTAATTCGTGATAAAAATTATAAAAAAAAAAAAAAAAAAACGTTGCATACTTTCAGGCGTACTTTTCAAAATGTTCTTTTTCAAAGTTTCAAAAACAACAACAGGCAACAAAAAATTAAGAAAGATTTCTATGAGCGCAATTTGTAAAGGTAAAATAAGCAAAAAAAATTTTGATAAACTTGCTAGCTGCGTAGAACTCTGAAGCATTATAATTTTAAGTTTTGCGGACAGACGGACATAGCAATTTCCAGTCAGAGTCAGTCAGATGACTGTCATATCTACTTTCTGCTATATATCCACCCAATTACTCTTCAGCTACAGTTAAGGTATTCATACAAGTTTATGTAACTTTGCAACTTGCAAAAATGTAAAAATGCAAAAAGCAAAAAAAAATTTAAAAATTTTACACAAGCAACTGAAAGTTCTAATTTGAAAATCTTACACAACTATTTCGCTATATAAAACGATTAATTAAAAAATGTCTACTTTGCAACGGTGCAATGGCAGTGTTGGAAAACACAAAGATAAAACTTTAGAAAGTGGCAACATGATTTGGAAAACGAAACGGTTTACGATTACTTTGTAATAAAAAGAAAGAAGGTGTTTACTCAAGATTGTGAATTTAGATGACAAAATATCATAAAAGCATAGAAGCATACACGGATTTTAGCAGAATTTTAATCAAAAAATGTTAAACGGTGCCTACTGTGTTTTTTTGATAATTTCTTTCGACAATTTCGAACGTTATTCCAATTTGCAACAAAAATTCGAAAAATTCGGCAATTAGTCATCGGGTTAGCAAAAAGTAGCAGTCTAACGACGATAATCTGGTCTGCAATTGAGCAGTTCTTAAACTAGAATAGTCAATAATTGTTCCATTTGTGTCAGTAATTGAACCAAATCGTTCGATGCAAATGTCTCACATGATCCAGTCAGTGACTGATACAAGCAGTCTCATTAATGGCTGATCACGATGGATGCAAACTCGATCCAGTGCTGGTAAGCGCCTGTCCGAGGCTGTTGCAGAGTTGAAGGCATCAGCTTAGAGGCTGGCTTGCTCGTGGGGCAACGTCTGACTGCGCTTGGCTAGTTAGCTATGAATCAACTTTCGACAACCGTTGGAAAATATATAAAAAAAAAAAAGCCAATAGTTTTGTATGAGATGCAATATACATTTTTTTTTATTGTTAAAAAAGAAAAAAATTAAAATATTTATTTGTAAAATACATTTAAAAGAAAAATAAACCATAACAAAAACTTATTGACACAAACTGGGCTTTTTGTCAGTAGTTATGCTTTTTGAGAATATAATTTATCAACATGTTTGCATATATTCATACTTCATGCACAATAATCGAAGTTAAAAGCTTTTCAAAAAGGAAAAAATATTAAAAAAAAGAAAAAACAAAAAGCCACTTCTAGCAGCAAAAAGGCAAGAAAGTAATTTAACGTTTAAGTAAAAAATCATCAACAGCAACAACGACGACGTTGGCGGCAGCTTTGTACACAGATACTTTCATACTTATAGACTAGTTCTAAAACTCAAAAAAAAAAAAAAAAAACCAGGAAACAAGTAAAAAAATTTTATATTCATTTGATAAACATCACAAAAAAGATGAAGAAGTAAAAGAAGTAGAAAAAAAAAGATACAAAAGTATCTAAAGCAAATGGCAAGTGCTACTTCAAATGTAGCAACTAAGTGAGGCATATCATGCTGCTGTGGCTGTCACGACTGCTGCTGCTGCTGCTGCGGTATGTTTGGAAGAGTAGAAATGCATGTAAGAAGCAACTTTAAACGATTTCTTGAAGGCAAAAAAAAAGTATATAGTATGTGTATGCATATAATCTAAAGTATCTAGTACAACACATGCAAAATTTCGCATGCAATATGCACACACACAGACACAGACACAGAGACAGATGGAGCAGACACATGTAGCTGTGACAAAGTGTCTCTTTTTTTATTTTTTATGTTTGTGAGTGACTGTCATACTTATGCATGTGGAAGGCAAGAACATTGAGTAGTAACATGTGTTTTCCGTAAAAAAAAAAAAAACTTTCTTAGCCAGAAACTATGCCATTTGGCCGCATCTCATATAAAGCGTTGCTTTCTTACTCAACCTCAAACCCAAACCCAAACCCAATCCGTAATGCAATCTTTGCTTTCAAACCGGTAAAATACTCGTAAGTCTCTCGTAAATGTGTAAAATGTCAGTAAAATGTAAACTTTAAGCTATTCAAGTGTTTGGATTTTTATATTGCAATGCATTGAGCAACTAACCGAGCGAACGAGTGAGTGTGTGAGTGAGTGAATGAACGACGTTGAACGTCTTTCTTTTGTTCGCAATGAGGTCAATAGAATTGCAATATAATGCATAAAGTAATCGTTCGTTCGTATACATTACTCACACACACACACTCACACACACATACAAATAAAGCATTTAGACACTAGACACACATTTATGCTTTAAAGAAAAAAAAAAAAGTCGGAGAGAATGTTAAAAACATAAGAAAAAAAAGACAGACAGAATTTATGCTAGAAAATTGTTTATTAAAATGACACATTACAAAAAAAATGTCTAACTTCTGTCAGAACTACGCAAAATTTAAGGCATTTGAAGACGTGCAAGTTCCTGCTGCTTGTGATCTTACCTCTTCTTCAGTAGCTCCACAACTTCTACATACATAATTCGTTGAATGTACAAAAGCGTTCGTAAATTATACGAAAATTTCGTAATATGTTTTAATATTCATCACACATAGTGTGAAAGGGTATATTCACTTTGTCAAATAGTTTGTAAACTGAAAGAAGACACCGTATTCTTCAACAGCTCCGATGAGACGAGTCGATCTAGCCATGTCCGTCTGTCTGTCCGTCTGTCTGTAGTTACACGTTTCATTTGCACAGTTTTTAAGATATTTTGATGGAAATCAAAACTTAAGCCTTTCTCAGTGCTAAACAGTTAAAGTATTAAAACCAAAGTGCCACGCCCATTTTTAGGCATAGCCCCCATACAAATTTTTGAGTTTTATACCCGTCACACACAGTGTGGAGGGTATTATCATTTTGTCAGAAAGTTTGTAACGCATTAAAGGAGACATCCTAGACCCTATAAAGTATACATATTCATGATCAGCACGACGAGACGAGTCGATCTAGCCATGTCCGTCTGTCTGTCCGTCTGTCCGTCCGTCTGTCTGTCTGTCTGTCTGTCTGTATTTATGCGATTCATTCGCTCAGTTTTAAAGATATTGAACTGCAACTCGGAACTTAAGCTTTTCTCAGTCCTAAGCAGTTCAAGTGTTAAAATCAAAGTGCCACGCCCATTTTAAGGTGTAGCCCCCATACAAATTTACCGTTTTTTTCAGATTTTTTGTATGAAAAAGGATTTATTTATGAATGTACTCACTCGAAGTTAGAAGTTAGATAAAAATACTTTTAATGTCATCCAGTATCAAATCCAAGTAGCCACGCCCATTTTTAGATAGAGCCCCCATACAAACTTACCGCCCATTTTCGAATTTTATATGAAAATAGCTATTATTTATGAATGTAGTCACACCAAGTTGGGTAGAAATACTTCTTATGTCATCCCAAGTCAAATCCAAGCTGCCACGCCCATTTTTAACTATAGCCCCCATACAAATTTAACGACCGTTTTCGAATTTTTGTATAAAAATAGGTATTATTTATGAGACTATTCACTCAAATTTATGTAAAAACACTTCTAATGATATCCAATAACAAAACCAAGGTGCCACGCCTTTTTTTAGCTATAGTCCCCATACAAACTTATCTATTATTTTCGAACAAATGTATGAAAAAGTAATAATTTTCGAATATATATTTATAAATGTATATAAGCCACTGATGATCACACTAAACTATTCAAAGATTCGTGTGACGGGTATTTAAGCTTCGGTTCCACCGAAGTTAACGTTTTTACTTGTTTTTAAAATTAAAAGTGGTTCATTTATGAAGCGAAAAATACCTTTAATAGTATTTAAGCTTAGGTTCTACCAAAGTTTTCTTAAAAATTCGTTATTGAATTCTTTTTTAATCAAACGAAACCATTCGTACAATATACGAAATATTTCGTAAAATTATAAACCGTTTCGTACAATGTAGAGAAAATGTGTCATATGCGCACAACTGCTGAGTACTGTAAAATGTATATGTTGACAGTACATACACTGTTAATATATTCATAAGTGAATGAGTTATCAAAGCCCATAAAAAAGGTGCTTTTTGCATTTGGGCACCCTAATGTAATCGATTGTGCGCACCCTACAAAAAAAGCTTCTCACATAAAAGAGCTTGTATCGAAAAAAAAACACTTGCCAAACGCTCAACTAAGCGCACTCTTCTGATTGCGAAGAGTACTATGAGTAATTTCAAACCGTGTCATACTTTTTTGTTATATTTTTTTTTATTATTTGTGTTAGTTTTTTCTTTCAAATATTTCCATTTTTATTATAGTTTTTCAAGGGTGCCCACAACCGAGTACAAAAATGGTTACTTTACTAAAATTTGAATAACTTTTTGCTAATTGAAGATAATAACTTGCTTGCAACACTGAAAGTTAGCTAAAACAAATAGCTATTCACTGGTATACTTCTAAATTAAGTCAAAAGTTTTTGCGCTACTGTCCTAAGGGTGCCCACGAGAGGCACATTTGCTCTAAATGTATAAAGTATATCTTCAATGGCAAAAAATATTGCCCTATAGCGCTTCACTGTGTAAAATAATAACTTTTGTTTTTCACATGAAATTATTTAAAACCTTAACAAAACTTAATACAAAAAAATGCAAACAAAATATTTTAAAAATATAAACAAAATAAATCAAAATATTTTATGTTCTTTTTTTTACAATTTTGCAAATATTTACATTTTACTTCCTTTCAAACAAAAAAAAAAAAAAAATTCGCCAAAAGGCGCAAAGAAATTAATATGAACACACGCAACAAACATATACATATACAGGGTGCTCTATATATAAAAAAATAAATGTGCAACAGCAGCTTGCATTTATACGCAGGAAGTAAAGAACAAAATAAGCTATACAGCTTTTATTTTTTTTTTTATATACAACAAAGCCAAACGCAAGCTCCTGGCAGCCCCAATAAAAAAACCAAAACAAGCAAACGTGCAAACTTAATACGCAACAACACAGAAGAAAAAAAAATAAATAAGTAAATATTTTAAGCAAACTATAAGCTACAACAAACACATACATACCTGCATAACCAAATATTTACATACTAAAATGCTGCATTGGTTAGCCAGGTTTTCTTCTAAAATATTTGATTTTTTTTTTTTTGCTTAAAGATAACAGCGAGAGTAGCAGCAGCAATTTTTTAAAAGACATTCGCAACACGCCATATTTGCCATTTATAATTAATTATCACATTTTCATGTTTTTGAATGCTTCAAAATAAAATAAAGAAAAACAAAAAAAGAATTCAATAAATGCATACATCTTCTGTTACGCTACGGTAGGGTATAGCATACACATAACAGCTTTTTAAAAATGCAGCAAGTGGCAAAAAGTCAAGTAGCGTATATAATAGTCAACTACTTTCATTTTGTATTATAAAAGTGCATGTGTGTGCGAAATTTAACGCCATTTTTAAATTGCTTATAAGCTATACATCAACACATACACGTATGTTTGTATATAAATTGTGGCATACTTTCGGGCTTGAATGTAACCAATGCAAGATAAACATGAAATTGAGCTGCTCATGCTGTAATTGTATAAGTAATTTTTTTTGCGTGTGAGTGTGTGTGTGTGTGTGTGCGACATCTTTTAATACCAGCATGTCCTGTTCTGTCATGTTCAGACAATCTGACCAAGCAAAAATTGCTGCTACTCATTTTGTTGTTGTTGTTGTTGCTTTTGTTGTCGACATCGACATCGTCATTGTCGACATCAATATTGGCAACGTCATCATCATCGTCATCATCATCGATCATTGTGGTGCGCCTTTTTGATCATCTGTGGCCATTTTATCATGCCTTACATTTCTTTTTTTAATCAAGTAACGCATGAATAAAAGCCGCTTATATTTATATACATTTACCATACAAATGTATAATTAAGTTTACTGAGTTGAGTAGCAATGAAATCAACAAAAAAAAAAAAAAATACGAAAAAAGAATTCAAAATCATAGCATCATGTACTGCACGTAGCGCATGCTGCGTATATGTAATTTTTTTTTTTTTTTTTGAACAGCTGCTACACTTGCCTTTTGCTGTGCTGCTGCTATTTTAAATCGTAAACAATTCAGCACTAATTAAAATTTAAGTTGTACATTTTCTTTACAATTTTTGCCTTTAGGCCAAAATATGTAACAGCAGACAAAAGGAGACATGATACATAAAGGAAATATATACTATATATATTATATGTTCTTAAGCAAGCATTGAAAACAAAGTTTCGATCTAGTTATGTCTGTCTGTACTTTATAATGGGTATAGGGTATCTCGAAAACATTTGATATTTTTTAAAACAACACAAAGCCTATTTAAAGCATTCAAAAATATATAATGCCGCATAAAATTCATTCATTTTTATTTTAAAGCAAAGCATAATCAAATTATTTTTCACGTTTCATTGTTTAATTTTTTTTTTTTTTTTTCTTAATTTTAAACAAAATCCATTCAAGTGTAAAACATTTCAAACGCCCAAAAGTATGCCACAAAATTAGAACAATTAATTATTGCTGCCATTATTTATAACTGAAGCACATTTCAACTTATAAAATATAAATACAATAAGAAAGCTTTTAAAAAATAAATGAGAAAAACAAGGAACAACGTTAACTTTGGTAGAACCGAAGCTCAAATACACGTCACTCGATGATAAGATTATCATTTCTAAATGGGTTATAATTTGATTAAGCTGTCGCATTTGATGATAGCAGAAAGCAAATTTTAATACCAAATAAATAAAAAATAAAATAAAAAAAAAAAAAAAAAAAAATAAATGGGTTATAAATTACAGTGATCCCACCTTAACCATGGGTCCCTATCTAAACATGGGTTAATATAAGAAGTGTTTTTACCATATTTGAAACAAATCACTTCATAAATAAATCACTTTTCTTATGAAAAACTTAAAACTTGGCGGTAGATTTGTATGGGGGCTATATGCTATAGTGGAGCCACCTCAACCATGGGTCCATTTTTAAATATGGGGCTGGTATTAGAAGTGTTTTTACCATATTTGAAACAAATCGCTTCATAAATAAATCATTTTTCTTATAAAAAGTTAAAACTTGGCGGTAGATTTGTATGGGGGCTATATGCTATAGTGGACCCACCTGAACAATGGATACCTCTATAATCATGGGCTACTATTATAAGTGTTTTTACTGTATTTAACACAAATCGCTTCATAAATAAACCATTTTTAATAAAAAAAAATAAAAACTTGTATGGGGCTATGCTTAAAAATGGGCGTGGCACATATGGTTTTAATACTTTAGCTGATTAGGACTAGGAAAGCTTAAGTTTTGAATTTCATCTCAATATTTTTAATACTGAGCAAATGAAACGTGTAACTTTAGACAGACGAAGACAACATGGCTAGATCGACTCATCTCGTCGAGCTGTTAAAGAATATTTATACTGTTACGATTCTTGCCTTTATAGCGCGGCTGAGAGGGAGCTTTATTAATTTTTGCTAAGAGAACAAAAGACTTTCCTCTTCACTATGCACCATTTATTTCTCTTCTCTTTGTTACAAAATTCTACTGTTTAATTTAATTCACTTCTGCTCAATTCATTATATGTGTTTTCTTAATCGTAGTCAATATCGTTCTGCTGCAGTTGTCTGTCTTCAAAAAGTGCATTGTCAACTTTTCTATCTCTTCTTCTTATTAGTTTCTTTTTTCTAACAATCACCTGTGCATGATCATTCCTTCATTTCATACCGCAACCAGCAGTCATGCGTTCATGCAGGGTGATGCAGTGGGTCAAAATTCATGTTCATAACAATACTTTATGGGGTGTCTCTTTTTATGCGTTACAAACTTTCCGACAAACTGATAATACCCTTCACACTATGTGTGACGAGTAAAAAAACTTTACCGCTCTTTGTCATGCTCTATGCTATGCCGCAGCGCGCATTCATGCCACTCGGTTTATTTTTTTCTATTTTTTTTTTTTTTTTTAATCTTTAACGCCGCCCGCATACTTAACGCCATCATCATCACTCTTAAACTAATAATAACTAAAAACTCAAGAGTGAAAAGTCCTTCAGTCGATGTGCACTTGAATTTGAAAATTTAGGCCATAACTTGAAATAAAATTCAAAACGAACATTGTCGTTGTTGTTGTTGTTGTTGTTGTTGCAGCTGCTACGAAGAAGAAGTAGCATGCCGTGCAGAACAGAACAGAAAAGAACGGCAAGAAAAATTAAAGTAAAATTCAAACTGATTAAACAATTTCAATATTAAACATTTTGAGTAGCTTTAAAGTAAGTAATTCGTTTTCTCTTTATTGAGATGCTACGGCTGCTGCTGCAACTATAAATAAAAATAATTTTCGAGCGTGACTTAATATTTAACCGGAAATATATATTTTCGCAAAGCGCACGAGCGAAAAATTTTGTGAAAATACTTAAATGCTGAAGTGGCTAGAAACTAGCAGCAACAGCAACAACAATAATAATAGAAGAATTGAGTGCTATAAGCGATAGACAGACGGACAGACAAATAGACAAACATTTGAGTGGCAGCAAGTGTTATCCTTCTTTTTTTTTTTTTTTTTTAATAATTATTCATTTATAATAATTTTCTAGTTATTTTATTTATTTTTAGCTACTCAAATACTTACACTGTGTAGCAAAAGTTTGTGTACACGCGCAATGTGTAATTAAAAAAAAACTATTCGTCTTGTTCTCGTAATCGTTTAATTTTTTGAGATTTATGATTTGAGTAAATTCGAACGATTTTAAATTGTTTTTGTACCGGCAAATGCAAAAGTTATGTTTCATTGCCAAAATGTTTCTATGCATAAAAACTGCTATCGGTTACAAATAGATAGATTATCGGTCTAATCAAATCGCAAATTGTTGTTGTTTTGTCTAAATTTTCTGCTCTTCAAAATTTAGACAGAAAATAATTATTTAAAATTTCAAATTCAGAATTAATCATATTAAAAAGTACAAAGATAAAATCTTTAAACGTCACAGAATGAAATTAAAATTTTTTTAAAATAATCGACTTTTCTTTTCACTTAATCAAATGCTGCCGTTTTAAAATCGAAAATATTTTGCGATTTAAAAGTATATCGTAAAATTTTTGCGACTGTTATTATGGGAACATTGCTAAAAGATTTTTTTTTTTATACCCATCACATATAGTGTGGAGGGTGCTATCAGTTTGTCTAAAAGTAGAACCCATTATTAGCTCGATAAGACGAATCGAAATAGCCATGTCCGTCTGTCTGTCTGTGGCGATGAGTATTACTCAGAAAGTTTTACAGATATTGACCAGAAACTTAAAACTTAAGCCCTTTTTGGTCCTAGGCAGCAACGTGCCCATTTGTAGCCTTAGCTTCCATACAAAACTATTTTCTGATTTTTTTTTTTTTGTTCTAAGTAGTTTGTATTTTAGAACCAGGGTTCCACGCTCCTTTTTAGGCGTAGCTTCAATACAAACTTATCGTCCATTTTCAAGTATTTATTATTTCCGAATGAATTCAATTAAAATTTGATAAAATCACTTTTACTATCCACCCAAGATCCCATTATAAAAGGTGAAGTATTTCGGCAGCCTTTGGGAACATTAGTTTGACAACTTATTATGTGGTGAATTGTATTTAACTACAACACGACAGGAAAAAAGAGTACGAGACATTTTGAGAAAGAGATAGAGATAGGAAAGTCTGTTGAACATATTTGAATTTCGGTTACACCGTGTGTGTACGCAGACTGAGACTTTGCTGCCTACTGTGAAAGTGGAATAAAAAAAAAAAATATAAGCTTTAACTGAATAAATTATATGAAGCGTATTGAGGCAACGAAACTCACAAAGTTGAATGAATATATTCTTTTTCATCTTCTTCTTCTTTCATATTTTCTCTACTTAAATTTCCAATAGTCCACGTTTTGCATTTTGCATTTCATAAACTCTGCTTCAAACGCCATTAACTTTCATTGCATCATGGCATGGCATGGCAAGGCATGGCATTGTACGAATAATAGTGTAGTCGCTAGTGTTGGTAAATTTAATGTAATAGTGTTGGCTAACAGGTAAAATAGTAAGCAGCAAAAAAGCAGGAAAAAAAAAACAAAAGAAAAAATATAATGGCAGTCGTCGAAGCTCTTGAGACTGTAAGTTTGCATAGAAGTTATAACCTAAAATGGCGCCATGGGTTCAACAAAAAGAACGAAAGAAAGAAAGAAAGAAAGAACAAACGAGAGAAACAAAAAAGAAGAACGCACACGCCTACACTTTGGTTGAAAGAGATGAGAACGACGTTGTTGAGAGACTTGAAACAACTTTTGCAAGCAGTTCACCCGACAAAGCGAAATTGTTAAATTAAGTGCAACACTAGCAGAGAGAAAATTCAAAATGGAGAAAAACGTTCAAAAAAAAAAAAAAAATAAACAAAAAAGAAAACGTCTAAAAGAAACGTGCAAGAGTTAAAACAGTAAAAAGGGCGGCGCAACGTAGTAAACGCTGATCTGGCCGAGGTTGGCACACTTGATGGCAATAAATTTGATATTTCACTCTTGAAAAGTTGCAACAACAACAACGACAACAACAACAACGAGCACAACAATAACAATGCGCAACGTGATGGGGCGTGCAGCATGAACTGAACTGAATTGTAGTAAAGTTGCACTATACTGAAGTGCGCTGAAGTCGCGCTGTAGAACAAAGACAAAGTGGTTTGGCAAAAAATGGGAAAAAAAAAAACAAAAACAAAAACAAAGAAAATTGAATGCATCAAATAAATGTAAAGGGTCTCTTAATTAGGCGTGTTTGTGTTGTGTTTTTTTGCTTTACGTAACTTTCCAACTGGTTCCCATAATCAGTAAGTTTTGCGATTTGTGATTTGTGATTTGCGATTTGCGATTTGTGATTTGCGATTTGTGATTTGTACAAATTCGTATAATTTCAAATACTTACGAAAATATACGATTTCCAATCAAATATTTTTCATACTCAACACATTTCCTTGTTGTTTATCGATTACAAAACGCTGATCTTGTTCTTATTTAGTTGACTTCGTTAACGATTTAAAAATGTTTCGTTTCCAACAGTTATATGTCCGTCTGTCCGTTACATTATTTTTTTTGGGCATTTCAATTAGAGCACCCTTTACATATGTATGTATAAAAATAAGCTTAAACGTTCAAAGAATATCATTCAGGTAGTTTGATGTCGTAGCTTTTTGTTAGTAGTTTGAATGAATACGCAAAAAAAAAAAAACAAAAAAAAAAGGAATACAAAAACAAACAAACTTTTGCAGTAGCAGATGCAGCAGCAGTGATGTTGGCGGCGTTTTTAAAGGTGAAAAGGATAACTTCAATGGCAGCAAGCACAAAGTTTTAATTTACTATGCCACAAACTGTGTATATATATACATAATAAGGGCAATAGCAGCATAGATGAGCGGATGCGAAGCGGAGCGGAGAGGAAAGGAGTAGGAAGTTTCACATAAACAAGTTAAGCACACTAATCGCTTGGCAGTCATGCAGAATTTCAAGCCGTGAACTTCAGTTCAGTGCAACAAACAACAACAACAACAAATGTTGTCGTCGTCTACGTTGCCATTCAAAACCAAAAAAAACAACAACAACAAAAAAAAAAAAATAACAGTATTAGTCGCCATCTTTTATGTCTTCGCTGCTGCATACATGTATACACTCACACACACACACACATTTTTGTTGTTGTCGTCGCAATTTTGATTACGCGCTTTGCCGCGTGGGGATTTCCGTACGCGCGATTTTTTCTCGCTTCACGCTTTTCTTTTCTTTCACATCTTTTTCTTTTTTTTTCTTTTTTTTTGTTTTTTTTTGCGCCGTCTGTGCTGCTTTCAGAAATGAATTCTTGCATTAATTTTATTGTTGTTGTTGGTACTTCTACTACTACTGCTGCTACTGTACCACAGTCTGTACGTCTGTCTGTCTGTCTGTCTGTCCGTCCATCCATCCATCTGTCTGCCTGTCTGTTTGTATTCTGATTCTAAAGTCGCAGTTTCGTTTTCATTGTACGCATCCATGTGGAAAATTAAATTCACTGACTGCATTGGCAACCAACAACCGTCAACCGTTGTTGTTGTTGCTGTTGTTGTTGTTGTCATAGTCTTCTCTTCGTCCTTGTTGTCATCCCATATCGTTCTTGTCATTCTCATCGTCGTTTTCATCGTCAGTTGAATCGTCGACAACGCATTCAGCTATGGCATTAATGTCACTGCAAGACATCGACTTTAGCAACAACAACAAAAACAACAACAACAACTACGCTTAACGCATGCAATCCATTCCATTTCAACACGAGCGGTAAAAAAAAAAAAAAGTTCATTATAAAATTTTTTAACAAAATTTAACTTAAATAATTTTATTGAATGATTTATTCAAAAAAAAACAAAAAAGATTTTAAATTTTAGATTTCAGCCAGGATTATTTTGAAAAGACAATTAAAACATTTCATTCGATTTTGTTGTATAAAATTTATATTTATCCTGTTTATCCTGAATATCATTACCAAAAATTTAAACAGATCTTTTTTTTGTCGAATGGTTTTGAAGATATTTTCGTCTTAAACTTTTGATTTTTTTCATAATAAAATGTAATTTTTTAAAGACTGTGATCTATGGTTCTGTTGTTCGGATCGGCATGATTATTATAAAATATTTAAGCGTATTTTTATTTTCAAAAAACTCTCTAAAATAGTTTCTAAACTTTTATTTTGTATTGGACCATTGCAACAAGAACAACAATCCATACACATTCTCCATTTACAACACTGTTGTGCTTTTCGAAGTTTGTTTCTTTTTTTTTTTTGTCTTATTTTCATTTTTCCACTTCGTTTCGAATAAATTCGACACATTTCATCGATTTCAAATTGATTCGTTTGATTTCGTTAAATGATTTCAGAAATTGTTTCGAAACGAGCAAAATTTAGTTTTAACGAAAAAATTTTCTGCACGATTGATTCTTGTAAAAATTTTAAAGCGAAAACAAAAAATGTCTTTTTTTTTTTTTTGTATTTTTGCAGGCCGCATTCGATTGTTTGCAATTTTAAACAAAATATTTTACGCATAAAACGGACTTTGTTGTTTCGTTAGAAAGCCATGTACTATTTTTTTTTTTTTTTTTTACACATTTCCAATAATTCTTTCAACAAAATAGAACGTGTAGATGCTCTACAACTTCACAGACTGTCTCTCTGTCCGTCCGTCCGTCTGTCTGTATTTGCCATATCTGCTGCTAGGCAACAATTTTATTGTTTTTTTTTTTTCCTTTTCTTTTATTTGATGCTTTTTGTTCTCTTCTTGAACGTGACTTTGTAGTACTTGTACTGTGGCGGCAAACAAAATGGCTGCCACGCTTCCGTTTCCATTGAACCGCCGTCGCATTTGCAGTCGCTGCGTTTAGTGTTGGCAAATTGAATTGTAATGTGTATGTGTGTGTGTGTGTTTGTGATTTCAAAGTAAAACTTTATAAGTCACGCTGTTTCAAGTGTACTATGCTGCCTGCCTGCCCCTCTATACATTTATCTATGTGTATGTGTGTGTGTGTGACTTGCACGGAAACGGAAGTTTATAAGAAAAACGAAATCGTTCGCTCGTTTCCGATGAGATTTCAATTTTGCGATTACTTAATTGACACTCAACATAATGGAATTCTTCGTATATAAAAATGTATAAAACACGCACAACTATTGCAAATGTTTTTTTTTTCCTTTTTCCTTTTCTTTTTTTTTTTTTTTTTTTTTTATTGCACATGTTTGCCTGCTTCTACACATTTTTTTGTTTTTAATGAAATATTATGGCATCCTGCTGGCACGCAAAACTATGGCAGCAATGTCTTTGATTAAATTTTGCTATTTAAAACAAAAAGCTTTTTAATTTCTTTTATAAAATAATTTCATTAAAAAAAAAAAAACTAAGCAGCAGCTGCACATTTTTTTGAGTTTTAATGCATTTAATTGATTTAATTAATTACAAATTTGAAGTTTTTTTGTGGCTACAACTTCAGATTTTGTGGCAAAGTTTCGTGTTCTACTAGACCAGAGCAACTTTGTCATTTAAAGTAGTTCTTTTTTTTGTAAACCTTTAAGGGGGATTCTTGGTTGAGAGGCTGTGTTTTTTTTAACCTTTTTATAAAAATTCTAATTTGAAACGCAAAGTTATTTGAATTTATTGTATTAAGAACATATTAAAGGGCTGTTCAAAAAGTTCTCGGCCATCAGAGTCGGTGCGTCAAAAAAAGGTATGGGGCTGGCGGCCACGATAACTCGACTTCGTTTCATTTGAAAAGGCAAAAGTAAACGGCGTTAGATTCAGTATAGATGTAATTCTGGTCCATACCTCAATCATAATTTTGTTATTTTTTTTTTTTACAATTTAGCGGCCATTAAAAAATAAAAAATCGATGAAAAAAAAATAGTAAATAATTTTTAAAAATTATGATTGAGGTACGGACCAGAATGGTAACAATTCTGCATCGATTGCAACTAGTTTCATCAAAGTCGGTTTAGAATTACGGGCGGTTAAAATCGTGGCCTCCAGTTCAAAAAACGTGGTTTCGAGATAAGCGCCTTTAAAGTTTGAAGTTATTTTTCTACATTCAAAAAAAAAGAAATATAAAAAATATAAGTATGCAGTTTAAGAATTTGGACAATTTTGCGTTGATTGCTCTTGGTTTCATTAAAATCGGTTCAGTAGAACCGGAGAAAAGTGAATCAAAAAATTTTGAAAAAAACCAAAAAAAAAAAAAAAACAAAAATTTGTTACTGTGGAATATTTTTAAAAATCGTAAGTAAGCAGTTTTAAAAGCTTTGACTATTCTTCATCGATTGCACTTAGTTTCATCAAAATTGGTTCAGCAGAACCGGAGAAAAGTTACTCAGTAGTGAAAAAAAACCGGATTTTGAAAAAAAAAAAAACAAAGAAAAAAGTTAACTTCGGTTGGACCGAAGTTTATATACCTGTTACACATCATTTGACGTTGATAGACCTTCGTGTGCCGCATTTGAATTAAATTTTATTTCAAAATACTAAACAAATTAAATATACTCTTAAAAATTTAGGAATTCGCGGTCCGATTTGGACCAATTTTAAACTGAAGATTTGGCATGGTATAAGAAACATTTTAACCATATTTGAAGCCATTCGCTTTATAAATACATTTTTTTCATATAAGAACTTGAAAAAAATGTTGTACTTTTTGTATGGGAGCTATACCTAAAAGTGGGCGTGGCACATTGATTTTAACATAGAAACTACACAGGACCTAGAAAAGCTTAAGTTTAAAATTTCAGCACAATATCTTTAAAACTGAGCGAATAAATCGCGCAGCAACACACAGACAGACGGACGGACGGACAGACGGACAGACAGACGGACATGGCTAAATCGATTCGTCTCGTCGAGGTGATCAAGAATATATATACTTTATAGGGTCTACGATGCCTCCTTTAATGCGTTACAAACTTTCCGACAAACTGAATATACCTGTTTACACTAGTGTAACAGGTATAAAAAACATAAAAAAATTTTAGGCATGAAAATCAATTTTCGTTGTGAAATACTTGCGGATATCAATCTACAATGCCAGCCCCATAAAGCACTCCTTCCTCCTTTTCGAAAAATGACAGCTTTGTGCTCTTTGAGCAGTTCTTCCCTCTTTTGATGAGGCCTCAGCACTGGCTTCCAAACTTTTCAAACGATCTTCATTACGAGAAATAGCAAAATTGTATCCGTGGTTGTCAAACGGAACGCCCATTACGTTCATCATTTGAAAGAAGAAAATTGGTTTGATTGCTTCCTAGATCTTCTTATCTAGTGGTGCATACGCAAGTTTAATAAGGAAATCTCATTTTGGCAAAAACATTGCTCAACAAATAAGTCGATATCTCCTAAAGTATTTCGAATTTCAAAAAAACCCATTCAAATTTTTGCAAACCAGAACCAGAATAACGCCTTAAAGCTTTAAATGCACTACTTCAATGAATTTATTATATTTTTTTCTTCTTTTATTATGCGTCACAAAGCTACCAACTATTAAAAAAAAAAAACCTAGCTACTAATCAATTAAAAAAAAAATTTTAAATTGAATTGCAACGCAGTAAGTGCAAAAAACCAATCAGAAAACGTACGAATGCACCAAAGTGAATGCTGCTTTTGCTGCTGTGGCAGTAGTACAAAGTAGCTTTAATTAAGCAGCTTGCGCTTAATTAGCAGTAGCAGGTAGAGCAGTAAATAGTAAAATAAAAAAAAAATGAAATTTATTGTACACTGACAGACTTTTAATAGTTAGTCAGTCAGTCAGTCAGTCAATTAGTTACTCAGTCAGTCAGTCACTCACTCACTCAGTCATTCATTCAATTTGTCAGAATTAAGCCGAGCAAAAGCATTTCTAATTAAATTGGAATGCGTAATTTGATTGCATAAAACAGAAAAATACAAAAAAAAAAAAAAAAATTTGTATTTGGCTTGAAAGCATAAATAAAAAATAAAATTTGTTGCATACCATAAGGCGCCAAAATAAAAAATATTTCCATTTTTTTTTTGAACATAAAACACATCAATCTGTTTTTGTCGCTTAAAAATTAAATACGCATTTTGTGCAAAATTTTATTATTTTCAATAAAAATGTCATAAAACGCTTCAAAGTATGCTATAAAATATTTTACCAACCTACAAAATGCAGTCATAAAAAAAAGGTGCTTATGACATCCGCTAACGTTTCTTTACTCAAATCGACTGACAATTTTCTACAACGTACAACACAGTGTCGCCGTTCATTTGAATTTATATACGGGTAGGTAGGTAGTTCGGTCGGTCGGTTGGCATATATAGCGTAGCAAATATTTGCATGTAAATGACAGCATACTTTTTGGATGGTTGTTGTTGTTATTGTAAACGCCATTCTCTACGCTGAATAACGCTCGTTAACATAAATACAATGTAAAATTTAATTTTACCTGCGTAAGACAAGCATATAAAAGGGTAACAGCAAACAATGTAATATGTAAGGGAAAGGGTGACAGAGAGAGAAAGTGAGTGTGAAATGAGACGTAGCATGCTATAAATGCTGCAACAACAACAACAAACATTCGAGTAAAGTCATAAAATTGTTTAAATTGTGCACAGGCTCAGGCGTAGTAGATAACAACTTGTATAGAAATTATTTTCAGCCTAAAAGTGTCACATTCCTTTTAGTTAATCGTGCGAAAATTTATCAGTGAAAAATGAATGAAATGAAATGAAATGAAGAAAAAAAAAAAAAATTGAATAAACAAATACGCTACGGTAAATTTTTAGATACTATTGCAGTTGGCATTCATTTTTAATGGGGGGAACCCCCTCCTCTTAGAATATGGCTCGACGTAGAAAGTATAAATAATGCTCAAATTTAAGATTATTGCGTCTACTTTAAAAAAAAACCCTTTTTCCAGACGACGAATTCAAAATGGTGAAAGAATAAAAAAAAGTTTAAAAAATGTTAAAAAAGTTTTTAAAAAAATTTGATTTGCCTTGAAAATACACACAGATTGGAACTGAACTAATATATAGTGTACCAAAGGTCTAAGTTTTTTTCTTTCCAAATCTGTTTAAAAATAAATATCGACTCGTAGTTGGCTG
The DNA here is from genome assembly GCA_018903435.1 of Leucophenga varia. Classification (NCBI taxonomy): domain Eukaryota; kingdom Metazoa; phylum Arthropoda; class Insecta; order Diptera; family Drosophilidae; genus Leucophenga; species Leucophenga varia. Next base: position 293,926 of record JAEIFJ010003018.1, on the reverse strand, counting down.
AGTAATTGCCAAAGTGCCAGTGAAAAGGCAGAAACAAATATTTTTGTAACCATATTTTCAGATTTTGTGGGTCTTTCGCGAATTCCAAATATGCGATTATTTTACAGATCTACAACAGACTTACCAGCTGATTCAACTTATTTTAAGTAATTAAATTGAGGCCCGAAATTTTGTATCAAAACTTTCGCGAAAAAACAATCAGGTAGGATTTCAATTTTTACAGTTTTGATGAGCTTGAAATGCACACAACTCAAGAACCAAACTTGGGTTCTGTTGACATTTTCATCAAACAGTGTTTGAAAAAACAAAAAAAATCACTTTCGGTGAGTTTTTCACAGTGATTGAAAATCGCAATAATGCACTAAAACGGAGAGTAGTGATATGCAAATTTACGTGTTCGTCAGTGAACATGTTCAGTAATCGCTGATTTTTTTTCAGCGAACAGTGATTTTCTCACTATTTGCAATCACAGCGATTTACAAGTCACAGTCACTAATCACAGTGTGACTCAAAAATCACTCTTTTTCTCAAAACTACCATGTGATCGCTTGAGAGTCAGTGTGACCGTATTATGCGACCTCAAAATCATACAATAAAAATACCTCTAGACCTCTAGAACAGTTCAACCGAATTCAATCGTTTCTTTTTCAATCTTTTGCTATTTTGGTAGCGCCAGTTTGAATTTAGAAAATAAACATAATCGCCTGGATTTTTTTATTTTGTCTGCCGTTACAAACTTTACATAAAAATATGCAAATAAGTTTTATATTTTATGCCGTTTGTGTAGTGTATTCCAAAAGTAAAATAGAGAAAGAGTGAAATGCATTTAAATGTTTTGCATAATAAAAGGCAATAATGCGAAGCAAATTGTGCGCGAATGAATAAAACAAAGCGGAAGTTGGCCATAAAATACCAAATACATATACAAAATTTTTATTATAAAAAAAAAATAAAATAAAATAAATAAATACAAAACAGGAAAAAATAGAAAAACACAAGTCAAATGGGTTAAGTTTTTTTTTTTTTTTTTTTTACAATAAATACCAACAAACACTGCACACGCAATGCTATTTTGTATATGTGTGCGTGTCAATAAGTGATTCTGTGTGTGTGTGTATTACAATATATGGCACACCGGAAAGCGCGACACCTTCCTTCCGGTATACTTTCGTGCTTGTTTCACAATTGACGTTCTATTTTATTTTTTTTTTTTCATCCTTTTCCTGCCTACATACACCAATTCTTTTTTTTTTTTCGCGCTTAACTATTTTTTTTCTCACACATCTCATAGCTACTTGCACATAAGTATTTATGCATGCTGCTGCTGTATTTGTGCATATATATATATATGTGTGTGTGTGTGTGTGTGCATAATTGAAGCAAGCAACATTGCCCTGACTTATAGGCTTCACACAAAGCAAAAAAAAAAAAAAATGAAGTAAAATATGCGCGTCCATTGTTAGATCGTGCTCTCACTTACGCATTGAAAGGTGACATAAGTGTTATACTCTCCGCTGCTCCCTGGCCTATTTTAACTCAGATCGAACAATTACATAAAAATCTAGTTGAAATTTTTGACATATTCTAGAAGCTTAAACTTTTGCATTATCAAAATCGTCATAAAATACCACGTAAATTGTCGGAATACATTGTCATTTAATAGAGTTCTCATACAATTATATAAGGTGAAGTATTCCAAAGCAGTCTCTTTCTATTTTGTTTTAAAAAAATTACCAAAAAAAATATGTTTATCTCACTCTAGCCTTCTACGAAGCTGTAGCGCAGCTTACTTTGTTAAAATTATGTAAGCAAACGTATACGGAATACTACACCTATTATAATTTTATCATGATTCAAACTTACTACAAACATTTTTAAATTAAAGTATTCTTCGTAAACCCTATAATATACTAGCATGTACCCGCGGCTTTGGTCAAAAAATTTGCGTCCAAATTTTGGAAATCCCCTAAACACGCCACCATCATTCATATGCGCCCATATTCAAGTCTCTACGTCAATTAAATTCAAGGATATGCCTTTTTTTAAGGCTCCGGGTAAAATTTGGCCCCGGGTCAAAATTTTCATCTGATCTATAAAAAAAAAAAATTGGTCTATATTGGATCCACCTATGTTTCTTAGGTCCAAATTTCGGAAATCCCTTGAACACGCTAAAAATATGGCTATGCAAATATTTGATTTTTTTTTTTCATTTAAGGCTCATGTTAGGCCCCGGTTCAAAATTTTCCAAAAACCCCGTCTTAGTGCTTATCTGAAATAAAAAAAAAACAACAAGAAAAAAATTTGTCAAAAAATCTATTATGGATTTTTTCATTAAATCGGAGCCATTTTTTTTCATTTTGCAGGTCTTAGAAACATGTATACCGAATTTCATTTCTCTCAAAAACTTGTAAAAATACCATGAATTTCTGTATCTATTCTATCGCCTACTTCCACTGCTCATTTTTTCTAAAATAATATAAAAAACACAACTACAAAATTTCTATAGATTCGGTTGAGTTGTTTCGGAAATATATGGAGGCCACGGCCACCATCCGACTTAGGGATATGACAAATAGTTTACATCCTATTCTCAGACCAACTGAATATATAAACAAAATTTCATAATAATCGTTCGGAGGAGTTCTGTCACAAACACTGTGATACGAGAGTTTTTTATATATATTAGAGACAGGTTTTTTTTTATTTATGTGTTCCAAACTTCTGACGTCAATCCAAGTCTTTTAAGATTTTTCCTTGTTATCGGTCTTTCTACGGCAATCGAAAAAATTGCAAATTTAGGTGTCCGACAATTATTTGCGATTTGGTCAAAGCATTTGTTAACGGTTTGTAATGCAATGAACGAGAATAAAATATTACTATTGCGTTTTGTTTACCAGAACACAAACAATTGGAAATCGTACGAATTAACATAAATCGCAAATCTCAAATCACAAAACTCAAAACGCAAAACTGCGAGTGCAATGCATCTTAAAATGGGTTTAATTGAGATATTTGACTGCTCGTTGCTAATTTAGCTATTATTGAGTGTGCAGTTCGTGCAAAAATAAATAATTGGCAATAGAGCCCTAGACGCTCGCTAAAGAGACAGCGTAGAGACTAAAAAATCACCGCTGACAGACAGACAGACAGACAGACAGGCAGCGAGAGATTTTGTTAAAGTTTTTTTTTTCCACGTTCTCAAAAGATTCAATGAATTTTTAATTAATATATACAACAACAACAAAATAAACACACACAACTGATATACCTGAATCAATGTTACCAAACACTGTGCTGACAGCGCATTTAAGTTTAAGACTCATTCACTCTGCCTGCGTGTGTGTGTGTGTGTGTGTGTGTGTGTGCAGATGACAACAAAGTTAATTCAATTTTAAGCTTTATGCTAATCACACTTGCAAAACAGTTCAAGTGAAAATTTTACGCTTTTAGCTATCACAGCGCATTCACTTTCAATATTCTTTCACATCTCTCACTCTCTCGCTCTCACTCAGATTTTTTTTTTTTCTTCCTTCGAATGTTTATCAAGAATAACAACGTCGTCATCATCATTTCATTCTAATGTGGTTTTCATAGTCATCCTCATCGTCATCGTCGTCGTCCTTGTCGTCATCGTCACCATATGTAGCTCGGATTTAGTTAAAAGGATGTGCTCGGTTTTACGCCAATTTCAACCGCAATGACGCAACACAAAACTACAAAGTTAACCACAAAATCTAAGGCGATAACTTCCTTCAATCGTTTCCATACTTTCAAGGAAATGTTTTACGAAAATAGAATTTAGAGAAGAAGAAGAAGAAAAAATGCTTGATTTTTTGTGTTTGTGTTTTTGTTTTGTTTTCTTTCGTTTGCACACAAATTGTAAACACGTTTATGAGGTAAATTGATGAAATTGTCAATTTATTTACACAACGTAACGTCACGTAACGTAAGAGAGCGCTGCAGAGTGTTAAAGCGTAACATAACATAACGTAAGCGCAAAAAGCAAACAAAACAAAAAAACGTAAGTGTTGTTGCTGTTGACAACTGATGTTACTGCTGCTGTTTTTTTTTTTTTTTTTTACTGTTAAGCTTTGATGATGATGACGACGACGACGATGACAACAACGATGAGTATGGCAATAACAATAACAAAGCGTTTACCATTCAAACAGAATGAGACAATCTAGTAGCCAATTTAGTTGTAATGGCAACAAATGTCACTTCAACAGCAATTCAACAAGGACGAACGAAAAAAAAAAAATTGTAACAACAAAAACGATAAAGATGAAGATGACAACAACAACAACGACGACGACGAAGACAAGTGTTACAATAACAAAAAAAAAAAGCAACAATAACAAAACTAACAACTGACATAAGAGCCATTTAATGGTTTAAAAAGTAACATAAATAAATGCACTAGTAACAAAGTTTATATACGCTGCAAAAACAAACGAAGACGCCAAATTGAAATTCTCCTAAATTCCCCAAATTCTCTTAATTCTCCTCCTAATTCTCCTAAATTCTTCTAAATTCTTCAAAATTCTTCTTAATTCTCCTAAATTCTCCTAAATTCTTCTAAATTCTTCTAAATTCCCCTAAATTCTTCTAAATTCTCCAAAAATACTCCTAAAACAAATTCTCCTAAATTCTTCTAAATTCTCCTAAATTATCCTAAATACTCTAAATTCCCTAAATTCTCCTAAATTCTTCTAAATTCTCCAAATAAACACTCCTAAATACTCCTAAACACTCTCCTAAATTCCCCTAAATTCTTCTAAATTCTCCAAAAATCTCCTAAATACTCCTAAATACTCCTAAATACTCCTAAATTCTCCTAAATTCTTCTAAATTCTCCTAAATTCTCCTAAATTCTTCTAAATTCTCCTAAATTCTCCTAAATTCTCGTAAATTTTTCTAGTTTTTCTTCGTAGAACCCGATAACTTTTTGTAGTTTTCGCTTTATATTCATACTTTTACTTAGAGCTGGGCGTGGGTCTAAATTTATAATACTGATTCCACCCATTCCGATGTGCACACAATTTCTTTTTGTACCGATTCCACTCATCTCGAAAAAACATAGGTAAAATGATATTTTCGGTTCACCAATGAGGCACCAGGTTAAAGTTTCGGAATTTTATTTTTGTACCATTTTTCAAATGCTGCATCTTGTATCAAGTCTTTAGGTTAACTGAATCCAAAGCTATGGCCTTTCGATTTCAAGGCCTCATTAGGCGCCCAATTAACATTTTCCAAATATCGCGTCTTACATAGTACCCACCTAAATAGTTAAATAAACGTAAAATAAAAAAAATAATTAAAAAAAAAAATTTTTTGATAAAATTTAAATTTATTTCGAGTCCCTCAGGTTAATTTCAGGTCCAAAATTCCGATCTATATTTGTATATTTTTGATATTTTTGATCAAAAACTGAAAGCTGAGTTCAAATAGCTGTATCCGTCTGTCCGTTCATCTGCCTTATGAAAGCGACTACTTTTGTGGGGGGACAAAAAAAAATTATGATTGCTTCTCTAGAACCATCTGGTAAGAGGTAATATTACAAAACTAATCCAAATTTTTTAGTTTTCGTCCGAAACCTGTTTTGGAATTTTGGTTTGGTCTACATTTCAGCTAAGATAATCTAATGCGAATATTCCAATTTTTAAGTACATTCCCGAATTGGCATATTTCGGCATATGAAAAAAGCTTTTCAGCGGCTCTCCTGGGTTTTCACTAAACTTCAACTATGCCAACCAAAAAATAATTTAAAATTTCGATGAGCATAACTGCAGCTAAAAATATTGAAGCGAAAGGAAATTATGAACTTTAAAAAAATGTGCCTTAATATTTTGGACTTTAAACTTTGAAACTTTGAAGTCATGCGACATATACCTACTTTGTAGCGTACAAGAATAACAACAACAAAAAAAATGTTTATACATTTGGCCTTTTTTTTTTTTTTTTTTTTTGTATTTCTTATATTTTTGTTTTAAAAGTTGAAATTGAAGTGCAACGACAACAAAAACAAAAGCAATTGGCCCAAGGCAGAAGGCCAAAACGTATGTTTTTAAAACGACAAAAGTGTGTAAAACACACATACACACACACAAGAATAGTATGTAAAACTACACATATGCATGTGTGTGTGTGTGTGCAGCACAAAGCGTGCTGCAAAGTGTTTGTACCAAAACTTGAATTAAAAGTGAAGCGTATATCGTGCAAAATCCATTTTTGCAAAAATGACGATAAAGGCGACTGAGTTGTAAATAAAAAAGTAACTATTGTCCTTTCACACACACACACACACACATATACACACACATACATTATAAGAGCAACAATATGTACAACAAATTTTGCTACAAGTTTGAATGCTTAAAAAGTAGTCACCACAACAACAACAACAACAAAAGCAACAATAAATTGAAACTAAAAAAAAAGAAAAAATTGAGAAAAACTTATAAAAGCAGAAAACCATGAGAAACTCTTTTTTAGGATAAAAGTGTTTGTATATTGTATATTCTTCTTAGATCCTTAAGTATAAAATATAACGAGAAAAACGTCAAACAACAAAACTAAATTTGTTGTTGGCAACGTAAGTGAAAAGTGTTTTTTCCAAAGTAAACTAAAAATCAAAAAAAAAAAAAAAAATAAATAAATAAAACTGAAAGTATTTCAAAGTAGATTTTTATTTGAAGTTGAAGTTTCTTTTTTTAGAATTTAGCAAAGCACTCAGGTACATTTTTTTTTATACCAAAAAATGTCTCAAAACAAAATAAATCATTTTAATTGATAATGGATTTTGATGTATAAATTTATTTCATTTTTCCATTTTCGAACTATAACTCCGTCAATTACAAATGCTCTTTATTTTTAAACTTTGAAAAAGTAAAAACTTAAACCTTTAGAACAATGTATATTTTGTGATGACATTTTAAATGCTAAATGTGCGTATTTTCAAGCAAAAGCCTTTTTTTCACTTTTCCAAAATTTTCAATTTTATCGATTAAAAAAATCGACTACTTAAATGAACCGAATGTAACTAATGCATTGTTTTAATGGAATTTTAATTTAATTGCATTGTTGCCTTTAAAATGAAACCGTTTTGGAACTCATTGCTTTTAGGGTTTCAACGTTCATTGCGGACATAGAAACATTTTTACTATTTTACATAAATATATAGATTAATTAGGCTTTTATTCTTCATTTTAATAATTTATTCGACTAATGCAAAATTTTTATTTCTGTTTCTTTACAGGTAAATGCTAATATTACATGAAGATTTTACTTTACTTAATTATTTATTTAAATTTTAAAGGATTTTTTAAAATAAATACGTGAGTTGTTGTTTTTTTTTTTTTTTCAAAAATTGTTTATAATTTACGATTAGGCAGAAACATGCAAAACAAAAGCAAAAAAAAAAACAAAATTAAAAGCAAAATAGTGGCAAGTGGATTTTCGCAGTACAATATCGAAAAGCCACCCTGTTTTTTTTTGTGATGCGCTCTTTCTATCGTATTTTACGGCTTGTTAACGACTGAGCAGAGAATCAGAAAAAAAAAAAAAAAAAACAGCAGCAAGTGGCTTTTTCGTAGTACATTATCGAAAAGCCACGCTGAATTTTTATAATTTTTTTAAAATAAATATCCGGTTTTTGCAAAAAAAAAAAAAAAAAAAAAAAAGGCGAGAGATAATCCGAAACCGTTGGAAAAAAGTCAAAAATCAAAACTCAAAGAAAAAACGTTAAGTCACACTAAACATGAAATCATCAGTGGTATTGCTGGCATTTCTGCACCTTTTACAACGATGAACTTTTTGAAAACTAAAGACTGAAAATCAAATTTAACGCTGCTAAACCAATGATAATCATGTTGATTGCTGCCATTGCCATGTCTCTGTATGTCTCACTCTCTCTCTCTCTGTTTCGATGACATTTTTGACACACTTGCACTTTTGTGTGTTAACTTGACTTGCTAGCTTGCTTGCTTGTTTTGCTCCTTGCCGCACACTCTTTGCTTGCATTCAGTTCAGTTTTATTGGCATCTTTTGTTACATTTTTACTGCTTTTACTGCTGTTGAAAATGCGTTGATGTTGCTATTCTTCGATTGTTGCCGCCATTTTAACTGCTATTGCTGCCACTGCTGCTGGCTGCTGTTGGCTGCTGCTGCTATTTCCGTTTCCGTTCCCATTTGTATGCAATTGCATTCTATGCGCAAAGCATAACACAGCACTGCACAGCACAGCACAGCAGCTTTGACTTTGCTTTTCTGTTTAATTAAACCATAAACAGTTTTATGCAATTTGCTGAAAGTTGAAGTTGAATCTTCAAATGTATTTAGAGCAATTAGAGAGAAAGAGAGAGAGAGAGAGTATGAACAGCTAACTGTGTGCATTCGTAACGAATTAATATGTACCCTTCATGTGTATAATTTAAGCAAACAAATTAACTACTTGAATATCTTTTGCAAAAAAAATTCTGAGAAAAATTCTTTTGCTCTTCGTTGACTTTCAACATTCCCATTTTTATGTAATATTCGCAATTACACGCTTAGCTACATGCAACGCATCTGTTGCTGCAGTTGTTATGGTTGCGTAGCATTTGTATCTTTAACAAAAAAAAAATGTATCTGTAAGATGCGGAATTTTTTTGTTGCTGTTTTTGTCAAAAGCATAAAATCAGCAACAAAAAAAAAGGAACAAACATGGTGACAAGTCAATAAAAACGGAAATTCTTAAATATAACAAGCTAACTAATTGTATCTGTGACGTCTGCAGTGTTTTACTTTTTTTTTTTTTTTAATTTGTTGCTTTATTTGAGAACGTTGTTCTCAAATTAAACTTTAATGCGCCAACTGCCTTACGAAGAACATAGCACACACACGACTAAGCTTCTGACTTTTACTAGATTTAGAGCCACTCGCAAAGAAGTTATAAGACTTTCGACATTTTTGTACTTTTTTTTTTGTATGGAAAAAGTGGAAAATCGACTTCATGAATGTAACTAATGCATTGTGTTAGTAGTCTATAATAATACTTGCATTGTTGCCTTTCAAATGTAACCGATTTGGGACGCATCGGTTGTATGGTTTCAAAGTCTATAACGGACATAGAAAAAAATTTTTTTTTTCCATTTGTAAATTTTTTTCTTTTTAATTTTTTTTTACATTTTCAACAATTTTTAACAATGTTTTTAAACACTACAGAAATCCTTCACAGTTGTATTCACAAGGCTTCCAGCGATTATACTCCAAGAACCACAAAACCCAGGTGTGCTCCAATGGATGCTTGAGCAGCGCTTCTGTGCCATTGCCACTGTTTTCCTCTTGATAACACCAATATTGAAACGTCTAAAGGCATCTTCGACGTCTTCGTTTGTCGTTTTTTAGGATCAATGCAAGGCGTCATTGTAAATGTTTCGCCAGACATGCCGGCAGTATACATGGACTGCTTTGATATGCCAATGTTTTCCATATTTTGTCAAGTTTTTGAAAGTTTTGAAACTTTCTACTGACTTTTCACGATTTTCAAATAAACAAATTCGTCCAAATTGTTTTAAAATTTTATTTACGAAGCTAAAATAAAATTATTTTATATAAAATTTTAGATTTTCGAAGATTTAAAACAATGCTTTTTGTGGTTCGTTTGAAATGTTAAAATATCGATAGTTTTTGAATATCGATACCTTTTAAAATCGATACATTTTTAATATCAATACCTTTTAATATCGATACTTTTGGATATTATACTTTTGAATACTACTTTTGAATATCGATACTTTCAAATATCGATACTTTTGAATAACGATACTTTTCGATATCGATGCTTGAAGCGATACTTTTTAATAATGATACTTTTACATAGATTTTTGATTTTTTTAATATTATTTATTGATGCAGTGACAGTTATCGATATATTAATATATAAACTCTATGTAGCAACGATATATCAGTTAGTCTTAATTTATCGATATAATGTCGATTTGATGTCGTATTGATTTATAATGTAGGTATATCGATTTAATAAAAATGTATCGATGAAATATAAACTTATCGATTTAATATCGATAATATATCGATTTAATACAACATCTTAATAAATCGTTTTTATATCAAGCTTTGTCTCTTGTTTATCTTTTTTTTTTGTAAAATGAAGTGCATCATTATTATCGATCTTTTTTATCGAATATCAAAAAATATCGATATATTATGAGTAATTCCCATCCCTAATACTAACTATGAGTACGTGATGAGCTCTGTTTGATAGCACATTCGCTCAAAGTCTTTAAAATTCATACAACATACAGACGGACAAGTACGAAAGTTAGCAAGACAAAATCATTTCTAATGCAAAATGCCAAATATTTTTTTTTTTTCAGTTTCTTTCAACTAAAACTTTCTGTACAATTTATTGCTATCGCATTTTTATTTGTTATATAACACAAAAATACAACAACAACAATAGCAACTGTGACTACTGCAACACAAACACACACCACACACAGAAATAAGCAAATTTTATGTATGTATTTTGTTGTTAAAATAGAGTTGTGTAGCAGACGAAACATATCAGCAGGAACTGTAATAGCAATAGTAGCAACTTAACTGATCAATGTTGCTGTCACGTGCTGGCGATTCATATACACTGTCCGTCTGTCTGTCTGACTATATCCAAACCATTCAATAGTCCATTCATTCATTCATACCATTTAGTATCCTTATGCATGTTTTTATTTGTTGTTGTTGTTGTGTAGTCAGGAATCGTGTTGTTGCAGTTTCGAATTAAATTTATGACTTTGTTTGGCTCAGTCGCTCAGTTTATTATTACCAAAAACAAAATAACTACAAAAATGACCAAAGTTGAAGCTGACTGACGATGATTACATTGATGTTGTTGTTGTAGTTGTTGTTGTTAAGTTAAGGATGAGGTAAAGAATGAAAAATCTATCCATTGTATAACAAAGTGTCCTTTTTGCTGCTATTGCTGCTGCTGGTAGCTGATGGCGCATTATCCCGAATGGTTTGCTACCGCGCGTAACTTCCATTTGTGGCTACTGTGTGTGTGTGTTTTTTTTTTTTTTTCTCGTTCGTTCGTTTATTTTCGATTTCGATTTATATTTATGTTTATTTACGATTTTTATGGCATTCTTTTTTTTTTATTTGCTGGTTTTATTTTGAGCTTCTGACAGTGCTTTTGTATTTTATATTTATTTTTATTTTTATTTATATGCCGCAGACAATTACAATTGCGGTTCAATGTACTATTTTATTTTGGCTACAGTGCCAAAAGTATACAGCCTTATATACCCTACACATTAATATTTTTTTTTAAATTTTGTTAGGTATACGCACTGTGTTTCTTTATGCAATTTTAATTTTTGTAACAAATTTTTCATAGCGTCAAAATAATTTAATTATTTAAATATGCTTGGCATTATAGCATAGCGTAGGGTATTTTGTGCATTAATTATTGACACACAAAAATTTATATATTATTTATTTATACATTTTTTTCTCAAGCAGCAATTGACAACGATATTTTGTTTGTTTACTTTAAACTTGAGACTTGAGTCTATTTCATAGTCAAGCGTAACACTTGGAATAAATTTTAAAAAAAAAATAAAAATTATAATTTTTTTAAACTATTTTTTATAGCCAAAATAAATTTTAGGTCGTTACCTTTTTTTTTATTTTTTTTTATTAAACCTAAGTCTGATTGTTGCCGTTTCTATGTTCGTCCGTCTGTCCGTTTGCTTATCTGTGTTCCAGATGAATTGATATTGTTCTTTATAAAAAGAACCATTGTTCTTGATATAATGAACATTTTCTATTGATACTATAAACTATGGTTCTTGCTAAAAAGAACCATTGTTTTTGATATAAGTGAACAATTCTTCTTGATACAATGAACTTTTGTTCTTAATAAAAAGAACCACTGTTCTTGATACAAATGAACAATTATGCTTAATACAATGAACTATTGTTCTCAATATAAACTTAAAATGAACGATTGTTCTTCATACGTTGAACAACTATTCTTGCTACAACAGCATAACTCGTAGCGAACTTATATAAAAATGTTCATAACTCATATGCAGCAAAACAACGAATCATTTTTTTAAAATTATATTAAAAACACTTTGAGATTAACAAATTCGTCAATGCCACAAGTCTGTACGCTGTACTCCTATGCAGCAAAAAGAGACAATATTGTTGAAAAATATAAAAACAAGTCAATAAAACATGACAATCTGTATTCAAAACTAAAATATTTTATCGAAATTGTTTTAGTTTTAGTTAAACTAGGAGTGAATAGCGAGAGAGAGAGAGAGAGACGAGAGCGAGAGAGAGAGCGAGAGAGAGAGAGAGAGCGAGAGAGAGAGACATCACGTCGCAGTTCAACAATAAATTTAACTTAAACGCCGCAATGTAGGCAATATAAAATTGTGCTCACACGTTGCCAACAAAAACAAAAAGTAATCAAAGTTAATAACAACAAAACTACAGAAGCGAGTAATAGTAGTAACAGACAACAGTACAAGCATATAAACAAAAAATATAAAAAAAAAAAAATGAACCTTGGTAGCCGTTTTGGGGTTTATGCCAACACTTGATGCTCGGTCGCGCCACGCCAATGAATGCCACCGTCACCGTCACCATCACCGCCGTCACCAGTCTACGCAAAGCGTTGCAACATTCAAGTATTCAAAAATTCAAACGTCCATTCATCCATCTATCTCCGTGTGTATGTGTATGTGTGTTTGTGTGAGTGAGTGTGTGTGCAGTGGTGCACTTTAAGCATACGCCACCGCTGTTACCGCTGCCCCAAACCAACCCAATCCAACACAATTCTCGCCACTGACGTCGCCGCATGACTATAAATCCATGCCAGCGTGTTATGTTGCTCGTAAAAATCGGGCAACCAGTGTTGTTTACTGCAGCCAACACTATTTTACGTTGCTTTCTTTCTGTGCGAATTTTTCTTGATTTTTTTTTTACTATATTTTTATTTTACTGTGATACCCTATAGACAAACATTTTTATAGAGTTGTATGTTTCATTTGTGAGTTTCATACCATGAACCATTATTATTGATACAAATAATGAATGTTTTTGTCAAAATGAACTATTGTTCTTGATAAAAGGAAACGATTTTTATCGATACAATGAATTAAAGTTCTTTATACAATGAACGATTGTTCCCAAAACAATTAAAAATTGCTGATAACGCTGAAAGGCTTTAAAAAAATATTCATCTTTATGACATTGCCATGCGTTCCCTTTTTTTGCGCGGACGGCATTACCAGCCTCTTTACTGTTTCAACGGCATTACTAGTGTCTTAACTGTGCTTTGAAAACCTTTAAAAATAAAAAAATTATAAATAAAAAATTTAAATAAATTTAAAAAAAATAAAAATGAATAAAATACAAATAAATAAAATAAAAATAAAATACAAATAAATAAAATAAAAATAAATAAAATAAAAATAAATAAAATACAAATAAAATAAAATAAAAATAAAAAAAATAAATAAAAATAAATAAAATAAAAATAAATAAAATAAAAATAAATAAAATAAAAATAAATAAAATAAAAATAAATAAAATAAAAATAAATAAAATAAAAATAAATAAAATAAAATAAAAATAAATAAAATAAAAATAAATAAAATATAAAAAATAAAATAAAATAATTAAAAATAAATAAAAATAAATAAAAAAAAAAAATAAAAATAAATAAAAAAATAAATAAAAATAAATAAAAATAAATAAAAATAAATAAAAATAAATAAAAATAAATAAAAATAAATAAAAATAAATAAAAATAAATAAAAATAAATAAAAATAAATAAAAATAAATAAAAATAAATAAAAATAAATAAAAATAAATAAAAATAAATAAAAATAAATAAAAATAAATAAAAATAAATAAAAAAATAAAAATAAATAAAAATAAATAAAAATAAATAAAAAAAATAAAAAAAAAATAAATAAAAATAAATAAAAAAAATAAAAAAAATAAATAAAAATAAATAAAAAAAATAAAAATAAATAAAAATAAATAAAAATAAATTAAAATAAATAAAAATAAATAAAAATAAATAAAAATAAATAAAAATAAATAAAAATAAATAAAAATAAATAAAAATAAATAAAAATAAATAAAAATAAATAAAAATAAATAAAAATAAATAAAAATAAATAAAAATAAATAAAAATAAATAAAAATAAATAAAAATAAATAAAAATAAATAAAAATAAATAAAAATAAATAAAAAAAATAAAAATAAATAAAAATAAATAAAAATAAATAAAAATAAATAAAAAAAAATATTTTAAAAAAAATAAATATAAAAAAAACTTGAATCCAGTTCAAAAAATAATTTAAAGTTTTCTTAAATCAAAAACATCCGTTCAGACACTAAACAGTTTAATAGCAGCAAACGCTTTTTATTACTTTATTATTATTTTAATTATATTATTATATTATTATTATACTATTTTTCTATTCGTTCATAATGTGTAGTGTAAAAACGTTTCAGTTTTAACAAATTTAATATGATCTTCATTGTTTTTATTTGCTCTTTTTTTTATTGTATGTGTTACTACACATGTCTATTATATACGCTCTGGGTCAGTTAGTTTCTCCTACCTATTTTATTTAATCTTTTTTTTTTTTTTTTTTTTTGAACATTTTTTATGACATGCACAGTACAACTTTTGACCGCTTTCCGACCGCGACATTTTAATTTCCTTGCCGCGCAAGCAATGGCAGCAAAGCCAACAACTTTTGTGATTAAACAACGGCTGCCGGCTGCACACACACACTCATATACACACACAAAGATATATATACGCCACATAGACATATAAACTCTTTAGTTTAGCTTTAGCTTGGTTTGCTTTGCTTTGCTTTGGCTTGGCTACGTATTTTGGCTTAGTAAACCAGACAGATTAAGCCGATTATACACACTCATTTATGTAGACACATCTATATACATACACACACACACACATACAAAAAAAAAGACACGGGCAAACAGCCAACAGTATGCTGTATACTGCCATCGTAACAGCCGTTTTTCATGAATGCTCTTTTGCACTTGCACTCGCCTCAAATTATGCAGCACATTTTTTTTTTTTTTTTTTTTTTGTCTATGCTTCTACACTTTTATTGTGATTTTTATTTTAAATGTTTTGATAAATTCATACAAAATACTCCAAAGTAAATAAAACAAAAAACAAAAAAAAAAAAAACAAATTATGCAATCCTGGCACATGCCAAAGTGCAATTTACTACACTCACATATGCTATTCAGCAAATTTATACACAAACAATTTTGCACACAGGACACCATCAGGTATCAAAAAGTCAAGTTAAGCTTGTGAACATTTTTAAATGCACAATTTATTATATACAAATTTTGTAGTTTTGCAAATGAATAACTATTTTTATTTATTTTTTAGTTTTTTATTTTGGATTTAGTTTCCTGTGTAACTATTTGCAACAAAATTATTTATCGTTTATAATTTTTATTTATTTTTTTTTTTTTCTGCCATAAAAAAATGTTGATGATAAATTAGATTTGTATTTATGGACAAGTTTTCGGTTTTTTTTTTTTAATTAAAATGAATTTTAAATTAAATAGTGAACGATTTTAATACAATGAACTATTATTCTTGATACAAAGAACGATTGTTCTTGTTTGTTATTCCTCTTAATACTAGAACTGTATACAATGAACTATTGTTTCTGGTAAAAAAAACGTTGCTATCGAACTATTGAACCTGATCACTTAATGAACTATTGTTCTTGATACAAATAAAGTTTTTTTGTGATACAATGAACTATAGTTTTCTTAATACTAGAATGATTGGAAAAACATCAAAACGTATGTGATACAATAATAGTTCCTGGTAAAACATATTGAACATTCCTCATCGATATAATAAAGTATTTTTATTGATACAACGAACGATTTATCGAACAACGAACTATTCTTCTTGATACAAAGTTCGATTGTTCTTAAAAACTTTTTAATACTATGAACTATTGATCGGAACACTATGAACTATTGTTCTTGATACAAATAATGATTTTTTTTTTTTTTTTAATACAATGGTAAAAAACAACGATTGTTCTTGACATAATGAATATTTTTTAACGATGTAATAAAGTATTTTTATTGATACAATGAACAATTGCTCTATATATAATGAACCACTGTTCTTGTTGCCGTTGCTTTTTAATATTATAAACTAAATATGATATCAAATTATGATTATTTTTGGTACAATGAACTATTGTTCTTGATTAATAAAGAACTATTTTCCATGATGTTATGAACATTTCATATCGATATAATGATTCAATGAACGATTGTTCGTGATACAAATAAAAATTGTTCATCATATAATGAGCGATTGTTCTTTCTACAAGGTAGCATATTTTTCTTCGAATACAAAGAAGGCAACCAGACCAGACGACCACTGTAATCTTTGCTATTCAAGAGGCTATGGCAATTGTACAAAAAACTCAGACAGTTCGGCAACATGATAATGTGTCGAATTGTATGGAAAATCTGCATGTCCAGCTCTAACTAAATTTATTTATTTATTTATTTATTATATTTCTTGTACTTGTAAACACGTTTCTAAATTAAAATTTTCGTAAATATGTATGTCAAAAGTCATTGCAATGCAGAAAAACACATATACTGACGCAACAATTGCAACAACAATTTTATTATATAACATTTTACACAAAAATGTAAAATTTTCTTGTTTTAATGTGAATGTGAAATATTGTAAAATGTATACAATACATTTACACATATAACTAAGCGTAAACGCCTAAAACTATGCAACAAACAATATTTTAACAAAATATGTGGTAAGAAGTTATTTGAAGCGTAAAGTCGTTTAAAAATGTAACTAAAATTTATATAAATAAAACTATAAAATGACAAATAAGTCAACAGTAAATCATAAATAATATTTAAGCATGCAAAAAGCAAGAAAAAAAAAATATACTGAAAAGTCGTTTGCATGACTGCAACTTCTTTTACTTGGCTTGTTGACTTTTGACAGTTTAGTGAGAAAAAAAAAAAAGAGGAAAAATTATTGTCAACGTTGTTTTTTTTTTTTTTTTTTTTGTGCGCTTCTAAACGTTTTGTTGCAACATAAATCCATCATAAATGTCAAATTGTAGCTGTAATGCCAAAAAAGTATGCAATGAAAAATTATTATTTTTTTAAACATATTCACACACACATATATATGCATACACAAGTAGCTGCACGCTTTATTTGAAGCTTATAAACTTCAATAGAAATCGCGCGAGCGCGCGCGCCACAAACACAAGTGTCTCTTTAGCATTGCATAGTTTTAGGCGCTTTCAACATACAGACAAACACTTCAACACTAATTGAACTAATTGCACGTGTTAAATTGCGCTCACACATACAAAGGAATTCAAAGCAAAAGCAAATCAAGGATTTTGCTTTAGCTGAATACATTTGCGCACGTTCAGCATTTTGATATTGATATACTCACACACACACACACACACACATGCATAACCAAGCGTATATAATTGCATTTGACACATTTCATAAGTCATTTAATGAAAATTTACATTAATATGCTACCTCAATGGATGCACAGCAGCAGCACCAATAGCAACGTTCTTAACATTTACCTTTGGCAATATGCCTACTTAACCGCAGGCTTCCATTACAAATACTACGAATACAATGCTGCAACGCCACCGCAGTCATATATCGAATGTATATGTATGTATAGTATATGGTGGATATATGTATATATTTACCGATATTTGATGTTTTGCTGCATTGCAAAAGCGAACGTCTGCTGTTGCCGTTGTGAATTGACGTTTATTTGCATTTAATTAATGTGACATTTTAAATTAACTGCACAATTTCCGTTTAAAACCGCGTGCTCCATTTTCTTCTTTCAATGCATGCCACACACACACACACAATTACACAAATAAAATAGCGCTGCTGTATATGTACTAAAGACTATGAACAGGTAGATGCGCTACGTTACTTTGTAATTCATTTAAAGTCAGATTAAAAAGTACATATTAAGTTTTCTTTATGCAACCGAATTAAGTCAATTAAATTTATGTCCGTCTGTCTGGTAGGTATGGCAACGAAATATTTATTATATACTTCAAGTATAACTTCAGTAATAGAGTTACAATGAACTATTGTTCCTGACACAATTAAAGACCTAAATACAATTTAAGCTTCGGCGCTGACTTTAGTTGCCCACAGATGGCGCAACATTGCCCAATAGATGGCATACTGCGTTGTATAAATATTTATTTATATTTTGAGTAAAAAAAAGTCAAGAGATTTTTTTTCTAAAATAAAAAAAAGTTAAGAGATTTTTTTCAAAAATAAAATAAATAAAAATAACAGGGTTTTTTTATGCGTAGACTAAAATATATTAAAAAATTGAGGGTGTTCACGATAAAAACAAAAAAAAAAAAAAAATATTTTCAAAAAAAAATGTTATAAAATTATGGAATTCCACAAAATTTTTTTATGTAGATATAAATCGCAAAAAAATATTGAAGTTCTTCTCAAAAGATTTCATTAATTCAGTAAAAAATAATTAACATAAATTTGCCACTATAAAAAGCTAGAACGCAGGAAAAATGCTCAGTTTAAGGCCTATCGAACCTCATTTAAAGATATAAAATATTGCTGGAAGCAGTACCTCCTTGCTTCCCGGATTAAAGAAATTCAATATGTTCAATTTTAAGTAGAGTTGTAGCCTTAACAACTGTTTTTAACATAATGAACCATTGTTCATGATATAATGAACTGAATAAACTTAACGAATATATCTGATACAATGAACTCTTGTTCTTGATACAAATAAAGATGTTTTTGATACAATAAACTATAGTTCCTGTTAAAAAAGAACGATTGTTCTTGACATAATGAACATTTCTCATCGTATTTTTATTGATACAATGAAAAATTCATATGATATGAACGACTGTTCTGGTTGCTGATGCTTTTTAATATTTTGAACTATGGTTCATGTTACAAATTATGGTTGTTTTTGATACCATGAACTATTGTTCATGATAAAAGGAACGATTTATATTGTTGCAATTAACCCATGATCTTGTTACAATGAACCATTGATCTTGATAAAAATGAACTGATAAACTGAATGAATATTCTTGATATAATGAACTATTGTTCTTGATACAATGAACAAATATTCTTGATACAATGAACGATTGAATAAAAAACGATGAATAAATCGTTAGAGTTAAGGTTTGAGGAAAATAACTGAATGCCACATTTTTTTCCAATCCGTAAGTGTAGCGTATTTTAACATAGTTCCGATTAAAGTTCACGCGCACATTGTAACTTGTTAGATACATTTATGTGACATCTGTCGTTGTAACATTTATCTGTATATGTGTGTGTGTGTCTTTGCAAATGCAACTGACTGCATTTATTTGGCTTTGATTTGCAGCAAAAGAAAAAAATAAAATAAAATAAAAAAAAAGTAAAATATTGTCTTATATCCTGTCGCATGCTTTTTCTACTTCTTCTTCTTAAAAGTACTTTCCACTCTTACACTGCTTGTGTGTGTGTGTGTGTGTGTGTGTGTCGGAGTCAAGCGACTTTATCAGCATTTTCATTTAATTTCACCTGTCGTTCATACAAAAGCAGATGTCAATCAAAGAAGACATTACAGCTTTTCCGCTTATTTGCTGCCTTTCTCTTTGCCTCACACACACACACACACACATGCACACATGACATGCTCGCTTACAAAACATTTATTCTCTTAATATGCATGTCTGTACATATTTAATAAAGTCAAAGTTAAATAGTGTCTCTTGTACGATCTGCGGTTATTTGTAAAATACATTCATGCAAACAAAAACCGCTGTAAAGACAGACAGACAGACAGATGAATGAATGGATTGATAAATAGACAGACAGACAGACAGGAGGGAGGGGAGTATAATGACAGCATCGCGTAATTAAATGCAACAAGAGTGTTGCATGCCACATGAGCGACAGTTTTTGCAACTGTGACGCTGCTGTAAATTCTACTTTAACTTTACAATTCTAAATATTACACATACGCCACATATGCCGCTATCTTTATTCAACTCTCTCTCTCTCTTTTACTCTTTCACTCTTTCTTTATCTAACTGTCTGTCTGTATACATATTCAACTGTCTAATCAATGTTTAATTCGTTAATATGTACTGAACTGAATTTGCATTTCCGTACTTCCTTCCGCTTTCTTTCCTTCCTTACTAATTCTTTTTTTAATATTTATTTTCTTGTATTATTCCACTCGCTCTATCTCTACCTCTGTCTCTCTTATCTGTATTTGTAAACTATTCAACCAGTTTATCCAAACTAATGGGCTTTTGTTGTATTTTGTGTGTGTGTGTGTGTGCATGTGTGACAAGCTTTGCATTGCATTGTGGCCATCATTGTCCTGAACCGCTGTCAGAAACAACAACAATTCAAGCATTCAGATAGACAGACGAACGGAGAGACATTACAATAATCATCGCCGTCGTCACCATCACAATCATAATCATTGCTGTCATCACTATCATTGGTCGTGACCATCATAGCAGCTGTGTTCCAGTGCCAGACATAGCCATAGCCAGAGTCAGAGCCTGCCTGCCTGCAACAAACTGTCAACGCAAAATATCAAAGATAACTTGGACACCTTACAATATTCGTTCACACACACACACATACAATATTCGCATACACAGTCCGAATGCAAACGAGAAATTTACATACAAATGTTGTATTCCATTTTTCGTTATGGTTTATTCCATGCAAGAAAGACTGTATATAAAGGTATATTTCTGGAAGCTTTTAAAGGTTATAAGACAACAAAAATCGAACATGTAGAATTTGCTGTTGAGTCCGAATATGAAGTCAGATACTAAGAAATGTGAACAGTTTTCGTGATATCGCAAAGATTTTTAAGTTATGAAAAAAAAGTGACTTCACTTAATTGCAATTATCTCTGCATGTACTCAACTGATTTCAAAGTTATTTATATAAAATTAAAGCCTATTGAATTTCCTATAAAAAGTGCTCTGAAATACTTTACAATCAAACCGACGGTTTACGAGATAATAATGAAATTTTCGAAAATTCACATTGCTGAATTCAACAAAATTTCATAAAAAACTGAGTTTTGTTGTAAATTACATCTTGAAAAATTCTCTTGACAGAATTAACAGATGCTATCAGCTTCAAAGCACATCATACATAAATGTATCTTAAGTCAGCAATGAACCCATGAACCCATACTCAGCCAGTTCCTTTCAACTTTTTGAACTAGTCATTTTAAAATAAAAGAAAATTTGAGTATTTTTGAATTTTTTAAAATTAAGACTACAATCCGTTTCAGTACATTATGATGCCAGCCCATTGCATTTCTTAGTAACAGAAAAACATTAAAAGCATAAAATAAGAAGATATGGTAAAATTTTTATCTAATTGAATCAAAATACTATTGAGTCAGTTCCATTGTACTTCTCAGTAAGCCATAAGAAACGGAAGTGTATATTGTAGCCAAGCCAAATCGTAGTTGTCGTTGTTGTTGTCGCATGGAAGATGGACACACAAATAAGGCAAATGCAGGCACATAAATATTTGTGCAATCAATATCGTAATGTGGTTGGGAGTTTGTGACAAAGGATAGCAAAAAAAAAAAAAAAAAAAAATTGGCAGCGTTGCAAGATGAAGTTGTTGACGAAGTAGATGTGAAAGAAAATGTTGTTGTGTTGATATTGATGACGTTGCAGCGAGCATAAATTCCATACACGTTTTTTGATTTTCATTGTGTTATCGGTTGTGGACAGATGAGCAGCAACAGCAGCATCAGAACACAGCATATGAAAGAAAATAAGATTAAGCGAAAAAAACAATTAGTAAAAAATAATTTATATTTTATTTTATATTTTTCTGTACAATTCAATCGCAAAGTATAGAAAAAAAAAAAAATTAAATTCAAATGTTCTCGAATACAGCGGAAAACAAATATACGCACGCTGCAATACATTCGAAAGCAGCTTAATTAAACAACATAAGTCTCATCTAAATAATTCAAAGTTTGAAGAAATACAAATATAAAGCAGGCTAATATCTTGTATAGAAATTAAGATTGTCTGTCTACGCCTTTACGTATGCTACAGTATCTTTCATTCTTGTTTAATTTTTTACGTGCTGCGCCATACTTTCGCATTAGCTGTAAACCAGTCAGATTATCATCTTCATTAACATTATGCTCTTCCGGAAAGAATCCGTTAAATATAACAAATCGATTAGGTTGCCAAATTTTCTGCAGCAGTCCATAGTGTTTACCCAAAAAATTTATCATAAGCGCCGACGGCCTATCAATGGCACATTCGACTGGACGCAAGCTTTGATCCAGCAACATTTCGTCGAAAAGTCGTTTTCCCAAACCACGTCGCCGGTACAATTCATTTATATAGAAATCCAATACGGATGGCACTAACTGTGGCTTTTGTAGTTTACCATTTCCATCGAATAGATACAACATCTTTTGCCAATTTTTAAGAGGCCCACAATTTGATCATCGATTTTGACTAAATACAAAATCTCGTTGACGTTGCTGCGCAATTTTTCCATTGAGGTGATTGGTTTTTGTAGATTCTGTGCTATGGCCGATTGCATTCCAAGTTCATCGATGATGTGTGCAAGAGAGCGTAATTTATCCAAGGACTTCGTTGCAATTATTTCGTCATAGGTTAGCTTTATGATGTGACTCTTCTGATTGGTTGTCGCATTCAATGTTTTTGTATCCATTTTATTGTATCTCAGAGGCAAAATTTCTAGTGCACCACACTCACGTAAATAAATTTTAAAGAAAAACAAAAAATATTGTATGAAAAATTTTTGTAGCGACTTTAAGTAAACGTATTCGTAATGTAATAAATCAAATTAAAAATGTTAAGATTTTGATAAGTTGTCTCTAAGGCTGCTAAGATGTAAATGAAAAAAAAAAAATGTTGGGACCAGTGGGCTACTCCAGAGTCACAGAAAACAAATTTTAACAGGGCAGAAATACATATACAACAAAAATTGATTAGAGCAAGATCTTTTTAGCGCCCCATGGGTAGCACCAGAGCACAATTCGTGATTCATGGGCTAGGAACTTAAAATTTTAAGTATAAGGTTATCCCTAAAAAAATTTGTTTTCTTTCCGTGGTCAAAAAAAAACAAAACTTGATTAAAACACATTTCACATTACGTTTATAAAACAGCGTTCTCATATCAAGAACATTCTCACATCAAGAACGTTTCTCATATATCAAGAACATGCGTTCTCATATCAAGAACATGCTCATTCTCATATCAAGAACATGCGTTCTCATATCAAGAACATTCGTTCTCATATCAAGAACATGCGTTATCATATCAAAAACATGCGTTCTCATACTCAAAAGAACATTCTATATAAGAACATTTTCATATCAAGAACATGCGTTCTTATATCAAGAAAACTCGTTCTCATATCAAGAACATGCGTTCTTATATCAAGAACATTTCCATATCAAAACATGCGTTCTATATAAGAATATTCGTTCTCATATCAAGAACATGCGTTCTCATATCAAGCACATTGGAGACAAGAATGTAATTATTTATAGAATCAACCATAATAAAACGGAATTGTATTCAACTTGAATGTTGAATATTTACACCGGCGGCAGCAGCAGCCAACATTTAATATTGTCGATTTGCCGGACGATTTTAAGTGAGCTTAAAATATATCAGCTGTCCTCATTAATTCGTTCATTCGTTCGTTCGTTCAGCTCGTTCAATGAGCTAAAGGACTAGGCTTAGCTTAAGCATTAACACAATACATACAATACAACACAAAATTTATCACTTTTACAGTATCTAATCTATAATTTTGGAACATATGAATCTGCTGCTACTCGAAGTTTACACGAAAACTAACACTTTTGTCGTTAAGAATATATACAACGCAACTTAACATTTGAATGTATTTTCGTATAGTTACATTATTATTCTATAATTAATTAACATAATTTATTTATAAAGCACTCAGAGAGAAAGAGAGTGAGAAAGAGAGAAAACGATACAGACACATGAACACGGACAGAAAAATATGAAGGAATTATTAAGATTTTTTAGACATTATAATTCACGACAAGTTTATAAAATTAATTAATTTCGATTTTTTTTTTGGTTTTGTGGCCAAAAACAGATTTATCTTATATAAACATAATAGATAGTTATGTGTGTAGTTACATTTATCTATTTTCATTTCATGTCAAATGCTCATAAAATGCTTTAGCTAATTTGTTGTGTTTCTAAACACAAAAACCGATAACAGCAACAATGACAACAATAAAACAAATTGAAAATCATAAAAACCAATTGGAAATTGGAAATAACCCTTATAGACCACAAAAAATATTTTACGTGTCTAAATGCAAATGTTAAATATAAATGACACAATTATGCTACTCTGCTCTGCTCTGCTGTGTTGTGTTGTGGTAGACAGTTGATTGTCTATGTGCTTTTATAGCTCGTTTATCTGTGTATATCTGGTGTATCTATGATACAATACCTAAAGTTTAGGCTACACGCAAAATTAGTTAGCTCAGTACTTGAGCACATGTACACAAGAGATTTGAAGACAAAATTGTGAGTTGTACAATCTGAATCATACTAAGTTTATCTCTCTCTCTCTTCTCTCTCTTACTCTCTCCTCACCCCTTACTCTGTATGTGCACAAGTAGGTGTTTAAATACTCTTAAACCAAATGCTTGAAAAACCAAGAAGAAGACGAAGAAGTGTTTGAATAAATTAAATGAGTGTGTACAATCAGTGTTGGACAATTTTGAACAATTTTTGTACCACATGTAGCGTGACTATAGAAGGTGATTATAGTAAATGACAAAATGACGGCAGTAGTTTTTTTTTTTTTTACCCAGTATCGAAGCCGAGTCGAACCGTTTTCGGAGCTAATAAAAAATGAACAATGCGAAAAAACTAAAAGGTGTCATAGTCCAACGTAGAAAATAGGAATAGTAAGAAGAAATATAAAAAAGAATGAGAATGATTAACCATTTATTAGATCGACAATAGAAAGAGACAGAGTTTTAATATGCCACCTAAAAAATATTCCACAGTGGCCACGGTGCGCTTGAACTGGTTTTAAATAAAATATTCTGCCGTTCGAAAAATTTAAATGATGTTTGATTCGGGAGTGTTTACTGATCATAAAAGTGCAAAAAGAAAAATAATTGTAAAAGGGTTTTTTTTTTTTTTATTCAAATTTTTTTTGTTAATTTTTGAATAAATTGGATTTAGGACATACAAAAAAAAAAACAAGAAAAAAACGTTAACTTCGGTAGAACCGATTCAGAGGGGTCCTTTCAAATGTACTTTGGATCTTTTTTTTACACAAAGTGTAAACGGGTATATCATCAGTTTGTCACGAAAGTTTGCAACGCAATTGAAGGAGACATCGGAGACCCCATAAAGTATATATATTATTGATCAGCTCGATGAGACGAATAGATTTAGCCATGTCCGTCTGTCTGTCCGTACTGTCTGTCAATGTCCGTCTGTCTGATTGCGATGGCTTTTACCCAGAAAGCTTTAAAGATATTGACCTGAAATTTTAAACTTAAATTTTGTGCTTCTAGTTACTTTGGGGACTATACCAGAACCAAGGTGCCACGCCCATTTTCAGATATAGCCCCCATACAATGGACTTACATAAAATTTTTTAGACTTATTGTAGTGAAAATAGCATTATTATTTATGAATGCTTTTACAAAAATATAGGGTAAAAAACACTTCTAATGGCATGGGGCAATATCAAAAGAATGTTGCCACGCCTATTTTCAGATATAGCCCCCGATGACAAACTTAACGCATTTTTCGATTTTTTGTATGAAAATACGTATTATTTATGAATATATTTAATCCAAATAGGGTAAGAACACTTTTATGGGGCATCCAATGTTAAATCTAAGGCGCCACGCCCATTTTTATGTATAGCCTCCATACAAACTTACCGCCCATTTTCGAGTTTTTATATCAAAACATTTACTATTTCTAGAATAAATTCAATTAAATTTGGTAAAATCAATTCCAATGTCCAACTAAGTGACCACTTTCTATATGGTAAGGATCGGGCAAATATAACATAAAGCCTCCATACAAATTTGACCAAATTCATCGTGAAATTTAATCTAAGCACCTGGTGAACATATAAACTATTAAAAGTGTTGTGTAACGGGTATTTCAGCTTCGGTTCCACCGAAGTTAACGTTTTTTCTTGGTTTTTTTTTTTTTTTTTGTAAAATTTCGTTCATAATGATGTATAATTCTCGAAAAATTCATAAATAACTTCTAAACCGTCGGTTATAAAAAAGTGCTACACACACTTTTGTTAGGAAATTGAATGACCTTTAACTGTATATAGACAACTTTGAAATCGGCTGAGTACAAGCAGAGATATATGCAATTTTGTAAACTGACTTTTTTATACCCGCCACACATAGTGGGGAGGGTATTATCATTTGTCAGAAAGTTTGTAACGCATTAAAGGAGACGTCGTAGACCCTATAAAGTATATATATTCTAGATCAGCACGACGAGACGAGTCGATCTAGCTATGTCCGTCTGTCTGTCCGTCCGTCCGTCTGTCCGTCCGTCCGTCCGTCTGTCTGTATTTATGCAATTCATTCGCTCAGTTTTAAAGATATTGACCTGAAACTCGGAACTTAAGCTTTTCTCAGTCCTAAGCAGTTCAAGTGTTAAAATCAAAGTGCCACGCCCATTTTAAGGTATAGCCCCCATACAAACTTACCGTTTTTTCTAATTTTTGCATGAAAATAGCTATTATTTATGAATGTAGTCACTCGAAGTTGGAAAAAATACTTCTAATGTCATCCAATATCAAAACCAAGGTGCCACGCCCATTTTTAGCTATAGTCCCCATACAAACTTACCGCCTACTTTCGAATTTTTGTATTAAAATAGGTATTATTTTTGAAACTATTCACTCAAAACCAAGGTGCCACGCCCATTTTTAGCTATAGCACCCATACAAACTTATTGATTATTTTCGAACATTTGTATGAAAAAGTAATTATTTATAAACGTATATAAGCCACTTATGATCACACACATAAACTATTCAGAGATTCGTGTGACGGGTATTTAAGCTTCGGTTCCACCGAAGTTAACGTTTTTCCTTGTTTTGTTTAAAATTTTTTAAAAAAATTATATTTAGAAATGTCTCAAAAAGTTGTACACTTAATATTTGACTTCAAATATAGATTCAGCAGAGAAATTATAATCTGTTTGTAACGAATTAAAGAAGACTTAGTAGAAGCCATAAAGTCTTTAAGTATATTCTTAAACAGCTCGTTGAGTTGAGTCAATCTAGCTATTTCCGTCCGTCCGCTTGCCTGTCTGTTTATTTCAACGCATTTCATTCAGTCAGACCTGGTTTGTCTAACATTTTTGAAAGTACTTCAGTTTTTTATTTTATTTTTTTTAATTTTGTTTTTATGTATTTATATATTTTATAAGAGTATTGCATTTAAAATGTAAATAAGCACAATCGAAAGAACAATAATAATATAAAATGTACTAAGAAAAGCAATTGAACGACAACAACAACAACAGCAGCAGCAGCAGCAACAGAGCCAATAAGAAACTCAATGGGTGGCTAAGCAGCTTAGATTGCCCAAAAATAAAATCAAGAATGAAAAAAAAAAAAAAAAAAGATGTCAAAAGTCAATGAAAATGTTTAAAGAAGATATTGCATATGTGCGAAAGAGAGAGAGAGAGAGGGCAAAAGCATATTTGTTCAAGGAGCAACAGGATGTTATAAAATAATGTTCATGTGTTACAAATTTTTATGTTGACTTCGTATTCTTCCATCGTCGTCTAATGTTGCTGTTTTTTGTTTTTATTTTTGTTTTTATTTTTAATTGTTGTTGCTCAAACAAGCTTTTGAGTTTTGAATATAAATAGAGCAATAACAAAAATAAAAATAAAAGTTTATATAAAACAACAACAACAACATTGTTAAATGTTTGTTGCAAACTGTAAATTGTAATACGCTGCACATGTGTTATGTATGTATGTGTGTGTGTGTGTGAGTAGTTCATGGCGTAATAAAAATTATGTCAATTTTTTTTTCTTTATTTCCAACTCTTTTCATTTCTGTACAATCTTTATGCTTCGAAGTAAATTTAACTAAAATTTTAACAAAAAAATACACTAAGTTTCTCTATTTTTAAAGTTGCAAACACTCATATACCTGCTCCAGATTGTTATCAGCAGCTTCTTGAGTTTAATTGCAGAGTATTTTAATGTATGATCTTGTCCAACATTCCTGAATCTATTGCACGAAAGAATTATCAGTTTAGACTGGGAGTCTACCTTCCGTTTCTTCTCATAGCATTCCAGTTTTTGATTGTCGGTTTTTCAGTGCGTCGAACTTCTAACGGGTGATTTTTTGAGGTTAGGATTTTCATGCATTAGTATTTGACAGATCACGCGGGATTCAGACAAGGTGTCAAAGAGAAAGATGCTTTGACATTTCATCATGAATAGACTTACTAACGAGCAACGCTTGCAAATCATTGAATTTTATTACCAGTGTTCGGTTCGAAATGCGAAAATCCGCTTTTTATCGACAAATTTTGTTCAGCGATGAGGCTCATTTCTGGTTGAATGGCTTCGTAAATAAGCAAAATTGCCGCATTTGGAGTGAAGAGCAACCAGAAGCCGTTCAAGAACTGCCCATGCATCCCGAAAAATGCACTGTTTGGTGTGGTTTGTACGCTGGTGGAATCATTGGACCGTATTTTTTCAAAGATGCTGTTGGACGCAACGTTACGGTGAATGGCGATCGCTATCGTTCGATGCTAACAAACTTTTGTTGCCAAAAATGGAAGAACTGAACTTGGTTGACATGTGGTTTCAACAAGATGGCGCTACATGCCACACAGCTCGCGATTCTATGGCCATTTTGAGGGAAAACTTCGGAGAACAATTCATCTCAAGAAATGGACCGGTAAGTTGGCCACCAAGATCATGCGATTTGACGCCTTTAGACTATTTTTTGTGGGGCTACGTCAAGTCTAAAGTCTACAGAAATAAGCCAGCAACTATTCCAGCTTTGGAAGACAACATTTCCGAAGAAATTCGGGCTATTCCGGCCGAAATGCTCGAAAAAGTTGCCCAAAATTGGACTCTCCGAATGGACCACCTAAGACGCAGCCGCGGTCAACATTTAAATGAAATTATCTTCAAACAGTAAATGTCATGGACCGATCTAACGTTTCAAATAAAGAACCGATGAGATTTTGCAAATTTTATGCGTTTTTTTTTTTTAAAAGTTCTCAAGCTCTTAAAAAATCACCCGTTACCATCCACTCCAAACTCTTGCCGGTTTAACTTTCACTTGTTTTTTCTTCTTCTCTCTTTTATGTTTATTAAGTCATCTATTGCTCAGCCTTTAACTTGATAATTTAACTGCACTTCATCTTCAGTTTCCGGTTGTCTTTCTGCCAAGCTACTTTCTTTAATTCGGTTCACAAAGGTATCCGTTCTTCAGCACATCTCGTTCATTTACTAATCAGATCGTTCCAGATTTCCAGATTGCCATAAAGTCACCGCTTAGATAAAATCATTACATTCCGAATCAGAGTTTACCCTAGAAAAAAAAATTTTAATATTAGTGTTGGCAAACAAATCACTTTCGGTGATATTTTTCTCAATGATATAAAAAAACGCAACGTCGCACTGCGAATGGGTGTTTTCTTGTTTGTGATTTTTGTATCGCTTTTTGTGAACAGTGATTGGTACTCTTAGCACTCTTATCGCAACTTCATATTCGCTTGAATACCGAACCTGTACAAATTCGTTGGTACATTTGCCAGTCACTTGATTCGTCAAAACGTGACATTTTTTTTTTAACAGACAGTTTAGTTAGCGGCGATTTTGTGTATCGCTTTTCGCGATTTTATCACTGTTTGCAGTCACTGCTAATCACACTGCTACGCAAAAATCACTCTATTGAGCTATTTGGAAATGTATCGAATATTTAATATATATCACAGCATAGCGTTAGCTTACACCAATATTAAAAAAAAAAAACACATTTTAATTGCATAAAAAAAGACTAAAATAAACTAAAACAAAAAAAAAAAAAACATTTACGCTTGTTGACATTTTCTGGAATACACCAAAGTAAACATAACAAAGTCAACAAAATTCAACACAAAAATAAATGGCGGACAAAGCAAGGTCCTTGACATACAAAAAAAAAACTAAAAAAAAAACAAAAACAAATAAATGCAAAAACAATAAAAAAATTGCTGCTGTTGTAAAAAAAACTTTTACAATAAATAGAAAAATAAAAACAGGTAAATTAAAGTAACAAAAACTAAGAGCAAAAAAAATAAAATAATAAAAAATATTAAATATAATAAAAAAAAAAAATAAAATAAATAAAATGAAATGAAAAAACTCGCTGAAAATCAAATAAGGTGCGCGCATAAAAAACGCATTTAACTTTAAATTGATTTCAATTTCATTTCAGTTTGAAATTTTGCTGCGTTGCTGCTGTTCTTTACATTTTTTTCATTGTATTTTTTTTTATTGTTTTTTTTTTTTTTTGTTGTTGTTGTATGCGTAATGAAATTGAAATACTAAAGCGCTAAACACAGCGCACTCTTGTCAAATTCAGTTAGAAAAAAAGAGGATTTTTTTGCAGCATGCTTTTAGGCAAAAATTGATAGAATTTTGTTTTTTTTTTATATACTTGTGCGCGTTTTGTTTGAAACAAGCTAAAACAAATGCACGCATACGAAGGTTTATTTGTACATTGAATTCTTTTTTTTTTTTACTCATAAAGCAGTTCAATTGCTTTTCGTGAGTGATACACATTCCAAACAGGTTTACAATTTCAAAGTGCACAAAAAAAAAAAAAAAAAACAAAAAAAAAAAACATAATAATACACACTAGAAATAGTTAAGCTTTTATGTAGAACACAGATGTTGTTTTAGGCTGAAGCAAATTAAATTTTTTTTTGTTCGAAACTTTTACTTCATTTGGAAAAAGTGGTGCGTATAGTTAGAGGAGAATGAAGTCCAAAAAATATATATATGGAATCAATCAAACTCATAAATTTTCCAAAACTCACTGTTAAACTAATTTCTGGTGTTTCAGAAACACCAAAACTATTAAACCCCAAATTATACCAATAAAATGTACCGAATTAAATCGAATGAAACAACTACACAAGTTTACAAAATGAAAAAATTTGATTAAAGGCATTTAACCATAAAAATGAAATTAGACCCTGTTAAATTTTTTGCTGAAATTAAGAAAGTCGTCAGTTTTCGAGATAAAGCTAAATCTCAAATTTTTTTTTTTACGCCAAAAAAAGGTGCATTCAAGAAATTGCAAATATCTCTGCATGTACTGAACTGATTTTAAAGTAATTTATATAAAATTAAAGCTAATTGAATTTTCTACAAAAAGTGTCTGCAAAACTTTTTAATCGAACCGACGGTTTAGAAGTTATTAATGAAATTTTCGAGAATTTAACAACATGTGCAACATAATTTCTAAAAAAAAAATGAGTTTTGTTGTAAAGTATGTCTTGAAAAGTTATTTTTAGCTTAACCTTTCAACTCTTCCTAAAAAATTATTTAATTTTTTTTTTAATTTTAAGTCCTATATTTCAAAAAATATTTTAATTTGAGAAAGACCCATAAAAAAATTCCAGCCATACGCTCCATACAAAAAAGACAATTTCCGTATTCGGCTCATATTGTTAAGTTAAATTTAATACAGGCTAACTCATAGTCGTGTATACTTTATAAAAATTAAATATACAATTTAATTTGTACACAGTTTGTATGTATAAAGATAACATTAACTCGTTTAAAACTATTAAAGCAACAAGAAACGTGCATTTAATGCGCCTGTAAGTATGCAATAAAATTTTTATGCATAATAAACAAACCAATTTTATACAACATTGGCAAAATTTAACACATAAAACTATTAAAATTTATTTTTTTTTTTTTATTAGCACTAAAATTTATGCTTTAAAAAAAATTGTTTAAATTTAATAAACGCCTTCGAACAGCTACATTGCTGCGTTTAGAATTAAATCAAAACTATCTTCGGGAAAAAAAGAAATGAAAATGCTGCTGTTTTACGCACATTTTTTTTTTTTTTTTTTTTATTACACAAAAACAGGACACAGCAGCAGTGCGCATCACAATGCACAGCAAGCTGCCACACAGCAGTTTGCATAACTGCGTTGCTTTTACTTTTACTTATTTTTTTTTGTTGTTGTTGTATTTTTTAGCTGCTTTATTTCGGTTTTTATATCTTTGCATAATTTTATCAGAGATTCGAGTCCTTTTGGTAAAAATTTATGCATGCAAATTAAAACCACAAAACTAAACTAAAGCAAAGCAAAGCAAAAGAAATGCAAAAGTAAACCGAAAGGACAAAAAGAATTCTTTTAAAAATAAAAATAAAAAAAATGTAAATGCATTTTGCGTAAAAGCGAGTAACAACTTGAAAATGACTCGAGTTGACTTGTCTAAAGCAACAAAAATAACAACAACAACAACAATAGTCAAGACCAATTTCAATTAAAATTTTAAAATTTTACATAAATGAAAACTTGAAAAACCCGAAACGAAAGGAAAGAAAAATACAACAATGCAACACAAGCTTCAAACTTGAATTTTATTTCAGGTTCAGCTTCAATAGTTTTCAGTTATACAAAAGGAAGAGAAGCATACATTCTTCCGTGGTTCGTTCGTTCGTTGGTATTAGTTATTTTTCTCTTTTTTTACCACATTTTTGTAAAAGTATTCAATTACATTTTTGCTTGTGCAAGCATTTCACGCAACTTGCGCATAAAATGAATCGTAAAAAAAAAAGGTACACATTGCATTATTTTATAATCATTAAATAATATTATGTACGCCAATGCATCTAATTGAATTACACAATTACTGTGCACGGCATACACGGCATACACAGCGTAAAAAGTGTTTTTTTTTTTTTTGTAGTTGTTGCAAAGGACTTAACGTAAGCTAAAACTTATTTCAACAGCAGAAAATGTAACGAAAAAAAGTCAAAGCTTACAACTGAGTACATACCAACAACACACACACACACCTCACTTGTACACATGCATACTCACTCAGATTCATTAAGTGTGCATACGAGCGTAGGCTAAGAGAATTTTGAACTGAGAATCAGTTAAAGTAGCACGACAGCTGATTGGGCTCAGAATCTATTATTGGACTAGGCTCAGATACGTATGCTACTCATTCGGAAAAAAGGGTTCCTATGATAACAAAAGCTCAGAAAGGACTGCATGCGAATAAAAAAGGATTTTGCTGCAAATCGTAACAGTTTACTCCAAATTAAAATAGGTACTGATAGGAGAAAGTATGGCGCAAGAACTAAATCCAAGAATTAAGTTCTGTGTTTATCAGCACACACACAGTCATGAGTTATGTTTGTATTAATTTTTTTTTACAATTATAGGGTACCTCGTTGTGGGCACCCTTGAAAATTCGAAAACATGAAGTATTTCCTTTCATCTATGCTCCTTCCGTTGAGAAACAGTCGCTTTAGGGTGCCCATAACTGGTTACAGTACAGGGTGCCCACATGTGGCACACTTTAGAACATGAAGTGTTTCCTTTCATTTATGCTCCTTCGGGTGAGAAACAGTCGCTTTAGGGTGCCCATAACTGGTTGCATTACAAGGTGCCCACAACTAGGGGTGCCCACATGTGGCACACTTTAGAACATGAAGTGTTTCCTTTCATTTATGTCCCTTCGGGTGAGAAACAGTCGCTTTAGGGTGCCCACAACTGGTTGCATTACAGGGTGCCCACAACTAGGGGTGCCCACATGTGGCACATTTCACTGATGATATATGTTTGGTGTTCTGCCTTTTATTCGCTTCTATGTAAAGATGCCTTTTTACGTGATTCCAGGGTTTCTGATAGTGGCCCGATGTTAATGTCCTATCATGTTATGCCGTAGCGACCATATTTTGACTACGGCTCATGTTCTGCTTCTGGTTTTGTTATCTCAGACATCGTTGTATTTTTAATTTGTTTTAAAATGTCAAAAAAAACTGAAGCGAACTGCCAAAAAAAATAATAAGACTAATATGCGGAATGAGAGGAGTGAATTGGGATTTGGCTTAAAACAAAAAAAGCAAATATAGACTTAATACCTCAAAATTTTCAACATTTTTCAAACGACCGCTTAAAATTTAGCTAAATAAAAACATAAGCGCGCTTTTGCCACATATACAAGCTACACACATAAGCAAAATGTATCTAGATACAAAGTAATGCGAAAACATTTCATTATTCTACAATGAGCCAAAAGGTTGCTACTTATACGTTGCATGTGGCAGCTACTTAAACGAAAAAAGGTAGATCAAATCGTTTGAATGAATGCATGCATGCATGCATGACAGACAGACAGACAGACAGAGAGACAGAAGACAGACAGACAGACAGACAAACAGAGAGACAATGAATAGAGCGCATGAAGTAGCGTAAAAGAATATTTACTTTCCAAAAAAACCAAAAAAAAAAAAAAAAAAAACACTTAAAAATAACCAAAGGAGTTGATTCTGTAGCAAACAGACAGTTCGTCAGACAGACAGATGGACAGACGGACGGACGGACAGCTAGCAAACGTAAGAACCAAAGCGTTGAATGGACATTTAGCAGTGTTTCAGATACATTTAAAAATGTGCACGCACAAAGTATTACTGCAGGCGCACACATAAAAGCGAGTAGTTTTAAAAGTATACAACACAATGTTAATTTTAGTTTGTTTTATTTTATAAACCAACCTCGCTGACAAAAGCAGTGATTATTTTTTTGACGCAATTTTACTAAATACAAAATGCACAACACACACACACACACAGTAAGAGTGTTACGAATACAATGAAACCTTAAAGTTGTTTGCTATTTTGCTGCATTTGTTTGTGGTTTTTGTTGTTGTTTTTGTTGTTGTTGCTTTTTGCAATTGTCGTAATTTGTGTGTGACTGCTTTTTCTTTCTGCTCTTTCTAAATTTCATTTATATATGTATGTGTGTGTGTGTGTGTAACTATGTATGCTTGTATGCATTTGCCAACATTTGAAATTTTACTGAAAATCTGACAAAAACATTTCATTACTTGTGTGAATGTGTGTGTGTGTGTACCCTTAGAATCTCTCGCAAGTTTATTTGTTAACCTTTGTCTGCTTGCCACATATAATCAGTTGATTTTCTGATTAGACTGCATATGATCAGATACTTAGACGGACGGACGGACGTACGGACGGAAGGTCGGTTAGAGAACAATACAACATTAACTTAGATAATACTGCATATTTTTCGAACATAAAGTACTGAGTCATGTGTATTCTAGGCGCCATCTTTTATGTTCTCCATTTTTTTAAATTACAAGAATGGAGTAAAGTTGTTATTCTTGGAATGGGCTAATTGGAGGTGGTTTCAAAAAACTAACTGTAAATTAAAATTTAGATAAATATATATTCGGCGTGCTGAAGTGAATTTAAATATAGGCTTCATAGGATTCTGATAAATAAAAAAAAAAAAAATATAGAAATTTGTTACTCTTGACAAAAAATTAAAATTAAATTAAAACATTGTGGTTTTAGAAACTAAACATGTTTCATGTTCTTTTCAAAATTGTTTACTCTATCCAACAATACCAATTATATTTAAATCGACTCGACGTTTGCTGAGATATTAACCATTTAATTTGTCATACAATTTTTTAAACAATTCAGTTGAGCGCGTACGGAAGAGTAGCATTGAAATTAAAACCCTTAGGTAATCCTTTGTAATCTACAAAAACAACAAAAAAGTCAAAGTTAACAAAATATTTTTATTTAATCTAAACAAACAAAAAAATTATACCGCCCTAAACATTTTAAAATTTTATGAATTTAGATATTATTTTCTAAACAAACTTTTGTTCATTTTGTATTTTTGTAAATAATTTATTTAGTACAGAAAAAAAAAAACAAATAAAAAAAAAATACAACAAAAAATAATTTATAAAATAAAACAAATTAAAAAACAAAACAAAACCGACAAAAAAGTGAAACATAATAAAATTCATTGCGAAAAATGCTACACAGAGAGAAAATAAAGTTGAATAAGAAACTTTGATTCGTTCCCATTTGGGTTTTTTAGAACGTTGTGCTCATTACAATACAACTTTCACTATTTGAGAACATTTTGTGCTTATATCAAGAACGAATTGTACTGACACAGTGTGAGGCACACATCTAGCTGTGGGCACCTCTATATATCATACTGATCTGAGTACTGTAAAACGTGTATATATTGTCATGGAATATTTTGATGCAATTTTGTTTTTCAACTAAACTTTTGGTTTGTTTTAAAAAGGTCTGCCTTAAACGGTTTTGGGCACCCTAATACAATTGTGAGCATTGGTTCGTTCCAAAAAAAAAAAAAAAAAAAAAAAAAAAAAAACTAGTTTCTCTGCCGAAAGAGCATGAACGAAAGGAAATACTAACTAAACCAACAACTAAGCGCACCAAAATACCAACAAGAGCAAGCCCACAAACACAATGCTTCTCATAACGAATATGATGAGTAATATGAAAACGTGTCACTTACTCATTATGGTATGGCAATCGTTTGTGTGAGAACAATTAATCTTATATCAAAAACTTTCGTTCTAATATCAAAATGTTGGTTCTTAAATCAAGAACAATGGTTCTCATATTAAGAACATTCGTTTTTTTGATAATAACATTCTTGAGTACATCAAACGCATTCATTTTTATATCAAGAACATTCGTTCTTATATCAAGAACATTCGTTCTCATATCAAGTATATTCGTTCTTCTGTCAAGAACATTCTTTCTTACATCAACAACATTCGGTTATTTTATCAAGAACATTCGTTCTTATAGCAAGAACTTAACGTTCTTAAAAAAAAAAAATAAGGAATAAAATAAATGATAAAATTATGAGAGCATAGTTTACTTTTTCACTGCTATTCACTCTCATTTTGCAACTTAAAATAAGCACGATTGTTCTCAATACAAGCACACAGTGTGCTCAATATAAGAACAAATAAAGTCGTTCATAACATATGCTAACAGCGTGTTTCTCGCTGTGCAGAACAATTTGCCTTTGAAAGGGTTTTATACATACTTAGATATACTCTTAGTATGTATGTATCTGTGTGTATTTGCGCGTGTATATTTGTGTTACTTGTTTTGTATGGTATCTGTTTGCCTACATTTATAATTTCGAATAACATAAATGTTTCATAATCCATTTTATAAGTACTTTTACATAATGAAAACAGCAAAATTGCGTCTAAAATTGTAAACTTGTAAGTACACACACACACACATACATATTTATGTTGTGTATATGAAACGATACAACAACGTTTAAATATGTACGAGTATGTATATAACAAGTTTCATTGTATATTTAATTAATTTTACTTGTAACATGCTTAATTCATACACTTAAAGTTTAAATCGTCTAATTCATTCGTTCTCTCTTTTGCTCTCTTTGCAGGTAAACTATACACAACAAAATCGTTTCATTTTGATTTTACGCAAAATGTTATTTCAAATTTCGCACTGAACTATGTACGCTGTACGTTCTACGTGGTACATTGTGCATAGTTTTGTATAAATGATTTAGTAAGTTTTCTGTCACTCTCACTCTTACTCTCTCGGTCTCACTTTGTCTCACTTTGTGGTAAGTATTCAAAAACGCCTGCATTTGGCAGTCAAATTACCCATTGGCATTTTCAATCTTTTAATTCGTAACTATATAATTATTTTTGCACCACAGTATACCATAAAATAATGAGAAAATCAAGTAACAAAGTTATTAAAACAGTCAAAGAAAATGTAAATCTATTTAAAAAAAAGGTATTTTAAATTAAAATTTTTAGATTTATTTGAGGTATTTTTTTTTTTTAATTGTTACTTTGCAAAAGATTTTCTTCTTTCCAATAAAAACAAAAAACGTCAATTCAATTTTTTTTTTAGTCTAATAAAAAAAACTAGCAAAATAAAACGTTTGCGTTCAAAAATTTATCTTCAAAGCCATCAGTCAATTTTACGCGCCGCTTACAAATAAAGTTTACAAAAAAAAAAGGAGAAATAAAAGATAAATATTTACTTGGGCTATGGCGAAGTTTATATACTGTTCATACAAATAAATAGAAAAATGTTTGATCTTCTGTAGCGTACTTAAATAAGAATTCAGTAGAGTACAACAGAGTACAACAGAGTACAATAGAGTACAACAGAGTACAACAGAGTACAACAGAGTACAACAGAGTACAACAGAGTACAACAGAGTACAACAGAGTACAACAGAGTACAACAGAGTACAACAGAGTAAAACAGAGTAAAACAGAGTAAAACAGAGTACAACAGAGTACAATAGAGTACAACAGAGTACAACAGAGTACAACAGAGAACAACAGAGTACAACAGAGAACAACAGAGTACAACAGACTACAGTGGAGTACATTAGAGTACAATAGAGTACAATAGAGTACAACAGAGTATAACAGAGTACAACAGAGTACAACAGAGTAAAACAGAGTAGAACAGAGTACAACAGAGTAAAACAGAGTAAAACAGAGTAAAACAGAGTAAAACAGAGTACAACAGAGTAAAACAGAGTACAACAGAGAACAACAGAATACAACAGAGTACAACAGACTACAGTGGAGTACATTAGAGTACAATAGAGTACAATAGAGTACAGCAGAGTACAGTAGAATACCTACGCGAAAAGCTATCAACGCGCTACAATAAGGTGTTTGAAACTGACAATGAGTCTGTTATATATAACAACTCTAACTTTTAAATCATTAATATGGAATTAGTAAACAAATTAAGAAATAGAAATTATTTCAAATGTTACTTATTTATATTCATCAAAAATATATAAAAATACAAACATATTAAAAAATTTTGAAGGGTATAACAAAGCAAAAAAAAAAAAAAAACAAATCACAAAGGAAGTTAAAAATCCATGCAAACAAAGTCAATAAGGCTAGAACGCTACTGACAGCATTTACTCTTTCCAAGCACACACACACACACACAGTTAAACTCAAATAGTTACAATGCTATACTTCTATGCCACTACCTCGCTCTCTCTCTCTTTCTATCTCGCACCAACATTTTAATTCGCTTTGCGGACGTCCATTGAATGGAAAAATAAAAAAAAGAGATTTTTTTATAGTAACATTCATGAACTCAATGTAGCAAAAAAAATAACCAAAGCTGCAGCGACTGCAGCTGCTGCTGCAACCAGCTTAAACAATGCTTCTAAGAGATATTGTAACTTTATGCAATAAAACAAAAGCCTGCAGCAAAAAATAAAAAAAATTATATATAGCAAAACACAATGCATGAGGCGGAGAATATAGTTTTGATAGCCGCCAGCGTATGCCCCTCAACGTATGCAACAAAAAAATATCTATGCCAAACAGCCCAATATACAACAACATCAACAAAAAAAAAAACTCTTATGTTATGATGTGATGGCAGCATTGGGAGTACATTGACAAATCTCAGTGCAGCAAGCAAGCAGGCAAGCAAACAAGCAAAAATAACAAAAACAAGAATTTTAGCTTAAAGATTTATAGATGCTCTATGCAAAAATTTGTAAGTGTTCAAATTTGTTAGACAAGCAACAAAACAAAAAAAAAAAAAAACAAACAAAGAAAAACAATGTCGCATACATACGCATAATTTAAAGATACTTTGGAATTTCTTTTGACATATTTTGATTAAATACAAAAGAGATGAATTTGCAAAAAAAGAAGAAAGTTCTTAAAAATTCTGACAAAAGTGGAATTAAATCGAAATAGTACGCTACAGTACAGCAGAGTATACAGTTGAGTACAATTGAGTACACAGTGGAGTACATTAGAATACATTAGAGAACATTCGAATACATTAGAGTACATTAGAGTACATGAGAAAAAGAGAGTACAATATAGTACAATATAGTACAATAGAGTACAATAGAGTACAATAGAGTACAATAGAGTACAATAGAGTACAATAGAGTACAATAGAGTACAATAGAGTACAATAGAGTACAATAGAGTACAATAGAGTACAATAGAGTACAATAGAGTACAATAGAGTACAATAGAGTACAATAGAGTACAATAGAGTACAATAGAGTACAATAGAGTACAATAGAGTACAATAGAGTACAATAGAGTACATTAGAGTACATTAGAGTACATTAGAATAGAGACATTAGAGTACATTAGAGTACATTAGAGTACAATAGAGTACAATAGAGTACAATAGAGTACAATAGAGTACAATAGAGTACATAAGAGTACATTAGAGTACATTAAAGAACATTAGAATACATTAGAGTACAATTAGAGTACATTAGAGTACATGAGAGTACATGAGAGTACAATAGAGTACAATAGAGTACACTAAAGTTCAATAGAGTTCAACAGAGTACACTACAGTACATTACTGCCTGAATACACTTTATGGATATACCAAAAGTAAGCTTTAGCATACTCTACGTAGAAACTATAATAACTTTTCAAATCAACCTCGCTAAACGTGCATAGAATTTATATTGAATTTCAATTCGATTACAAAACGTTTTCAACTTTATGAGTAAAATGTAAAAAAAAATCAAAATAAAAATTGCGAAAAAAAACAAAAACCAAAATTTGATAAATGCCAACAAAATGTTTTCGACAATAAAGACAAAATGAACTCGGCTTGGCGGCGGCTCCATATTGCTTTGCTTTGTTTTGTTTCGTTTCATTTCGTCATAGTCATAGACGTCGTCATCGAAGCGGAAGTGAAAAATACGCCATTTTACAATGTTACAAACAAGAACAAAAAAAAAAAAAATTAAAAAAAACTTTGCATCTATATTTGGCGCTTGGTGTATATTGTATATATTTTATACATGTGTATGTGTGTTTGTTGTGCCTGTGCATCAAAATGGCAAATTTAATATTTCCACTTCAGTGCACACGCGTTTTACACGCTGTAGACATGCTTTTGCTCTTGCCAAAAAAGCCAAACTATATTAAACAAGCAACACAGCAGCACAACTCCACCCAAGCTGTACCCAATGCAACGCAACACACAAAGCAACCAAACAGCCAACCAGCCAACCAACCAAACCAACCAAGCAACCAATGAGTTGACCATCTGGCTACACGAACCGAAACTCCAAAACCTAAATGACCTACGGTCCATGGGTCGCTTACTGCATTGCTTGCTTGCTTGCTTGTTGGCTGGCTGGCTGGCCTGTCTGCCCAAAACGCATTCGGTATGACGCCGACACTTGTGCAACTGTTAAACTGCATTTTATGCTGCTGCTGCTCTGCTCTGCCGTCTCATTCTTGTACACATTCTCAACCTCGCTTACGACCGCGACGACGACCGTTAATACCGCTTTAGTGAATTTGTGTGCGGCTATTAAATCGTTTTGTGCATTACAACCACCCAGTCTGTCTGACCTGTGGACAGCAGCGTATTGCTACTGCTACTTTTTATTTGCACTTTGCGTACGATTTTTACTACATTGTTTTAGTATAGCTCACACTTTGCGTGTAAAGTAAATCCCATACGATTTGACCTATGCTATTGCTTGGCGCCTCAAACTATGCAACACTTTATAGCGTTTATAGCGCAGTTGCAGCAAAAATAAAACAAAAATTTTTGAGATTTATGACTCATGCAACTTATTTATTTGCTTACAAAAAAAAAAAACAGCAAATATTGGTGACCCTTGTAAATGACTTGTTCATCTTTATACAAAATTTTTGCCTATTTTTTATATGCTTTAAGATGCTTCATGTGGCAAATTTAATGCGTATCATTATTTTTTTTTTTTTGCTATAATACGTCATATCTCCAAATAAATAACTTTTTCGCTGTAATAAAACTGTCGATTAATTTGAATTTAGTTTGAAATGCAATTTTTCGTTTCGTTTTATTTTTTTTTTTTTTTTTTGTGGCAATCTAATTGGATACAATACGCTGCGCTTGCCTCCAAGCTATAATTATACGAAATCAATAAAAAATTCAAATAGTTTTTCGCTTCCAAATACGAAACTTTAAATTAGGATATTTGAAAAAAAAAAAAAACGGATATTTTTGAAATGCAATAACAACAACAACAAATTCACATATTCACATATTGCATTTTGCTGTCCGTCTGTCTGTTTGATATCTGATATTGAAATTTAAATACAAAAACATGTTCAAGTTTCATTCATTTTGTTTTTGTGTGTGTGTGTGTTTTTTTTTTTTTTTTTTTTTGTTTTTTGCTTCTTTTATAAAATTAATTAATTTGAATTTTGTGAAACTTAATTCAAATCTGCAAATCGCATTGAAATTGAAATACGAAACGTGCTGGTTGTGCTGCCAACAGATACAAATATATAAATACTACATACATTCGAAATATTGTTGCACTGTTTCTTTCCTCGTTTCTTCCTTTTTTTATCGTTGTTGTTTTTGTTTTTGTGCATTGCTGTTGTGTGTGCAATTAGCCGCAAATGCAAACGGAAACCATTGCAAATCGCAAATACGCACACACAAAACTAAATGCATACAAATGTAAAATAGCAACGTAGACGAGGTTGCATTGAAAACTTTTGAAAACTGAATTATTAATTATTTTATTTTATCAGTTATGAAAAAAATTCAAAATAAAAGGACCTAGCCAGGCATAAAGGAACTGCCATCAGCGATATTTTTAATATTTTTAAATAAGTTTCGATAGGCTTTAAACTGAGCATTTTTGCAGAGCAGTAGTTTTCCTGATATTGCCATTTTTAAGCCTTTTTTTAACTCAAAATACAAGTAAATGTTTACATAGCGAAGTATGCCATCTATTGCCTATATTACTGCCATCTGTGGGCCAATAAATTAAAAGTGATCATGTATGTGTGTGGCGGTAAGCTCCTACTTCTTTTCGTTGTAAAATAAAAAAATCATTCAAAGATTTACGTAATAATTCGTAATTTAGCTTACAAATTTTCGTAATGGTTTTGTAAATGCAAATGCATGTGAGAGCACAAGTGTCGATCTACCTCGATTTCTCTGGCTGTTCAACCATTCGTCTGTCTGTCTCTGTCCCTCCCTCTCTCTCTCTCCCTGTCTGTCTGCCATATAAAACGAACTATCTCGTAGTTTAGATATAAAAGAAAAAGATTCAGTATATTTGAAACTTAGACTTTTCAGAGCCGTGAAATGGTATTTTGAGATGTACACAACCTAACTGCGCTGCCATCTTTTGCCATTTTTTGGGGATGAGGCTGCCATCTGTGCAGAGCCAGACGCAGCAGTTTTTGTAGAAAATTGTAATAGGAGATAGGAAATAGCTGAGAGAGACCTACTAGCACGACAGCGGCAGTGCTGATCAGGCTCAGCTAGACAGCTGATTAATTATGGGTCTTCGATCTTAAGTACCACTGGTATTATTAAGAGAAATTCTTGTTTGTCAATGATTACCTCTGTAACTAATGCTTGGGCATTGACCTAGTAAATATATACTCCACTAGAAGATTGAAGAAATCGCAATACAATGTATACCTATCTAAAGCATCGCTTTGCATCGAAGTGTTTGGAGTAGAGCTTTTTCAATTTGACCGGTCTACAAAGTATCTTAGTCGAGCATACTGAACGGCAACAAAATTAACAATCACATTTAAAAACAGTTTTTCTTTAGACTACCCAAATTATTGGTTAACAACAAAAAGGATAAAAGCAACAATTTACGTGTACAAGTAGCAGCGGTGACAGTGGCAGTGACAGTGGCAGTGGCAGCAATAAGACAACGCTTGTCAGAGCCATCAATACACAAGTCGTAGCTACATACCTACCTACCTACCGACCAGTCGCATAAGGATTAAGGAATACATGTGAACTGCATGCTGAACACAAATCGTTGCCAAATCGAAAACTGAACTGAACATAACAATCAGCGTTGTTTGGCGTTGATATTGGTCAATGGCGGTTCTCAATGTGATAATGATGATGGCAATGATGATGATGATGATGACGATTATGTTGTTGTTGTTGCAGTTTATATAGAAGGTGTTGCTGCTGCTGTTATTGTTGTTGTTGTTTTTGTTGTTGCTAAAAACAAATCACAGTCAACGAATTAGAAATTTTTGCCATTATTGTTACCAATCGATGTAGTCCTTTTTTGATGTATGACACAAACACAAACACTTAGTTGTGCTATTTCACTCTTACATTCTTTCACTCTCTCTCTCTCTCTCTCACTTATACTGGCTAAACAAACAGCTGACGTTGTTGCTACGTATGCATTGCTCGAACTGCGTCAAGTGCCCCAAAAATGTTGCTGCTCTTTTGTGCTGTTGCTGCTGTTGCTGCTTATGACGATAACAACGACAACGATGATGATGATGATGGTGTGTGTGTGGTGTTTGTAGCGGCTTCCAATAATGTATTGGCAATTTATTGCGCGACAATAACAACAACAAAA
This sequence comes from Leucophenga varia, assembly GCA_018903435.1. Taxonomy (NCBI): domain Eukaryota; kingdom Metazoa; phylum Arthropoda; class Insecta; order Diptera; family Drosophilidae; genus Leucophenga; species Leucophenga varia. The sequence goes on along the minus strand of JAEIFJ010003018.1, from coordinate 249,228 downwards.
ACTACGATAAGCAAAATAACGCAACAGCAGGACAAAACTGACCAGAACCAAATACAAAATAAAACCGGAGGAAATCCATTTAAACCCATGAAATAGAGCAAAAAAAACAAGGGAGCAGAAAACAAAAAAAAAAGGAAAAACGTTTACTTCGGTGGAACCGAAGCATAAATACCCGCCACACGAATCTTTGAATAGTTTATGTGGGATCATCAGTGGCTTATATACATTTATAAATATATAGACGAAAAAAATTAATTTTTCATACAAAAGTGCAAAAAAAATCGGTGAGTTTGTATTAGGGGTTATACATAAAAATGGGAGTGGCATCTTGGTTTTGGAATTGGATGATATAGAAGTGTTTTTACCCAATTTGGAGTAAATAAATTCATAAAATACCAATTTTTATTCAAAAATTCGAAAATGGGCGGTAAATTTGTATGGGGGGCTACACCTAAAAATGGGCGTGGTACTTTGTTTTTTATATCGGATTTCGTTAGAAGTGTTTTTATTCAATTTTGAGTGAATATATTCATAAATAATACCTAATTTCATACAAAAATTCGAAAATGTGCGGTAAATTTGTATGGGGGCTATACCTAGGAATGGGCGTGGCACCTTGGATTCGACTTTGGATGACATAAGAAGAGTTTTTACCCAATTTGGAGTGAATATATGCATAAATAATACCTATTTTAATACAAAAATTTAAAAATTTTTGGTAAGTTTGTATGGGGGCTACACCTAAAAATGGGCGTGGCAACTTGGTTTTAACATACAAAGTAGTCGTTGCCGAGAAAAGCTTAAGTTCCAAATTTCGGCGTAATATCTATGTATCTTCATCAAAAAAAATGCGTAGAAGTAAACAGACAGACAGACAGACAGACAGACAGACAGACGGACAGACGGACAGACAGACGGACAGACGGACATGGCTAAATCGATTCGTCTCATCAAGCTGATCAAGAATATATATACTTTATGGGGTCTACGACGTCTCCTTCAATGCGTTACAAACTTTCCGACAAACTGAATATACCCTTCACACTATGTGTGGCGGGTATAAAAAATAATCAAAAAAAAAAAAAAAAACGTGCCATGTCCGCAGTTAACGCTGAAAATGCTAATTTTGCGGCAATTTAACATTTTTAACATTTGCCGTTTTCGAACGTCAACGTCATTCGTTGCGGATGCGGGTGCGGGTGTGGGCGTGAACGGCGTATATACTTCTGGCTATTTTTGTTGCCACATAAATACAATTTTTCATTCGCAAGGCGGCAACATTTGATTTGTGCTACTAATGCGTTTGCCTCTACTGCCTCCATTGAAATACATCCAATTCTGAACGTACCATACCGGACGCCTGCTGCGCTTTAAATCCTTGAAATTAATGCGACAAATTTTACAGATTTTAAATGATTTTTGGTGTGCGTTTTTTCATTGTGTGGAATAAAAGTTTTATTCTTTTTTTGTTTTTGTTTTTTAATTCTGTTTTTTTTTTTTTCGCAACCATTTGTCGTTTGAACAATTAAGTATTGCGACCGCATTAATCAATAGCTGCGGCACTGTGAATGAGATGAGCTGAGCTGAGTTAAATTGGAATGTTCATGGAAATAGTAAGGAGTCGGTCTGTCGGCTTATGAAGTAAATAAAAACAGAACAGTGTACGCTGACTAAATTAAACAAATTTGTTGTTTGAAATTAAAACGAAATTTAATCGATTGTATCAGTAAAAAGAATTTTTTTTTTCTTTAATTTTTTTAAAATTCGAAATGTTGCAAAAATGTCCAAAATATGCTTATGCCTAGTAAAATTTCAAACTTTAATAGATATTTTGAATGCATTTGTAGCTTGGCATAGTTTGCACAACTCAAGTTATTTTACTTTAAAATTTATTCCATTTTTTTTTTTTTAAGTTTTTACTGTACATTTTTGCTGTTATAAAAATCTACAGTAAGTCCCTTTTGTTTTGTAAATTTTAATATAATTCTACGCCTATGTTGCTCTCACACTGTTGTGTTGTGCTACTCTGAATTGTCTCTGATTGCTTTGCACTCTCTTTTATTATTATAATTTTTTTTTTTTTTTTTTGTTCGATTCTCTATCAATTTGTTGTGTGCAGCACATTTGCTTATTTGGTTTTATTGAAACCGCAACAAATGTGCGAAAATTTAATTTTTATTTCATTAAATTCAATTTGATTAATTTGTACGCTATTTGCATACGAATTGCTACATACAGCGACGGCGACTACGAAAACAAAAATAAAATATTCAAATGTAATGCAATCATTTTGTGAATAGAAAGTAATTAACACAATGGCAAACTGACTCTGACTTTTTTTACATAGAAATATATATTTACAATAATTTTAATGAGACTAAAATTGAATTTAGTTTCGAATTTATTTTCCCTCAATGCACTATAATATTTTTTTGCAATTTTTCATTGTAATAATTGCAAATTATTTTTACTTGATGGATTAGTGTAATCAGTTTTTAACTACTTGATTGTTTGGTATTGATTACAGTTTATTGAACTACAGCGACGCATATAATTGACTACAACGTTCTTTCTTGCTTAAAAAAAAAAAACTTTGATCAACCAAATTCGATAAAATTCAAAAAACACAAATTCCAAACAAATTTGCAAACAATTATTTTAATTTGAAAATTAATTAATTAAATAATTGTGTATGAGCTAGTCTTGTGTTAAGGGCTTTACTTTTGGACGGGTACATTTTATTTTTTTAATAATCGCTTAATTTTTGCGATTTACGATTATTTGTTCGATTTTAAATGGTTCATGTTCCGGCAAACGCAAACGTTATGTTTCAATGCCAAAACGTTTCCTTGCATTGAATATGACAAAACCTGTTATCGGTTACAAATTAAATTAAGGTTATCGGTCTAACCAAATCGCAAATTGTATTCCATATTTTTTTAAACAAATTTAGAGTTACATCAATTTTTCTTTGGTGCTTCTTTCTTTTTAAGATTAGCCCATAATACCACTAATGATGCTATTTAGTAATTAAAACTAAAAAAGATTTATTACAAATTAATTTTTGAATATTAAAAATAAAAATGGCAAAAAATATGTGTAAGCAGATAGACAGACGGACGGACGAAAAGAGAGAAAGACAGACAGATAGTAAAACATATTTTAAAAACTTTAAAAACAGAAATTGCGTTCAGGATTTAAAGAATTTCTAACGTAAAAACCAACAAATTTGTAATTTTAAAAAGAAATTAGTTATTTTCCTCCGTTTTACAAGGCCTAACAAAAACCAGTTCAGGATTCAACGAATTTCCAGCGTGGAAATTAAAAAAATTTGGTAATTTTAGCAAAAAAAAAAAAATTCAGTTATTTTCCTCCGTTTTACAAGGCCTAAACCAAAAACTTTAAATAAAAGCAATAAAAGTTTTTACAATAAAAAAAATTTCAAATATGCTTCAAGATGATACATCAAAATCTAAAACGAAAAACTTATGCCGGCTCAAAGTGCACTACTCACAGAATTGAAGGTTGAAGGCTGTCTACTATATCTAAATTGCCAGTTGCACTCATGTTCTTAGTACAAAAATCAAAATAAGTTTCAAAAGTGTCAAAAAAAAAAAAAAAAAAAAAAGTCAACAAAAGAAAACTCTTAGAAGTAGACAACAAAAGACTTCCGCAAAACAAAATAAAACAAAAATTCGGGTTGAATGGAAAACCGAAAATCGAGAATAAAAAATGATGATGGAAGTTTAGTACAAATATAGAGCAGACTACAATATTCATGATATAATCGAAGCAAAGATACGCTTTATTTTTAACAGAAAAAAATTTTAAGAAATCTAGAATGCGCAGTCTGGGCTCATTTTCAAATGCCGCTTCCATGAAAATTTTCCAAAACATTTTAAGGGAACCAAAATACACAACTTAAGATAAAGAAATTTTTAAAGTTGAAACAAGTCGCAGCAGGATAATGCAATAGCAACAACAGCGACAACAACAACAACGACAAAACTTTTTAGTTCAGCTCAAACTTGACACATATCGAATCATGTGTCTGCGGGCGATGTCAATTGTGACATTGCCAACACGCACGTTTGCCAAACGAAGAAAATTTTCACATTTCGCAAGAGAAATGAGAATGTGTGTGTGTGTGTTTGTGTGTGGGTGCAAAAGAGAAGAAGACACATATAGTGCGATAGTGACAACGTCAGCGTTGACAGGCAACACAACACAACAAAAAGGAGAAGAAAAAAAAAAACTAAATAGAAAAATGCATGATGCTATTGGCCAAGATGCGATATGTTGTGTTGTGTTGTATTGCATGATTTTTAGCAGAGCGCAATGGCAATAGCGCTGCTGACAATGTCATTTGTTTCCGGTGGAACAGAACCGAACAGAACAGAACGACACATGCAACAGCAGCCGGAAATGACTGCAACATGCATACAAAGCGGAAGTGGATTTCAAAATGGCTAACGAACGCAACGACAAGCAAAACGCTAAACGCGTTCATACGCCATTATCATCGTCGTCGTCGTCGTCGTCGTAGTTGTCGTAGTTGCATGCACAGTCAGCCAAATACAGACAGATAGACAGACAGACAGACACCAGAGAGCCAGATAGACAATGAACGGAAACTGCACACAAGCACACAAGATGGCGAACTAAGTTGAACAAGTGAAGAAACATGTTTTCTGAGCCAATTGCTTATCCACATGTACCACTGAGTAATCGCACCCAGCTGACTGTGACGCTCAGCTCAACTCAGCAAACTTAAGATGCATCCAAGTATATTTTAACTTCTACTACAACTGCTGCTGCTATTGCACATCTTCTTGGCCAACAAAACTTGTAGTACGTTCGTTTTGAGAATCCCATTTCAAAACTGCAATTTGCCATGCAAAACGCGCTTCACTATTAATAATGAAACGCGCACAACACACACACACACACATACATACTTCTGACAATTGCACGGACAACTACTTCGTTACTCTCTTGAGCAACATATTCACATTTCACACATTTGTTGCACTGTAAAAAAATTAAATCGAATTCATATTCAAAGCCATTTTCACTACACAAATTTCATGCTTCTGACAATTTCTTAAAATTTTGAAGATTCTCTTGGCCCTAGGAAGACATATTCCGCTACTGTGTCTTTCTAATTTGGTTACAAATATTGTTGAGTATGCATGTTATGGTGAATTTATATAATTTCACCTCATAAATTTCAATTTTTCTGCTTGCTTACGATGCTTGCTGCTGCTGTATTTCTTTAACCTTTAGAAAAATTTATAAAAATGCTCTTCATTATTAATTAAAATATCGGTTTTTTTATATTTTCTTACAGTGTATAGTCTCGTCTAATTCCATATATCCTTTTTGTGTTTATTGTAATTTGATGATTTTGTGATGCTGTTGTCACTTTTGGTATCTTGAATTCTAATCCGTTTGTATTCTATTCTACAATATATTTGTATATTTGTGTACGCCTTCTCAGTTGTTATTATTATTGAGATTTGCTTTTAGTTACACAGCATTGCGTTCAATTAGATATAATATCTTTACATTAGAGTCTAACTAAGGAGGAAAAAGAGAGAGAGAGAGAGAGAGACAATACAAATAGTAAAATATTTGCAAATACTAAAGACAGACAGACAGGCAAACAGTGTGCGCAGCGCTTTCTAATTGTTATACTTGAAAATATTTGATTTTAAGTTTTCAATTTTTTGATACTTTATTTCAGGGCTGCAAAACGGGTTTCAATTAAGCCGCAATATTTTTTGAATCGATCCGAAGCAGTTACTCTAAACAACGAAAATGATTTTGAATTAGAAATCAAACCAATTTAAGCGACAAAAATGGCTCGATTCGTTGCAAACTGGTTGAATTTTTGTGGTTAGCCTTCATAAGTATTGGATAATAGTTTAAAACACAATAAAAGTAGTGGTCAAACAATTTAAAGAAGTCCGTTGTCCGTTCAAAAAAAAATTTTGCTAAAATTTCGTCGATTAAGCGTCGCGGAGTAAGCAATCGATCTCGTCATCTCTCGTTCTCTGAGCGATAGAAAGTTGTATGTACTGAAAAGTCTATAGTCTGCTTTTTCCGGTTGTGGGCACCCTTATGTAACTGGTTGTGGGCACCCTGTGTTTGGCTGTTTCTCAACCGAAAGAGCAATGACGGAAACTAAACTAGCGACTGAGCACACCAAACATAATGCTTCTGATTACGAAGATGTTAAGTAATAAGCTTTTAAGCTAAGAGGGTGCCCACAATAGGCACATACACTTCCCGCTACCATTTTTTTTAAATAAAATTTACTGCAAACACATGATCCAACCCGAACCACGGTACAACTTGTATGCAAAACTGTTTCATGAACCGAAGTTTTTGCGAAACCGATGAACCACAACGCTGCATCCCTGCTACATTATTCTAAGACTTCTAAGTCTTGCAGTTCAGTTTGTTTGCGTTTGTCACAAACTTGGCAACTTTATTTAATTTATCCATGTGTCATGTATTATGTATTTATTTATTTGTTTATCTATCTGTCTCTCTTGTCTGTCTATCTATGGCTTCGAAATATCTTTATGCTTCACTGTCGTCGTCGTCGTTGTCTTCGTCATATTTTGTCAACATTATGCGTAGTCTCTAATTATGCAACTAATTAATATTGCACTGAGTATGCCAAAAGTTTGCATATAGATTGCGCAGAAACAAAATTACAAACTAAACGTTTTGAATTTGCATTCAATTTCTTAGCTTTTACCAAAGAAAATATTTTATATGCACAAACATAAATACTCTTCACGTGTGTACGTGTGTTTGTTGTGTGTGTGTGTGTCTCAAGCATAAAATTGTTTATACAAAACTTTTGCTCTACTTTGCGAAAATTCGCAGAAAACTAAGTGTGCTTCAGAGCAATTAAAATTTCACCTTTTAAAAATATTAAAAGCAAAAACACAAATAGCTAATTTACATAATGAAATACATTTGCTAAAGTTCTAAAGAAAAGCATTAAAACTTAAGATCAAAGAAATACACATCGTCGTCTTAACTTAACTTAATGTAGCCTAGACAGGTAATATGTTAATTAATTTTAATTATGTCAAAAAATCAAATTGCTTCTTTGATGCTTAAATATAATATTTTTTTTTTTATGTTTTACAAAAATTAAATTTTAGAAAAAATAAAATGTTTTTGTTTTTAAGAAATGTGTATAAAAAATACCGCAGTCAAAAGATACTTTGAACTAGAGATGGACGCGGAACACTAAGTCCAGCGGTATACGCGATATAGTCTTAATAACTTTCGAGTTCAGAGTTTAAAAATTTTATACAATGAATATTTACAAAAAATCGGTTCACATGGGACCCAAAACCACCTGTGGGATCCAAGGGATCACCTATGGGATTCAAGGGATCACCCATGGAACCCAAGGAACACCTATGGGATGCAAGCGAATACCCATGGAACCCAAGGAACCAACTATGGTATCCAAGGGACCACCCATAGAACCCAAGGAAACCAACTATGGTATCCAAGGGACCACCTATGAGATCCAAGGGAACACCCATGGAACCCAAGGAACCAACTATGGTATCCAAGGGACCACCCATAGGACCCAAGGTACAAACTAACAGGTACCAAGAGGCCACTTATGAGATCCAAGCACCATCTATCGAATCCAAGGGATCACCTATGACATCCAAAGGATCACTCATGGGACTTAAGGGTCTACCCATTGCAATTTTTTTGCTCCAATTGTCACATTTAAATGCAATAAATTTGTAGCTCATTTAATTTTTTATTTAAAAAAAATTAATATAAAATAAATAAGCAAGGCGGGGCAGAGGCGAGAGGGTTGTTATACATAAATATAAACAATATCAACAGCTTATGTTGCAAATATTTTCGTAAGCATAAATCATAGAATTGAATAAATCTATTTACTCATACCAAAAAAAAAAAAAAAAATAACTTTAACGTTTAAGCTTTAATGCACTCACCACTGTGCTGTGCTGTGCTGAGCTGCTTTTCCAAGTATTTCTGCAGATGAATCCTTAAAAAAAAGGAGAAAAAAGTAACCAAGAAAATCACAGCAATGAAAATTTGTATAAGTGTATCTATCCGAAAAAAAAAAAAAAAAAAAACAGGTTCATAATCGCTCAATTTTCGCATAAAGTTCGAATGCAGGCAATCACTAAAGCAGCTTTTTGCTGAGCAACATGAATTTCCATTACACAGACAGACTGAAATACACACACACACACACACAGTCTATCACAAGCAATACATCAATAAATTGATCAGTTTTTATAGGCAATTTATTATTTATTGATGATGGACAGAACGACAGAAGGATAGACGCATCGAATGACCAACCAAACAAGCAACAACCAAAAGACAGACAGACAGACAGATGGAAAGACGAAGGGATAAAAATACACACATACAGACAGACAGACATACTCGTATAAATTTATATAAAGATGAGCAGCTTAAGTTGGCTACTTGTTGTACATTAAAGAGCCTTTTAGCTTCTTTTTTTTTTTCTTCCTTTACTCTTTTATTTTTGCTTGCAGCGTATTTTTGCTCTTTATACAATATGTATGCATGTAGTTGAATTTGTTCAATGCCCAACCCATTCCGTTCGCTTGCACACACATACATATGTATGAATAAAATGTTCATAAAAACAAATTTGACAGCAATGCGGTCGGACGGTCGGTTGGTCGGACAAGTAATAATGCTTATCATAAATAATCACGTTTAGTAGGGGGAAATAAAAACGAAACGAAACGAAGCGTAATGTAGGTACTAAGTAGAAATAAGAGTATTAGAAATATTGCATTAAAAAAAAAAGAAAGAAATGAAAATAGTAAATGTAATTTGTACAGATGGAAATGAAGGCAGGCAGAGAGGAAGCTGCATTTCCTTTTTAAGGATTTTTGTATTATTTTTTTAAACTGAACTTATAAAAAAATATATAAAAGTGTTAAAAACCTTTTTTTATATTTTATGCAATTTGCATGAATTTTATTATTTAAGAGTGCCTTAAGGCACTCATTATTATTAAAAAATTTAAATTTTTCGATTAAAATTAACAAGACATTTCTGTATGGAAGCCGCTAAACTTTGACTATCTGCCATGCAATTAATTTTGCAATTTACGATTTTAGTAAATTCATACGATTTCATATTTGTTTGTGTTTCGGCAAACGCAATAGTTATGTTTCATTTTCAAAACGTTTCTTTGCATGGTATATGACAGAAAACTGCTATCGGTTATAAATAAAAAGTTTATCGAACTAACCAAATCGCAAATTGTTGTTGTTTTGACAAAGCTAAAAGTACTTAATTTCTTATTTAAAAACTTGAAACACCAATTTCGTTAGTAAAAAAAAAAATTGCCGAAACGGTGACAACGGACAAAGAACTTTAAATTGGCGTGCCGGAATGAGATATTGGTCTAGGCCCAGCATCACCAAAAATAAAATGCAAACATCATTTGGTTTTCCAAAGACAAATAATATTAAAAAAAAAAAATAGTACAAAAAATCCAAACAATTGAACAAATTAATTATTTGATTTGAGCCAGATTGGGATTATGAACCGAATTTTTCGTTTAAAAAAAAAAAAAAAAAACCAAAAGTTATAGTAGACTTGTATGAGGTGTAACTAAATGTGTATGGAGAAAATTTTCTTATTTATACTATTTAAAAATTGATATCCGGGCTTATAATTTTGATAAAACCTGAGATGAGCCGGATCGATACAAAAAAACATCGGAATAGACGGGTTTAGAATCAAATATACACTTCCGCATTCATCTCTAGATTCCTACTATCTCTTTTTGTGTTGAAATCTGAACAAAGTCAGTCATAAAAACAGAAATAATATTAAATTTTAATATAATAAAAGGTACTTTTTGCATATTTATTAAAAATATGAATTAAGCACACTTCATAAATGCAATAAAAGCATTAAAAAACTTAATCAGAAATAAATTAAGAGCAGTAAATATTGATTAACAACATCAAAAAAAATATAAAAAAACAACCAACAGAAATATGAAATACATACATTTGCAAATGAAAACAAAAGAAAATACATTAAAGGAAATAAAATAAAAACGCAATTACGTTAAAAAAAATATGAAATAAATGGAATATAAATTAAATATTTATTTATTATTTCATTTAAATTTTACGATAAATGCGAATGTTGTTGCAAATTATTTCTTCGCAAAATTTCTTGAAAGCATTTTAAATGCTTTAAAATAATTTATAACAAAAAAATATAAATTGAAGCTACATTTTCTCAGCCTATAAAATATATAAAAAAAATATATATTGTATATTAAATAAATTATTAAATCTGACACTAACAAAGAATAATGCCCAAAAGTATTAAAAATGTTTTACGTGCCAACGCCGCCGCTGCCATTTCAGGAATTCATGTTGAGAAATTCAACAAGAAAATGACTGGAAATGTGTTTATATATGTATGCGAGTTTAAGAAGAGAGTGACAATGACAGCAATACATAATATATAAATGGAGTAAAACAGAATATAAAAAAACAAAGTACATAAATAAAGTATAAAACAGAAATAGTCAGTCATTGAGCCAGTCGATTGCTTTCATTAATACAACTGGGACCAAACAAAAAAAAAAAAAAAAAAAAAAAAAAAAAAAAAAACGAGCAGACAAACTAAAGGAAACACACAAGTACAGGCAGACAGTCTATTGGATAAATGAATGAATGAATGAATGGCTGGTTGGCTGTCTGTCTGTCTGTCTGTGTGTCTGTCTGGCTGGCTGACTGGTTGTCTCTTAAAAAGATGTCGGAAATGAAAACGGAATGCAGAAGAAACAGAGAAAAGTTGGTTGCGCATTGGGACCCATTTGTATGCACACTGACGGCCTATTATTCTAGAGCGCGTGAGCAACAGCAAGCAACTGAAAGAACAGAACGTTCAATGTTGTACAACATAGTTAATAGATGATGTTCGAAAAGTAGAACAACGGCAGCAACGTGGGCGTGTATAGAATGTCTACGCACAAAATTAGCTTTAAATTTTTGTTTTTTTTTTTTTTTTTTAATGAAAGGAATGAGCGAAAAAAATAGTCAATACTCACTCATTAATCTGTTTAATGTTCGTCGTATGAACGTTGCTGTACCCTTGGAGAGCATAAGAAAAAGAAAAGTAGAAGTGATGGGAATTAGGAGAGATTAGAATTGGGACTTTACTGAAAACACTTTCTAATATTATGTGTCACACTGTGATACTTAAACACTGTGCTTGAGCAAACAACGATACAATCACTCATTAAATTTAACACTGTGAATTAACAAACAGTCATTTATTTTGAATTTGCAAAGATACAGTGAATGAGCAAGCAATGATCCAATCACTCATTTACTTAAACACTGTGAAATACCGACTGTTAAATCGCAAACACTAAAAATCACTCAATTATTATTGAGAGTGTGATTGAACACACAACGATTCAATCACATTCTTACTCATAAACATTCACTACTGTAATAGAGTTGCTCAAGTTCTGAAATCGCTGACAACTAAAAAATATTGTCAAAGATTTTAATTATAGTCCAATGTGTGAACCTACCGATCAATGACATTTTTAACTCTCTTCTTCATTCTTTACGAAATTTGCATATAATTTTTCTTTGTTTATTTAATAAATTTGTATGCTGCATGTGACGTCGTGTTCAATTATATTTTAGAACATAAAAAAGGTTTACATGTGTGTAAAATATGTACATATGTGTATGTATATATGTACATACATAAATGTATATAAATAAATAAATAAATTTTGTACTTAAAATATATAAAACAACTTGTCTGTAGCAACATATCACTTGCAGCATTTTGCGTAAAGGTTTTTTATTGATTGGCAGATTGTATTGCATACTTTATGGCGCTTACAGCAACGATCAACAACATGTATCGTGTATTGTGTTATATTGAAATGGATAATAAGAGTACATAGAGTAAAGAGTAGGCTAGAGTTGGATAGGGTAGGGTATATGTGTCATTACTGTTGTTAACTGGCCAGTCGCACTTAAGTACGCATGTACACGTATAATTGATGCCAAAAAGCAATTTAAATGCAAATAATTCTGTGGACAGCTTGTAGCTGCTGTTGCCGTTGCTGGTCCTACTGCTACTGCTGCTACTACTGCTGCTGCATATCATCATTATATATGGTACATACAATATACAAATATTGCCCAACATTATGGCCAACGGCTGACTTCGATAGCTCAGAGCACATGTCGTCTGCGTATTATTTAACATTTTTAATAATAATGACAACAACAGCAAAGAAGAAGATATATATGGAATTTGCCAACGATAAATGTTGTATTAAAAAAAAAAATACATATTAAGAGTCTTTGTGGTCGTTGAACAGTTGAAAATATCGATATACATTTGCATGCATGTGGGAGACTATTTCAGACCATTTTTTTTTAGATAAATTTAAAAAAAAAAAATATTTTATAAATTCGTCCAATTACAAAAGTCGAGTACAAACAAATTTGCGCTAGAATCGATTGTTCTGTTCTGTTCTGGCTTAAACAATAAATTGCGTAAATGGCGCATTTTGTCATGACAGAACAAATGACAGATGTAGCACATTTTTTTTTCTCTGTTCACAATGAAGTAGTGAAGTGAAGCTGGCTGACTGGCTGGCTGGCTGGCTGACTAGCTTAGTGCAACTGTGCACAAACGATGCCACACTTGGCTCATTAAGCGCCAATCCAACTACAGCAACAATAACTAATATTCTCTTTCGCTTATAATTCTTACCATTTTTTTCTTTTTCATTGTTTTTTTTTTTCCTAGATGGTGGCAGTCCCAGCGACAGCGGCATGGATACTGGTGCCGCCTCAAATGTGCCATGTCCCACGGGAATGTTTCGCTGTAATGACGGCAAATGCATTACATCGCATTGGGTGTGCAATTACCAAAAGGATTGTGCAGATGGCGAGGATGAGAAACAATCCTGTCGTAAGTAGAAAAATAAAATTAACAAAAACAGAAAAAAAAAAAAACAAAATGAATAAATAACAACAGCAGCAGCAGCAACAAGCAACAGTGATGCTGCTGTTTCAACCTGCTGTTTGTTTGTTGATGTTGCTGTTGTTATTGTTACAAAGTAGCAACATTAACTCATCGCACTTTTTTTTGTTTTCTCCTCTTCGATTTTATTGTTTCATTTATTCTACAGCGCCACCGGAATGCGAAGCCGGACAAATCAGTTGCGGTCAATATGTCTTCAATAAGACCTACTGTATACCACCGCATTATCGTTGTGATATGATAGACGATTGTGAGGACAAATCGGATGAGGCACAGTGCAGTAAGTTTTTTTTGTTTTGTTTTTTTCTATATATGTATTTTATATTTATTTATTAGCATCGTTGAGGTTCTAATGAAAAGTCCTTGAATGCAGCTTAATAAGCAAATTAAAATTATTGAATAGAATATCAAAGCGATATAGGCTTTCGTATACTATAAATCTGTGCATCTTTTGATTTGTAGAGTCTATTTGACAACGAAATCGTCATCTTGACCGTTTGATTCTCTAGTAGAAACAAGGAATAGGAGCTGCCTTTTTTGCCAGAGGAAATTAAGAGTGCAGGCCAAAATAGTTTAAAAAATAAAAAAAATAAAAACATTAACATGGATGTCACACAAAATCTCTTCTGGTTGCTTTTAAATCTCTTCTTAAATTCATTGAAATAGTGAATATAATTCACAATTAGTTCAAACATTATATAAAAGCAAATAAAATAATAAAAACATAAAAATGTCAAAAATACGGTGTATATTTTAATGTATTTGTTAAACAATGTTTTAATTATTAAAGAATTATATTAATTATTTCATTGAATTTTAGAAGAGATTTTAAAGCAACCAAAAGAGATTTTGTGTGACACCTCTGTAAAGTCGAAAATTTAAGAAGTTATCGTTATCGAGTATCGGTACTTTAAACCATCACTAACGATCCATGTTATCAAATGAAGGCAAAACTTTAACAACTCACCATACCAAAAAAATCTATGTATGCATGCAAACACATACACACAAAAACTTTATGTTTTTTTTTTTTTTATCATATTTTTGTTTTTTTGTTTTTGTTCTTCAGTTACAATGCAAATTTGTTGACTGAACAAATATTTATCGTTTACTTAGCATAAGAAAAATACCAAAAGGATAACGCTCGAACAGTTCTTATTTATGTACTAAGGAAGAAAAAATGTTTACATTTTATTATGTCAATTTTATTGTACAATTTATGCAAATTTCTTTAATGTTTTTTTCGAAACGGAGTAACATGCAAGCAAAATATTCAAAGACAAAAAAATTGCCATACATACATATGCATGTTTATATGTATGTAAGTATGCATGCAAGTATGTACTTTCAAAACAATTTATTTAGTGCTTTATTATACACTTCACATAGTGTCGCAGCAACTTCATTAAAATAATGGCAAACAACGAACAGACTTTGCATGACACTACATTCCAACAACAACAACAACACAACGCACATACACCTTTTATGTTTATAATTAAAATAGTGAAAATATTTAAACACTTAAATTAGACATAAATTAAAGCAATGCACGCATGCACACAGGCATCGGCACCGTCACTGTCACAGGGCGCACGCAAACTTTTTATAAGAAAATAAGCATAGACTATGGTGAATTATTATTGTTTCACCATAGCACCAAAGTAACGTGTTAAATAAAGACAACAATAGTGCGTACTCTATTCACTCATGCACATTCATACGCACGCACGCGAACTGAATAGCTTCTTTTGCATAATACGTTTAAGAAGCAAACAAAAGAAAATAGCAGCAAGGAAGAAATGAAAGTGTAAAAGCATAAAAATATATATGTATGTATGTAAAAACAAAGGAACGAGAGTGTAAGATGTAGTTGAAAAGCGCGTTGACACGTACGTAAAATAAATTTGTTGAAAATGCAATAAGAGTGAACATTTTGTCGCCATTAAAGTGCAATAAATTAAGTTGTATATGGGGCTACATACACACACAAATATATATAAGCGTAAGGTAGAGCAGCAGCAATCTTTAACTTTTACACCTTCTTTACATAAAGAAGGTGTTATGTATTGAAACACAGCTTCAAAAGAAAAAAAAAAAATGAAAATGAAAACGAGTCTGTTTGCTTTTTATGAGTGCAAATTAATGATTTAATAAAATGTTGCTGCTGCCGTTGGCAAGAAAACCAAGAATTTTTATGCAGTTTGGTGTGTTAGAAATATTCAAGAAATTAAAGCATAAACATTGAGTTAAGAAACGAAATGAATATGGTACGGAATAAAATGAATACGAAAGAGCGCCAGGCATCAGAAAGAAATAAAAAAAGTGGGAAAGCTGTTAAGTTGAATCTTATTATATATACATATACGAATATGGAATACAAAATCCTTCAAAGGCATGTCTTTGCTCCGATTGCAGTTATCAAATTTTCAATCCAATCTATACGCCCTTAGATCGACAACGATTACGCCGTCTTGACGTCACTACGTAGTAAATACATACGTACACAACGTAGTAAATACGCCACTACGTAGTAAATACGTCACAACGTAGTAAAGACGTTACTACGTAGTAAATACGTAACAACGTAGTAAAGACGTTACTACGTACTAAATACGCCACTACGTAGTAAGTACGTCACTACGTAGTAAATACGTCACACGTAGTAAAGTTTGTAGAACACTATCAAATGCAAATCGTATTCGTAAGTCAATCCAATCGCTAGATTTTCTACTTTACTAAATTTCGACCGGTCAATAGAGTTGTCAATTTTATAGTGCCTTTCAACGTCTTGAATATTGCCAAGTTTTATCAGTGAAGGCAATCTTTACCAAATTGTTGTGTATTCTTTCTAGGCAGACTTCATAAATCCGTCGTTTAACTTTGAGGCAGGCAGAAATATCTTCAAAACTGAGCGAAAAAGATTCAAATTACCGGACAAAGCTAGATTACCTTTTTTTATAATAAACAAATGAACCATGTTTCCATAATTACTTTGATTTGTTGAAGTTCCCTGAAAATGCATAATAATTTATGTAGACAAAACATCAGCATAATACGTTGACTTGTGTTTTAATAAACTATACAAAAATATAGGATAAACTTACAACGCCCTTCAATTGTTTCAGATGACAACCTCTTTGTTGTCTTTGACCACATGAATTGCTGCTCGATAATACTTGTCTTAATAATTTATAGTACTTCTCAGCAGACAGACGCAAGCACGTACGTACGTACGCACGCACACATCAAACACAGACACAATGGGCGGTGAAGCAACAATACAAAAAAAAGGAACAAGAAAGATAACAAAAAGGACATATGTTCGAAGGACTAAACTGCTCTATAGTCGTCCTTGTATGCAATGTGCCAGAGTATGTACATTTCTATTGTTTCTACTTTGTGGCGTTAGCATTTGATTTTGATATCAAAATAAACGCATGCTGCTGTTTTCTTATCACTAAATACCTTATTTAGTGCTGCTTTCCGCTTGTTCAAATTAGCATGCATAGCTGTGAAACTTCAAATTACTCGGCTTCTTGTGCTAATATGATTAATTTGAGTACTTCTGATACGCATAAAGCATTATTGGCATACCTCTTGTACAAACATGTTTTGCAGCATTCCTTTCTTCAAATCGTATTGCAAGCTCTTCATAATACTGAATTTCTTCATGTTCAATATGCTTTGAAGGTTTTTAAATTAACTTAAAATGTTGGTTTTTAAATTCCACAAACAAAAAGTTCTACAGCAGAATTTAAGTAGACAAAATTTTTTTTTAGACCTGTACAAATTTACTACTAAAAACTTCAATTACCGCTTTGATGGGGTCTTCCTTTATTTTTTTTTTTTTTTTTTGAAACTCAATTACTTCTAAACAAAAAAAGTTCTCGTTTTACCAAAATAAACTTAAAATGCGCTTCCGTTTTTTGCTTCCAATTATTACTCTTTATTTGGAGTATTTCAATGGAACTTTGCTTTTTATGTTTACCTTCAAAAAAAAAAAAAAAAAAAAAAAAAACTGAACAAAAAATTAGAACATTTAACGCTCTAGCTTCATGCTAAGCTTTGCTTTGCTTTTTTACCAACAATCGGCGCGTCTGTCTGTCTGTTTGTCTATTTTTATTTATTTTTTTTTTTGTGCAAAACGTACGCTCTTCTTTCCAATTTGCTGCTTTTACTTCATGTTATCTTCAATTAACTGTAAATGCCAAAACGGACGCCATTGTAATTCGCCAAACCGGATGTATGCACTTACACAGCGACAGGAAGTGGTCGCACTGGCAGCGCATAAAGGAAGGAATCAGAAGTAACGTAGAATAATAGGAAGGAAGCATGTACGTAAGGAAGGAAGGAAGTCAGCCGAAGTCAGAATGTATGTTTCTTTTTTTTTTCACTTATTTTGTTTTTGTTCTGTTTGTGTATGTTTCTATGGCTTTGCTATGTGTGTGTGTGTGTGTGATTTTGTCCATTTGAATGTGCTGCTTGTACTATATATGTATTCACATTATTTTAAGATTCTACTCGAAAAAACCAACCCATATAACCGCAACAATTCTGTATGAGATTGAAAAACATCTCTGATGTTGCCGTTGTTGTTCTTGTTGTTGTTTAACATAATCATGACTAAGAAATGTTTTTGCCATGTTTTCTGTCGCACTAAACAACAAATTTAATTCATTGAGTTTGATTAAAACATGGAGATACCCTACATCGAATATAAATTTTGACTAAATCGACTTAGCTTTCGTTGTTGATCTATGCTGATCTTCCATAAAATATTATTTCTTTTGGAAAAAATTTTTTTCTAATAAAATTTCTATACCATTTAAATTTGAATATAGCGTTTGAAGAAGTTTTAAAATGAAAATATATACAAATATAAATGAAAAAAAGGAAAAACGGTGACAAGAAAAGTAGCACAAGCAGCAGCAGCAAAAGCGAAACAAGCTCGTAAGTCGTAATGGGATTAAGCTTATTCCGTTGCAATAGAAGAAGTAGTAACCAAAGCAATAACAACAACAAAAGAAAGTATGTGCAGATTTGCGCATTAAATTGTTGCTAAAAGGACATCGAGATCCTGACCTGTTCTCATGCTCATACTCATCGATACTTTTGAACAGCACCCTACTCGTTTTCGATTTTTCCCCCAACGTCTATAACAGAAAATCGGCTTACCCTTTTTATTTTATGCAGCAGCAGCATAATCCCTCAATTTAGTTGCATTTCTATTTTGTTTCTTATCTCTTACTCGATTGAAACTTGAAAATCGTATACTTTTTTTTTTTTTTTTGTTTGTAGAGTAGAGTAAGGACTTTTTTAAATATGTATTTCATTTGATACAAAGCACAACAATGTTGTTGTACAATACATATATTTATGCTGCTTTAGTTGCTTTAAAAATAAGCAAATTTGATAGCAGCAAAAATATTGAGAAAAATAAATAATAAGAAAGTCAAGCAGTAAGCTGTGAACCCATGAAGTATTCCGGCACTGTCTCTTTCTAATTTGATTACAAATATTGTTGAGTATGCATGGTATGGTGAATTGATAAAGTTTCACATCATAAATGTCAATTTTTCTGCTTCTTGATTTTGAGCAAACTGCTGATAAATTTTAAAACTTTGATTTATTTCTACAATTTTGTTATAACTTTATGTAACTTTAGATTTCCGGAGAACTTCACCTGGTATAATTGCATCATGCTCTTAACTCAACAAAATACCCTGTATCCAAAATTTTGTTACGGTATTCAGAGTTTCTCTTGATGACTCTTATCGAATTGAAAATCATACAAATTACATATATACGATTTTGATAAAATTCTAAAAACATCGATCTTTATTCTCTCACATTTTCTGTACATCTCTGTAAAAATTTCAAATACATTCTAAACTTCAGATTGAAAATATAAAACTCTTTAGAGGTTATACAATAAAGGCTTTTGTCCCATTTCAGGCTTATTACAAAATAATTATGAAGGTTTAAGGTCTTTTTGAATGAAAACTTTTTTTTATTTATGTCTCCACATTTTTGAGCCATGAAGCCCAAAATTATTCGTCTCAAAAACGGTTATGGTGTTTTTTTTTAGATCAATGCACTAGCAACAATGGAAAATTATTTTAGAGTTACTCCATTGGTTTTTTTTTTTTTTTTACTTTTTATTTTTGATCCCAAATTTTGAAGTGTAAAAATATGCCTTTAAAATGAAAAGCAAAAATCGATTTATACTTTTTTTTTTGTTCTTTTCATTTCCTTCGTAAATATAACTTTTGAAGAATTTTTTCATTTACATCTGAGCAGCCTTAGAGACAACATGTCAAAATCATTTCATTTTTGATTTGATTTATTACATAACAAACACGTTTACACTCAACACGCACGCAACGCGCTTCAAAATTTTTCATACGATTTTTTTTTTGTTGTGTCTTTCTTCAAAATTTATTACGCATCGCATTCACGTCAGTGCGGTGGATTAGATTGACTATATTTGCTATAATAAAGTTAATAAAGCTGCGCCTGAGATACACTAAAAAATAATCAAAAAAATGATTGGAACAACCAACCAGAAGAGTCACATTATAAAGATCACCTATGACCAAATAATCGCATCGAAGTCCTTAGATAAATTACGCTCTCTTGGACACATCATCGATGAACTTGGAATGCAATCGGCCATAGCACAGAAATTGCAAAAACCAATCACCTCAATGGAAAAATTGCGGAGCAACGTCAACGAGATTTTGTATTTAGTCGAAATCGATGATCAAATTGTGGGCCTATTAAAAATTGGCAAAAAGATGTTGTATCTATTCGATGGAAATGGTAAATTACAAGAGCCACAGTTAGTGCCATCCGTATTGGATTTCTATATAAATGAATTGTATCAACGACGTGGTTTGGGAAAACGGCTTTTCGACGAAATGTTGCTGGATCAAAGCTTGGCGGCCAGTCGAATGTGCCATTGATAGGCCGTCGGCGCTTATGATAAAATTTTTGGATCAGCACTATGGACTGCGGCAGAGAATTTGGCAACCTAATAGATATGTTATTTTTAAGGGTTTTTTCCCAGGAAGAGAATAACGCAAATGAAGATGATAAACTGACTGGCTTGCAGCTAATGCGAAAGTATGGCGCAGCACGAAGAAATTAAACAAGAATGAAAGATACTGTAGCATACGTAAAGGCGTAGACAGACAATCTGGATTTCTATACAAGATATAAAACTGCTTTATTTTTGTATTTCTCCAAACTTTGATCCATTATTTAGATGAGACTTATGTTGTTTAATTAAGCTGCTTTCGAATTTATTGCAGCGTGTGTATATTTATTTTCCGCTGTATTCGAGGACATTTGAATTAAATTGTTTTTTTTTTTCTACTTTGCGATTGAATTGTACAGAAAAATATAAAATAAAATATAAATTATTTTTTACTAATTGTTTTTTTCGCTAAATCTTATTTTCTTTCATATGCTGTGTTCTGATGCTGCTGTTGCTGTTGCTGCTCATCTGTCCACAACCGATAACACAATGAAAATCAAACAACGTGTATGGAATTTATGCTCGCTGCAACGTCATCAATATCAACAAAAAAATTTTCTTCCACATCTACTTCGACAACAACTTCATCTTGCAACGCTGCCAATTTTTTTTTTTTTTTTTTTTTTTGCTATCCTTTGTCACAAACTCCCAACCACATTACGATATTGATTGCACAAATATTTATGTGCCTGCATTTGCCTTATTTGTGTGTCCATCTTCCATGCGACAACAACAACAACAACAACGACAACTACGATTTGGCTTGGCTACAATATACACTTCCGTTTCTCATGGCTTATTGGTGAAAATGTGTTTTTCTTGTTTCCAATTTTGCCTCTTTTCCTTATTTTTTTTTTTTTTTGTGCTGCTTTTCATACTTTATTCTTTTGTGCTTCACTGAGCAGCTTATAGAAAATGTCAGCCCACCGATGTATTCTGCAATGCACCCGGCGGTATTGCGCCTTCAGATGGCAGTCGCCTAACCGGACCTTGTGTGCCGAAAGAGAAACGCTGTGATGGCTATTTGGATTGTCGCAATGAGCGTGATGAGGAGGGCTGTCGTGGTATATCCTGTCGTCTGGATCAATTTCGTTGTGCCAACGGACAAAAGTGTATCGATGCAACGCTTAAGTGCAATCATAAGGATGACTGTGGCGATAAGTCGGACGAGCAAGGATGCAGTGAGTATACAAAACAGACAGACATATTCAATTTTTTTTTTTCTTGATGACTAACAAGGCACATACGGATATGGACATATAGTATCGTTTCGTTGCATGTGTGATGTGTAGCGTAAAACTGATTGGGCTTAAATCAATTGTTCTGTCTATGCCGACAATAAAACCGACACTCGCACGCCTTGAGTGGGACACACGCACACATTCACACACTTAAATATTACTACATACCATATTTTTCTTATACATTTTTCTTGTTTTTTTTTTTCTGCTTTCTTTTGTCGCGCGTTAGACTTCCCGCCTTGTCATCTGGGTCAGTTCCGTTGCACGAATGCATTGTGCATTCCATATAACTTCCATTGCGATGGCTACAATGACTGTGCGGATGAAAGTGATGAAGCCAATTGTACAGCTATTGCATGTCCTGATAATAAGTTCCTTTGTCCACGTGGCGATGTCAATGGCACACCCAAATGCATACTCAAGTCACAGCTATGCGATGGTAAACGTGACTGTGAAGATGGCAGCGATGAAGAAACCGCCTGCTGTAAGTAGTCTATTTTTTATTTGGAATACATATATAAATTTGTTTTTTAAACTGATTTCACTTTCTAGCAATAACATCATGTCCTGCTTTGAGCTGCGAATATAAATGTGGACCTTCGTTGACCGGTGGTGTTTGTTATTGTCGTACGGGACAATCATTAGCGCCGGACAATCGTACTTGTGTCGATTTGGATGAGTGTACTGAGTGGGGACACTGCGACCAGTTATGTACGAATACGCCAGGCTCATATACATGTCAATGTGCTCAAGGTTACAGTTTGATAAATAATTCCAAATGTATTGCACCGGATGCGAATATTCTTAAATTAATATTTGCACATGATCGTGCTTATATTACGCATGTCGCCGCATGGCGGTGATTTGAAGGTGCTGGCCAATGCAACAGCGGCGTCAGGTGTCGCCTATCATTATCAGCGTAATACGCTTTACTGGTCGGACATAAAGACGCGTAAGGTGCAATCGTTGCCATTGGATCCGTCTAATAATGCAATCGCACCGCTTGATCAGACGTTGCCCGGCACATGGGCGCCGGTTGCATTGGCTGTTGATTGGGTTGGTGATAAGATTTACGTTGCTGATTTGGTTGGTCAAAAAATCGATGTATTCGAATTGAGCGGTCATTGGCATGCTGTAGTGCTTGGCTCTAATCTAACATCGCCCGCTGATTTAGCGCTCGATCCCACTTCTGGTCTTATGTTTGTCGCTGACGGTGGACAGGTGCTGCGCGCTCATATGGATGGTACACATGCGCGTTCAATTGTTTCGGAGGCTGCATACAAGGCGTCTGGTGTTACGGTCGATATTATTGCGAAACGTGTCTTCTGGTGTGACTCGTTGTTGGACTACATTGAAACGGTTGACTATGAGGGTAATCATCGTGTCATGGTGCTGCGTGGACAACAGGTGCCTAGTCCTTCACGTTTGGCATTGTTTGAGAATCGCATCTACTGGACGGATGCCACCAAGCAAGGTGTTATGTCTGTGGACAAATTTGCAGGACCAACATCGATACAAGTGCCGCATAAAGCGAAAGATATACGCGAACCGAAGGGTATCATTGCTGTGCATGCATTAAGTCAACCACGCGTCTCAAATCCTTGTGGCAACAATAATGGTGGCTGTAATCATATGTGTATTGTAACTGCTGTCAAAGGTGCTCCGACCGGTTTGGGCTATCGTTGCGCCTGTCATACAGGCTATCAACTGCAAACCGATTTGAAGAATTGTAAGTTGGTGCGTGAATTCCTAATGTACTCACAGCAACGCTTCATCAAGGGTAAGGTGCTTGAGCCGGTCATTGAAGGTTTCAGCGATGCCATATTGCCGGTGGTGTCACGACGTGCACGTTTCGTTGGTTTGGACTTTGATTCTCGCGATGAATTCATCTATTACTCCGATGTGCTGCAGGATGTCATCTATCGCGTACATCGTAATGGTACTGGTCGTGAAATTGTGCTCGCCTCACAAAATGAAGGCGTCGAAGGTTTAGCTGTTGATTGGGCCTCAAAGAATCTCTACTATATTGATTCGCGCAAGGGTACGCTTAATGTGCTTTCGACGCGCAATGTCACCTATCGTCGTACGCTATTGAAAAATCTGAAACGTCCACGCGCTATTGTTGTTCATCCGAATCGTGGTTACATTTTCTTCTCTGAATGGGATCGCCCGGCGAATATAACACGTGCTAATGCGGATGGTACTAGTTTGTTGGTCTTTAAAAATGTAACGCTTGGCTGGCCGAATGGTCTGTCGATTGACTTCAAAGAGGATCGTGTTTACTGGTGCGACGCGCTGCTCGATCATGTGCAGCATGCTAATCTCGATGGTACCGACATTAAGACTGTTAACTCAAGACTGGTGCGTCATCCGTTCTCGATTGTTATACACAATGATTGGATGTACATAACCGATTGGCGTTTGGATGCCATTATACGTTTGCACAAATTAACCGGTGAACAGGAAGAAATGATGGTGCGTGAACCACAAACGAATCGTCTGTATGGTGTCAAGGTCTACAGTCATGAGGTGCAAAAAATATCAGAAACACAGCCATGTCATCAGAAGAACGGTGGCTGCCAGAAAATCTGCTTTGCAGTTGAAAATCAAGCTTTGTGCTCTTGTCCGTATGGCGAACGTTTGGCTGATGATCAGCTGACATGTGTGCCCGATCCAAGTGCTGAACCGCCAGTACAACCGTGTCCCAACTCTTGGGACTTTACGTGTCACAATCAACGTTGCATACCTAAATCCTGGGTATGTGATGGTGACGACGATTGCTTGGACAACAGCGATGAGGAACAGAATTGCACAAGTAAGTTTATTCAAAATAATATTACATAGAGTACGACGTACTGTTGTATATGGAACATATTTTCTCTAACTTCTCTAACAATTTACAGAACCAACTTGTGGCTCCAATGAGTTCCAGTGTAAATCAGGTCGCTGCATACCACTGAATTTCCGTTGTGATCAGGAAAATGACTGCGGTGACAATTCGGATGAATTTGAATGCGGTAATGTGACTTGCGGCACAGCACAGTTTGCCTGCGCCAATGGACGTTGTATACCAAATATGTGGAAGTGTGACAGCGAAAACGATTGTGGTGACAGCTCCGACGAAGGTGATTTTTGTGCTGAGAAAACTTGCGCTTATTTCCAATTCACGTGCCCGCGCACAGGTCACTGTATACCGCAAAGTTGGGTCTGCGACGGCGATGACGATTGCTTCGATAAACAGGATGAAAAAGATTGTCCACCAATAAGTTGTTTAGCGAATCAATTTAAGTGTGCCGATTTGCGGCAATGCGTCGAAGAGTCTTACAAATGTGATGGCATACCGGATTGCAATGATGGCAGCGACGAGTTGGGCTGCCCATCCATGGGCCCGAATCAGTGCAATCAAGAGAAACACTTCCGTTGCAAGTCTTCTGGATTCTGTATACCAATTGCATGGCATTGTGATGGCTCAAACGATTGTTCCGATCACTCTGATGAGGAGGATTGTGGACAGATTACCTGCGCGCAAAATTTCTTCAAGTGTAACAATACGAATTGCATTTTCAAGGCTTACATTTGTGATGGCAAGGATGATTGTGGTGACGGATCCGATGAAAGTGCTGAGCATGCTTGTGTACCGCCACCATTCAAGTGCCCACACGGTCAGTGGTTGTGTCCTGGAGTAACAGAGCGTTGTGTCAACATAACTTCGATTTGCGATGATACTTTGGACTGTCCGAATGGTGCAGATGAGGGTGAAGGCTGCGATTTGGCAGAGTGCGAACATCAAACGGGTCAATGTTCGAATGGTTGTCAGAAGACACCCTATGGTGCTATGTGCGTTTGCCCACCAGGCTCAGAGATTGACGAAGGTGGCTATACATGCGTTGATACAAATGAATGTGAACCACCAGGATTATGCTCGCAGCAGTGTACAAATACAAAGGGCTCTTATTTCTGTTCCTGTACAGACGGCTACATACTTGAGCCAAATAAACACAATTGCAAAGCGGTAAACCACTCTGCAGCATTCCTAATCATATCCAATCGTCATTCGATACTTGTAGCTGATCTTAAGGAACAGGGTCTGGAGCGTGTGCCAATCATTGTAGAGAATGTAGTTGCCACAGCATCGAACATGCATACGGGAACAATCTTCTGGAGCGATATGAAGCTTAAGAAAATCTCACGTTTAGATCGTGGCATGGAACCACAGGAAATCATTACCACCGGTTTGGATCTAGTCGAGGGTCTGGCATACGATTGGGTTGCACAGAACTTGTATTGGCTTGACAGCAAGTTAAATACGATTGAAGTCTCTTCAGAGAATGGTTCAAATCGTTTGGTGCTTGTACGCGAGAACATAACGCAGCCGCGCGGCATGTGCATCGATCCCAGCCCAGATGCACGGTATATCTTCTGGACCGATTGGGGCGAGAATCCGCGTATCGAACGCATTGGCATGGACGGCACTAAGCGCGAGACTATAATTAATACAAAGATCTATTGGCCGAATGGTTTGACACTTGACATAGCCACGAAACGTGTCTACTTTGCCGATTCCAAATTGGACTTTATCGATTTTTGCTTCTACAATGGCACAGGACGTCAACAAGTTTTAGCTAGCAGTCATTACTTATTACATCCACATTCGCTGTCGCTCTTCGAGGATACACTCTATTGGACAGATCGTCAACTAAATCGTGTATTATCGGCCAACAAATTCCGCGGCAAGAATCAGACTGTTGTTTCACATCTTATTAGTCAACCGCTTTCCATACATGTACACCATCCATCATTGCAACCAATGTATCCAAATCCATGCCAAAATGCTAAATGCCAACATCTGTGTTTACTGAGTCCCAGTGCACCGGAAGGCTACTCATGCAAGTGCAAACCTGGTTATAGACTGTTAAGTGAAGGTCGTTGCATTGAGGAGGAGAATCCCTATCTAATGGTTGTCAAGGGCACACAGATTGTTGATTTGCCATTAAATGGCGGTGATGCACGTGCTGGTGCCTTGGCGCCGGTTATCGGTATCGAGAGTAGCACTGGTCTTGACTTTGATCGTAAGGGCGAAACACTTTACTGGGTACAAGGTCGTGAGGATGATGATGAAAACTGTACTATTTACACTACTCCATATGGTGGCGGAAATAAAACCTTGTTCCTGGGTCTTGATATCGGCATGGGCATTGTAGGCGCACCATATACCATTGCATTTGACTGGCTGGGACGCAATTTATATCTAGGCAATCGCATTGCCAGCAATATAGAAGCGGTTCGTGTCGATGGCAAAATTAAATATCGCACTGTAATTCTGGCAAACGATGGTAATGCCACTTCCGTGTCGAAACCCAAACAGATTGCACTAGATCCAGGCGATGGCAAACTGTTCTGGATCGATGAAGGTGTTTTGGATGTACCTATCAAGATTGGACGTGTTGATATGAACGGCAGCAATCCAATGGTGCTGCAAAAAGACCTTAAGCATCCTGAGAGCATTGCTATCGACACTGAGAAGAAGCTTATATACTACAGTACCAGTCATCCAGCTACAGTGTGTGTCATGGACTACAATGGCGATGAACACAATGTTATACTGACCGAGGAAAATTCTATATCGCATCCAAAGGGTTTGGGTGTACTGGATCACAGATTGTACTACTTAGATCCGGTATACGAAAAGATTGTGCGTGTTGATCTACCCCACGGCGATAATCCAAAGTTAATTGTTGACAACGAGCCAGATCTCAAGAATATGATTATCTATAAGAAACGTTCCATGATGCAACACCCGTGCCAATCCAACAACGGTGGCTGCAAACATCTTTGTATACCTGGTAGTGGCTCTACACGTACCTGTGCCTGCGGCATTGGTTTCCGCAAAGAAAATGATATTAATTGCGTACCCTATAAGAAGTTTGCTGTCGTTTCACAACTGGACGTCATACGCGGCTACAGTTTGACAGACAGCGCCGAAGCAATGGTGCCAATGAGTGGTCCTGGACATCATATATTACACGTAGACGTTCACTTCCGCGAACAATGGATCTACTGGGCAGAATATAATCGTGGTAACTGGAACGGTATCTTCCGCTCGCGTCCGAATGGCACTGAATTGCAGCATATCATTAAGGACGGCATCGGTAGCAATGGCATACGCGGTCTCAGCATTGACTGGGTAGCTGGTAATATGTACTTTACGAATGTTTATCCTCATGAAAATTATGTTGAAGTATGCTGGTTGGATGGCAGCAATCGTAAAGTGCTAGTTAAGACAACAAATGATGCACCAAGAGAACTGGCTGTAAATCCTATAAAGCGATTACTGTACTGGATTGATTATGGTCAGCATCCGCGTATAGGCAAAGCCTATCTAGATGGTACAAAATGGACGCCATTGGTTACATCAGGTATCTCTATGCCTCGCGATTTGACCATCGATATGCAGACGCACGATGTCTTTTGGGTAGACTCCAAGTTAGACACAATTCAAAAGATATCCTTCAGCGGCTCCAATCGAAAAATTATCAGACGCAATTTACCAAATCCAATGGGTATTGCCATTTATCAAAATGATGTCTACTGGGTAGATCGTAATCTGATGACTGTCTTTAAAGCATCCAAACTTAATGGTAATGACTCAATGGCTGTGCGTGTCCGTACGAATTTACAAAAGTTACGTGACATTGCCATCTATGATATTAACAATCAGCCACAGGATGACAACAATCCATGCGCACGTCTTGGCAATGGCGGCTGTGAACAGCTTTGCTTTAGCTATCCACCAGATCAGAATGCACCATCTCGACTGAACTACAAGTGCGATTGCGCTACCGGCAAACTTGGTAGCGATGGGAAAAAATGTGAAACCGTAAACGAATATTTAGTATTTGCAACACGTACTGAAATTCGTGCCGTTAATCTAGATCTGCGCTCCACCGAAGTTCCGTTTGCACCGTTGACCAATTTAACCAATGTCGTTGGTCTTGATTTTGATTATGCCGACAACCATATGTTATTCACACAAATCCGTCCATGGGCTAAGATTGCCTATACTACAGCAAATAAACCGATGTACAACGACATTAATGCGGTGATTACAAAGGGCATAAATCCGGAGGGTATTGCGTATGATTGGACACAGAATAAAATCTATTGGACCGATAGTTCAAACAATTCCATTTATGCCATGAATCTCGATGGTACAGAACTGGTAATGATTGCGCGTGTTGAAAGACCACGTGCCATTGTGCTCGATCCATGCAATGGAACACTGTTCTTTACAGACTGGGGACGTTTTGGCACTTCCGGCAAAATATTCCGCACAACAATGGCCGGTTCGCTTAAGCGTGCTATTATTGACAAGGAATTGTCGCAACCAAGCGGTCTCGCCATCGACTATGATGAACGTCGTTTGTACTGGACTGATGCAGTGCGTGAGAAAATCGAACGTTCAGATTTAGATGGCAAAAATCGTGAACTACTTGTGGCAGCAACTATATATCCATTCGCTATAACTGTCTTCCGAAATTACATATACTGGACCGATTTGCAGCTACGTGGCGTCTATCGTGCAGAGAAACACACCGGTGCCAATATGATTGAAATGGTAAAACGGCTGGAAGATTCACCGCGTGATATACGCATTTATAGCGCCGATCGACAGAAATGCACTTACAATCCTTGCCTGGTAGCTAATGGAGGATGTGCGCAAAGTTGTCATCCGGCACCGAATGGTAAATCTGAATGTAAATGCGATGAAAATTCAAAGGTTGTAAACGAAGGACGCATGTGCGCGCCGCGCAACAACACCTGCGAAGCGAGCAAGTTCTACTGTCAGAACGGCAAATGTATATCGCGCATGTGGTCATGCGATGGCGATGATGATTGTGGCGATAAATCTGATGAAGATCCCAATTATTGCACGTATCATTCCTGTTCACCAAATGAGTTCCGTTGCAACAACGGTCGTTGCATATTCAAATCATGGAAATGCGATCATGAGAATGACTGTAAGGATGGCTCCGATGAGATTGGCTGCACATATCCACCATGTGTCGACGGCGAATTTACATGTGGCAACGGACGTTGTATTCCAATGTCACAGGTCTGCAACGGTGTCAATGACTGCAAAGACAATGCAACTTCGGATGAGACACACGAACGTTGCCCAACGAATACAACGTGCCCGCCAAATCATCTTAAATGCGAAAAGACGAATATCTGCGTGGAACCTTATTGGCTGTGTGATGGTGACAACGATTGCGGTGATAATTCCGATGAAGATCCGCTTCATTGTGGACAACGTACATGTCCGACAAATAGCTTCCGCTGTCCAAATCATAGATGCATACCCGCAACATGGTATTGCGATGGTGACGACGATTGCGGTGATGGTGCCGATGAGCCACCAGATTACTGCAAATCCGAAGGACGCACCTGTTTCGGAGATCTATTCACCTGCGATAATGGCAATTGTATACCCAGAATATATATATGCGATGGCGATAATGATTGTCTGGACAATAGTGATGAGGATAACCGGCATCAGTGCAGTAAGTTTTACAAAAAAAAAATAATTAAGGAGTAAATATTTTATTTTGTTTTTAATTTTATTTAGATGATCGTAAATGCGACGAAGAAACTGAATTTACTTGCGTTGAGAACAAGTCTTGGCAGCGTGCACAGTGCATACCAAAGAAATGGATTTGTGATGGTGATCCGGATTGTGTCGATGGTGCCGATGAGAATGTTACACTGCACAACTGCGCTACACAGCAGCCTTGTGCTGAGGATATGTTCACCTGCGGCAATGGTCGTTGCATTAATAAGGTAATTTCCGTTTGATTGAATCAATCAGTTGAAATTTTAATTTCTTTAATATTTATTGTTGTATTTTGTGCTATGCTCAGGGCTGGATTTGTGATCACGATAACGATTGTGGTGATGGCACCGACGAGGGCAAATTCTGCAACTCCAAATACAAATCATGCTCGCCGCAAGAATTTACATGCCAAAACTTTAAGTGCATACGTAATCAGTATCGTTGCGATGGCGAAGACGATTGTGGTGATCATTCAGACGAGGTTGACTGTAAAAAGGAAAATTCGACATGTACACAAGGCCAATTCACCTGCTCGAATGGACAATGTATCGATTATAGTCTTGTTTGTAACAAAGTACCCGATTGTACCGACGAATCAGATGAACCAGCGCATTGTAATGTGGATGAATGCGCTAAGGTGGAGATCAATCAATGCGGACACAAATGCGTGGATACACTAACGGGCTATTACTGTGACTGTAACGAAGGTTACAAGTAGGTTTAAACTTGAAGATTTCATTTCATATCACCTTGATATTTATGATTGTCTTAATTTTATATTTTAGACTTTTGGCCGATGGCAAAGCATGCGCGGATGTTGATGAGTGTCGCGAGCAGCCAGGTGCTTGTTCACAACACTGTTCCAATACGCCCGGTAGCTTCTACTGCAAGTGTGACGAACGTTATTACGAACGGCAGAATGATGAGCATACATGCAAGCGTAAGGATCGCATTGAACCCTGGCTAATCTTTACGAACAAATACTACGTGCGCAATATGTCTGTCGATGGACATCAGTATAATCTGATGCATCAAGATCTAATGAATGTTGTGGCGCTTGACTTTGACATAAAAGAGCGTTATATGTATTTCTGTGATGTCACCGCAAAGACTATATTCCGTTCCAAGTACGATGAACAGTCCGATGAAGTGCCAACACGTGAACCAGTTATACGTCATGATTCGCATGGACTGGAAGGTATTGCTATCGATTGGGTTGGACGTAAACTATATTGGCTCGATCGCCATTCAAAGAATCTTGATGTTTCCGAATTGGATGGCACAAAACGAAAAACATTACGTAGCGGCGTTGTTGATCCACGCGCAATTGTTGTGCATCCTGGCATCGGTTATCTCTACTTTACATCATGGCATCTGCAAGCTTACATCGGAAAAATGGGCATGGATGGTTCGAACTTCACACGTATACGTTCGTGGGAGGATGATATTGCCTGGCCGAATGCGCTTTCAATTGATTACTTTACCGATCGTATTTACTGGGCTGATGCTCATTTGGATTACATTGCCTATGCTGATCTGGACGGTCGCCATCGACATATAGTGTTATCCGGTACCAAGGTGCCGCACGTATTTGCATTGAGTCTATTTGATGACTACATCTACTGGACCGATTGGAATTTGAAAGCTATTGTACGCGCGAATAAGTTTACCGGAGCAAATTACACTGTGCTACGCAATACAACACATCGTCCATACGATTTGCATATCAATCATCCATTGCGTCAGCTGGCTTACACAAATCCATGCGGTGAAAATAATGGAGGATGCTCACATTTATGTCTTATTTCACCACCGCCAGAGTCAACTTATCTCAATATCGAAGGCTACATTGAAGAAGGTGCACCGAGCTACAAATGTGCTTGCCCGAATCAGTTCTATTTGGCACGCGACAGCAAGACTTGCATTGCTAACTGTACTACTGGTCAACATCGTTGTGGCGGCGATGATGAGAAGTGCATACCCTGGTTCTGGAAATGTGATGGCGAAAAAGATTGTAAAGATGGTTCCGATGAAGCTGCCTCTTGTCCACCGCGTCATTGTCGCGCCGGTACGTTCCAGTGTAAAAATACAAATTGCACGCCTTCGGCTACAATTTGTGACGGTACTGATGATTGCGGCGATGGTAGCGATGAACAAAACTGCGATCTTCCTTGCCCAGACTCGGACTTTAAATGCAAGTCTAGCGGTCGCTGTATACTTGATAGCTGGCGTTGTGACGGCGATGCTGATTGCAAAGATGGCAGTGATGAAGATCCAGCTGTCTGCCGTAAGAAATTTATAGAAAATTGCTTATAGTACGTATCGAACTAATAATGTTTTTAAATAATTTTATAGATAAACGTGTCTGCGATCCGACCACGGAGTTCATGTGTAAGAATGGACGTTGCATACCGCAATTGTGGATGTGTGATTTCGACAACGATTGCGGCGATGACTCTGATGAACCGGCATACATGTGTCGTCAGCGTAATTGCACAACAGGCTGGCAGCGCTGTCCCGGACAGTCGAACTATCGTTGCATACCCAAATGGCTATTCTGTGATGGCAAAGATGATTGTCGTGATAATAGCGATGAGTTGCCAGAGAACTGTCCAAAGTGCTCCACGGAGACGGACTTTAAATGCGGCAACAATCGTTGCATACCAAAGTAAGTCAATGATAATTTATCTTCACTGTCTTTTATTAATTCTTCTTTTTAATTTATTATAACAGGCAATGGATGTGCGACTTCGCAGATGATTGCGGCGACGGCAGCGATGAAAATGATGCAATTTGTAAGGGCAAGTATCGTGAATGCTCAGAGTCTGAGTTCCGCTGCGGTAATGGAAAATGCATTTCGTCACGTTGGCAATGTGATCATGAGGACGACTGCGGCGACAACACAGATGAACTCAACTGTGAAGGTTATCAATGTAAAAATGGCACGTTCCAATGTGCTTCCGGTCACTGCATTGCTTCGTACTTCCGTTGTGATGGCGATCGTGACTGTCGTGATATGTCCGATGAAATTGGATGTCCGCCGCGTTTCCCCGGTGGTCGTTACTGTCCCGAATCACGTTTTCAATGCAACAATAATCTCTGCGTATCGCTATCTGATTTATGTGATGGCACTGACGATTGCGGCGATGGCTCTGATGAAGATCCAAAGGTGTGCAGCGACTTCAATTGCGATACGCTGCGACGCTTCCAATGTGCCAATCATCGTTGTGTCGCCAGATATCAAATTTGTGATGGCGTTGACAACTGCGGTGACGGTTCCGATGAGAACAACATGACGCTTTGCGCAACTAAACAAAAACCATGCGACTTATACACACAATTCCAATGCGCCAACAAGAATTGCATCGATCGTGCTCAAGTCTGCGATTTCTCAGATGATTGTGGCGATGCTTCCGATGAACTTGGCTGTCATCACACTAGTAGCTGTTCGGAAGAGAATCGTGGTGGTTGTCAGCATCATTGTCACAATCTTACCGATGGCGGTTATATTTGTACTTGTTATCCGGGCTACATTATACGTGCAGACAATAAGAAAAAGTGTAGTGACGTTGACGAGTGCGCCAAACGACAACATACATGTTCGCATCAGTGTCACAATCTAAACGGTACCTATTCCTGTTCGTGTCGCGACGGTTTCCGTCTAGTTGATACCACTTCTGGTGTCTGTCGTGCTGAGAAGGAGGATGTGTTGCTGGTCTTTGCCAATGGACCCGAAATACGCGGTTTAGATCTACAGAAGCGCGAAGAATTTGATGTTATTGCATCAGAGAAACGTATCGAAGCACTCGACTATGATGTACAGCAACAGATTGTCTTCTGGGCAGACAGCTATGACAAGACAATAAAACGTTCGTATATGGTCAACGCAGTTGATGGTCAGGCAAAGATAGGCTTTGCTCAAGATTTAAATATGAAAGGTGGCTCGAAACCGACTGCTGTAGCGGTAGACTGGTTGGCTTCAAATCTGTACTGGACCGAAGTAGATCGTACCGGCTCAAAACCGCGTGGACGTGTTATGGTCGCCAAGACGGATGGTCGTTATAGACGTTCGATTGTAAATGCCGGACTTGAAGTGCCTACAGCTATTGCAGTCGATCCGCAAATGGGACGCATTTTCTGGGCTGATGCAGGCTCTGCGCCAAAGATTGAAGTCTCTTGGATGGATGGCTCTAAACGACGTCCGCTAATTACTGAACAAATGCGACATCCTGCAGGTCTAACTATTGACTACTCACAGGATCATGTACTGTATTGGGTCGATACGAAACTTAACACAATTGAATCGATGCTTTCAAATGGTGCACGTCGTAAACTAATCGTCAAGGGCGATCAGCTGCGTCATCCTGTTTCACTAGATGTATTCGAATCGAACATGTATTGGGTAACACGTGACACCGGCGAATTGCTGCGTCAGGATAAATTTGGACGTGGCGTACAAGTGGTTATACATCGTAATCTTGTCAATCCGTCTGGTTTAAAGGTCTATCATGAGAAACGTTACAACACATCATTGCGTAATCCATGCTATCAATCGACTTGTTCGCATTTGTGTCTACTCGTACCGGGTGGACATCGTTGCGCTTGCCCAGATAGTTCGGGTCCATTGCCATCGCATCGCAGCACAGCTGAAGTAATTTGCGATGCAGCAGCTGAACGACCACGTCCAGCACCGCGCATCTGTCCATGCCAAAATGGCGGTCTATGTAAAGAAGACGATCGCGGTGAGCTGTATTGTGAATGTTTACCCGATTTTAAGGGTGATCATTGCGAGCGTAATGTAGCTGGTGCATTTGGTCATGGTGGCGGCAATGTAACAGCAGTTGTGGTACCCATAATGGTCATATTGTTGGTTATGTTAGCGGCAGCTGGCGCGTGGTATGTCATACGAAAGAAGCCATTGTAAGTAAATTGTGAAAGTTATACAAAAAAAAAAAACATAAAAATAATTTAAAACAAAAATTTTAAATTTTGCAGTGGCAAATTGGCGCGTCTACCGACATTATCTTCATCACAAAGTGTTACCTTCCGTCATGGTACAAATGTTGAATTTAATGCGCCTGGTTTTCCTGGTGCACCACCTGCAACGAATAACGATGTAGCGCCCATCGAGGGCTACAATTTGCAGACAGTGAATACGGGCAAGACGCGAGATTTCTCGAATCCTATGTACGATGCGGTACAATCGGGTACCAATACAGATCCAAGTCTTAGCAATGGATCTGGTAAGTTGAAAGACGCATACATAAAATGTATGTATATATTGAAAATTAATCAATAATTTTCTTTTTAGGAATCTACGAAGTGCCACAAGATCCCTCCAAATCGAAAGCGGCCGGTCCGTTTACTGAACCGGTGACAGCCATATTAGCGCCAAGCAGCATAACACATAAATCATCACCACAATTGCAATTACGTTCAAGAGAATTAGATCCATCAGCGGATACCGGCAAGGATACTCAGTATCTAGTCGAGGAGGATAAGTCTGAATGCTGATATAGAGCGAA
Organism: Leucophenga varia; assembly: GCA_018903435.1. Lineage (NCBI taxonomy): Eukaryota > Metazoa > Arthropoda > Insecta > Diptera > Drosophilidae > Leucophenga > Leucophenga varia. The sequence goes on along the minus strand of JAEIFJ010003018.1, from coordinate 213,693 downwards.
TCTGAGCAATTGATGATGATGACAATAACGTTGGCAATATAAATGATAATTATGATGAAGGATTGGCATTCGAAATGCATACGAAATGCGTTAAACCAACAAAAACAAAAACATACACACAAACATATGTACACACACACATCACAATGGCAAAGAAGACAACAACAACAACCACAACAACAACAAAGAACAAAATTTATAAAAATTATGGCGTTAATGTTTAATAGGACAGAGGACAACTTGCTGACGGACATACGGACGGACGACGTCTTGATTGATTTGTATAAAACAAATTTATTTTTTTTTATAATATTTTTTAACAATAATAAAAACAACAACAACAACAAAAACATATCCTTCGTGACAAATTATACCAACCAATGACGCTATTGAAGCTGAAAAAATAACTACTTTTAACTAAAAAAGGACGACAATGTTGTTGACTAAATGTAACAAAAGAAAGATTATCTATCAGCTTCAGGCGTACAACTACTGTTGCAATTATTAAAAATATTTATATTTAAGTTATAAATATATAAATAAATATATATATATATACACATACAGAAAAAAAAAACAAAATTTATAAATATTAAAAAATGAAAAGAGAAAACAAAAACCGAATTAATGTGAATGTCCTCTCAAAATACTTTTTCAAAGAGAATTTCCACAATATACATAAATATATATATTTTTTTTTTTAAGTATTTAAAAAAAACCATTTCTTTTTTTTTTTTTATATATATACAAAATATATCACATTCCTCTAAGAGACGAAAAAAAAATGTTAAAGTATAGAATATATTTTTTTGAACGCTAAATGACAATATTATATAACTAAAAATATAAAAAATAAAATGAAAATATATATATATATACACAAAAATATATATATTTAAATGGAGGAAGTAACACAAAAATATAAAAAACAAAAATCGAAATATATATTTAATTTATAAGCTGATCTATGTGCAAGAATTAAAAAAGAAAAAAGGATGTATAAGAAATTAATTATATATAATAAAAATTAAAACAATGTTTTGTGTATTTAATATACGAAAGAAAAAAAAAGTAATGTATGTGTGAGAAAAAAATAAAACAAAAGAAATTTAAAATAATAATAAATAAAAAACAATTTGAACAACAAAAACAAAATTAGCTTAAATATATACATACATACACACACATATGCTATATATATATTTTTCTAAAATTAGGCAAAAAAAAAAAAAAAAAAAAAATACAAAAAGAGCAACGCATTTCAAGCGAAAGTATATGAGAATTTTTTTTTGTGTATTTTTTTAACTTAAAAAAAAAAAAAAAAACAAAATAATTTAATATATGTATAAAAAAAAACACAAAAGATAGCAAACCATATAAAAAAAAAATTAGGGATAAAACAGTTAAAAAAAAAAAACATTTGCACAAAAAATTCAAAAACAAGAAAAGCAGTATAGATTTTTTATAGATTTTTTTTTTTAAAGATTTTATATAAAGCATTCAAAACAGAATTTAACAAAAAGCAGTAAATCTAACTTTCACATAAAAAAAATCAAATTTTTTTTTTTTTTTTTAAAAAAAAAAATTTTTTTTTTTTTTCTTTTTTTTAATTTTTAAATTTTAAAAATTCGCTGAATTCATATATATATATATATTCGTGATCAGTTTGATGCTTTTATAACACTCAAGCTTGCTCAGTTCGACTGTGCAACTATTTAGCAATATTTTTATTACTGCATACTTTTTGGCGCAGTTCTAAATCTTAATTTTTAAAACAATTCGGTTTTGCGCTTGTTGTGAAAAAATTACATTTATATTAAAAAAATATATATATTATAATTTGAATATTTTTTGATATATAAAATTTATTTATTTAAATACATTTTTTTTTTTGTAAAGTTATAATAATTTTTTACACACCCATTTTAAACATTCCATTAAAGAACATTCCTGCAGCTGCAATTTTTGTGCAAATTATATTTAAATTTTTTTTTTTTTAATTTCTTATACCATATAACTAAATTTTGTTTGTTTTTTAAGTTAAAACAAATTTTATTCACTCTTTATAAACTTTTTTTAAAGGGCTCACAAGGTTTATGCTTTAAATTCGAAAACATCTTTTTTTTTTTTAGTTAGAAAATATATTTTGTCGCTTCAAAATTGGTAATTTTTTTTTTATTTAATAATTTATATTTATTTTGTTTTTATGTGCAAACCAATATTTAAAAAAAAAAAATAGTAATTATAATAAATAAAAAATTAATATAAAATAAGTAAATGTCAAAACAAAAACGGAATAAAAAATGTTTAAATAAATATTGTTGTAAATTGTGCGAATCTGTGCTTCCTTTCATTTAAGTATCTTTTTAGCATAAATTTTAGTAAAAAAAAAAAACAAAAAACAAAAACCATTTCTATGTATATTTAACAAAGTGAGTAAGAAGCAGAACATTAAAAAAAAAAAAACAAAAACAAAAAAGGAAACGTATCGCAATTTGTTAAAATAAATAATTTTTTTTTTATATTATAAAAAATAAAACAAATGAAAAATAAATTTAAGACGGTTTTTTTCCTTTTATTAAAGAGGTTAAATATTAATTTTATTAATAAGCATAATACAGAACCAGAGACTGAACTAAGTGCATCCGAAGCAATTTGGTACGCTGATTCTGAATTATTATTCTAGCTGCCATATTTTTCAAGATATTCTAAACCAAAAACTTTAAGATTTTCACGCTATAATATCTCAAAAACTATGGGAGTTACGAGAATTCGGAAACAGCGCTACAAAATTTAGTCTCTGCTTTTGAAAATTCTCTCATTGCGACCAAAAGCGACGTACTCGGGCACCAATAAAATTTAAATGATTTACATTTATTTCAGCATCATCCATTTTAGCCGCATCCGCAGCTGCATCTATGCGTTGCATTTTATTTTCAATATTTGTTGTATACGGCTTAACTCTAAAGCGACGCTTTAAAAAAAAATATATAAAATTAATTTTTGGAACCCATTTCTGGCATACTGGAATGCACAACTCACTCACCTTGTAGGAATTTTTCTGCGACACTAGAGACGACAAAGATGAAGTTGCTCTCTGAAGTAATGGCTTAGGCAACGTTGACTGTTTTGAGCACAGCATTAGCTGCTGGCTAAGTAAAGATCTAGACTGCTCTGGCGTCTCATCCGGAAATTTAAATGGCTGTTTCGTGTAAAAAATTTAATAGAAAATTATTTATGTAATTATGTTCGTCCGTTCAAAACTATCTCTTTACGAGATAAGACTAAAATTTGAATGAATGAAAAAACTTGAATTTGTTTCCCCTTCGAGATGCGTATTGGAGCTTTCTTTAATGTTTTGGCTATTTTTTTTTTTTTTTTCAAAAGTATTTTTTAACAAACCTCGCACTGACATTTGATCTGCAATTGCAAATGTAAATCCATCTTTCGATTTGTTGATTCTCTAGAACCAGACTCAATTGCATATGTTTTTTTTTTTTTGTTGTTTTTCTTTGTCTTCGTTAATTTAATAAAAATTTCCATCTTAATAACTTACTTCTTCCCTATTCCTGCTTAACATTTCTGATACACCATGCGGCGGCAGCGCAGTTTCTAATTTTACAGATTCAATTGCCTCAACCAAATGTTTGATTTCATCATTTAAAGTTGTCGTCTTTTGTTTCACTTGATTCTGAGAAGTCGTTGATGATTTTCCAAAAGACAAATTAAAACTATTCCAATTGACCGAATCGGCCTCCACAGACAAAGGCTGCGTAGCGCATATTTTATATTTTTTAGGAAAGTCTCCAGCCGCAGTAAGATTGTTATGCACCTACGTAAGACATGATTTAATTCGACGTTATTTAATTATGATATGCTATATAGAGATATACTTACTGGATTGCTATTAATGTTATCAAAGCCTTCCAACATCTTTAACTAATATTCAACTGGCTACGGGTGGTGATGGTGGTTTCCTTCGTAAACGTTCGTCTCTGAATGCGTTAAGAATTCAATTCGAATTGCGTATAAATTACAAAGTGTTGTGATGAGCCAGTTTTAAGGTGTTCACCCGAAGGTATTACACAAGCGCCACGAATTCATGTTTATATGTGTAGAAATTAATACTTTTGGTTTCGAATGAAAAATATGGAAAATTTATTTATTTACAATTAAAATCGAAGTATTTTCTGTATATATAGAATATTTAGCAATAAAATTATTAAAGCTGTCATTCATTTGACTCCAACGATGTATTAAATTAATTAAACGAAGACAAAACTTTAATTCGCTAAGATTTCTGGAACATTTTTTTTTTTAAATTTATTCTTCGTTTTTTTTTTGTTTGTATTTTTATATGGATCAATGCAATATTTTAGATCTAATTCATTATTTTCAATTTTTTTCTTCGATTTTTAAATTAAGGCTTAAGACATTTGTTCTACATGGCAACCCTCATATTTCGTAATCACTTAATTTTGCGATTTACGATTATTTGTACGATTTCAAATGGTTCGTATTCCAGCAAACGCAAAAGTTATGTTTCATTGCCAAAACGTTTCTTTGCATTTTATGTGACAAAAAATTGCTATCGGTTATAAATTAAAATGTTATCGCTCTAACGTAATCGCAAATTGTTATTGCTTTGACTAATTTTTATGCTTTTTAATTTGGACATGAGTAGAAAATAATTATTTAAAAATTTAATTTTTAAGCAGTCTTATTAAAAAGTAGAAAGATGAAATCTATAAACAACACAGAATGAAATCAAAATATTTTTAAACAATCGATATTATATTAATATACATTTACTTTTCATTTCACTTATACAAACGCTACTGATTTGAAATCGTAAACATTTTGCGATTTAAAAAGTAAATCTCAAATTTTTTGCGATTGCGATTTCGGAGACATGGCTGATAATATAATGATCAGCATTGAAATGGGACTCGACCTAGATAGCTCTGTCGCATGTTAGACACTTATTTTAGTGTTCACAACAAAATGTTTGATAATAATCATGTATGACACAAATTTTGGTGTGCACTACAGCATGTTTGATATCAAACATGCTTGGTGTGAATAACAACATATTTGGTATCAAACATGATTGCTAGCATGCTTGACACTAATTTTGATGCGCATAGCAACATGTTTCATATCAAGCAAGCTTGCAAGCTTGCTGAACACTAATTTTGATGAGCACAACAGCATGTTTGACACTAATTTAAGTGCGCATTGCAATATGATTCATATCAAACATGCTTGCAAGCATATTTGACACCGTCTGTATGGACGCTCACAGTAGTGCTCATTAGAACTCAGTTGTATTCACAGTAATACTCATTAGTACTCAGTTGTATTCACAGTAGCACTCAGTTGTATTTACAGTAGTACTCATTAATACTCTGTTTAATTCACATTAGTACACATTATGGACGCTCAAAAGTATGCAACAAGAAATAGTCGTGAACATAAGCGAAAAAAATATTCCATACCTTCAGAGTGCTAATGTTTGTATATTTTTCAGCCTGAAAGTATGCCACTACTTTTTAGGTTTATTAAAAAATATTCTAGTGCCTTTCTGATAGTCCTTAGAGATAGTGTCAAACATGCCAGATATCAATCATGCGTCTTTGTGCACCTCACTTGACGTCAAACATGTTTGATGATATACATGCCGCATGCGACACACTATTCTATCATCAAACATGCTTGGAAACATGTTTCTTTACGCATCGAACATCAACGAGTGGCAACGAACATGTTCGCAGTGTACTGTATTTGCCTGCATTTCCCACCAAACCGAATCGCTCATTGATTTGACATCAAACATTTATTACGACGTACAATTCAATAAATAAAAAATATTCACCACCCAGTTTTTGTTTTTTTTTTTTTTAATAATGTGTGTTTTGTTTCATATTTATTCATTGAAAAAAGGAAATTTTATAGAAATTTGATACACATGTGTTGTGTAATGTTGTTTTGGAATAAACTTTATGTGCAGCAATTCGCAGAAAAAAATTATTAGCGGATTAGATTGCATGATTATCATTAAATTCCTCAACTTCAAAATCTTCATCGATAACAATATAAATATCCTCAGCATCACCAACATCATCCTCATCCTCAGCCTCATCATCATCTTTTTGTTGCTGTTGCTCCACTTTTTCATGTTGCTGCTGCTGCTGCTTGCAATCTCTGCTGCTTCTTTTTCTTAGAACGCTTTGCACGTGTCACAGTTTGCACCATGCTGCATGCTGGTATTTTTCCATGTAAATTATATTCAAGCATTTCACGTAGATAACGTTCCTTATCACGATTTGCCATTGCTTCATATTTGGTTTTCTGTGCCGCACTCATTTCGGACCATTTACGTCCCAGCTCCTTTGCAACGGCACCAATACCAAATTCCGGATGTATGATCTTCACCTGATCGCGTTTCTCATGACAGAACCAAAGAAATGATGATAACGCATGTTTCGGTGCATTTGGATCCTTTATATGTTTACGTTTTCGTTGTTGTTGTTTACATCTTGCAGCAGCATTCGAATTCTCTAATTCGTATCTTTCTTTATCATTTTCGGCCATATCACGAAATCTCTTCTTCTCCTTATCCGTTAATTTTCGCCATTTTTCTGCACATTTACGTGAAAATTCACCAAAAATAATCTTTTCATTTGGATATTTCGATTTTTGCTCATCTCGACAATTATGCAAAAAAAATGTATACGCTGTCTGGCGTCCTTTGGGTTTTGCCGTAATTACGGAATTTGCATTCTCAGCTGTTACTAACATTTCCGTTGTATGGTATGATTGTGATTTGGCAATTGTCCGGTATTCTTGTTGATCTTCATACGCTTCATAGGCTTGTTTTTCTACGTCGTCTGTAACGATTTGCTGAATCTGCTCAAACTGAGCCATAAATGATTTTATGTTTATTTTTTATTTGTTTATTTAATATTTTCTTTATCTTGAACGTTGAATGTGTCTTGCGTTGCAGTTGTATTAGCAATAAAAATAACAATAGACGTCTTGTTCCGCTATTACTCCACTCCGATCAGCGCATCAGAGAAGTTTATATCTATTTCGTTGTAGTTTCGGCAATTGTTTCATTAAGACTGTTTTATATACACGAAGCGAAGCCAACTTTGCTCCTTTTTTTTTTTTTTTATAATAGCGTTCGTTGGATGATCACTAAAGAAAAAAGTTGTTACTTGGAATAGTGTTGAAAATTATTTTTTTTAACGATTTTTTGATTTGATTCCCATCGCACATTTGAGCTGTTGTTTAAGAATGTTGTGTTCTAAAAATGCACATGGATAGGTGCATTCAGGGGAGCTATTATATTCACACGTTAACAGCTCTACTCTTTAGCTGAGTTCTCTTTAGCAATACCAATGTTTTGTTGGTTTTAGAGGTAAAGTCCTCTATTAGTAACTTGGCTTGTCCCAGATTCCAGTGTTCATTGCTGGTCCGTTTCCGCTTGTTAAGTGTGTAATACCTAATGGGACAATATGTTTCTGGGTCTGTCAACGAAGTAGCAATCCCTATTCTGGATAGAATGTCTGCTTGCACATTTCCAGCTATATTTGGTTTTGAATTTACTGCTTTAAGGGCTGTCTGACTCTCCGATTGTATTGCTATATTATTGTACTTGTGTGTTTTTTTTCGTATACGTTTTTAGATGTCCAAGATTGCTTGCTACAGTCTTTGCCAAAGTTAAAACTCGTGAGCAATGACAAATGTTGCGATGCTTTCGTTCATTCAGAAAGATACTTCTTGCAGATGATAGATGCAGTTCTATCTACATCTTCCAATATGCGTATGACTCATCTTGACAGCTGCAATAGTACTAAAAAAATTGAAATTTTATAGACACTTTGTAATAAGAAATAAAGTAAATTAAATATCAATCTTAGTTTAAAAGTTACATTTTGCAAACTACTCACATTTCAGTTGAAAAATAAAAAGTACAACATATAAAATTAAAGTTTAAATTTATATATTAAATTGAATTAATTACAAAATACAGTAAAGCTAAATGAAAAAAAAAAGTTATTTTGTCTTCATATTTGCCTGCGTCTGAATTTGCTTTAGCTTATTTTACAAACGCTCGTTTTTTTTAACAATAATTATTATTAATTTTATTTATTATATTTATAGTATTACACATAACTAAAATATAATATAATAAAAATAGCACAATATGCAGAATATATAGTATATATATATATATATATGTAATCGTTAATTTGTGTTTCTTTCAAATTATAAAATAATGTTTTTTTTTTTTATGAATGCTATAAGATCGAACTGCATATTGCACCGCACATATATTGTATTTATATTAAAATTATATAAATAAGTAAACTAATATTTTTTCATTCTTTTTTTTTCGTTCTTTACAATTACAATAATTATAGTTATATTTTAACATAATTAAGTTTTAATGAGGATTAGTTTAGTCTTTTCATTTATTACAGAAAAATGTATTTAGTATCTTAAATTGTGGCCCTATGGAATTAAAGAAATAACTTTTTTTTTTAAAGAAAATAATTTGATTTTTTTTTTGTCGTTAAAAGAGAATGTTTTAAGAGAAACACATAAAATATACTATATATATATATTTCTTATATTTCTTATGTTTTTTTTTTTTTTTATGTGTGCGTGCGTATGTGTGTTTGTGTGTGTATGCGCGTGTGTCTGTATGTGTGTGTTTATATTTCAAGTCATTATAATCTAAGTTTCATGTATTTCTATATTAATTTCTAAATTTATATTGGTTTTCTGCAGCTGCCACTGCTGCTACTGCTGCTGCTGTTGCTGCTATTAGTATTGTTAAGTATGAGCTAATCACTAGTTTTCATTCGCTTTACAGGTCCTTCACTTCCTTGCGAATTTGAATCCTCCGAAAAGGGCATACTTGATACAAATTCAGCAGCACCTTGTGAATCGCTGACAACGGAGAAACCTGAAGAAAAAAAAAAATTTTAAAATTAAATTGAAAAATTGCGGAAATTGTTTTTATAGAAAATTCGACTATGATGTCTAAGTTGTTTATGGGATTGTCCTATAGTCACATCTATCTATATCTGAAAATTTTTTGATCTTAAAAAATTGGGATATTTATATTTAGAGTTCATTTTTTAAAAAAAAAAGTTTTTAAGGACAAATTTCGGTTGAGGTTTGTATAGGGGGTCTTAAGCGAGACTATGGTCGCTCTATCTCTTGAGGTCTTCGAGATAAACATTTTTATACGGCAGACAGCAGAACGGGGCAGACAGACAGACAGAGAATTTTCAATTTTTTTTGCAGTTTTTATAAGTTTCATACGGTAGACAGATATACTGACGGAAGGAAGGACGTAAGAAAGATCGACAAAAGAAAAACATATTTGTGGCCTATGGCCTCCAGGGGCCGGATTGTTAGATTATCTCATTATATATGTATATATAAAATAAAATTTTTGAGTTTGGTGGCTCGAAACTTTATTGCTAAAACATATGGCAGAAGTAGAAGCAGCCAAAGCTTGATTGGCTTAGTTTTTGATGCTGATTAAGAATAAATAACTTTAAGAGGATATATGTTTGTGTCATGCCTCCTTCTGCCTGTTACATATATTTGAATAAACCATCAGAAACAGTGTATATTGTAAATTGCAAATTTAAGGTCTATTTGGCGCCATTTTTTTAAACAACAGTTGACATACCCTGTATCATGAAAGCTCTACAAGTAGGAAGACTGGCCTTTTTCTGCCGGTAAACAAAAGCCGCTCACAACAAACATATTAGGTATAATTTTTATACGAAAAGTCTAACTCAATTCTCAAAAATTATGAAAATTTAAAAATGAAAAAAAAATAATCTTACAGGTATTCGAATCCTCTGCATAGCTGGAAGTTATCTGCGGCGGTGTCGGTGTGCTCTTTTGTGAATTTTCCTTGTCGCTGCTTTTATTTAGTTGTTGTTGTATTGATTTCTTTTTATTTTCGGTGTTATTTGATGAAACCGGTACCCATTTGTAGATCTTCATTGTCGTATCACTGATTGTTACCCATTTCTTTTCCCAATGCCGCACCTTATCCACCGCCTGCATAACACGTTTAATGTCATCCTTGGCACGGCTACGGGTCTCGGCACGCACGCTACGCGACATATTTCGGCGGTTGTGTTCTCTCTCTGCACTACTCGCTCTTGCACACAATTTGTGACGTTATGGCAGTTTTTCTTAAAATGAGACTAACAGTCTGAATTAGACCGAAAGTCTTTGCTTTGGTTTTAATTTTTTTGGTTTCCTTTTATTAAACAATTTTGCAAATTAGAAAAGAAAAATAAAAGAAAATCTCAATTATCAATCAGCAGCAGCGGCGGCGGCGGCGAAGATAACTTGAAGCAAATATTGAGAGATGTAAACAGACGAAAAATGGCTGCCTAAAATTGGCAAGGGTTAAAAATGCCGCACCGCAGTGGTTGCAATACGAAAAAATGTACTAAAAAATACCAACAAATATTTTCTTGATTTTACAACTTTGGTTTTTGTAATTGTTTTGTGTTGTGGTCACATTTTTTTCATTCTAAGCATTTTAAAAAATAACCGCGAGCGTCGTTGTTCATTATTTGCAGCGCAAAAATTTTTGCACGCTGAAAACAGAAAATTAATAAAGCTGTAAACAAAGAAAATAAAATAACAATGGATACACCGCGTCGCGTGCTACGCAACTTGCATTTGGAGAATGTACAGAATAAAAGCACACCGCTGAAAATTCCAGCTTCTCCATTTCTACGCAATCTCGGACATGGCACCGGCGTCAGTGTTTACCGTTTAGATCGATCGCCGCGACAAGGACAAACACGATCACCGTGGGCTGTAAAGCGAGTAACCGAGCGTTCACGTACACATAATATTGACAAACTTTTCAATGATCGCATATTGCTGGAGGCAAAAGTACTGCGGTAAGTTGCAAAATTAAAAAAAATAAATAAAAAGGCGGAGTAAACCAGAAATGTATTTGTTGTATCATTAATTTTTTTACAGCCAGCTTAATCATCCAAATATTGTCGGCTTTCGCGGTGTTGTTAAATCTAACAACGGCGTAGACACATTGGCATTAGAATGCTGCAGCACCTCGTTGGGTCTTATACTTGAGGAACGTCACGATGAGGATCTTGGACCACTGCCAGTGCAGCAGTGCGTTAAAATGATCTATGATATTGCGCAAGCGCTTGACTATTTGCATACAGAGGCAAAATTTTTGCATGGTGACGTTAAGTCGTTCAACATTTTGATTAAAGGAGAATTTGAGATTTGCAAACTGTGCGATTTCGGTGTCTCCGTGCCATTGGATGAAAATGGAGAGGTTAATTTTGTTCAGCAACCAGAATTGCATTATATTGGTAATTATATACAAAGAAGCTAACTACAGACTTAAATTATACATATATATTATTTTCTATATATCTGCAGGTACTGGCGTTTGGTCAGCACCAGAAATTGTTGATGAAGTTGAAATTATTGATAGCAAAGCTGATATATTTAGTTTCGGACTTGTTATCTACGAGACTCTGGCATTGTGTCCACCGCATATGCTTGAAGTAGACTATAAAGAAGAGAGCATTGATGATTTGCTTGATGTAACTCTAGATGCTGTTGCTAAACAAGAAGCGGAAAATAACAAAGCCGCTTCTAATGAAAATAACAAAGAAGAATCAAATGATAATAGTGATACTGAAGCGAATGCTACGGCAATGACTGTGGATGATAGTATAATGGATGAAACTACTAATGACGTTGCTTTAAATATTTCGGCAGCTATTGGCACACGTCCACCATTACCACAGGCCTTTCAATTGACTGACGATTACAATAGTGTTGTCGAGATGTTCTATTGTTGTACCAATGCGCTCAGTGAGGATCGTCCTTCCGCTAATACCATTTGGAAAACAATTAAAGAAATGAAACTAGAACCGCAGTTGGACAATACATCGCATGTTGTTACTGCTGCTGATGATGATGAAAAACAAACGAAACCATAATTTTAAACTAGGCAAACTGGCTAGTCTTCCTAGTCTAAAACTTTAAAGCCATTCTTTTTTTTTTTTTTTATATATTCTTAATGATTTGTACAACTTAAACGATTTAATACAATGAAGCAGACCGTATATGACATATTAAACGGTAGAACACAAAGTAAATTATTTCAATGCCGCTCATCAGAGAACATCCTATGCAGATGCCTATGATTCCGCCAATGTTTGCTATAAAAAAAAATTATACAATATTATTATTTAATATATACAAAAAAAATACTTACACAGTATTTGATACCAGTTAAAAAGTACGCGCCTTGTGTGCACACTAACCGGATGTCCACAGAAAAATAAATTCACTACACTATAATTCTTTAATACAACAGCATCAACAAGACGTGTTCCGTTTCTATAAAAAATAATAAAATTGGTACGCTGCACATGTTTAAAAAAAAAAAAAAAAAAAAAACAAACTTACAAAAATTTTTGAAATGCAATCAAATCTTTTACTTGGCTTAATTTTGCAGAACGTTTATTATATCCATAATGAAAGTAATTACACTGCGGTAGGCAATGAGAACAGTTGAGCATAGCACCAGTTCCCTGCATTAAATTATTACCCAAAGTCACTAAAGAAAATGTATGTATAAAATTGTTATTAATGAATAATATTCTTGATTTAAACTTGTTTGAAACTTACTGGCATATGCTCTGATGCAATCGTAATCTTTAAGTGTACAGAAACGCACATGTCCTCCAATGCTTTTCTCAATTGATTCTCTTGTCGCAAAATATGGTAAACATTCACAAAATTGCAACAATGTACGTAAACGACAATTTGTCAAACATGCAGCCTGACTGTAACCAATGCCATCGTCGTCTTTTGCTCATAACCAACGACATTTTCATCTTCAAAATAGCAACGACGCCGTTGTATACTAACATCGCGCACATCCGGCAATGTAATCTGTACACGAACACGCAGATCAGCATAAACTGCTTCACCGGCTGAAACGCTAAATTGTTGCAAATGACCAGTAGCAGCATCGGGAAAGACATGCCGATGAAAAATAAGCACTGTGTAGCCAACCGGTTCATTAGTGCCATAAAAATTATCCGCTGTGCTTGTATTGAGCAAGAGCGCTAAACCATTCGTTTCATCCATGTAATTGTAGCTATCTCTATCCAATATTTTTGTTATATTTTTATTTTTTTTTCTTATGTGTTTTGCCTTCATAATTGAAAACACAACAGTAACCACCGGCAACTGCTAATGGCTGCATCAATGCGGCACAATCATAATAAATGCCTGCCATGCGACAACTGATTAGCTGCTCGTCGCATGACGGTGTTAGTGGCTGCAATAATTTGGTAAGATCTTCTTGTTTAACGCCTAAAAAGCTGCCGGTAAGATGATCCAATGCGGTATGCGTTATAATATTCGATTCATTTACAATATTATATAAATTCGATTTAAGCTGAAAGTATGCATCTAGCATACGTACACGTTCTAGCCAATAACTATAATTCTGCTGTGGATTATTCGCAGTTATCAAACGTGCCATTTGTTCGACGGCAGAACGGCTCAATTTGTTTGTACTGCAGACAGCGATGGCCGGAAATGGTACATTTATAATATCCTGTCCGTATGGCGATAGAACGGTGACAACGGGATGCTCATAAAAATAAAGTAGCGTATAAAAGACAACGGTACTTGCGAATGAGATACCCGTTACTAAAAATAATGACCAGAGTAATCTGTAATTGTTACGTTATACTATATTTATAGATTTTCCTTTATTTTTTCTATTTTTTTTTACTTACCTTTGATATTTGCGTCTTCGTATATTGTAAAGTAAACCATAACCACTGAGGCTGGTTTTTTGAAAAAATTCAATAAGCGTCTTTTTCGCGCCTCTATACAATGCGGCGCCGTTAAGTGACATGTTGCTAATGATAACTCATCAATTAGGCTGCCAAAAATTTATGTTGTACACTTTGACTTTTATTTTTCGGAATTTTTGGTAACGCCTTTTTTCATAGTTTTTTTTTTCGATTGGTTGTTCTTGTTCGTTCTTTTCCGTTCGTACATGTAATTAGGAAGCGTTAAGGACATTAGCTAGTAATAATAATTCTATGCGCCAAAAAAATTGACTCCAAATCTTATAGTTGTTATTCTAGATCTGTTCGAGTAAAAAAAAAAACTGTATGCTTTGAATTTTCGGGAGACCCCCAAAATCTGGATTTACGATCCCCCTCTTTTTTTTGACTTATAGTGCTATAACTCAGTAAATTACGAACCGATTTTGATTTCAAAATCAAAAGCAAATTACCACGCCCATTTTTAAGTATAGCCCCCATACAAACCTAGCGCCCATTTTTGAGTTTTTGTATGAAAAAAGTTCATATTTATGAATATATTCACTCCAATCTGGGTAAATTCACTTCTACTGTTATCATGCTACCGATAAGACAAGGATCAGGCAACTATAACATACAGAACCCGTAAAAACTCACCCTACATTTTTTTTTTTATTTTTCAGGAAAATGTTTGTTTTACAAGCATGAGTTGTCCCCACCCAACCCCTTTGCGGAATATAATGTACGTCACTGATGATCGTAGATAAACTAATCGAAGTTTCGTGTTGCAGTTATTTGAGCTTCGGTGCTACCGAAGTTAAAGTTTTTTTTCTTGTTTTCAATGCCATTTTTGTACTTTTTGGTTCTTTTTTTTTTTTTTTTTTTTTTCAAAAATCGACTTCATTAATAAGCCGAATGTGCCTAATGCATTGCTTAAGTAGTCTATAACTATAACTGCATTGTTACCTTTCAAATGAAATCGGTTCGGAACTAATCGGTTGGATGGTATCAAAGTCCATAGCGGACATAGCAAGTTTTTGACAATATCACGTTTATGATTTAGTTTCCAGTTGTCTGATGAGCGTACCTTTTTTTTAAAGCTGTTTTACCATATTTATTGAGGACTAGTACTACTAATGCTTCTATTACTTTTTAGTTTTTTTTGTCATAGAAATAAAAAGTAGTTATACAATTTATTTGCTTATATATTTATTTAAAAATATGTCTTTCTTTTTTTTCTTTTTTTTCTACTGTTTGTATTTTTCATACATATATATATATACTATATATTTTTATATAATATAATAACTTATAATTTTATGCATAATAATATGTAAAGTTTTGAGTGTTGCCCTAAATCAGTAGACAGTTACATACATACATATTTAGTTAAATATTTTATTTATTGTATTTTTAAGTGTTTTTCTAATTGTTTTAGTTATGTAAGTATATAATTCGGCTAGGATTTAAAAATGTCTTAATTTTTGTTAACTTTTAATTTTTTTTCGCAAAATTTGCTTTGCTTTGAAGGCGCTAACGGTGTTGAATTTTTATTTATTTTTTTTTTTTTCGTTTTTTTTTATGTATAAAATTGCAAATAAAAAAAAAAAAATAAATAATAGTAATAATAAAAAAATAAATTTTGTAAACAAACAAAATACACAATAAACTCTTTAAATATAATTAAAAGGACGACAATAAAATAATATAAAATAAAATATGTATGTAAAATGGAATGGATGGTGTCTTTTTGTTTTTTTTTTTTTTTTTTTATGCAAGTGTTTTTATGTATATAATAATATTTATATATTTGTTTATTTATTTTAATTGTTACAATTACTATAATGTCTCAACGTGATGATACTTATATGAACATATACATATATTTGTTTTTCTTTAGAGCTTATTAAATATATTTTTTACTCAAAAACACCGATTTAAGTTCCCTCAAAGGCGACCTATCTTTGTTCGTTGCCTATCTCTCTCTCTCTCACACACCTTGCTAACTAACTCTTTCTCGTTTTTAATAGTGCACTATCTCTTTTTATTTTAAAATATGTCTTCTTTGTTTCTATGCAGCGCATTTAAATAATTATTATTATAATTTTTTTTTTGTTTTTAATTTTATTGACAAAAATAATTTTTTAGGAATGTATGACGAAAATTAAATTTAAAAAAAAAAATGGACATAAGACAGAACACGCTGTTCAAATAGTTTTTACGTATATAAACATGCAAAGCGGCCGTAAAAAATACAATAAATAATAATAAATAAAACATAAAGACAAGACAATTTTAAAAGCGCATGCAAACAAAATTATAAATTATTTAAAAAAAAAAAAATTTTTTAAATATGAAAATTTAAATTACTAAATAAAAAAGGTATGAACAAAATGTATAACTGTTTGTATAATTACGAAATTGGTTAATAAACTATTTAAAACTCTAGATATGTGTTTAAGACTGCAGCAAATTTGTATATAAATTAATTAATTATTCTCTTTATCTTTGCGCTTAATTAATGTCACTGACGACGCTATGTGGGCGTGTGTTTTGTTTTTGTGTCTATGTCGCTGCTTTCTATTTGTTTTTTTTTTTTTTTTTACAAAAACTTCTTCTTCAATTAAATTGCTAATGTGTCGCTTACAAGTGCAAAACGCCATCTTTGGCATCACCGACTACAACTGTTGAAGCATTTGACGCTGCCTGCTGATGATGATGTTGATGATTTTGTAATTGTTGACCACCACCACCGCCACCACTGCTAGTACCACCAGTGCTTGCGCCATCATCAAGTGTTAACACCCGTTAAATCGACTATATCATCTTGATCATCTTGTTCAATTTCATCCGATGTATTTGTATGATTTGTATGATGTGAACCACTTGATACTTGACTAATACGTGAGAATGAGCCACGACGCGGCGATGTTAGTGTACGTTGATTTGCTGGTTTAACGGTGATTATCAAATTCGAGCTATTTGCGACCATCATATCGGTTACCTATAAAACAAAAATTTATATTTAAATAAACTTAATTTTTTTTATATACACTGCACACGTCACTTGAATAGTTGACTTTCAAGTTGAATTACTTTCAAACTAATTATGCGTTTGAGTTTAGTTAATGCAGCATACTTAAAAATGTACCTGATCTAATGTTTTGCCTGCTACTTCAATGCCATTTACTTCAATAACTTCATCATTGACAGCCAATAGGCCAGTGCTTTCTGCCAAGCCACCGGGTACAAGACGTGATATAAATATACCAGGTTGCTTTTCGAGTCCATTTGCTGTGACACGTACCGAAGTACCATCGCGTATATAAAATCCTAACGGTTTATCGCTACCATGTTTCAATAGACGTACACGACGCTGTGTCTCTGGTACAATATCGACATCAATAATTGCTGAAACCTGTCGAAAATCATGCGGTATGGAAATTGATGGTGCTTTCGTTTTTACTGGCGTTTGACCGAGTATACTGCTAATTATATTGTTTGTACGATTAGGTTTCATTGTACCAAAACCGGAATAGTCTATCATGTCGTCTGAAATATGTATAACGAGAAATTAGTGAATAAATTTAATGCAATATGTAATTTTTTTTTTAATTTAGTTTTGCTACTAACCTTTACGTTGTATAATGGTGCGCAATAGCGGTCGTGCGGTCTTAAGTGCACGTCCAAAATTGTCATCATTGTTAATTGGCAGCAAATCATTGTCGTGTGGATCAATGTAGAATATCAGAAATGGTATATTGGCCAATTTGTGTAGATGTTCAACTTGCGCATGAAATTTCATAAAACTGAGATCAGTTTGATCTCGTCTAAAGCTCCAACGACGAAATTCTGCTTCAAACTATAAAATAAAATGCAAATTGTTTTTGTTTTCAATTAATAAATTCATTCAGTTTTATGTAATTAAAAAATCTAAACACGAACTTAAGAGCGATTTGAATATGAATTAAATTTATTGCTTTAATGATTTTCTTATTGCAATAAAAATAAGTCAGAATGCAGTTGTGTAAGTCTGCCATGTAGAAAGTCTATATGAATAATTATTTATTTCTTTATATTTTTTTTTTATTATTAAATGGATTCAGTATAATCGACAACAGATGAACAGCCAGCGGACAGACGGACATAGCTGCATACTATATAACACCAGAGATGTAAGTTCTTATAGGGCTATATGTTATAGTGGCTCGATCCTTATCACATCCGGAGCACATTCATAGAATAACAGTAGAAGTGAATTTACCCAGATTGAATTGAATATATTCATAAAAAAGAACTATTTTTATACGAAAACCCAAAAATGGGCGCCAGGTTTGTATGGGGGCTATACCTAAATATAGGCGTGGCATTTTGCTTTTGATATTGAATGCCAATTGAAGTGTTTTACCCTATTTTTAAACAAAAAAAATTGAAAAAAAAGGATGGGACTATATCTAAAAATGGGCGTGGCACCTTGGTTCTGACATACAAAATGCCTGTGATAAAAAAAACTTAAGTTTTGAATTTGAGGTCAATATCTCTAAAACTTTCCGAGAAAAACGCATTGCAACATACAGGCAGACGGACGGTAAGACGAACATGGCTAAATCGATTCGTCTCGTCGAGCTGATCAACAATATAAATACTTTACGGGGTCTCTGATGCCTACTTCTATGCGTTACAAACTTTCCGACAAATTGAATATACACTTCATACTACGTGTGGCAGATATAAAAAAAAGAAGAAGTCAACTGTTGCGCCACTCGGTCGGCCTGACTGCCTGCCTGTTGCATTAATATTTTTAAAGTTTTCATTTTTTTTTTTATTACATATTTTTCATTTTGCCTGGGCGGCACACCCAAGTAATATAACTCCTACAGCAGCAGAAACAGTTAAATCGTTTAAATGAATCACTGTTTCCTGTCTGTCTGTCTGTCTATCTGTTTTTGTTAGCACGACGACGCCCCAATTCCGATGCATAATCCAAATGTAATATAATATTATTTATAATTTATTAAATGAGTTGTTTTTAAATAGTTGTACGTGCATACATATATGTACATGTATATATAATATACTTTCTACAAATCATTTAACGTTTTTTTTTTTTTTCAGATAACTAAAACAACAACAACAACAACCACAAGTGCATTTACCTTGGATTTCACTGCGATTAATTCGGTTTCCACACTTGTCGCAATATTAAATTTATTTTTCGACATTTTTAACACTAGCACATAGGTGTTGAGCGTATAATAAAATTCAAACACTCAACAAAATCAAACGATATAATATATATATGTTTTATTCAATTAATTAATTATATAGTAAAAAATCACAAAATAAAAAAAAAAAAAACAAATCAAACAAATGAATGAATATATGGGTGTGCGCCAGTGTCACCGTTTTATGAAAAAAAAAAAAACGAAAAAGAAAAAGAAGTGAAAAGCAAAAATGACAAAGTTGTCAAAGAGTGTCTTTGGCGCCAATGAAAATACATTTTTAATTTAAATTACAATGATATAATTTTTATTTATGCATATTAAATACGTTTTTTATTATTTAAGTAAAATTTTATCTTTGTAAATAAGATTTTAGACAATAAGTAAATAAGGCAAAATTTTAAAAACAAGAAAATATAGTGGTAGCACTGGCCTGAGTAATATACAGTGCTGCCATATAAAAATTATTTAAAATGTCCCTTGTATGAGAGATATAAAGAAGTGCAAATCAAAATGGTTACTAGCAAGTTTCTAAAACAGTCGCTTAGGACAATTTTTTTTTTTTTATGCAAATAAAAGAAAAAATATATATAATTAAATTAATTAATAAATATTATTTATGCTCAAAATCAATTTCAATCCTAAAAAACTGAAAACTGAACCAAACTGGCAACGCAAAATTCAAAATATTTCTGTAACTTGGCAACACTTAAAAGTGTAAACGCAACATCACTAACAGGGCTGCGAGCGTGTTTTTGGAAGCACTGGCAACATTTTCCGGTCCATCCTCAACGTGAACTTGGCCGCAACGTGTTCTTTTCCTGGCGAACGCCATAAGTGCACGCATCGTAGAAATTGCTTCTGTGAAAAATGTAAGAAAATATGTGCTAAAATTAATTAAAACGCGTTTAATTTTGTGCGCAGCATTTAGATTTAGTGAAATGATAACATTTACAATTAATTGCATGTGTAAAACATAAAATTTTGTAATGAAAACAATGCATTTTTTGTTTTGTTGCTGACAGACGGACAGACCGACAGATTACTGTTGAGGTTAAAAACGTTTCATTTTGTGTGTTCAACGCGACGCAGTGGCTTTCTGTGTTTTTTTTTTTTTTTTTTTGTAAACCATTTTTTTTTTTACTTGCTGTGCACGTGTTTACTTTAAAAAAAATGCCGCCGTACATCTTACGTCCATAACTAAAACTGCAATTTTCGATATAAACGGTTTTGTGGTATTCAACTGGACTATATTAAAATGCCATGTTATACTTTCCTCTTAAGGCTATCGGCTCAAAGATATGCAAACTTAATAAATGTTAATAACAACAAAAACAACAAAAGAAATACAATAACGCGTAAACATAAATTTTATTTTATATATGGAAAAGATTTATTCATTAATAAATTTGAACTTATTTTTGTTTTTTTTTTTAGCATGACTGAAGTCGCGGAAAACGTTGTGGAGAACTTCGAGGAGCAGGCTCCATTGGAGACCGAAAGCGCCGAGACTGTTTTGGAAACCAACTTGGTTGCCACCACTGAATTGCCTGAGATCAAATTGTTCGGTCGCTGGTCATGCGATGATGTCACTGTCAATGATATCTCATTGCAAGATTATATCTCCGTTAAGGAGAAATTCGCACGCTATCTGCCACATTCGGCTGGTCGCTATGCTGCCAAACGTTTCCGCAAGGCACAGTGCCCCATTGTTGAGCGTCTTACATGCTCATTGATGATGAAGGGACGCAACAATGGCAAGAAGCTTATGTCATGCCGCATTGTCAAGCACTCATTTGAGATCATTCATCTGTTGACTGGTGAAAACCCACTCCAGGTGAGTTTATGTTTTTTTTTTTTTTTTTAAATAGCTTTAATTATTATTTAAGTATTTTTGTTTTTAATACAAAGCGTCACATGCTAAACTGCTGCAGCGATTTAAACATACCTTGCAGTCAGGTAGAATGTGTACGTAGAATAATTAACGTTTTTAATATCCTAGTGTTCGAAGTCCATATAAACATTGGATATCTTCCTATACTCTTGGAACTTAAAACTACAATTCAAACAAAAAATCAACATATAACATAAACATTAAGTCCACCTCAATGCAACAAAACTTTAAATAGTTTGTTAGCACAATTCAAAACGGACTTATATAAAAGCGCTTTAATTATCCTAGTGCTGTGGCGCTAGAATGCAATCTGCAGTATCTCTTGGAACTTAAAACTACAAACAAAACCATGAAGCATTTTTAGCGTTTATCTATAAACTAGAAGCATGCAAATAAATATTTAGTCCGCCTCAATGCAGCAAACAATTGTAGCTTGTTAGCATATTTTCTTTTAAACGGACTTAAATGAAAGCGCTTTAATTATCCTAGTGCTGCGGCGCTAAACTAAAGCAATCTGCAGTAACTCTTGGAACTTAAAACTACATTAGCAACTTAGAAAAAGACAGACAACGCTATACACGTCCAAAACTAAAACTGCAATTAACGATTAGCAACGTTTTTGTGGTATTCAACTGGACCATAATGAATTTTCATGATAAACTTTCCTCTTAAGACTATCGGCTCAAAGATATGAATGCTTAATAACGTTTTAATATCAACAAAAATAAAAAACAAATGAAAGTAATTTTAGTCCTCCTCAAAACAGCGTCTTGTATTAATTCATGCGCGCGCTAGTTTCTATACAAAAAAGGACTAATAGTAATTTTGCTCTAATTATCCTAGTGCTGTGGCGCTATAAAGCAATCTGCAGTATCTCTTGGAACTTAGAACAACATAAGCAATTTAGATAATTTATACACGTCCAAAACTAAAACTGCAATTAACGAAAGCAACGTTTTTGTGGTATTCAACTGGACCATATTGAATTTTCATGATAAACTTTCCTCTTAAGACTATCGGCTCAAAGATATGAATGCTTAATAACGTTTTAATATCAACAAAAAAAAAAAAAAAATAAATGAAAATATTATTTAAAAGTAATTTAAGTGTAGTCCTCCTCAAAACGGCGTTTTGTTTAAAATTAATCATGCGCTAGTTTCTATACAAAAAGGACTTATAATAATTTTGCTCTAATTATCCTAGTGCTGTGGCGCAAAATAATGCAATCTGCAGTATCTCTTGGAACTTAGAACAACATTTATTTAAATTTTTATATTTAATTTATATAATTTACATTCAAACAAATTTGATGCAATAATTTATTTAATTCTTTGTTTTATAGATTCTCGTCAGCGCTATTATTAACTCTGGACCACGTGAAGACTCAACACGTATCGGTCGTGCCGGTACCGTGCGTCGTCAGGCTGTTGATGTGTCACCACTCCGTCGTGTCAACCAGGTAATTAAAAAAGCACAACAATTTTTTTTTTTTTTCGTTTCATACGTAATAAGCCAAATTTGCAATATCCCAGAGAACTTATAGTGTCTTGGGTCTTATACATTTGGCTAGAATAAAAAAAAGCTATTCATATCCGTAGCGTCAAATTGTAATAATCATGCACTTGGCGTATGAAAGGAAGCAACAACAAATTTGTGTATTTATTAATGAAATGAATTACATTTATAGTTTTTGTATTAATAATTATTTTTATTATCTTACAGGCAATCTGGTTGCTCTGCACAGGTGCACGTGAAGCTGCTTTTAGAAACATTAAGACCATTGCTGAATGTTTGGCTGATGAGCTTATTAACGCTGCTAAGGTGTGTATAATCTCAAAATTTAGTGTACAATATTATTATTATTATTATTTATTTTCAAACGTCTACTCTAATGTAACGTAGTGTATAACTACTAATTGCGTTGCCTCGCTTGTAGACGAGATTAACTTTTTTTTAAAAAGAAGTTCTATTATCTAATAGCGTAAATACGCCAATTTGAGCGTACGTTATTTGGAAACGTAGAGCTACAAAACAATTGCATAGAAAATTGTCTTTGACCATTCTAATACAACGCAGTGCTTGCCGCGCCAAAGTGTGGGTAATTGTGCAGTCTCGCTTTTGGTCTAAATAAAAATAGATTTTATTATCCTAGCGCTTGGCGTTTATATAAAAAAACCAATGCACTCGAGAAACGTAAAATCACAGTAAAATTTTTAGGCGTTTAGGTTCAGAAATATTGTTGTAAACTAGAATTTAAGCATCTCTATTATAAAGTTTCTCTCGTCGACCATTCTAATACTACGCAGTGCTTGCCGCCAAAGTGTGGGTAATTGTGAAGTCTCGCTTTTGGTCTAAATTAGAACAGATTTTATTATCCTAGCGCTTGGCGTTTATACAGAAAACCAATGCACTCGAGAAACGTAAAATCACAGTAAAATTTTTAGGCGTTTAGGTTCAGAAATAATGTTGTAAACTAAAGACATCTCTATTATAAAGTTTCTCTCGTCGACCATTCTAATACTACGCAGTGCTTCCGCCAAAGTGTGGGTAATTGTGAAGTCTCGCTTTGGTCTAAATTAGAACAGATTTTATTATCCTAGCGCTTGGCGTTTATACAAAAACCAATGCACTCGAGAAACGTAAAATCACAATAAAATTTTGAGGCCGTGCACTGCTTTGCGTTTGTTGTTGTTTGAGGTTTAAAAATAATATTGTAAACTAGAAATCATTTTTTAATATAAATTTTTTTTTAATTTATTTTTTTTTTCTCTATTTTGCAGGGTTCATCCAATTCTTATGCCATCAAGAAGAAGGACGAATTGGAACGTGTTGCCAAGTCCAACCGTTAAAACAATTATTTTGCTACACATTCAATTTTTTTGTGTGTGTGTGTTAATTTAACGCTAAATAAAAAGAAAAACATTCATTAAAACAAAGAAACAAACACAAAATTTAAATAAGTGCATATTTGTCTTTTTTTTTTTTTTTTTATATACAAGATCTGTATAGTAGTCGTAGTAGCGAATAAATAATATATAACATTTAAATATAATTAAGATAAAGGCGATGATTTTTGGTTTATTTCGCAATTAAAGACGCTTACGTGCGTCTAGTATTTTAAGCGTTTTGTTGCTGGACTAAGCTCATAAAGATAGAAGTATTGAAAAAGTATGACTTCTTCTAGAATATAGCTGAGCCTAAGTTTGTCGTCGTAGTTAATAGATGATGCATGTTTTATATCAGGTAAAGACAAAAAAAGTTTGGTACACAATTAAGCTGCTCAAATGTTAAAAATTCTGCCGCATGTTACATGACTAAAATAACGTAACTAATGAACTAGTCGGAGAGGAGAACAAATTACCAGAGAAACCTTTACAGAAAAAAAATTACGCGGCTGGAACATTATTATAATTATACATTTTGTGGCGTGCTCCATTATCTTCACAGTAAAATTGTTTTCTATAGTCTAAACACAAATTTGTGTCAGATGACATTGCAACATTCATGTGCGATCATCAGTGACGTAGATTATATTCCGCAAGGGGGGGTTGGATGGGGACAACTGAAGTTGAGGCTCAAATAAGAAGCATTTTTGTAAAATTTTAAACTAAAAATGCAAATATAACAAGATTTTTTTTTATATAAATTAAATTATCTCCAAAAAAAATTTAAAAGTCTGCCGGAGAAATTTTAAACGGAAACTTTAAGATATAGAGCAGCCATATATTTGAAACCTAAATTTTATTTTCTAGGAGTACACCCTTGGAAACCTGACACAAATTTATTAGGCGACCCACGTAAATAATGCGGTTTGACAGCGTTGTTTTACGAATTATCAACAGACAAACTTTATAAAGTGTAACAAAGTTCGGTAAAGATACGAAAAGTTTAACAAAACAAAAAAATCAAAATACTAAAGTCGAAACGAAATATGTGTTATGTGATGTGCTGTTTTGCTTTGATTTTCTTTGCCTTGCCTACAATCAGTACCAATACTGCGCTGACAGAAAACAGCTGATTGCCGTATGTTTTTTTGTGGTTAAGTTGATAACTGTTGTACTTTTGCAACACTTTTTTGTAAATGAAAACAATGTTACCGCTATGATAAATTTTAATTATAAAAATATTTTATAAAATTCTTTAAAAAGTACACTGTAAAAATATAAAATTAAATTTAATTGCAACAATGCTAATGTATTTAATTATTAATTTTCATAGAAAAAACTCGTAATAATAATATTACGATTTATCTCACCGTCTGGCAAAATTAGTACATCAACGTTTTTTCTTTTAATGTTTGGCAACACTTATATGCGCTCTTACATAAGAAGAACGAACCACTAATCGTCGTCGCACAGTCGTCGTGTCGTGAAAATTTCGATTGGTGAGTAGATTTGATTTGGTTTTTGCATAATCGGCAAAAAAAAAATTTTGCTACAGGTGTACTAAAAAATCATACGAATTACAGTCTCTTGCACGGAATAATCCAGCAGCCAACAACAAGATGATGCAGCGCGCAAACCTCTTGATCCCGATGGCCATCGAAGCCACAATGCTAGCACAACAGCAGCGTGGTATGGCGACACTGAAAACAATTTCAATGCGTCTGAAATCCGTCAAGAACATCCAGAAAATTACGCAATCCATGAAGATGGTGTCTGCGGCAAAATACTCGCGTGCCGAGCGTGATTTGAAGGCAGCACGTCCATACGGTATCGGTGCACAGCAATTTTTCGAGAAAACCGAAATCCAACCCGACGAGAAGGCCGAACCCAAGAAACTTTTCATTGCCGTAACATCGGATCGTGGTCTCTGCGGTGCTGTGCATACCGGTGTTGCGCGTCACATTCGCGGTGAATTGGCCAAGGATGATTCGAACACGAAGATTTTCTGCGTGGGCGATAAGTCTCGTGCAATTCTGTCACGTCTATACGGCAAGAATATCATGATGGTCGCCAATGAGGTTGGTCGTTTGCCACCAACATTCTTGGATGCATCAAAAATTGCACATGAAGTGATTCAAAGCGGCTACGAATTCACTGAAGGCAAAATTATCTACAACAAATTCAAGTCGGTCGTTTCGTATCAGTGCAGTTCACTGCCAATCTTCAGTGGTCCCACTGTTGAGAAGTCCGATAAATTGGGCACCTATGACTCGCTGGACTCCGATGTCATTCAGAGCTATCTTGAATTTTCGCTAGCTTCGCTCATTTTCTTTACCATGAAGGAAGGTGCTTGCTCTGAGCAATCTTCACGTATGACTGCCATGGACAACGCGTCGAAGAACGCTGGTGAAATGATTGAGAAACTAACGTTGACATTCAACCGTACCAGACAGGCTGTCATTACTCGTGAGCTGATTGAAATCATCTCCGGTGCTGCTGCTCTGGAATAAGCGGGGTAGGCTATATTTATCCAAATAAAACTACAACAACAACAAATATTTTAAAAAAATACAATAAATTTTTTTTTTTCCGTTTCCAAAATGAAATTATCGAAAACGAAAGAATTAATAATTATGATGAACATCAGATTGAATATGTTGCTTCTTCTAGCTGTGAATGCAAAACAAAAAATAATAAAATAAACATCCACAATTATCGTTAAACGAAAACGAATGTAGTGTATTTATGAAGTGTGGCACCATACAATAAAAACAATACAATTCTCAAAAATAAATATTAAACATTTTTTTTTATTATTATTTATATTATTTTTATTTTTTTGCTGTTCAAATTTCGTTAGATGTCATCGGTCTTATGCAATGATGACAATTTGATTTATCTGATTGCTTACTGCTTTTGTTAATTAATTAAAGACTAACGCGCCTGTTCTGGTTAACGCTTTCACGAGAATTTTGAAAAGAAAAATTATTTATGAATTTCACAAAACTAAAATCAAATGTTTGTTCTTTTAAATTAGCTTGCATGATTATTATTCGAAAGTGAAAACCAGAAAATGTACAATTTTTTTAATTATTTACAGTGTAAGTTACTCGCTTGAATAGGATTCGATTTTTTTTTTTGTTTTTATTTATTAAGTATATGTCACAAGGATCCAGTGATTTCATACGCTACACAGAGATCAGAACGGGTGAAACATGGGAACTTCAGAACAGTGGATTTGGTCGAATCGCAAAAGATTTAAAATTCATTTTTTGTTCCTTCGTGAACCTCGAAATAATATAACGATAGGATAGCGTCAGCTCCTCATTTTTAAATTTTATGCCTAGCGTCTCATCTCGCGGAAGGATATTGAATGCTCGGATGGATTTTAACTGGACTGCTAAGCTCTCTCTCTCTCTCATTGTGAATTACGAGAAAGCGATTCCCTGCCATAGCAATCAAAGCTACCAAAAGAGTTATTTGGCTGCCATGGATTTGAATTGCAATGGAAAAAAATGATGTTTGGAGACTGAAGAACTGATATTTTGGTAAGGTCCATGTGGAAACTAACATATCATTCTCGATATCCGTGGTATAGAAGGGTATATTCGCTTTGTGCACATGAATAGCAGCCAGAAGGAGCCATGAAAGACCCCATAAAAAGTAAAATTGTTTTTCTGGCCTTCCCTCTTTTCATTCTGCTGAGTGCCTTTATTGTTAACTAATTCTTTATACAGGTGTGTCACACAAATCTCTTTCGATTGTTCTAAAATCTCTCATTTTGTTGCTTTATTTAGAGATTTGGTAAAAAAAAAAATGTGTCGCCTATAATTTTTGCGAAGCATGCTAATTTCTAGCCAAAACATGAGAGATTTGAAAACAACCGAAAGAGATTTTGTGTAATAAATAAATACAAATGTCTGTACAATAAAAGATGTTACTTTTAGAGCAAGTTTAGCTTAAAATAGTATTGAAAAAAAATATTCTTAATCTCTTTTTTTTCAGTATTTCTTTATTACAACGTTATAATTTAATGCTATTACACTTTTATGTCTTAAAAAATAAACAAATCGTCATCAGTTGATACAATTTATTAGTCTAAAATTTTAGGCGTTCATCATACAAAAAAAAAAAAAAACAAATTTATTAAAAAACTGAAGGACAACAAATGCAAAAGCAAACACCATAAAATATTAATTATAATTAAATAAAAAAAAAAAAAAAAAAAAAAATATTGGGAGTCAAATACAATCAATGTCGTGGATAAAATTATCGAAAATTTTGTTTTTTTTTTGTTTTTAAAGTTTTCATCAGTGGAACATTTTTGTCTCGCGAATTGCGGCGTATGGAGTTTGCTAAAAAATTTATTTATTTACAACAACTACAACATGAGCGTGTTTCTATGTATGTACGATGTATGCATGTATGTATGTTTGTTTGTTTGTATATGTCTTGTTTTTTTTATGTTTGGCGTGTTGTGTTGGAATTCCAAGTTCATACAATATAGATTGGTGTGTGCTTAAAAATCATCATCATCATCATTAATAAGTATTATTATTATTATCATCTCATCATCATGTCATTTTCAACATAATCTTAATCTTCATCGTATAACACATAGTGGAAGTACAATGTTCGTTGGCTCTTCTCTAAATGGAATTACATAATATCTATAGCAGCTCCCGGCAATTTTAACTTGGTTTTTTTTGTTTTTATGCTATGAGTGGACGATAGATACGAGACACATATGAAGGTCCATGTCAATATTTTAAGATGTAAACAACATCATAATCATCACCATTATTATTATTATTATCATTAAAAATTTAATATATTTACTTAAATTAAATTCTTCTTTTTTGTTTTTTTTTTTTTTTTTGTCATCGTTTCTAAGTTTTTAGTTTACAATAATTTCTTTTTCCTGTCTTTTTTTTTATATTTTTTTACAAAAAATGATTCTTGCACTCCATTTTATGGTAACACTTTAAGCTTTCTTTATATAATCCGAATCGGTAAAAAAAATTGTTATTTTAAATAGTCATTTTATATCTTCTGTGTCTCTGTGCTATGTGTTTTTGTGTCTGTGTTTGTTTTTTTCTTTCGTTCTTCATATATGTATATTTTTGTATATGTGGTGGCAATTACCACTTCTTTTTGTGTTCATCCATAGATACACCGCCAGGACCCAATGATACAATCATTAATAAACCGCCAATGACAGATAATGTCTGAAAGAAAAGTGGAAAAGAAGAAACGTTTAAAAATGGAATTTAAAAAAAAACAAAGAAACTTTAACTTAGTAGACCCAAACTTACGAAACTTGGATTATATATGTTCATCATTTTTTTTTTTCTCTTTAAACTGAATTGTTTTATTTGCAATCTGTCCTTTAGGACAATCAACAAATGGTTAATCAAAAACATTGACTTTTAAATTAATTAACATCAAAGCGGGGTGTTGGGGTGGTAGAAACTGAGGAGGGGTTGGTGGGGTTGGGGGAGGAGTTTAACTTATTCGATGAGATGGGTGGTCTCTACGTAGCGCGGTGGCTGACAGCGCTGCTGTCCGACAGGTTGGTGTGCCTGTCCATTCGAAGATTTTCTGAAAAGTAATTTATAATTTTTTATAAAACTCACCTGGAAAAAGTCATATTTTAGAAAATCTCTCAATGGCTTATATGAAGGAATTGTCCACCACGCATTATGATACAAATTCAGCACTGTCAGTAATGCGACCAATATGAGTGCCGATAATTTTGTCTTGTAACCAATTGTAACAAGAACCATAAGAATTGAGCCGAATATATCCTGTACAATTTGCCAAACGCTCAATTCAAAACGTATCAACGTAATAAACATGAATGCAAGCAATATACGACCAGCGAGTTGCATGACATTCTTTGGCTTATTATCACCAAGCGATGGCACTCCAGCAAATAAACTTCGACCCTCTACACGTGACTCTGCTAATACAAGTAATAATGCTCCAATGAGTGCACAGTTACGCAGCAAAAACTGTATATCCCATAATATGGAGTAGGCAATTGTCTAAGAAATAAAGTATAAATAAATTTAATGTGTTTTTAGTTTTTGTTGAATTTAGATTTAGTTTATTTGTGGCTTACCTGTAGCACAACAATAAAGAACAGTACACCAACAGCAATATCAACTTTGAAACGCGCTATAACCATACCACAGCCGCCAAGTTGTCCAATTAGATTAACAAGTACAAAAACTGTTGCCAAGATGCGTCCACAGCCCCAGCTCATGTCCATATATTCACGTTGTTCATTCCATTGGAAATACATACGAAGGCCATCCTCAAAAAATGTTGCAATTAGACAGAGACGTGCAACTGTTGGTAGTACATGTTTACCACGACGGATAACCTGAAATTGTTTTTAGTTTTTTTTTTGTAGATCATTAAATAGGTTAAATGCAAAAAAAATTTTAAAAATTATTTGTGCTAAACAAATAAGAGAAAAAAATTTTAAGAATAGTTAACCTTGATGAAGAAATCAGTGCCATTGAAAATGAGGCACCGATAGGCATATTAGAAATAAGAGTGAAGAGTTCAGCACAGTTAGTACAACTGAATGTTTACTGTGTACTTTGCTCACTCATACAATGTGCTACAAAACTTCATTCAGTTTCACACTTACACACACACACACACAGTGATAAAACTCTAACATTTGCTCTGAAAGCAAGAGAGAAATATTCGTAGTGCGTGTTTGAGTTAGAGTGAAAAAGATCGAAGGTCGAATATCAAATTTCAAACACTGAGCAAACCTAGTAACCTAGTTTTTATTTCAATTAAAAATTTTGGAGTACTTTACTGAAATATTGTTTCATGGAATCTAAAACTTGTTCTTTTTTAATTCAAGAAACACTCTGACAAAAAGAAAACGATGCATTAAAAGACTGAAGCGTAAAATGTTTTGCAAATTGGACAATTTGGCTCCATTTCGCCAAACTGTGGATTATAGCAAGTACCAAGCTGTACGTGCTCGAAATTGATTCATTACTTTTGGTTTTTGAGACTTTGACATATTGTTATGGATTATTTTATTTTGAGATAGAATACGTTGCAAGATTTTTACATAAAAAAGAAAAAAAAATAATAGTAAAATAATAATAAACTGTGAACCGATCCGAAACAAATTTATATTGTAGAAATGGGTTCATTTATAAAATGTTTTTCTGTAACCGTTACACATGGGGATGTCGAGTGTTGTCAATTTGAGGGAAAAGCATTAAAGGAGTTATCGGATTATTGATTTTCATCGATCTAATCATGTCCGTCCCTCCGTCTGACTGTCTGTTTATTTCTAACTGTTTCATTCACGCAATTTTAAAGATATTGATCTGAAAATTCAAAAGTGTAGCGTATATTTGAGTTTTTCTTTTGAAATAAATTTAAATAAAATTTATTTTGTAAATAAGCGTGCTATAGCAAAAAAAGTGTACGTGGCATAAAAAACTCTCGTGTTGTACAAGAAAAGCTCAAGTTTCAAATTTCAATTCAATAACTTTCAAACTGAACGCCGAACAACGAACAGACAATCTTACGCCGTTTATATAAAAAAAAAATCTGAGAATAAGAGAAAAATAATAATATTTCCGTATATATTATTTAAAATGGATTATGAATGGGAACAGCTGTATATATATATATAGATTGTCAACATACAACGATATTCATAAAACCCAAGTCAGTCTCAACTTAAATAAACTTTGAAGTTTTAATGCACGTAAGAGCGTTTTTGTTATAATATCTCCGACATGACGTGTCTTTGGTGCGGTGCGCTCTATCAATGCTTTATCGCCGTGTTTCATGGCTTTACTATCAAGCAACGGAATCAAAAAAAAAATGCTTACACAGAGCAACGCAAGGTAAAGCATGCGTGCTGTTATGTGAACTGGTTTTCTTTCTTATATTTTATTAATATTTATGTATAATAAAACGTGTCAATTGACCAGACCGACAGACAGACAGACAAACGACAACGATAACACCCGCTTAATGTAATAATCTAATTTTTAGCTTTAACTATTTTATCTATGTGTGTAAATTTTTGTCAAAAGAAATATACGATCGATCCGATCCGATCTACAGCAGCATTTCTTCTTTTTAATCCGGTAACAATGATTAGATCCGTTCACTTTCTCTCTTTACTACACTCTCTCGCTCTCGGTTATGCACACTTTTTTTTTTTTTTTTTTTTTTTTGTTTGAGTATTATCACGCTTTTCACGTTGTTGCTCCCCTTTCCCCACATATGCCAACTCCTATGCACTTTCACTTGGCATATGGAAAGTTGTATTGCACAATTTTGAAAAAAAAACAAAAAAAAATTAAATAAAAAAATTAATAAAGAGTATGGATTTAATGGATAATACTACGAACTGATAATCAGAAATTTTAGTTATTGGCTACTGACTACGTCAAGTGTATTTAGTAGTTGTTGTGACCGTTGATTGGATGACGTTGGCAGTTTTACTTCGTTTGAATATAAGCAAATGCCCCGTCGTGCCGTGTTGTATTAGATTTTGAATGGCGCAACAGTTTGATAAAGAAATGCGCCAGGAAGTGCTATGGTATCCTGACTGACTGAGACTGACTGAAAGGTTACTAGGCAGGCAAGTAGGCACAAGCAGGCGTTTCTTACCTGATCCGCCACATCTTCTGTTTTCGCAATATACTCGTTCGGTATGTTCATAGCGCTTTTTGCTCTTTACTTTTGCTTTGCTTTGCTTTCTTTGATTGTTGACGTCGACTCGACTCTCGACTTTTGATGACGACGGTACAATGGATTTTTTTTCTTTTTGTTATTTTTAATTAAAAAAAAAATAATATAATATTAATTTTGAATTATTGCTAAATTTTGTGTTGGCGCGTTCTATGCTTCCGTCTTGAAAATATTTATTGTTATCTTCCGCAAACCGAGAAATTAAACGAAATTATAAAAAGAAACGAAGAAATTTAGTGTAAAATGCGCACGAGTACGAAAGAGAACGAACACAACGACAACGACACAACGACGACGACAACAAACAGTGTTGCCAATTAGATTTTTTTCCGGTTAGATCTGGTTTCTCTTTTGAAATTTTGTCAGCTGGTATTATTTAGAAAATAATAAAAAAAGGGCGGCAAATAACCTTTTTTTCAATACATATGATTCGTTTTTTTTTTCGAATTTTGTAAAGCACAATAAATTAGCAAATTAATATACTTGTAAAAGAATTTAACTATATAGCGCTTAAATAACTCTTTGAATCCAACCAGCCCAACAGATATAAAAAAACTAACAACATAACGGCAATAAGAATGCCAAGACAAAGGAATGCAAGCTGCAAAAAAAAAAAAAATTATACATTGATTTAACTGCTTTTGAAAGTCTGTCGCAAGCCTGTGTACCTTCTGATATTTGTTTAAACGGTGCGTAGGCTTATCCAGTCGAGGATCGTCCTCCGGTGTTAGCAATGGAAACTTTTCGTTTTTTGTGTAAAAGTCAATATATGCCATTCTTATGTTTTCTGTTACAGAAATGTTTTTTTTTTTTTTCGATGTTATTTCGGAGTATAGCAAACTTACATGTGTTTAGTATTACTGCTTATTTTCGATAAATTATTTTAAAAAAAATACAGAAAAACGTTGCACACTGGTTCAGAATAAAATTCTAGCAGGAAATCGAAATCAAAATATGTACATATGTTTCCAAAATCGAAAATTAAATGAGCTTGTTGGAAATTGTCTGGACAAACAAATTTTATGATTTATTTAAAAGTCGGTATCTGGAGATTTTTGAGATCGCTGCGGATTCAATATAGCGAACAAATTTTGTAGTCAGATTTACTTGAAATTCGGAATCGAAACACGAATTTACTTGGAGTCCTCTATTTGCTGGTTGGTGTCGTTGATTATGAATCTGAAGTTATTTTTTTTTAGAAATAGCGGTTCATACGAAGTTTATAGTTTTTTTTTTTTTTTTTTTTAAAATTTGACTCCAATTTGACGTCCAATTGGAAAGCGTTTTCAACTTTCATCGATTAAGACCCCATCTGTGTTCAAAAATTATATGCCTTAGCAACAGCTCATGAGTTTTCGTCCATCTTGTTCTTGGCTATACGAGACATTGACATTTCGATGATGACTAGATCAGAAACTATAAACTTACATTTATTCTGAAAGCTTTCAAAATAAATATTCAAAGGAGCTAAGAGAAAACTATTGCTATTGTAGCGCACTATTTGGTTGAAAAAATAAAAAAAAAAATTGGCTTTTCGTTCTACAGTTTCATTTTGTACCACTGTGCATCGTTTAAGTTTCAAATTTTTTCTTCTTTTCTTCTTAATGACAATCACTGAAAAGCCAAATTAACTAACAGACCGTCTGTGCAAACTGGTCGTACGACCCGAGATGTATTCAGACAAAAATATTCGTTTTCTGCTAAAGACCCCACCCCGTGGACAAGCTTTCTCATACAAGTGTAACTTTAAGGCTCATTTAAAAAATATTTGAGTGTGAGACAAGGCTGCAAACAGAGTGCGCGCTTAGACGAAGATGATAGCACAGGGTTGTACTTCGCTACACAACACTGCTTAAAATTTTCTGTATGAAAGATCTAAAGATACACCCTGTGCTATCGTCTTCTTGTTACTGGGTTACGTTTTTTGGCGAAACTTATAAATTGCAATAGATTTACTAAAGCTTAATTTCCCGCCAATTTTTAATCTTCAGTCTATTGTTTGATATTGAATCATCTTCGTACAAAAATCTAAAACTATGAAGTCAACTAAGTTGTATGTAATTAAACGAAATGGTCGAAAAGAGGAAGTGCATTTTGATAAGATTACTTTTAGAATTAAAAAATTATGCTACAATTTAAACATGAATTTTATTGATCCAGTTTCAATTACATTGAAAGTTATAAATGGACTCTACTGTGGAGTCACTACTCAGGAGTTGGATAACTTAGCGGCTGAAATTTCTGCAAGCTTAACTACAAACCATGCAGATTATGCTATCTTGGCTGCTCGAATTGCCGTATCAAATTTGCACAAGGAGACAAAAAAAATGTTTTCTGATGTTTTTGAAGACTTGTACAATAATGTTAATAGAGAGACGGATAAATCCTCACCCATGGTTTCCGATTTTCATTATAATATTGTAAAGAGAAACGCAGTTCGTTTAAATTCAGCAATTATATACGATCGAGATTTTGGTTACAATTATTTTGGTTTTAAGACTTTAGAACGTTCGTATTTATTGAAAATAAATGGAAAGATAGTGGAGCGTCCGCAACACATGTTAATGCGGGTTGCAATTGGTATTCACGGCGAGGATATAGACGCTGCAATTGAGACGTACAATCTGCTCTCAGAACGTTATTTTACACACGCTTCACCCACATTATTCGCTGCTGCTACAAACCGACCTCAGTTATCGTCATGCTTTCTATTAACAATGGTAGCGGATTCTATTGAAGGAATTTTTAAATCAGTGGAACAATGCGCTATGATTTCAAAATCGGCTGGTGGTATTGGAATTAATGTGCACTGCATACGCGCAAAAGGGACTTCGATTGATGGTACAAATGGAACGTCGAATGGCCTTGTGCCCATGTTGAGAGTTTTTAATAATGTAGCGAGATATGTTGACCAAGGCGGCGGAAAGCGACCTGGTGCATTTGCCATATATTTGGAACCATGGCATTCAGATATTTTTGAGTTCTTAGAACTGAAAAAAAATACAGGCAAAGAAGAACACCGTGCACGTGACTTGTTTTATGCTTTATGGATTCCAGATCTGTTTATGAAACGTGTTGAAGCTGATATGGAGTGGTCGCTAATGTGCCCTCATAAATGCCCTGGCCTACAAGACGTATGGGGTGAAGAATTTGAGAAGTTATACGAAATGTATGAAAAGGAGGGACGTGAAAACCGTAAGGTTAAGGCTCAGTCTCTTTGGTATTCTATTATCGAATCGCAGGTCGAAACTGGTACACCGTATATGCTATTCAAAGATTCGTGTAACCGGAAAAGCAATCAGAAAAATGTTGGTACTATTAAATGCAGCAACTTGTGTACTGAAATCGTTGAATACTCTGCACCTGATGAAATCGCTGTATGCAATTTAGCATCAATAGCTTTGAATATGTTCGTAACTTTAGATAAGAAATATGATTTCCATAAATTAAAAGAAGTTACGAAAACTGTGACCAAAAATCTAAACAAAATAATCGATATAAATTACTACCCATTGCCGGAGGCCAAAAAATCGAATTTAAGACACAGGCCAATTGGCATTGGTGTACAGGGATTTGCTGACGCTTTGATTCTAATGCGTTATCCGTATGAAAGTTCAGATGCATTTCTTTTAAATCAACAAATATTTGAAACCATCTACTATGGTGCTTTGGAGGCCAGTTGTGAACTTGCTGAAAAACTTGGTCCGTACGAAAGTTATGAAGGCAGTCCGGTTAGTCAGGGCATCTTGCAGTATGATATGTGGAATAAAACACCCACTGACCTGTGGGACTGGAATGCACTTAAATTGAAAATAAAACAACATGGCGTAAGAAACTCTCTATTAGTTGCACCAATGCCTACGGCATCAACAGCTCAAATTATGGGAAACAACGAATCATTTGAACCGTACACTTCTAACATATACACCAGACGTGTCTTGTCTGGAGAATTTCAAGTTGTTAATCATCATTTATTACGAGACTTAACAGAACTCGATCTTTGGGATGATGATATGAAAACCCAAATTATAACTAGTCGCGGATCTATACAAAATATTGAAAGTATTCCTAAGACTGTCAGAGATTTGTATAAAACTGTCTGGGAAATATCTGTTAAAACGGCAATACAAATGGCTGCAGATAGAGGTGCATTCATTGATCAAAGTCAATCATTTAATATTCACGTTGCTGAACCAAATTACGGCAAACTAACATCTATACACTTTTATTCTTGGAAAGCTGGTCTTAAAACTGGCATGTACTATTTACGCACAAAACCAGCTGCCAATGCTATACAATTCACGGTGGACAAAAGCAGCGCTAGCGTTGGGAATGGAACACCAAATGGAGCAATCAATGAGGAAAGTGAAAAAAATGAAAGCATCAATAAAAGCATGGAACAAAGTACAAATACATCGTTTAATGAAAGACGAATGGCGGAGATGGTGTGTTCGCTGGAGAACAAAGATGCATGCATGTCGTGTGGATCTTAAATAAAACTATATAAAATGATATTTATTACTTAAAATATAATGATTCTGAATTATTTAAATGTCTTTTAAAATTGCATATTGCAAAAACGATTTATTTATTTTTTTTTGTCGTATTTTTTTTAAATAAAAATTATGTGTCGAGTTCATACGGAGTCAACCAATTATTATGATTTTTTTTTTGATCGAACAAAATATAAAAATTAGTATAAATCAATGCTTATGATTGACACAAAACATTGAACTGGACAGTCAATCTGATTTTGATCATATTAATTTTAAGATATGCTAACAAAAATAAAAATGAATACTTCTCCCGAAGAACTCGTCGAACACACAAAGCCAACCGATTAATTTTACGCACACATAAAAACAATGCTACACGCGGTCTGCACAGACACATGTTTGGGCAGACGGTCTGAGTAGTATAAATCAGTGTTGCAAAACGTTTATTCACACGATTGCAATAACAAATCAAGTCAGCGAAGACGAGAGTTTGTCGTCATCATTCGCCGCCATTATTAGTTTAATTTATTTGCAGCGTATAGGTGTGTCTTAATTAATTTTCATTCATTGTGCTTTTAAGAAATAAATAGTAATAAATAACAAAAAAAATTGTGCAAAATATAAATACATTAAACAAAATCGAAATTTGTAAATAAATTGTAATCTGTAAGTAAATGAAGTACAAAATTTCTATGCATTCACAAAAATTTTCACTGCTTCGGTTTTCTTTCTTACTTCGTGTGTTCGCATTCCGCCATCTTGATTTTTTTTTTTGTGTATATGAGCAAAATTTTTTTTCCCCTTTTCACAACACGCTTTAATCGATTTTTTTTCTTTTGTATCTTTTCACGGTCGTCACATACATATCTTTTAAACTACAAATTTATATAAATGCATTTTGGTTCATAATTGCATTAAAAAAAAAAAATAGTGTAATTAAAAAAAAAAAAACAAAATAACAAATATGCCGCGATATCGTGAATGGGATTTGGCCTGCAAGGTCTACGTTGGAAATTTGGGTTCATCGGCATCAAAATATGAAATTGAAAATGCGTTTAGTAAATATGGACCACTGCGTAATGTTTGGGTAGCACGTAATCCACCA
This sequence comes from Leucophenga varia, assembly GCA_018903435.1. NCBI lineage: Eukaryota > Metazoa > Arthropoda > Insecta > Diptera > Drosophilidae > Leucophenga > Leucophenga varia. The sequence goes on along the minus strand of JAEIFJ010003018.1, from coordinate 175,448 downwards.
GGCTTTGCCTTTGTTGAATTTGAAGATCGTCGCGATGCCGAAGATGCGACGCGTGGTTTGGATGGAACGTAAGTACAATACTAGCTAGTAGTAGATGTGGTAGTAGTACTACAACTTAATACAACTTTTCTTCAATTCATTCATTCATCTCAATGTGCAGACGTTGCTGCGGTACACGTATACGTGTAGAGATGTCTTCCGGACGTTCACGTGATAGCCGCGGCCGTCGTGGTGGTGGCGGCGGTGGTGGTGGTGGAGGCGGCACTGGCGGTGGCGGCAGTGGAAGCGGTCGCGGTGGCGGACGATACAGGTAAGTTTAAAAGATATAAAAGAAAATTAATTGGAAATGCCTAAAGCGAAATTGTGTTTGTATTTTAAAACCAAAAAAAAAAAAAAAAATCTAAATTGGGAGTGGTCTGTAAGCTGCATGAAAAAAGTGTTATGTTGAATGAAGATGGTAAAGAAGATGCTAAGTAAAAACTTTATTTTAATAATAAAACAAGTAAAATTGCCAAAACTCAACTCTGCTGTTTTGAGCGAAGTTGTGTGTTTTTGTTATTATTAAATAGTTCTCTTCTTGCATAGAATGTGAAGGATACACACTTTAATTGATAATAATTTTTTGTGTACATAAATCTAGCAACTAATAATGTGATTAGAACAAACCGAGAATATAAGAAATGACAATTTTTTTTTTTTTTTTAATAGTTGTCACTATTTTTTGTGGCAAAGTCTTAACTGGAACCGTCCAGTTCTGCTGGGAATAGTTGAAAAGTCATTTAAATTAATTCTGACAAAACTGTAAAAGTAATCAGAGAAAATATTTGTTGCTACATCTTGACACTATGTAATCTGAAAGTTTAAAAAAGCTGTGTGCATTTTGCTTAAGACGTAAAGTAACCTCTAGAATATCAACGTAATTAATTTCTACAAGGATTTTTGTCATCTAACAGTTGTCTTAAAGCCGGAAAATCTGTTTGTAGTAAGCTCACAGATCGACTAAGATCATCTACGAAATAGTCTAACTGTTTCTATGGGTTATAAACGTCTGATTTAAAAAAAAAATGGTAATGGGGTTCACATAAAAATCATACACGGATGTAGCAATATTTAACAATATTATTTTTTTTAAATAAATATTTAAAAAAAAAAAAAGTTGTCCTTTCTTTTTCAATTCAAATATTGTATAATTAATTTTAAATTCGTTTACTTTCTTCTAATCATTTTTTTTTTGTGAAATTTGAACTATTTTTTTTTTAAATATTAAAAAAAAAAAAAAAAAAAAAACAAAGGCAATTTAAACGTAGTTTACAATCATTTTGCAGGATAAAGACAACTTCTGCTACTACTACCACTACTACTAGATCTTCTACTACCTCCTCTTCCTTCAACAAAAACTACAAGAACAACAAGAACATCTTCACGTTTCACCACAACTGCTCCTCTTCCACAATCTTCACAATCTCCACGAAATGCAACAAGATATTATTCGACTTGATTATTATTGTTTATAATAATAATAATAATATAATAAAAATAATAATATTCAACAACAAGAACAACTACAACAACAATAAGAACAACAACAACAACAACTGCTACAAAAATAGCAACAACAATAACAAGAAAAACAACAACAACAATATTATTATTAATATTAATAATAATGATGCGATATATGAAATTATTGTTGAAAAACAAAAATTACAACAACAACAACAAAAAAATACATCAAAATCAATTTGAACATTTACAACAACAAAAAATACTACTTCTACTTTTACAACTACTTCTACTACTACAACAACAACTTCAACAATTTCTACATTCACTTAAAAAATTGCATAAAATTAACAAAAAATATAATAATAAAATCATTAAGTTCATAATTGTTGTTCAACTAGAACGACAGCAACAACAACAACAACTACAACATCACCACCAAAAACAACAACAAAAATTTCAATTTCAACTACAAAAACAACAACAATTTCATCAACTTGTCAACAACAAGAACAACAAGCTAAAGTTTCGAATTTATACTAAAACGTTCATCAACACCACCAACAACAACATCATCACCAAAACCACCACAAAAGCAACAACCACAACAACAAAAAGAGCAGCAAAAATAAAAAGCACTAAAACACTAACGAAAATCATTAGAATAAAAAATACAACTATAACATCACCACAATCACCAATATCAACCAAAAAAACAACACCAACATTACTACTACTACCAACACTACTATCCAAATTAAAAAAAATATTAAAAATATTAACAAAATCGAACATACAATTATTTAAACCACCATGAAGACTTACAAAAAAAAAAAATCTATAATTCTTTATTCCAAGATAAAAAAAAATCTGTAAACTTCATAATACACCACACATTCATCCTACACTATAAAACTTGGTAAAACGACACTATTCTTAGCATAAAATATTAACTAACGACGACAACAACAACTATAACTACAACCAATTCAACAAAAAACAACAACAACAAATTAGACGACATTTTACCAAACAAAATGAATAGCAGATGTGCAATATTATTAATTTTGTACAATAATTAATCCTTTAGGGTTTTACTTCTTGTATTGTATAAAAGAAATTCTACAGATCGATGCTTCGTAACATTATTAGCTTCTATACTACAACTACTTTATATTTTTGTTATCACCATTACCAACACCACAACCACCAAAAAAAAAAAAAAAAACACCAACATCACCAACCAAATCACCACAATCAGCAAGAAACAACAACAACAAACAAATAGAACAACAAAGCAGCTAACAAAAAAAAAAAAAAAAAAAAAAAAAATTCAGCAAAAGCAACACCTGCAAAAAAAAAAATCCTTCACACCGTTTCGCCTATTTCGTTCGTTCGATCGCTCGCTCGCTTCTCTCAACCAACAAAATCAAACAGCAACAGTGATAATAATCTCTTCAAGTCAGATTGTATTTCGTTTTAGACATTTGATAAGTAAAAGAGAGAGAGTATAGCTATTTTGGCTATATGCGCTACATAATGCTTTTAACAACAATCAATCGTTTAATCAATCGACCGACCACCAACACCACCACTACTACTACTACTACTACCACCAACTACAACAATCATCATCAAAAAAAAAAAAAAAAAAAAAAACAACAACAAAAACACCATTAGTTATCAATCACAATGATAGATCGATAATAATAATAAGAAGAAGAAATGAACTTTCGTTCATTTGTTTGTTGGCACGTTCGCTCGTTCGTTCGTTCGTGTTCTCATCATCAACAATTTGAACAGCAACAAAACAACAACAATTTGTATGCTTCAAAAAAAAAAAAAAAAAAAAAAAAAAAAAAAAGCTTCAGTTACAACACTCTCTTCAGTTCATAACTGCTCTCAGCACTCAGCTTCAATCTCAATCAATTCAACCCAGACCAGATCAGAACAGCTCAGCCCAAGTTTTCAGCTTCTTCAATTCAGCTTCAATTTTTTTTTTCTCAACTTCATGCAACAACAACATGCAACGATGAACTTCACTTCTCAACTCAACTCAACTGTTGTGTGTGAGTGTACTACTCTTCTGCTACTGCTCAACTTCAACGCTTCTTCTTCATTCATTTACGATGTATGTATATGTATGTATGTATGTGTGCCCAAAACGCCTGAACGCCCGCCCGCCCGTTCCCCTACAACAAAGAAACAAACAAACAGCATAAGAGTAAGATAAAATCATTAGACATTTTGTTTTTTTGTTTTTTGTATTTTTTTTTTTTTTTTGCTTCTACGCAAAATAATGCTAAACAAAAAAATATATAAAAACCTTAATTAATTATTTTGAAAAAGAAAATCTTTGTTGATGTTGTTAACGCTTACAAAAAAAAAAAAAAAAAAAAAAAAAAAACCAAATCTTTATTCTCTTTCTCTCTTTCATATTCTATATATATAAACGATATATATGGTATACATGTATTTGTCTGATTTATTTTTTTTTTTTACTATATATATAAATTTCTATATATATAAACAGATACATATGTGCATTTTTATATATATATATATATATTTCTTTTATAAAAAAAAATATTTATTTTATAGTCGTACACCATTATTCAAGCAAAAATTTTACTGTTTCGGCTTCAAGTATAAGCAAAAAGCAAAGATATATATGGTACACCACCAAGAAGTATGTTCAGCGGACATGGTGATACAACAACAACAACCAACAACAACAACAACAGCAACCAACAAGCGCAACATCAAACTAAAACAAGAATTAAATCATTACCGTTTGCTATTATTGTAGTATCTTAATCAAGAGCGAATTATTACCGCTACAAAGAACAACAACAACAACTACAACAACACAGACAGACGTACAACTTTCGACAATGCATCACTTCTGCTCTGCTGTCCATCAACAACAGCGTTTCATACAACAACAACAACAACAACAACCAGTACCAATACTGACTAGTAAAAAAAAAAATATCAAGCATCTAAAAAAAAAAAAAAAATCAATCGAATACTATGATCCCCACTATTTTTTAATTTTTAAACTATAGATTTGTGTATTTAACAACCAAAGCAATCAGTCAAAAAAGAAAGCAAAATCAACTTACAACTCACCAACCAACCAACCACAACCACCACCAACTACAAACACATTTAGAAAAAAAATATATCACCACAATATCAATCAACCAAAAGCAAAGCAAGCAAGTAATCAATATTAATCAATCAATCAATCAGTCAATCAACTTGATCATCATCAAACTAAGTTTGTTCAGCCAGCCAGCCAGCTCAGCTCAATCCAGCAAACCAAGCCAGCAAGCCAGCCAGCTTATCATAGATTTCAATTTCGTTTTCGACTTCAAAAGGGAGTCGTAAAAAGTCTTAAATAATTCTCAATTTTCATTGCCTACCTGCCTGCCTGCCTGACTGACTACCCACTACCATCTGGCTAAAATCAAAAGCCCAGCTATATCGAGTATCAAGTAAATAAGTCAAGAATTCCAGTAAGCAACCAGTGCAACATTTAAAATCAAAATTTTTTTTGGGGGCTTCAGCAGCCATATGATCAACATTTTGTGTGCTACATTTGAGAAGATTGATTTATTTTTTATGTTCAACATTTCTACTACATGGCGCTCTCAACGTTGCAACGCAGCAGCTGCCACACCACCACATACTTATAGTATATAATGTGTATATACAGTACCACATATATACTACTTATATGTATGTTCTTCAGATTTATTTTGCAGCAAATATTTGTATACTTGAAAAATTTCTACTTAGAGTTTCGTAAACTAAAAAAAAAAAAAAACATATATTTTTTTTGTAGTATTTTATTAATCAACTCTTTTTTCCCTTTTTCTTTCTCTCTTTCTCTTTCTTATTAAATTCTCTTTACAGATCACGATCACCACGTCGTTCTCGTAGCCGTAGTCGTAGTTTCTCTCGGGATAGACGCAGCCGTTCTGATTCGCGTGATCGTCATTAAACAAAAAAAAAAAAAAAAAAAAAAAAAGACACACACACACAAAACCAACTACGAATTATATTTATACTCGTACGTTAATTTTTACTTCTCCCCCTGTTCTGTTCTCCTATATCTTCAACAAATATAAGAATTATATTGCTTATATAGAACAATCAAAAAACATCCTTTTACATTTTTGGTTTGGTTCTATTTCTATTTTTTTTTTTTATTATTTGTTTGACGAATATTACACAACTGAGTGAAACCAACCAAAACAGCAAGAGAAACAAAACAAAAAAGTCACATTTATGGCGTACGTACATAACTACCCCCCAAAACTTAAAAGTTGGTAGTTTGGAAAACTTGGAAAACGAGTATGTAAAAAAAAAGTTCTTCAAATGAATTTTAGCAATTAAGCAATAGTTTGTAGATTAATCCACGCATTTTGTACACAAAGAAAAAAAAAAAAAAGAAAAACATTTCTGTACAGTAAAATGTTTTTTTTTTCTAAGTTTTTTTTTTTTTTTTGGAACAAATCACAACAATAAGTATACATGTCATATACTAGAAAATAAACTAAAAATAAAACAAAAGCGTATAAAAATTTAAAATTGTGTTTTTTTTATTTACCCAAATTAACAAGTTGTATCCGTGTTGATAGGAGTTCTTACCGGAAACTGTTCTATTGTCAGCACTATGTTGAATCTTGGCGATATTTGTTTTTGCGGTAGCTGCAATAACGAAGAGTAGGAAGAAAGCAGTCACTCTGTCCGGCTTTAGGCTTGCCGTTACCTCTAGGACAGTTGCTTCAAAACCCAAGACTGGATGAACAAAAATGGAAGCTTAGTCTGGCTGTAAGGCATACAGCCAAGGGGTCCGTCGCATGCTTATTCAAACTTCGACATCAACGGTAACCAAAACATCACAGTTTCAATGGCGAAAAGAACAACTCGAGCTCCGTGGTATATGCGCAATTAAAATATATTGACTATTAGGTCAAAAGATGCCAAGTTTAGTCTGAAGACAATAAGAAGTCAAAGCAGCTGATAATGTAGCCATAGAAAAACTTTACAAACGTACGGCAATAATCTGGCTATGAGTTGTGGCAGCTTTATAATTCAACAACAACGAGACTTAAACGAGTGACCATTAAATCCATCACCCTTCAGGACAAAGGTTACGATTAAGCTCCGTAGTATAGGCTAATACATTATGATATGATAATACCTAGTTCTCCAAATTACGTCCAACGTAAAGCTGAAGAAATAAATACTCAGAACAGATTTGATTATGTACATAGAAAAAGCTGATTACAAACACAGCAATAATCTTTGGCTATCAATTTTACTTTAAAAGGTGAACAGACCCACGAGGTGACTTAAACGAAAGTTACAACAACAAGATCCGTCATATTTATAGGACTATAGGTGACGATCTACACTTAATTTCGGACCTAAAATGCATTAAGATATGATAGTACCTAGCTAAATTACGTGACAACGTAAACGTGAAAGGAGTAATCTGGGTAGACGATTTTCAGGTTTAGCACGTACATCATCTAGTACATTTGCATCATGGGTACGCACAAATGTAAATTGTGCTTACTAACGGGCTATAAGTATCTAGCTTCCTGTCCGATACTGTTCTGGAAATATTTGAATTCTGGTAATTTGAATTTAAAAAGTATAGTATCTCAAATTTTGTCATATCTAATAATCTAAAATTTTTATTTTATAAATTCTAATCATACAGAAGCATATTTAATGTCGATTTTTGTGAAACATTTACAAAACTATGGAGAAAAAAAATGCCGTTGTACTGTATTCGCAGCAATAGCAGAGACAGCCGGATTTGTTTTTGTTTGTTGGGATGATTGGTACTACTACTACTACTGTTACTTGTTCTCGTATAGGCGGAGTTGCTGCATGTATGGCAGCTTCCGAGGCTAGCCAAGCCTAGCCAACCGGTGGCGGCATTTCATCACTTAAATGGGCATCTTCGGGCATTGAGTAGAAATCTTGTGGCGGACCTGTTAAACCGCGATCATTAGTTTCTTCATCTTCATCATCATGACTATCGGAATCTTCGCTATCGTCGTTAACTGCAAGAAAAGTATTTTAGTTTTAAATTTTTTTTTCTTTTCAAAATATTCAATACGAACCATCCTCGTCGTCTGTTTCAATGCCGGGCAATGTAAGTACTTTGCCTAATGGTTGTATATCAGCTGCAGCATTTTTTATGGAATCGCGCTATAGATTGAGTAGCAAAAAATTTAGTTTATTACTTTTATTTCTCTTTAATTTCTCAATGTCTTACCCAGGCTTGGTGTTCGCGTTCGTAGCGCGTTGCTTGTGCCTCTTCATTTACAGCAGCACCCTCGACCCACAAACGATTGCCGATATGTGGACGTAATGATGGAAAAAATGGAATCATTTGCATGTTGTGCTGCGCTTAATTGCGCAAAATGATTTTGAAAACAAAATCAATAATTTGTTTTTTTTTTCGTTCGCTCGATCGTTTGTTTGTGACAAATTTCTGCAAATTTGCGTTGCTGTGGCTGTCTTTTCAAAAACAAAAATGCACTTTGTTTTGGGCTGAATTGTACCAAAAAATACCAACGTTTTATTTTAGTGTTGAAAAATTGAAAATTTATTGCAATATTATTAATTAAAGTCTTTGTTGCTTTATTTTATTTTATTTTTATTCTCCATTTATTTTATAAATTTATTTCTCTTTTTTATGAAATTTTCTTATTTTACTTTTATTGCAAATATTTGTACTACAGCAATGTCATTTTTCATTTTAGCATTTTACAACACTGCTACATAAAAATATTCATCTGCACGATTTAATAAACTAAAAAAAAAAAAAAAAAAAAATATTTCTTTTGTGTATTTTTCTATAAAAGCTGACAACAGCATGATTGAAATTACCTGTAACGATCGTTTGGGCAAGAAGGTAAATCTATAAATTGCTTTACTTGTGCGCTTCTGAAAATAAACATTTTTTTAAATCTGCTCCAGGTGCGCGTCAAATGCAATCCGGATGATACAATCGGCGATCTAAAAAAATTGATTGCAGCACAAACCGGCACAAAACATGAAAAGATTGTACTGAAGAAGTGGTATACCATTTACAAGGATCCCATACGTCTTTCCGATTGTATGTACCTAAATAATATATTTTTGTATTTTTTTCTTCTAATTTTAAACGTTTACAGACGAAATTCACGATGGCATGAATCTGGAGTTGTACTATCAATGAAGTGTCCTCTAAACAGTTTTTTACCTCTTCATTAATCAGCCAATAGTTAATTAAGCCTAATGTTTTTTTTAATAAAGACTAAAAATTTATATTAATGGATGTCATCTCTATGCGTCTGTCTGGCCGCGTCGATATAGCATTTCTCCGGTGGATAGTACTAATCAAAAACCACATTTTTTCGACTAAAAAGCCGCGTTCGATAGGCCAATAAGAAATAAATTCAGTGACGCACTGACTTAACTTGGTATTCCAGCAAAGATCGTGCGGCTAAGAAATATGCAAAGCGGTGTTTGGGATAGGAAAGTACTTCTCCGAACAAATCGGGCGATGTATTGTCCAGCGACAACTTTAATCTCCTGAATGCCTACGCGTTAACCGGTCATGCATAGTTTTGAACGATTAAACGAAGCATTAAATGCGATTTCGGGCTCGGTAAGCAAAAGTGAAGTAATGTTCGCTCCAGAGATATGTATAAGGAAAGGAACAGATCTTAGAAGACATTCGCAAGTTTTTGGTATCTTCCAGTGCCAAACTTTAAGTGAGGCCCACCCCATTACATTTGTCCCGTGAAGAGAGATATATATATATATAGAGAGCGCCGAACGAATTAATAATTTCTGTAGAAATCGTAAACTTTGACAGCCTATATCTCAAAAACTGGACCTACCATTCTACCATCATAAAAAGGAAATTTTTTAAAATTTCTAGAATAGGCTATAAAAAGTTTTTAGTAAATCGTAATATGTGTAAAACGATCAATCCAAGTCAAATAGTTCTTTGATGCTTAAATTGATAGTACCTATTGGCAGGAGTTTGATTAGACACGATTTAGTCTGGTACCACGGGCGGTCAGGGCGACCATGCCTTGATTGGTTCAGCACTTTTGGTAGTATCGTGGTGTCCATGTGTACTGGAAGCAGTTTACCAACATGCTCGGAGCTTGTGCAGAAGAGTCACCTAGATAGCTTACACTGTTAAGCGCAGAGTACAACTGTATCTCTAATGGTCTTTTTAGAATGGTCAGAAATTAGAATGATCGAATGTGCTATTCTCCGAATAAAAACGGCCATCTCGATAACTGTAAAAAATTGATTTGGTATTTATTATTTTCATTTTATTCCTTGCTTGCTATAAGTGAGTAAAACAACATTATGTGTAATTATTATTTGATGAGCGAGCGCGTGTACAATATATTTCTTGGAATTAATTTTAATATATGTATGGATAATAGTAATATAATTTTACGAGTCTCCGGAATGTATTACCGGCTAAGAATATTCTTCTGCTGTATGTGTAAATGCATTGCGTATGTATGTATATTCAGTGGCGGTTCTGGCATTCATCTTCAGGGATGGCGGCTTGGTCAAATTTTTTTGTTGACTTTAGTTAAAATTTTAATAATAATTCTTAAAGTTAAGGGCATGGTGGAACTGTTCCCAGCTTTATTTATTATATTTAAATGAGGTTTTGATCTAAAACATTTAAATTTCATCAACATTTTTTTTTATTTTTATATATTTATTTAATTTATTTTTGACCGAAAAACTGTCATATAAATTCTTTTTAAATTTTCCCCAAATTGAGTTTATTTCTCGCTTTCTTGAGCCCCCTTAAGACTTGCCCTTGGATACACTACTGCGAATATCTCTCTCTCTTCTCTCTCTCTTATTATTTTTATAGTATATTGGGTGTTTATTTGTGAATTACCATTTTCAGCTTTGTGTTGCATTTGTTGTTGTTGTTGTTTTATTGCCATAGAGATGTTCACATTTTATTCGTCGCCATCATAGGCATATAGTCCATATATATTGTGTCATCATCGTCATGGGTCCATCCATTCATCGTCAATGCCCAGCAGCTCTGCATGCAGCAGTAAGGCAGTATCGTCATCATTGAGCCTTCATTAATATTTACGCGATATTTGGACAACGACGTTGATACATATAAAAATTGCGTATACGCGATGTATGGTATACATTACCAACTCAAAATAAAAAATAAAAAAAATACTTTCACTACATGCCTTACATATGATATGGTATGGTATGTACATATATTCTATATATTTTAATATTGTTTTCTTTTCTTTTATGTTATGAAATTGTTTTTATATACAATATATGTAGAATGAATGACTTGACTATATATGTACGAGTAGAAACCTACAAGTGGTAGCAGCTTAAATTTCATGCACGCTTTTGTTTCTTTAAGTTTAACTCCAATTAGGCAATATGCGGTTACTTGGCATGCCTTACGGTCATGCATATTCAACTACATAAATACTTACAGCACGTGCTTACGAGGGTGGCTTTAAATAGTTAGTTATCTGACTGTTTGTATTAATAAACAAAAACATCGCTATAGCCATGATGTAATTTTAGAAGGTAACGTATTCCGCCACTGTCTCTTTCTAATTTGCATTTTGTGGTGAAATTTTATAATTTCAACTTAAAAAAGCCAACTTTTCTGCTTCTTGATTTTGAGCAAACAGCTAAAAAAAAAAAGAAATATGAATTTTTTTCTATAACTTCGTCATACGTTTTCAAAGTATTTATACATTTTAATTTAAAAATATAAAAATTTAAAGCACTATAGCAACCGAAGCAAAAGTACAAAAAAATATAATGTTTGCTTACTATCTTAATTTCTATAAAATCCTTCGTACTCTTCTCTTCTGTCGTGGTGAAATCATATATAATTCACCACTAAAAGAAGAGTTGAACTAACTATATATGTATGTCTGTCCGTCTGACCTGCTGTCTGCGGTATGAGAGAGATTATCTCGGAGACCATATTTGAAACTTAGACTCTCCTAAGCCGTCAAGTGTGCACTAGCAAATGGTTTTTCTGTAGCCCCATTTTAAAGGGTAACGCCCATACAAATCTAACCCAAAATTTTGTGTTTTTGCATAAAAACGTCATTGTTTTTTATTCTAGAAAATTCAAATTTAGTATAAATTATGCATATGATAGTCCCAATAAAATGGCCCAATATTCGTAGGAAGTCTAAATTTAGTATAAACTAGGCCTAAGATAGTCCCATTTTATGAAATAGACCAATTATGAGGTATGGAACCAATACAAGACTTATTAGGTACAGGGTAGCTTGCAGTCTCATACAAGACTTAACAGTTCTCATTTTTTAAGATTTTTTTCTTTCATGCCAAAATACTCCCTTTAATTCTTTTTGTAGGTTTTGAAATATATGGGAACGTATCTTAAAATTTTTGGTTTTTTTCAGTCAAACATACAAGACTTTACCGTTTGCTTTCGTGTTTCCGATTTCGCTGTCAAGTTCATGCCAAAATACTCGCATTTGTATTTGTTTCTTAAATTCACTTGCACAAAAATTGTGGAAACTGAAAATACATAATAAAAAATCATAATCATACAAGTAAGTTTGCTACTTCACAAATTCAATTAGGTTTCAGTTTTCGAAATTAAATGAAGCAAAATTTATGGAAAGAATGAACATCAAAAATATTTTGTTCAGCGCACATCACTACTTCATACTATAAACAAAAACTTTATGTACCACCCTACCATATGTATCTCTGCATAACTATGTACATATATTCTAGTAAACATATTCGCATTTCCACTTATTTAGAATGTATATTTTGCTTAAGATGCAAGCATGCCCCAAACCGCTTGTCATCTTCCATAGCTTCCGTTACCTTAGCCAACATTTTTGTACAGACCATTTCGGTGTTACTTACAAAAACAAAACAAAAATACATACTAGGAACAAAAACAAAAACAAGAAAAATCTAATGTAAGAAAATGATGCCGTTGCTGCTGTTTCTCTGTTGCTTTTGCTTTTTTCGGACAGGAAACTTGTGAAAACCATTAATTTTCATTAAACAACGGAAGATGTGGGAAAATGCTACTAACAAGAAATTGTTTTGTTTTTCAAGCAAATTTTCTTTGGTTCTCCTTTTTATTATATATTTTAATGTTGTTCTTTAACGTGGTCATCAACAATAAAAAAAAAAAAAACCAAAAACAAAAACCTCAAACTCAACCACAACTACGGAATGTAGGTGGTGTTTAAGAAAGAAAAAAATGGCTAAACTATAGCTTTTAAATAAGCATTAACATAATACATACAAATAAGGAAAAGTTACTTTAAAATTAAAAGCTAAAAGAGATTAAAAAAAATTAATAACATTTCAATATTTGATCTTGAAAAATTGTGAAACCAAATAATTTTTTTATATTCCAGAGAAACGGTGTGAAGAAAACACCAAAAAAGTTGTGAGTTTAATTGAAGGTTTGTGCTCAGAGTCTCTATTTCTAGAAAGATGAACATGAAAGCACGGTTTCGTATGCTTAGGAATTGATAAGATAGGAATGGGTCTAAACAATTTCGTCAACGTTTCTATGTACGCTTGAACTTTGAAACCATACAACCGATGTTTTCCGAATCTGTTTCATTTAAAAGGCTATAATGCACGGATTATTCAGGATTACTAAAACAATGCATTAGACACATTTGATCCATTCATGAAGTCAATTTTCGATATTTGCCATATAACATTTTATTTTGCATTACTCACAAATATGCATACATTGAAGTGACAAGGGTGGTATTTTTTAGTGCATTTTTATCATTTTTATACTGTTTTCTCAGTATTTGTGACGTCCGCTGTATTGAAAAAAAAAAAAAAAAAAAAAAAGAAACCTGCCATAAGTGTTTTAAAACTTGACGCAAATTATGCGAAACTCTTGGAAACATACAGCTAAACAGCATCATACTATATCCTGTCAATAAGTAGCAGCAGCAATGTTTTCTTTTGTTTATTTGATTATTTCCTTGTTTTGTTCAATAATAATAGTTAAGCATTAGCAAAATGAACAACGCCAACGAGACCATTCAAAACTGTTGCTATATGAATTTGACAAGCTAAATTCATTTACGTAAATACAAATTTTATGTCTGTCTGTCTGTTTGTCTATTTTGTTTACATAAGCAGCGACGACGACGACACGACGACAACGACGACGAAGCGTCTGTGTTGTTTGTTTAGATACAAATGTATCTTCTTTGTTTTTTTTGTTGTATTCTTAATATTATTGTATTGCATTGTATAAGAAAATAACTGCCAGAAACATGCTGTGTCGACGCGAATCATCTTTAATACTTAAGAGGGAATTCGACAAAAAAAAAAAAAAAAAAAAAAACAAAACTGTATATTTATAGCTTCCAGTTGACTAAAGATTTTGGGGCGCTGTTAACATTTCACTTAATTCAGACTTTATGTTGTATCTTGTCGTCCTACACACAACAAAAAGTCCTCCACGTCGTTGTGCTTCAAAGCTCATTTAAATTATTGTGTTTTATTATTCGTCGTATCGTGTCAAAGCAAATCGTGTGTAATTCCATTTTCAATTGTAAGAAAAACGTCTGGCAACTTGATACGTTTTAGAATACTAGAATTACGAGTGTTTTTGAAAGACTAGATTTTCTCTAGATTTGGCAATAAAATTAATAATTACACAATGCTTTAAACTGCCACTGATATCCTTCAGATGCGGCTAGATACGCTAAACTCCTGGCTAAAAAGATGGAGAAATCCACGCAAACAAATGTTTCCTTAAGAAGTGGAAATTGCACCTCGGTTCAACTGGATAGTTCACCTATCCCAAAAGTCTGAAGCGCGATAGAAGGTTTAAATGGAGATCCCACCTTATCAATAAGAAAAAACAAATGAATGCTAGGTTGAATAAATACCTATGTCTTCTAAGACAAAGATTCACCCTGAGGCTACGCGTCAAGCTTCTTATTTATAAGGTCATACTAAAGCCCATTTGGACATATGGAATCTAGATCTAGATAAATTGATTCAGAAATTTCAAAACAAAGTGCTCTGCACAATCTCCCCAGATCTGCCAAAGCCTACCTAGAGAGACTGGATAGACACACCCATCCCCTTGCCATAAACCTATTGAACAACACCGCTATCAGTCGCCGCCTACGTAGAGACCACCCGCTGGATCTGCTTCATCGAATAAGTTGAACTTCCTCTCCCAAGTCAACCAAACTCTCCCCAAGTTCCACCACCCCAACAACCCGCTTTGATGTTAGTTAATTTAAAAGTCAATGTTTTTGAATAACCATTTGTTGATTGTCCTAAAGGACAGATTGCAAATAAAAAAATTCAGTTAAAAAAAAAAAAAAAAGAGCTGTAAACCAGCGGTTCAAAGGCATCTCGAACCACTTAAACGTACCTCTTTTTAGTGGTTTGAAACACTTTGTAGACCTCAAGAGTCTCCAAATAAATTGTTCGGAAAATTCGAAAGGTGGCCGCTGAAGACATGCTTTCTCGAGCCAATTCAGACTCCAGCTTCATGAAGAGGCATGGGTGTATGAATATTACATGCAAACCAGACAACAAACAACTGACTGTGAATACCGTGCCAAAGGAGAGCCGAAGACCGCAAGTAAAATGGTCTCCAAATGTGACATTTTGATGTTGACTGTAAAAGCGTGCCTACAAATTACTAAAGGGAAAAAAAAATGGTCCGATTCCTTATGCCCGGAAAATTTAAAACGATTTGTCTTACTACGTTTTGATCACAGTAGTACGTTTGGAATTCGCTTAAAAGTTGTAACGCGATGGTTTTCGGGGTCGCTGATTATGAATTTAATATCAAAAAAATGCAAATAATTACAGACACACAAACCGTATTTCCGCTTTAATTTAAAAATCTGTTCATAGTTCTGAGAACACCTCTTAAATTAGTATTTTGCAAATGTATGTGAATATGTAATTCTCTTAAATTTCTCTATAAATGTATGTAAATATGTTTGTTTTTTTTTTTTGTTGCTTTACTTGACAGCACGTTGTCTGGTGTCTTTATTTATTTATTTATTTTATTTTTTTTTTTTTTTTTTTTTTGGTTCAATAAAAAAATAATTCGCTTTTGCGGTTAAAACTGTGAAGCGACAATGGGGCTATCACGGTATTTTCTTTTCTTTTTTTTATTTATCTTATTCTCTACATCTTATTCTCTTTTCAATGTTTATTTCCTTTGTTGTTGTTGTTTTTGTTGTTGGTATTTGCACTTACACATATTTCCATAAATATGTTCACATGTTCGCAGCGGCAATAAATTTCAATGGACAGTTTTATTGGTTACAATAATAATAACAACAACAACAACACCAACCATAGAAGAAGAAGAAGAAAAAAAACACAGCAACACATACAAAGCTCAATGTAAAAACAACAACAACAACAGCAAAAACGAACACCACACAAGACAGGAGACGACGACGACGACATAAGAAGATGAACGAATGTGAACAATAAAAAAAAAAAAAAGAACGAAAGCAGCTTCTGTGTGCTTTGTTGTTGTTTTTATAACGCAAAAAAAAAAAAAAAAACAAAATTTTGCAGAGCCCAAGTAAAACTTTTTCGTTTGAGAAAATATTTTGCTTTGTTTGATTTCGTTAGGCATCTCCGGCATGGCACAACACATAGCGCAGCATGTTAAGGACTCAACGCAACGCAACCAACTCGACTCGACTCAACTCAACTCGACTCCACTCAATATTGTTATACCATACCAAAAAAAAACTGAAACTGGCTGAAACTGGTCCATGCCATGCCGTACCGTGCCGTATCTTATTGCGTGCCACAGTTTTGTTTCGGTTTGCCACGCTTCTTTACTTTATTCAGTGTGTGTGGCTTGCCACCTTAAAATACACTATGCTGTGTCCGTGTTGCCCAACAGATTGAAAGTTGCGTTTTCGTTTGCGTTTGCGATGTGCTTGGAATGGTTTAGAGACCAGACCAGAACAAAACAGACCGGCTGCCGTCATCGTCGTCGTCGTCATTGCAGAAGTGAAATAAAGTAGAAATGCACACATAAACACGCACGCATGCACACACACACACACACACACACATACTTTCACATGTGCGTTTTTTTTAGGTATTGTAAAAAGTTTCTTTTATTATTTTCAAAGATCTAACACACTAAGAAATCTTATATACGAGTCTCCACAATTTAAAAAAAAAGTAGTAATCACTTGGCGCTATGTCCGGGCTATATGGTGGATGCGATAAAACTTCCCATCCGAGCTCCCGTAGCTTTTGACGAGTCACCAAAGATGTGTGTGGCCTGGCGTTGTCCTGGTGGAACACTACACCCTTCCTGTTGGCCAATTCTGGACGCTTCTGATCGATCGCCTGCTATAAGCGGTCCAGTTGTTCGCAGCAAAACCTTTCTGGCCGTCAATCCCGGCTTGGCCACTGTTTGGGACGATTCATCGGCCTTCGACCACGACCGTTTTCGCTTGATTTTGTCGTATGTGATCCATTTTTCGTCGCCAGTCAACATCCGCTTCAAAAATGGGTCGATTTCGTTCCGTTTTAGCAGCA
The DNA here is from genome assembly GCA_018903435.1 of Leucophenga varia. Lineage (NCBI taxonomy): Eukaryota > Metazoa > Arthropoda > Insecta > Diptera > Drosophilidae > Leucophenga > Leucophenga varia. The sequence continues at coordinate 158,303 of JAEIFJ010003018.1, read as the reverse complement.
TATCGCAGGCGTTGATTCGGTCCAGAAGGTTTTTTTTGCGTCAAATCATGCGGCACCCCAACATTAAGTTTTTTCGCCTTCTGCAGATGGTAAAAAATGGTTTGGTGACTTACTCGCATCTCCTGGGCGATGTCACGAGATATCACATGCCGGTCTAACTCGATGCTTTCCATGATTTGATCGGTATTCGTCGTCACAGGTCTTCCGCCGGTTGGCTTATCCATGGTGTCGTTTTCACCGGCTCTGAATCGTCGAAACCATTCCTCCGCGGTTCGAAGTCCCCCAAAACACCATTAATCTCACGGAACGTTTCTCTAGCGGATTTGCCTTTAACGAAGGAAAACTTCAAAATAGCGCGAATTTCGGTGTTAGTGAACTCCATATTTACACGTCTATAACTTTTGAACGCAGTATCCGAACTATGTTAATCATGCATAGGTTATGTCAAGACCTTTCAAATGATGTGTAGTATTGCCCGATACGAGCTCTTTGTACATAGCCGCGAAATTCAAAAGACAAAAACACGGAAGAGAGATATTTGACAACCTTATATTTGATGTTCCTTATATAGCTCCTACAGCTCATCGTTCGTGAGAATACGAATGTCATTTCACACTCTGATTGTTCCAAAGTTTCTCCGAAGTATCTTCCTCTCAAACACGTCCAACGCCGACGTATTCGGCGTGAACCATGCTTCTGAGTCATACATCACGACCGGCATTATCAGCTTCTTGTAGAGTTTAATTTTTTTTCGATAAACTTCACATATTTTCAATAAAACCCAAAAAGTTTTTAAAGGCTCTAAAAATTGTCTATAAGATCCAAACTTTTAGATAGAATCAACAAATTCTAAATAGCGTTTCAAAAGTGGTAGCGATTTCTGTTTGCTTCGCAAATTTACTAAACAAAATTAAAGATGAAAAGCTTAGAAACTTTCCAGCAACGAGTTTTTTTTTTCCAATAAACTTTTTCCACTACCCAAAACAAAAAAAAAAAAAAAAAAAAAAACATGCACACACACATACGAGCTTACAAACAAATAAACTAAGCAATTGTGCGATGAAGTGTAAGCGGTGAAAATACATATCTTTGACTGAGTGAACAAGTAAGTGAGTCAGCTGGCGTACTGTACTATACTGGTCGGTTGGTCCGTTGTTCATTTTGAATTCAAAGTTTAAGGACAAGAGAGGTTCGGTTCGGTTCGTTTCATTTCGTTATGGCATAGCATTGCAGGACATAAGAAATTGCTATATAAGCAGCAACAGCAATAGCAGCAGCAGCAGCAGGAGCAACAACACAGAAAATATGCTGAAGAATAACAAACGCAAATAAATACATTAGCAAAAGTAGAAAGCATGGAACAAAATTGCTGCTTCAAAGACATAAATATATACACATGCATACATACAAACACACACACACACACATACAGTTAAAAAGAAAGGCATACAGACAGATAAACCAACCGACCGATAGACAGACAGACAGACGGACGGACATCTTTAGACATATGAATTTATGTACATAATTTTGTATGTAAATCGGAAAATACAGTATTCACTGAATTAAAGAGTTCTTCAAAAATAAAAATTTTAATATTTTTTAATTTAATTCAAAATTTTAATATTTTATTGGAACTCTAAATAGATAAAATTTATACAAAATGTAGAGTTCCAAGCTTAAGAAACAAAAAATACCAGTCTCCGGTAAAACTTTCGATGGGAACGATTGACAACGGTTGTCGGAGCGCTAACCTCATGAAGTTTTTCTTCTCAGATAGCTCTACATTGTTATGACACTCTTCAGCGTCTATCCGTAGGTCGCAAAATCACCCTATTTTGGGTCCCTGGTCATATAGGCATTGAAGGTAATGAAGCACCAAACGAGCTAGCCAGGTAATGCTCGTCAACCCCTATGAAAGCTGAACCATTTTTTGGGCTCAGTTGGGCCTCAGCAACACTCTCCATTGAGAAACATTCCAGAGACTTTGTCTCTCAACACTGGCTACACTATTTTGGCCTTCGGCAGGCTAAGCAACTTTTCTTGAAATTTATTTTAGCCTTCCCCAATGGGTGGGAAAAGACCTTTAGAAGGTTGCAGTACCCATTTTTCCAGCTCAGCAAGCCCGCCATGTCTGCATTCCGGCCTTAGTGCAGTGTGTAGACATTTGAAGGCTCAATGCGCCTTTAATTTCGCTTTGATCACTTGCTTGTCTTGCGACCGCGGTCCAGACACTACGTCAAGGTCTTTATGGTTATGGTTATGTTATAATTTATTAGTTTTATCGACAAGCGTTAACAAAAACAGTGATTTTTGAGTCGCAGTGTGATCAGCGACTGTGCCTTGAAAATCCCAGTATCTGCAAACAGTGATAAAATCTCATTTCGTGAAAAAAAAAACTATCACCGATTATTGAAATTGTTTCTGTTCGCGAAGAGCGAAACACAAAAATGCCAATAAATGAACATGTTCACTGAGGAACAAGAAAATCGCAAATCACTGCTTTCAGACATTGCGATTTTTAAATCACTGTGAAAAAATCACCGAAAGTTATTTTTTTACAATTAGCCACATTTTTGAGTGTTTACTGTATTTTTGGCGAATGCGTTTAATGTTTATAAAATTATTTAAAATTGCTTGTTGGTTGGAATGTTTGGAAAAAAAAAAAAAAAAAAAAAAAAAAAAAAAAAAAATGCAAAAAAAAAGATAGAAAAAGAAAAATCCATGTAGAAAACAAAATCTAGTAACAAAAATGTACAACAGACAGCTCAGCCACTCAGCTCAGCTCAGCTCAACTCGGAACTCTTGTTAGATAACTAAAGTGTTGGCTATTCGCTTTTTAGTTCAGAAAGGTTGCGGCTTTAAGTCACTTTGAATGTTTTAATTTGTCTTTACTTTATTCGCTCGCAATTTTATTTTGGTGATTTTTTTGTTTGTATTTTACTTCTTAGCCCACGAAAACGATTTGCAAATAATCATAACCTTCAAAAAAAAAAAAAAAAAAATACAAAATTACTGCAATTAAAATACTTTAGAAAGCATTGAAAAACCACAATTTTACATACACACACAACGCAACTTTACAAAGGTAGATTTTGCACAAATACAGTTAAATACTTTACAGTTATTTACTTACAATTAGTACCACATATATACATATACATATATATGTACAATATACACACACATATATATATATATATATATATATAATGTATGTACATAGATAAAACCAATTAAATAAAACTCGTGAAACTCACAAATTCAGGAATTCACTTAAATTAAAAATACTTTTCATGCCGGCAAATGATGCGACGTACTTACATACATATATAAATACATACATACACAATATATATCTGTGTATGTATGTGTAAATGTTTGTAGAGACATGCAGACAAACATTCAAATGTAAAAGAACAATAGTAGAAAAAAAAATAAGAGAAGAAAATAAAATAAAATGAAAAACCACGACTTAAAAAAAATAAATAAACAAAAAAAAAAAAAAATACAATTTGAAAACGAGGTGCCTTTTTTAAGGTTTTCATTTTAATTGGTGTGAGAAAAAATTTTGCGTGTACAAATTGAGAAACGCCATTACATTTTATTCTTAAAAGTATTAGCCATCCCTGGCCACTACTTTCTCTTTTCTCCAACTTTTGGGCCATATACGAATACTACGACGGAAAAAAATTCGTCTTTCGTGTGTTGAGGCGATTCACAAATTTTTTGGCATCTTCAAAAGCAACCGAAGATAGAGTTCTGTAACTATTTTTCTTACATGATACAATTAGACAAGGTGGTGTATTTGTATTCTGTCTCTTTCTATTTTTGCCTCTTTTGTCAGTTAAAGTAAGAAGTCACAAGTGACAAAAAAAAAATATACTCTTTAGGTTCGGAAGCTGTGATGAATGTGAATCCAACCTTTGCTTTTTATTTATGCTCCAAACTATTCGATAGATGATGTAACCTGTCACCGAAAATGGTCCTATGGCTATACACGGCTATATTATGGCGCTTTGGTCTGGTGCTCAGATTTCGAAAATAATGACAACATTGAATAGCTATCTAAAGTGAACAGATCAGCGCTGGGGTCACGGATGCAATTAGAACCTGCACTTCCGAAGCCTAAAATGCAATGTTGAATCTGCTATCTCTTGATTTATACATTAAGTAGATGGTTTCGATTATCGCACTTCGACTAAAAGAGCAAGGCTTGTGATCAACACTAAGCTATAGTCACAATGTTTTTTTTTTATTCAAAAATACTGGTGGATTTTATTGGGCCCACTGACTTCCTGTACGAAACCTCAGACTAAAAAGTAAATAATTTAAATCGTCATTACCAAGACATTATGAATGGCGAAGCTGTTTCCAAGATGGAATATGTTGTGGAGTTATTTCGGAGACTATAAGAGTTAGGGCCACCATGTTTGAAACTTAGACTCTCCTGAGCCGTCAACTGTGCACTGGCAAAGGGGTACCCCCAAAAAAATGTACCTCAAAATTTTGGAATTTTGCAGAAAATGTCTTTGTTTCCTATTCTAGGAAGTCTAAATTTAGTATAAATAATGTCTATGATAGTCCCAAAAAAAATACAAATATACCCCTTTTTTTTTTTTTTATGAAAATCCAATACAATGAGGTATGGTAGAAAGATACGGCTTAACTTAAGGTAAATAAAGATTGGGTACAGGGTATCTTGCAGTCGTGCATACTCGACTTCAGCGTTCTTTATTGTGTTTCTTTTTTTTTTTTTTTATATTTTGTTATTGTTTTGATACTAAACGAAACGCAGAAATTCAGGTTCACAGAAATTTCATTCACAAAAATTTGACTGAATTTTAAATGAAAAAAACATTTTTTTGTTCAGATACAAATTTCATTGATGTCAAACTTTGAAAAAAAAGAAAGAAAAAACAAAAATTGAATAAATCAGGTAGGTGAGTTTATGCAATAGATAGATAGATAGATACATTTGTTCGTTCATTGGCATTTAGCTTATTTATGCGCTTATTTTTGTATTCATCTGTGGTCAACAACAAGCCAACAAGCAAAATTTAATTGCCAATAAATACAGCTGAAGTGTGTGTGAAGTGTGTGATTGTGTGTAGCAAAATTCGCGAAAAGTGATTGAAATAAATACAAACAGACAGACAGACACCGTCAAACACACACACACACACACACTAATACATTTGTATCTTATAACGCATTTGTTAGCCATTATTGACTCTTCTTTTCGTGTACTGATTAAGTGGCATGCCACTGTGCCATGTTAAACACGTCATGCCACGCCATCTTTTAAAAATCTTTGCCTTTCATTGTATTTATTCATATAGAAAATATATAAACACACACAACACATTTCTATATGGTACATATATGAAAAAAAAAAAATCCAAACCAAACATTCGTTTGACCCCAAAAATAATACAAACGGAAATGTACCCAAATCAAAAGCTCAATCACTCAATCATCGCATGGCGAACCGGTCAGTCGATTGGTTGCCCAAACCAAACCAAACCTAACGAAACCAATTGAATACGCTTTTCTATAGCATCAAGTTAGCTGCTGCTACTGCTGCTCATTCTGTTATCGTTGTCGTCGTCATCATCATCATCATCATCATCGTCGTCGTCGCCATAGGTAAATTAAATATTCAATCGTTGAATGTGAAATGGACAGACAGACAGACAGAAACAGCGACGCATGACCGACATTAAGATGCCCCAGATGAGGTTGGCAAAACGTTGACAAGAGAAATATAAAAGCGAAAAAAAAAAAAAAAAAAAACAAAATAAAACTAAAGCGCAAAGAACCTGCAGCAACAATGGCAATCAGCACCAACGCCAACTGGCCAAAATCAAGCACCACAATGCGATATGTAACTAAATAAGACTTTCAATCTGAAGACCACTAAATGTGCGAGTTTGTAGTAATAAGTAATTGGCTTGTGAGATATGTGTGCTTCAAAAATGTTATATAAAAAAAATGTGTGCAGGTTGAGTCAACATTGGCGACCCTTGAGATATATATGTAACTTAAATGTTTATTGGTCAGAGAAGAATTTGCTTACTTGTGTTTTAGTTGTTTGGAGTGTAGTAAATAAGTTCGTGTATGTATTTTATAAAATATATACATTTTTATTTTAATTGGTGACCCCGATTTAGCATATATATTATACTTTTATAGAGATTTATCTGCACTCTTCAATGATTTGTGATTTTGTCGTTTTTAATGTGACAAATAAGTCCAATTATACACTATATACAAGTTCATATTTATTGGTGACCCCATCTTGGTATAAATATTGTACCTCTGCAGATGTATCTTGCAGAAGAAGACGGAACTGAGCTGGATGTCTGCAGCCGGATCAGCAAAGGCAAGAGCTGTTTTCGGTAAAACTCTTAATGTCAGAAATACGTTAGCCATGCAATGGAATCCTCTTGATGGTAGCAGGTCGAAGAAGAGGACGTTCCCGAGAGACATGGAGGAGAACAGTGTCAAGGAAGTGACGAGAAGGACATCACATGCCAGCGTGTAGTCAACTTGCAGCCTTTGTAGAGAACAGGACGAGGTGGAGAGCAGCTGTTGAAGCCCAAGACCCATTAGGGTTTCAGAAACCGAAGAAGAGAAAAGGATAGATTTATCTGCACTCTCCAAATAAATACATATTGATTGTTATTGGTGACCCCGACTTAGTGTATATATTATACATATATAGATTTAACTGAACTCTTTAATCATTTGGATACAGTTTTGAATGTTGTTAATAGTTCCGGCTATGAACTATACAAAATATATAATACATTTTAATGTATATTGGTGACCTCGACTATGTATGCTTATATTTTACAAAATGCAGAGACCAGTGACACTGTGCTTTGTATTAAAGCATACAAAACAACTTATCATATTGCTCTCGTAACAATTGACCAAACCGATCAACCCATCTACTGCTACTCCTACTCCAACATTGACTACTATAACTGCTATTGCCTAAACCAACCATTTCTCATCATTGAAATCTTCAACGCTATCGAAATGTTGCGTGCTGTTAGGCTAGTAGTGTTGTGTTCTGTTGTGATTGCGTATGCGTAATGCCTGTAGGACATGAAGTGTAGCCGTAGCCGAAGCCGAAGCCATGGCCTGGTTGGGGTGACACTAAAAAACTGTCAAACGGAAAACGTTGTAAGCATTTAACATTCTATGCTCTCCCCTTGTGTGTTCATGTTCAACTGCCTGTGTGTGTGTGTGTGTGTAGATGTATTGAAGCAAAGTAGAACCATTGCGGTTCGGGGACCAAGTACCGAGAAGGTTACGCTAGTTTAGTAAGCAGAGAATGGATGGAGAATGAAGTGTGTGCGTGAAGTAAACGCTGAAAAAAATGACAAATGAGGGTCAACAAACAAAAAAAAAAAAAAAATAAAAAAAAACAACAACCAGAACAGTTGAAATTGTTGTCGACATTTTTGTTCTTGTCTTTGACGACGATAATAAAAACAACAAAAAACAATAATAACAACACTAAAAAAAAAAAAAAAAAAAAAAATTAAGGAAAGCAAATATAAATTCTCATATACACCCACATACACCCACACACACACATATACAAACACACTTACGTAGAAACACATTAAACGCATTAAAAACAAGAAAGCAAAATGTAAAACCAAAAAAAAAAAAAAAAAACAACAACAAAAAAATCGTTAAGAACTGTTTTTTTTTTTTTTAAGTTTTTAGCATTCGCAGCGTTATTTTTATGCCCTTCAATAATTATTTATAAATTTATTATGCATCAAAATCAATTGCGTCGAATAGAAAGTAGAAAATGTATTTATTTATCGCCGTAACTAAACTTGGTATTCCATCAATGTTTAGGAAAGAAACACTCCACTCCGATACGACAGACATGTTGTATACGTATTTTTGAAAGCTCTTACAGAGCACTCTCTTAATGCCACTTGCCAACGAGTAGAGTTTAGAAGAGATATATTCGGGATTAGAAATTTGCTACCGAGTTCGCTCATCCCGAAACTTTTCAAACAGTTTTTCTATGCCAAGGAATGGAACATGTGGAATAATGGAAAATGTTTTGTTATTTAAGCTAGAAACATCGAATTCTGTATGGACTACATCTATGATATCACAGTTCCTTAGTAAGTGCCTATCGTACCGATATACTGTTTTTACGGGAGATCTTTTCATTACTGTATGAAGAAAAGTGCCAGAGAGTTATCGAATATTTGTGGAAGTTTACGGCGAGTATGCCCTATCTGAAGAATCATATCAGAAGTAGTTTGGTCGATTTTCGATGTGAATGACAAAGAACGTTCAGATCAGCAGCAAAATTTTGAAGATAAAGCATTAAAGACATTACTCGATAAAAACCCATGTTAAACGCAACAAAAAGTTTAAGATTCATTGGGAGTTGCTTAAGGCAATCATTCCAAAAGCGTTTTAAAGCCTTTCGAATGATCCACAAGCAGAAAATTGGGTATCGTTCGAATTGAAGCCGAGTGATATTGGAAGGCCACTTTTCACCGGTAAACAGCTGAAAAATAGGTCCATTACGATAATCCCAAGCGCAAAAAGAATATGCGTTTTGCCCGACCAACCACCAACATGCTTCGCAAAGTCAAATATTCATCGCATGAAGCTTATGCTCTGTATTTGGTGAAACCAGCGTGGCGTGATCAGTTACGAGCTTCTCAACCCGAATAAAACGATTATAGGGAGGAACTATCGACCCACTAAAAAAAAAACGATAGGAATACGAAGAAGACCAAATTTGTACCCACTATGAAATCCATCTTGGAAACGCTGAGATGGGGTTCCAAACCCTTATGAAGGCCAAGTGTTGGAGGGAGCAGTTATCTTTATGAAAGTAGCCAAAATGGTCGATCCATGAACACTAAAAGACAGCAATATCTATACAGATGGGTTCAAATTCGAAAGAAGTGTGAGAGGTATGATCACTGAATAAGAAACGTTAAGACCCCACTGCAGTTTTTCTAGGTGACCATTCAGGTCGTAGGCCTTAAAAGCACTTGACTCATACAATAACAATTGTAAAACTACCTCCCAGTGCCGCACATCTCTCAACGAGATGGCTAAGTAATGGTATATTTACCTCACATGGGTGCGGGGTCACCAAGATATATTTGGTAATTGCGAAGCAGATATATTTGCCAGAGTAGGTACAAATTCCGTTATTCCTCCAGTGAGGAGTTCGACAGGAATTCCCATGGCCTCTCTAAAGCTGCGAGTGAAAGTAGGAAATAATCAGACTGGCAGAGATTAGGTGGACCATAAATCACAAATGCAGTATCTCGAAACTTACGTGGCCAGAATACAACACCAAACGAACAGCCCAACTCATGCGTTCCAAAAGACAGATTCTATACATGATAAATGGAGCTCTAACGGGACGCTGCCTGGTTAGCAGACATGCCGTCCGACTAGGTGTAGCATCAAATGACTTCTGTAGGAGCTGTAGAAACGAAGAAGAGGTGAAGACCGTAGAACATTTTCACTGTCACTGCCCAGTCCTTGGGAGAAAAAGGTTTACCGCACTAGGTAAGCCATTTCTCGATAGTCTGGCGGAAAATGTATCAGTCAAGATTAGTGCAATAGTCGCCTTTATAACGAAATCGAGCTGGTTTGAGTAGAGAGAAATAAATAAGTGATTGTATGGTATCACAATGAGGTATCTGACATAGGTGACGTCGCGAAGATTCGCGTCGGCCATTTTAACCTAACCTCCCTAATATTTTTGCGATTCTGAGTCATTTTTTCATATTTTTTATTTTATTATTTAACTACAATTATGCCGAGTAGAGCAAAACAAAATTCCTAACAGTTTACAGACAGACATGCAATAATATGCTAAAAATACCAAACTTTATGACGCTGCTGTTTGTTTGTCTGGCTAACATAAAAAAAAATATGATGTATATAAAAAACAACACTCTGGAGTCACTTCTAGCATTGCCAGCAATCATTTTGCACAAATTATTGTCTATTTGAAGGCAACAAAAAGCAAAATATTAAAACTTCAATAAAGCAATATTTTTATAACATAAATAGCACATTTGGGATGACATTACGTATACGTAATGTTATCAACTTAAAAAAAAAAAAAAAAGCCTGAAACAATATTTTCCTAGCACGCAATCCGTTTAATTTTTTTTTTTTTGTTTTTTGTATCTATGAAATATTTTTCAAAACTTCAAAGTAAAACGATTATACCAAATATAACTAAAATGTGAAGAGTGTGCAAAAAAAAAAAAAAAAAAATAAAATAAAGATGAAATATTTTCTACGAATTGGCATACATGTACATATGTAGTATATAATGTACAAGTACACAAATACATGCATAGCATAAGTCGTCTAGGGCGTTTGTTGACAGGTATTCATTTAAGTTTGAATGTTACGCACTGATTACCAAACTAAAAAGGCAACACAATATTCGAACATGCCACAAAGGCAAAAATACAGACAGACGGACGGACAGACTGACTGACACACACACACACGCGCTGTGTACTGTGTACAATCCCCAAAACAGCGATGTAAACTTCCTTTCTCGTGTACATCCAACACAACACAACACACAAAAAAAGATGAAAACGAAAAAGAGATAAATGAGACTAAGTAGGTAAGACAAGAAAAGTGAGAGATAGCATAAAGCATAAGCAATTTCTTAGAGCCTATAAACTTTACAATTGTAGCGCTATGGTTTCCTATTTGTTCATCCGTCCGTCCGTCTATGCGTCTTTATATTTGTCTAAGATGAAGCTGTCTGTCTGTCGACTGACTGACTGAATGACTGACAAAACACTTGCTGATAAAAGAGGTTAACAACTTTTATTATGATAGCTTCCCAAAGGTATTTTAATTTCATTGATATAACAAATTGTCACTTTTTAACACGGACAGACAGACAGACGGACGGACAGAGAGTGTGAGTGAGACACACACACAAACACACAAGCAACTAAAAATTAAACCTTTTATATAGTTTTTTTTTTTTTTCGTAGTTTTTAACCGTTTCTTAAACTTAAACCAAAAATAAGAAAAACCCCTACGGCTAAAGTATTTTGTAGTTTGTATGAAAACTTCTTCTACGAAGTCAGTCACTTGGCTTTCGCCATCCGTTGTCGTTGTCCTTCATGCGTTGGTCCTTTTTTTTTTAAGAAGCATCAAAAGTGCTCTTGATGAAATTTTATTTTTACATAAAAACTTAGTTTATTACATCGTGACTACTATCTTGTCTGTATGTGTTGGGATTCGTGTTGTGTTACGTTGGTTATTGTTGTTTTTCTTGTTCTTGTTGTTGCGTTTTTTTTTCTTAAAATGAGGTAAAAAGTTGTATATTGTGAAATAAGGTTTTTGTTTTTTTATTTTTTTTTTTTTTGATTTTTCGGCCAAGAAATGTCAACCCACTTAAGCTGCTTTTTGCTCTTGTTGATTTCGTAGTCTCCGTCGGAGTCGGAGTCGTTGCTGTTGTTGTTGTTGTTGTGATTATCGCATACAACGTGATGAAAATGTAAAATTCCCCGTTGAAAATTTGTCATTTAACGGGTTTTCTTGTTGCTTTTACCGTTCTCTTTGTCGACTTTGCTGCTGTTGTTGTTTTTGTTGTGATTCTACTGCACAGTAGGCCAATGGTATACTTGGCGTGTATATTGCTAACCGGGCGAGGGCTTAAATACCTAGATTAGGTACTAAGAATTACAAGATGCAGCGGTTTGATGCACAAAAGTTGTTGAGAGATTGGTTATGGATTCATTCTTACACATCGCTTACCGCTGGAATGTAATATCCCATCGGTGGGTATTCATATATTCCGTGATAGAAGACGTCTTGCAAGACATGACTTGCGTGAAGTCTTACAGCACATGTCATGAAGTTTTGCAAGACATGACATGCATGAAGTCTTGCAGGACATGTCATGCATTCAAGATAACTGTGACATTTGTATAAAAATGTCGTCAACGACTTGTATGTGGCTGTCTACAGTACGTCATCGGGGAAAGAGAATATGTAGTCAAAAATGCAACATTAATTTAGAATGGATAACTTTTTTTTTTTAAATAATTTTGAAGTAATTTGGTTTTTATCACTTTTCGAATTTTTTGACCCACTGCTGTGCCTTGGTCTGTTTTTTTTTATGTTTCTTACTCGTTCAGTTATTTGAATAGTTTGATTGAGGTTTTTGTTGTTATTTACCGGCTACCTCGATGTACCTTTTTTTATGTTGGCGCGTATGTTTTGTGAATAATGATTTTGTTTTTTAAAGCATAATAATTGACTATCTTTCCAAAGTGTTGAGCAATTGCATAATTAAGTTTGTGTTTAACAGTCCTGAATGAAAGTACGTGAGTTGTCTAACGCTGATATTCAAAATATTCAAAGCGCTTGGACAGATTCGACATTGATTTGAAACCAAAAAAAGCATTAAGCGAAGAAAAAAGGCAAACAGTTGGCATGAAAAAAAATTTAAAAAAAAAAAAAATAAATAAAAAATAAGCGTCTACGAGTTCAGCGTTTCGGAATTTCGGGATGAGATCAATATTTTGTTCCGTCCTACTGTTTTGAAATTTTTTGACTATTACCGTCCATTCCGGAATGTTTCCATGGACCCCGGTGACTCATCTCTCATTCTCATCTCATGTTTCTAAATGATTTGTTCTAGATCTTTGCGTATTTGTACTGTAGAAGAGGACGTCCCCGAAAAACATGGAGGAGAGCAGTGTCAAGGGAGCGACGAGAAGAACTTCACATACCAGGCTGGAGTTAACTTGCAGCCCTTGTAGTGAACAGGACAAGGTGGAGAGCAGCTATTGACGACCTAACCCCTCATTAGGGTTTCAGAAACCGAAGAAAAGAAATATGGGCAAAACAATAAAAAATAGTTTTATTTTGTTTAAAACTTAAATACGCCCCTGGATGTGTTTTATTTTAGTGATGTGCTGTATTAAACTGTGCTGCTTAAACCGCATGTTTCATAAAAGCTGTTATGGGAATCGAGACACTCACAACAAGAACAACAAAAACAACAACAATAACAATAAAAACAAGAACAAGAAGATAGTACGAGAGTACTCTGCAACAAGGAGTAAAATTTTGTTAATTATGCCAGGCAGGCATGCAGGCAGTCAACGAAAGGCAACGCATAAAATAAAACTGTAAATATGAAAGTTTACTTGTCTATTCGCTTAACTGTCAGAAAGAACCTTTCTCATACTTGCTTAACTTTTTGTATGTTTGTTTGTTTGTTTGTCTTAAGGATATCAAATAATTCAGCAAACTATGCGCATTCATAATTGGCCCGGAAAGCTAGAACGGAAAGCTGCTGGCTGTCACGCAAAAAAAAACAGAAAGAAAAGCATAAAGTGTTGTCAAGTGTTGGTCGGTCGGCCGGATTTCCAGATGGACCGATAGACAGACAGACAGACAAGCGAAACCAAACAGCCAACCAACGAGCAAACTGTTCAGAATTTTAATGTCATAAGTAGTACACCTGCAACTTATAATTTTGTTATTTCTTTTGAGAACATTTTCCAATTACTTCTTCATCATCCATCCATCCATCCATCCATCCAATCATTTAATCATACTTCTATACCGGCTTCATTCATTCATCCATCTCTTTCCTGTCTCTCTCTCACTCTGTTACTGATTTTGTTTCGAGTGCTAATAAATAAATAAATAAATGAATGAATAAAATGGAAAGGAATGGAATGGAATGGTTTATAATAACTTAAAGTGTGAGTTTGTTTGCTTGTGTGTATGTGTGTATCTGTCTGTCTGTCTGTCTGTGTACCATGACATCTGATAGTGTCATAACGAAGCCTTTATAATCAGCTTCCTTTCTTTCAACACTTTATTTTGTCGCAAAATATTAAATTCTTATTTATTACGTATTTCTAAGAAGGTAATTTTTATTTTATAATGGCGCAATATTTAGAGCGTTTAAATTGCTCTTCTGTTTTTTTTTTAATCAAATTAAATTTTCCCGAAACATAAAGTAGTTTCGATTGTAAATAGTTGGAACAAGTCATCCTTAAGTCATCAGGACGCCTTTTCCGATGATCCCATTGTATATGCTTTGACCTCGTATTGTGGTATAACCCAAGCGTGGACTAAAAATTTGAAAAAATGTTAGAATGATTTTAAGGTTTTGGAATTAGATGGCGCTATATATTCACTACACTATGGCATTACAAACTCTTAAGCTAAAATTGGTGCAAGCTGGTATTGACACCAACTATAGCAGAAATGGAGAAATGCAAATAAGTACCAATACTCTGATTCCAATACCTCAATAACAAACAACAGGCTCATGGGATGATTGATTGTTGAGCTCCAAATATCCACTTGGACCTTTACTAAATTACTATCAACAAAGTAACTTATTTAGCTAGAGAGACTGCTTCTGAGACAATCAACTGGATACATTGAGTACGTCAGCCATAGAAATTATTTGTTACATGTATAAACCTTTTGGTACGCTATGAAAATAGAATGTCGTATCTGAGGCAAGTGGGTACCATACGCAAAGTTGATGTATAGTTTGTAAAACGGAGAGAAACAGAGACGACATAGATATCGACGGCGAAGAGTTGTTTGGAGATCCATGCACCACCAACTTTAATGCAAAATGCATGTTTAGCGATTGGAGCCTTTTACGGAGCCTGCTACGGAGCCTTCTAACGTAGACTTCTATGGAGTCTTCAATGGAGTCTTCTATGGAGTCTTCTATGGAGCCTTCAACGGAGTCTTCTATGGAGCCTTCAACGGAGTCTTCTTTGGAGTCTTCTATGGAGTCTTCTATGCAGCCATCTACGGAGTCTTCTATGGAGTCTTCTATGGAGTTTTCTATTAAATCTTCTATGGAGTCTTCTCTGGAGTCTTCTATGGAGTCTTCTATGGAGTCTTTTATTAAATCTTCTATGGAAACTTCTATGGAGTCTTCTATGGAATCTTCTATGGAGTTCTCTATGGAATCTTCTATGGAGTCTTCTATGGAATCTTCTATGGAGTTTCCTATGAAGTCTTCTATGGAGTCTTCTATGGAGTCTTCTATAAAATCTTCTATGGAACCTTCTACGGAGTCTTCTATGGAGTCTCTATGGAGTCTTCTATAGAGTCTTCTATAGAGCCTTCTACGGCATCTTCTATGAAGTCTTCAATGGAGTCTTCCATGCAGCCATCTACGGAGTCTTTTACGGATTCTATGGAGTCTTCTATGGAGATCGTAGGCGCATTCTTACGTCAAAATCAGTGGAATAGTTCCTGGAATATTGTTATTATAAAAGTTTTTAGTTTTGAAAAGAACCTCCAAGAGAGATTGCAGACACTGCCTATCGCTGTTGCGTTAAGCTGCTGCAATTTATATTAAAAAAATTATCAGATTCAAAAGGTCAAAAATGATGTATATTTTTTTTATTTTAATGCATTTTATAAAATTTTAAAATTTTGCAAGTCCAAAACTATCCATGCTTTCAGATCCATTTCCAATTTCCTTGTTTATTTATTGCCGTATTCGCGTTTTATCATTGCTTGTCCGCTGCTAGTAAACCGCCGGTATTATAGCAGTGCTGGGCATCAATTCTAGACCATGGAATTCGCTGAAGACTCTTGCTGCCATGAAGAAAAGTGTAAAACTTTTAAATAACTTCCAGTAGAATTTGTCGTTATAAATGAATTTGAAAAATGCAAACATTTTGGTAAAGTTTACGTGTGGCATTATTAAAATTTCTTATTTTTTAATGCTGAAGCTAAGCTGAAGAATATATATTTTTCTGTTTTTAAAATTGACATAAATTTTAAGATTGCTTTATTTTCTTTTTGCTTAAAGCATAAAATTGGCTGCTTGGATTAGGAATTTTTACTTTTTTGTTTGTTTAATAATTAATTTAATTAATTTGTGAATTCAAAAATTTAGAAAATTTCCCATATAAAAAAATACAAAATGCAAAAAAGAAAGCTTCATATCTCGTTTGAATATCAATTAAATGAATATCTTCGAATTCTAATTCCATTTACTCTTATAGCATTGCTAACGCGTTTATGTAAACAGAAACACAAGCTCTTTTTAATTTATAACCGATAACAGTTTTTGTCATACACATACAATGCAAAGAAACATTTTGGAAATGAAACATAACATTTGCATTTGCCGAAGCACGAACATTTTGAAAACGTACGAATTTACTGAAATCGCAGAACGCAAAATTTGGCGATTACGAGAACAAGACTGCAAATCATGATTAATTGATAGACGCCCAATTATAGTAATTATTTAGAAATATTTAAAAATTTGTATTAGTTTTAAATCCATTGAAGAATATATTATGCATGAGGGAATCTTTTTGTTTTTTTTTTACATTCAAAAAAAAAAAAAAAAAAAATTTACCACATCACTCAAACCCAAAACATATGCAATGCAGTGTGATTGTGTGTGTAATTAGTTTTATATGCTTCAATGCTGTTTTATCCCAAAAATTATGCAACAAAAACGTTTTTTTTTGTTTGTTTGCGTTTTCACTTTTTAATGCAAAAAAAAAAAAATTTTGAAGCGGAAATGATTTGCAGGCAGCTTAACGGAATTGCATTGCAACACAACACATTCTCGCTATCTCTGTCTCTGTTACATATTATCATATGACGCCATTTTGAAATATTTTTTTTTTTTGCGATTTAAGCGTTTAAAATGTTTAATTCCTGTGAAAAAGTTGTGAAGCTTTTTGTTTTTATTTATTTTTTTTTTCTGAAGTTTAAGCTTTTCTTGATTTGAGACACATTTTGATTAAGTTGTTTGCAGGCATTTTTCCTTTGAAACAATGTTTTTTTAGGTTGGAGGGGGGAATATGTTTGAGCCAGTAAAATAACAAAGGTGCTGGATGTTGATGTTTGATTTGTTTTTTTATTTCTTTTAGAGTTTTTTGTTTGTTTGTTTGTTTCTTAGTTGTTTGTTCAACTTGATTTGCATAAAACAAGAAACATGATAATCTGTGAAACGATAAGTTTATTCTTAATCGACAACAATTGACAACAACAACAAATTGTTGTTGTACAAGGAGCGAGGACAGAGAGAAACATTTTAACAGTTGCAAAAACTGAACAGCAAAGACATAAAAATTAAAATTACTTCAACCAAAAAAAAAAAAAAAGAAAAAAAACTGAAACAAAATGAAAAGTATTCTAAAAAGTTTTAGAAACCGAGAAAAATTACTTGAAAATTAAAAAAAAAAAAATAATACAAATTATGTAAAAGAAAAAGTTGCTTCAAGTCATTCAGCTTGAGCGGCGGTGAGTGGTTTGTAAAAAAAAAATGCCAAGAATTAGCTGCTGTCCTCTCCATGCTGTACCGCTTGCCTTGAGCACCCGTTACGAACGTTCAAATGTGATTCGTCAACAACAGCAAAAAAAAAAAAAAAATTAAAAACAAAAATAAAAAAAACAATAAAACTAGAGATATTTTTTACTTTGACACAAACGAAGCTTTAATACACTTCTACTGAAGTATTCCCGTAATCATTTAATTTTGCGATTTAAGATTTAAGTAAATTCGTACGATTTCAAAACGCAAAAGTTATGTTTCATTTCCAAAATGTTTCCTTGCTTTGTATATGAGCAAAACTGCTATCGGTTATAAATTATCGGTCATCGGTCTTACCAAATCGTAACGATTTGAAAAGTAAATCATCAATTTTTTCGATTACGAAGCATGGCTGATAATTTCAAATTTAGTCGATTTGGTTTTTTGTTTTAGAAAATTTACGATTCGATTCGAATTATTGAACAATTATTTTAATTTGTAACAAACTTTTTGTCTCAATTAATATGCAATTTCGATTATGAATGTAGCGTATAATGGATATACGACAAAAAAAAAAAAAAAAAAAATGAAAATAAAAAAAAAAAAAAAAATATAAATAAGAGAAAAAAAACCCGAAAACCAAATGGCGCATGTTCTAATTTCTGCTTTTGTTTGCATTTATTTTGTGCTCGTTTTTTTTTGGTTTTTTATTTTTCATCTTTTTTTTTTTTTGTGTTTTACGTTTTGTTTCGCTTGCTTATTGCGCTTTCCATTTTTTTCCCACACTTGTGTACACTGTTTTTTTTTTCTGTGCTGTGTCGCTTTTGTCGCATTTAAATTCGCGAAATTATTAATGTGCACAGCGGAAACGGAACTGGCAAACGAGTGAAGTGGCAGCATAGAAGGTAAAAGGAGATAGATATATATACATACGTATATACATATGGTTGAGAATGGGATGTTGCGCACACACAGACACACATACACGTACATATGTAGCTGCTGCATAACGGCATGCAATTTACAGTGTGCAAGAAAATTGATCAAGACAATTTATCAAATAAAGTTAAAATATGTACAAAAAACGAGGGTAGTTACAAAAAAATGTTTTCAGAAAAAAATAATTTAAAAAAATAATAAAAGAAGCCTTTTTCCCTTTACAAAGTTTTCTCATAGGGTCACCATATGGAGCGTTGATGGGCAAGATAGTCCCAAAAAAAAACATCCATTGCTCCTTGTGTCATTATTATTGATAATTGATTAATTGATTAATTGATTAATTGATTAATTGATCCAAAATTGATTAACTGATCAATTGCTCAATTGATGTTTTTAAGCTTAATTGATTAATTGATTAATTGAAATTAACCTTGCTAAATGATTAATTGATTAATTGATAATTACGTTCCATTGATTAATTGATTAATTAATTGAACTTGATTAATTGATTAATTGATTAATTGATGAATTGAACCAATTGATTAATTGATTAATTGATTAAATGATTAATTGATTAATTGATTAATTGATTAATTGATTAATTGATTAATTGATTAATTGATTAATTGATTAATTGATTAATTGATTAATTGATTAATTGATTAATTGATGATTAATTGATTAATTGGATTAATTGATTAATTGATTAATTGATTAATTGATTAATTGATTAATTGATTAATTGATTAATTGATTAATTGATTAATTGATTAATTGATTAATTGATTAATTGATTAATTGATTAATTGATTAATTGATTAATTGATTAATTGATTAATTGATTAATTGATTAATTGATTAATTGATTAATTGATTAATTGATTAATTGATTAATTGATTAATTGATTAATTGATTAATTGATTAATTGATTAATTGATTAATTGATTAATTGATTAATTGATTAATTGATTAATTGATTAATTGATTAATTGATTAATTGATTAATTGATTAATTGATTAATTGATTAATTGATTAATTGATTAATTGATTAATTGATTAATTGATTAATTGATTAATTGATTAATTGATTAATTGATTAATTGATTAATTGATTAATTGATTAATTGATTAATTGATTAATTGATTAATTGATTAATTGATTAATTGATTAATTGATTAATTGATTAATTGATTAATTGATTAATTGATTAATTGATTAATTGATTAATTGATTAATTGATTAATTGATTAATTGATTAATTGATTAATTGATTAATTGATTAATTGATTAATTGATTAATTGATTAATTGATTAATTGATTAATTGATTAATTAATTGATTAATTGATTAATTGATTAATTGATTAATTGATTAATTGATTAATTGATTAATTGATTAATTGATTAATTGATTAATTGATTAATTGATTAATTGATTAATTGATTAATTGATTAATTGATTAATTGATTAATTGATTAATTGATTAATTGATTAATTGATTAATTGATTAATTGATTAATTGATTAATTGATTAATTGATTAATTGATTAATTGATTAATTGATTAATTGATTAATTGATTAATTGATTAATTGATTAATTGATTATATTGATTAATTGATTAATTGATTAATTGATTAATTGATTAATTGATTAATTGATTAATTGATTAATTGATTAATTGATTAATTGATTAATTGATTAATTGATTAATTGATTAATTGATTAATTGATTAATTGATTAATTGATTGATTGATTAATTGATTAATTGATTAATTGATTAATTAACTGACCTACATTCTGTACTAGTTAACTTCAAAAACACTGCATAACTGTTGCTTGGTGTTATCGATAAATTAAATTTTCCAGTTCATAAACTATAAACACACACTCAGGGAATAATCCGCCTAAAATGTGTTTAAATCTTTATGGTCATAATTTTAAAGCGTACAGTAATTTTGTTGTTTTTGCAGCTATTATTTACTGAAATTTGTTAATTGGAATTAAATCATATTTTCATTTGGTTTGAAGTTTGCCATTAAATAGTTTAAATATAAAATCATTGCTTACACGTATGCATGTCTCTCTCTCTCGCTCTCTCTTTCGCTAACATATTATACATATATACCTCTCGTTTTCATTATTCAAAATGCAATGCAGACAACTGACATGTGAGTGAGAGGGAGGGATGCAGTATATAAATAAACGTAATGACACGCGAGCTGTTTACAATTTGTGCACAATAAATCAATTAGAAAATTGTTTTGAATTATTTATGCATGATGTACATGCATATGTATGTATGATGCTATCTCTTTTTAACTGGCAAATACTATTATTTTTTTTTATTTATTTTTAATGTTTTTTTTTTTATATTCGTTTGCGCTTTATTTCTTGCTCACTCTAACAGCAAAGATATATCTTTCGGGGTTCAAATTGTACTCATACTTTAATGGTGTTTGCCGTAAGTCATTTGCGGTGTTGGTAGGTGACAACTAGAGCAACAACAACAACAACAACAAACACAATATGGCGAAATGATCACATAAATTAATGATGGCCGTCACCACAGTCAACATGGCTGCCAGTTAATCATTTGCGTTCATAAGATGTGAAATGTGAAAAAGATTTTTGGCTACAAGTTTATTTTAGCACAGAATTGTGTCCAAATTGAAGCACGAATTCAGCCAAACAATATTCTCTGCTCTGACCAACTGTCGACGGCTATGACGATTGGCATTATAATAGCATTGAAATTAGCTTGTGGTATAATACAGTGGAATGAAATAGAAAACAAAATGATAAATTTTTTTTTGTTCAAATTATATTTGCCTTGTTTAATCGCGAAATCACTTAATTTTACGATTAATGATTTAAATTAATTCGTACGATTGCGGCAAACGCAAAATTTATGTTTCATTTCCAAAACGTTTCTTTACATTGTATATGACAAAAACTGCTATCGATTATAAATTAAAAGTTTATCGGTCTAACCAAATCGCTAATTGTTGCCGCTTTGACGAAATTTCCTGCTCTTTTACATTTGAGCATGAGTAGAAAATAATTATTTAAAATTTTAAATCAGCAGCAGTCATATTAAAAAGTACAAGGATGAAAACTTTAAACATCGCAATATGCAATAAAAATATTTTTCAATAATCGATTGTAACTACCTTTTGTGTAATATTATGCATTTCTCTTACTTAAATGCTGCCAATTTGATATCGAAAAATTTTTACGTTTGCCGAAACACCAAAATTTGCAAATTTGAATAGTAAATCTTATGTACAAAATTTGCCCTCCCATATCTAAAATTTCTTGAATCAAAATTTTTATCTCCTTTGCTCAAAACAAAATGGCATTTTGATTGTTTTTTTTTTTTTTTTTTTGTTAATTTCGGAACGCCTAAAGTGAAATCACGTAATTTGATTAAAAACACAAATACCAAAAAGGAGTAAAATGGGAACACTTAAAGTAAAAAGTAATTAATTTATATATTTTTTTTTATTAATAAACTAGCGGATCCTAAAAGAGTGTACTGGGCGTTTTGGATGCTCTTTCGGTTCTTTTGCGTTTCGCATCTGCTATTTTTGAGCAATTGCAGACATTTTCGGTAGCATTTTAAAAAAAAAAAAACCCCTTCTTATTTTTTAGTTAAAACAAAAAAAAAAAAAAAAAAACCCCAAAAAAATAACTGTTCTCTTTTATATTTTCTTTTTTTTTTGGCATGCAGAAAGACTGCAAATTGTTGAACCTAATACAAAAACATAAAAAAAAAGCAACAAATTTTTTATACGGAAAAAGTACCAAATCGACTTTATGAATGAATTGAATGCATTTTTGTGGTCTATAACAATGCTTGTATTTTTGCCTTTCAATTGAAATCGGTTTAGAAGTCATCGGTTGAATGTTTTCAAAATTCATAGCGGACATAGAAACATTTTTACTATTTTATATATAAAAAAAAAAAAATTTTTTTGTTTGACATTTTAAACAATCGTATTACTGTGTTTGGCATGCGATTCATTAGTAGATTTGTTTTTTTTTTTTTTTTTTTTTTTGGTATGGGTCGACTGGGTCGTGGTCGTTGAATTCTATTCGACTGTGCATGCATAATGTGCCATCTCCATCAAAGACTCATTTCGTACAACAATTAGCAACAAATGCTGCGGCGCTTTCAACGTTTTCGTCGTTGTCGTTGTCGTCGTCGTAGTCATCATCAGGTCCTTTTGCCTTTTGCCTTTTAATGCAAAATGGTGTGGCGATTTGAAGGCAATGAATGAAAGCAAACGAACGAACGAACGAATTGTGTATACTATATATGTGTACTGTATATATTTATACGCTTGAATAATAGTATAGACAGTAGCAATAGCAGTCACAAACGAGTTGCAAAGCAAAATGCCATTGGATGTTACTTTTTTGATCCTTTTGATGAGTTGTTGTGTGTTTGTTTGTGGAATGTAGAGTAATGCCATCCATGGCTATGGTGTGATATGGCATTATGTTTTAACAATTTGAATGACGACACGTTCACACAGTCAGCGAACCAACCAAGCAGCCAACCAGCCAGCCAGCAAGCCGTCATCAACAACAAGTAAGCATATTACAACGTACGCGTACAAACCGTCATTATCAGCAACAGCAACAGTAACAGAAACAGTAAAAGGCATTGCCATCACCATCACCAACGCCACCCACTATACTCAACTATATAGCCAGTAGCAAAATATTGAAATGATGCTACTCTATAGTACCGTCCTCGTCCAATTGATGTTACCAACGAACCAAGAAAAAAAAAAAAAAAAAGAACACGTATTCAAAGTGGCAGACAAACCAAACCAAGCCAAGCAAAGGCTTTTTTTCACAGCAATATGCAACAACGCCGCGACAGTTTGCTATTTTCGTTTCATTCATTTGGTCCATTAAATTTTATTGACGCGTGCTTTATACGTGTCGTGTTAAAAATTAAAAGACACGCATATTCTTACATACCTCCATACCCATACACACACATACATATATATTGTATACAAATATTCTTACAATATAATCGTAAAATGGGTAATGAAAGTACAACGACTCCGGCGACGGTAACGGCAACGGAACGGTGGCGACGATGACTGTGGCGACTCAAGCATAAAGCCAAGTAAATGTTGATTTCTGCACCAAAAAAAAAAAAAAAAAAGTTAATGAAATGAGTAGCGCAAAAAAAACAAAAACAAAATAAAATAATGAAAAAAAAAAAATAAATAAATAACTAAAAAAAATATTTTACAGAGACTGTAAACGCAAAAAGTTTACTATTTAAATATTTCCGATTTCAAATCGGCAGCTTTTGAGTAATTGAAATGAAAAGTGAATGCATAATATTACACAAAAAAAAAAAATACTATCGATTATTTAAAAATAATTTCATTTAATTCTGTGATCTTTATAGTTTCATTTTTGTCGTTTTTAATACGATCGATTAAGAATTCAAAAATTAAAATAAATTATTCACTACTCATGCAGAAACTTTAGTCAAAGCAACAATAATTAGCGATTACATAAAAACGATAACCATTTAATTTGTAATCGATAGCAGTTTTTGACATATACAATGCAATGAAACGTTTTGAAAAAGAAACATTACCTTTGAGAAGTATGAACATTTTGAAATCTTACAAAATGGCTTAAATCGCAAAAAAAAAAAAAAAAAAAAGTTACTTGAAGAAAAATAAATTTTCCGTCAAATATAGTCAAACCTTACAGATTCTACGGGACTTCCGCCCATATCTATGTAGCTTTATGTGAGTCAAACAAATAAATTTAATCAAGTTAACTTTGCTTTAAGAAAAGCTTCAATTATTTTTGATTGTCATTCATAAACTTCTTCGACAATTTCAAATAAAAAAAAAAAAAATTTTAAAAATGACCCCAAAAGTAAACTTTACCAAAATGTTTGCATTTTTCAAATTCATTTATAACGACGAATTCTGCTGGAAGTTATTTAAAAAGTTATACACTTTTCTTCGTGGCGTTAAGAGTCTTCAACGAATTCCATGGTTTTGAATTGATGCCCAGCACTGCAATCACAGCGGCGGTTTATTAGAAGCAGACCAGAAACAAAATGGGCGATAAAAGGATAAGGAAAGTGGTGTGGAGTGACCGAACCGAATAAAGGAAAGGATAGGGTGTGGGTTAACCAAACGGAATAACAAAAAATGTGGTCTGTGGTCGTTTCGACTTTTAAAGCTTGTTAAATAAATCATAATTTGTTTTTTTTTTCTGTTGAACAAAAAATATTTAAAATAAATAAATTAACTAAATGATCGCCCGTACGAAATGTGTGTTCCTAGATTTGACAAAATCGGTAGAATACGACAGCGAAGATGTGTATCACTGCATTGGGAGCACAAAATCTTGATTGACATGCGCAAGATTGGAATTTCCAATTGGTAGCAACAAGCCATACCGATTATACAAAACCCTAAGTGTTGCAAAGACCTATAAAAAGCTGTAGTGGATATATACGCACATACAAGCTTAGCTCAGGTTTCGACCTTAAGAGAGTTATGGTATTACTAATCGAGTGAATCGAGTGGATGTCACGATTTTGATAGCAACAACTTTGGGTCACTTTCTTTTAGGTTGACACAGTCAGGTTCGATTGAATGATCAGCAGCGATGCCAATAATGACACATTTGAACACAATTACAGTTGTTTAGCTCTACGCCAAAACAAGTGTCTTGCTCCTCTGATCAGTAAACCTAGGCTGCTAACCAATACAAATAAGGCAAATAAGAGCACAAATAATTTGAAATCGAACGAAATAATTTCGAATGTCGTAAATGGAAGACGAATAAACTAAATATTCCTACGTCGCGGTTTTATCTCTTATAAAATAAAACTCTAAGGGCCATTTTTTCAAAGTTCAGTTAAGCACTAACTGGCAGTTACCCCATATATTTATAAAATTTTTATGAAATATTTTTATACCCGCCACACATAGTGTGAAGGGTATATTCAGTTTGTCTGAAAGTTTGTAACGCATTGAAGGAGATATCGTAGACCCCACAAAGTATATATATTCTTGATCAGCACGAGACGAATCGATCTAGCCATGTCCGTCTGTCCGTCTGTCTGTCCGTCTGTCTGTATATTTCTATGCATCTTTTTCGTTGAAGATATAAAGATATTAAACTGAAATTTGAAACTTAAGCTTTTCCCGGCAACGACTAGGTTAAGTTCGAGAATGAGAGTGCCACGCCCATTTTTAGGTGTAGCCCCCATACAAACCTACCGTTTTTTTTTTTTCGATTTTTTGTATAAAAATAGTAATTATTTATGAATGTATTAACTCGAAATTTGGTAAAAACACTTCTTATGTCATCCAATGTCAAATCCAAGGTGTCACGCCCATTTTTAGATATAGCCCCCCAAAATAGAACGCCCATTTCAAATTGCACTTCCAAAAACTTCTTATGTCATCCAATGATTAAAAAAATTTGCCACGCCCATTTTAAGGTATAGCCCCTATACAAACTTACCGCCCATTTTCCAATTTATTTTTTTTTAATGAAAATAGGTAATATATATGAGTTTATTCACACCAAATTGGATAAAAACATATCTAATAACATTCTACTTGCACACCACCTATATAGGATCGGCCCACTATAACATATAGCCCCCCATATTAACTTACCGCCCATTTTCTGATTTTTTAAAGAAAATGTTGATTTATCTGTCTTTAGTTTTAAATTTGATCATATTATTGACTTTGATTATATCGGATTATTGACTCTCATCCACTCCTGGCGGGTATATGAGCTTCAGTAAAAGTAAAAATAAAATTCCAAACTTATTTGACAAAGTAAAAATTTGTGACTAAAATTAGAACCAAAATTTTCTACGCGTAGAAAAGATATAAATAATTTTTTTTTTTTTTATTGTATAAAACAAAAGTAGCAATTTATTTTATTGATATCTATTTATACTCAAATTTAAAATTAGGTTTATACAAATCAAAAGATGAATCAATATTTTTCTTTTTTATTGTTAAATTTTGTCTATTTTTTTTCTTTCAAAGAAAAAAAAAAAAGAAAAAAGATAAAATATTTCTATTCATTTTTTTTCCTCCTTTTTTTTTTGTTTTGCTTTAAACGTTTTACAAGCAAAAAAAAAAAATAAATTATAGTAACAAGAAAAGTGGGTATATACATACATACATATATATATATATATATATATATATATATTATAGGCACAAAATAAATACTTGTATATGTATAAGTGAGTGTGTATGTAGTACAATATATTTGCTTTGAGGCGTTATTTTCAACAGCCACAACGATAACATGGCAAGTGTCGAAAGAAGATGTTTCGGCTTAACTTATCTGCATTTTTTTTATATATTTTATTTTTATTTTCATTTTCGTTTCTACTTATTTATTTTATTTTCATTTTTTTTTTTTTTTTTTTTTTTTTTTTTTGAAGCACTCAGTCAGCCGTGACAACCAATAAGCTTTTCAAGTGGTGGCATAAAAAAAAAAGAAAAAATAAAAGAAGACGGAGGATTTTTGAGATATTTAAAAAGAGTACAAAGTAAGAAAGGCAGACAAGTTGGCAGGACAACAGCATAAAAAAGACTGAGATATAGATAGACAGACAGACAGACAGAGTACAGAGACAAGCTGCAAGCTGCTTTTGCCAGCGGTGGGCAAACAGGTGATGAATAACGCAATTATCACTACAAGAACAGGTTGGCGGGTTGACTGGATGGTTGATTCTTTGGTTCGTTGGTTGGTTGGTCTGGTCTGGTTGTCTGGTTTGCTTGGTCGCTGTTTAAACTGAGCAAGCACCACAGCGAAAGTGCTTCGCAATGAATAAGTGCGGTCACGAACGCCAGCGAAAAGGCCAAAAGATGACAACAGCAACAAATGAAATGAAAAAAAAAAAAAAATAATAATAATGGTAAAAGGCAAAATGGTGGCAGCAATGCTGTTGATGAAAACGTTGTAACTGTCTGTTTGTCCGTCCGTCCGTCTGTTAGTAAAAGACATTGCGGCAGACGGACATTGCCAATTTTCAGTGTTAGTACAACTCCAACTCACTCTTTTGCAGCTGAGTGTACGAACGAACGAACGAATGTGTTCGCATTTTGTTTTAAGTGTCAATGCGACAGACAGACGGACACACAGACAGACGGACACACAGACAGACGGACACACAGACAGACGGACACACAGACAGACGGACAGACGGACAGACAGACAGACGGACAGACAGATAAAAACGTCTGTGGACATTGTTTAACTAGCGAGGGCTGGTAGGCTTATAATGGTTGCTGAACTTTGACTTGTTACACACACACACATACATACTCGTACACACTTTGTATTTTGTGAAAAACAGAAGCAACAGTGGCGGCCAAGAAATTACAGAATTTTACGTTTGCTCGCGGCTATTTTTTTTGTTGTTGTTGTTGTGCAATGCTTTGCTGCTTCGCTTGGACTTTAAATGTTTTAACAGTAAAAGTCAACGATTTTAAGCGTCTTTTATATATATACACACACACACACACACACCTATATATATATATGTATAATATAAATATACACTAATACTTACAGACAGACAGACGGACAGACAAACAGTTGGAATGATATAAAACGTTTTATCCTTTCGTTTCGTTGTGACTGTTGCTTTCTTTTATATTATTAACTTTTTTTTTTTTTTTAGTAGAAAATATATTTACATTTTTTATATTATTTTCTTCTTTTTTTTTTTTTTTTTGGAAATTATATTAAACTTTTTACACCTGAAGCTACTTGAAGGCAATCTTCTTAAAATGATATCTTTTTTTTTTTTTTTTTGCAGTTGAAGTCTTAAACTTAGCCAAGAATTTTATAAAAGAAAAAAGTATTTCATAAAAATTTTATTTTTATTTTTTTGTTTTCGTTGTCAAAAGCATGGTTTGGTTTTGTTTTCGTTTACCCAATAATTAGCCCAAATGTTGTTGAAGTTTCATCGGAAACATATGTATAGTACCTATGTTAAGCTATTGACAGGTACCTCTTCTTTTATTTTGTTGAAACTTTTGTTAAACGTTGCCTTTAAAAATGTTTGCCCTTTTCCGCTTGTAAATTTTTTGTTTTTTGTAGCCATTTCTACCGAAAGTAGTGGAACACCAGAGGCTGTTGTTCATAGACGATCGTCATCAGAGTTGACCTGGAGTTTAAAGTTTTGATTTGTAGTACGAACATTTTTAAAAAGTACGAAATTACTTAAATCGCAAAAGTAATTGAAAAAAAAATTAGTTTTCCGTCAAAAGTAGTCAAATCTTACAGATTCTACGAGACTTCCGCCCATATCTATGTATGCTATACTGTAAGTCAAACAAATAAATTTAATCAAGTTAATTTTGCTTCAAAAAAAGCTTCAATTATTTTTGATTGTCATTCATAAACTTCTTCGTCAATTTCAAATAAAAAATAAATAAAAAAATGACCCCAAAAGTAAACTTTTCCAAAATGTTTGCATGTTTCAAATTCATTTATAATGACAAATTCTACTGGAAGTTATTTAAAAGTTACACACTTTTCTTCGTGATGGTAAAAGTCTTCAGCGAGTTCAATGGTCTCGAATTGATGCCCAGCACTGCAATAACAGCAGCGGTTTACTAGCAGCAGACAAGCAATGATGGAACGCGAATACGGCAATAAATGAACAAGGAAATTGGAAATGGATCGAAAGCATGGATAGTTGTGGACTTGCAAAATTTCAAAATTATATAGGATTGCGTTAAAATAAAAAAAAAAAATATACATCATTTTTGACTCTTTGAATCTGCGATTTTTAATAAATACGAATCAGCGATACGTACTGTCTGCAATCTCTCTTGGAGGTTCTTTTCTAAAGTAAAAACTTTTATAATAACAATATTCCAGGAACTATTCCACTGATTTTGACGTTAGAATGCGATCTTAATAGAAGACTCCGTTGAAGACTCCGTAGATGGCTGCATAGAAGACTCCATAGAAGGCTCCATAGAAGACTCCATAGAAGACTCTATAAAAGACTCCATAGAAGACTCCACAAAGGCTCCATAGAAAACTCCATAGAAGACTCCATAGATGGCTGCATGGAAGACTCCATAGAAGACTCCATAGATGGCTGCATAGAAGACTCTATAGAAGGCTCCATAGAAGACTCCATAGAAGACTCCATAAAAAAAAGACTCCACAAAGGCTCCATAGAAGACTCCATAGAAGACTCCGTAGAAGACTCCAGTGGCTGCATAGAAGACTCCATAGAAGACTCCACAAAGGCTCCATAGAAGACTCCATAGAAGACTCCATAGATGACTGCATGGAAGACTCCATATAAGACATGACTCCATATAAGACTCCATATAAGACTCCATAGAAGGCTCCATAGAAGACTCCGTAGAAGACTCCATAGAAGACTCCATAGAAGACTCCATAGAAGACTCCGTAGAAGGCTCCAATTGCATTTTGCTTAAAAGTTGGTGGTTCATGGATCTCCAAACAACTCTTCGCCGCCGAAATCGGTGTAGTCTCGATTTTTCCGTTTTACAAACTTTACAGCAACTGTGCGTATGGTTTCCACTTGCCTCATATTTCGTTTCGTTTCAGATACGACATTCCATTTCCATAGCGTACCAAAGGCTTACACGTGTAACAAATAATTTCTATGGCTGACGTACTCAATGTATCCAATTAAATGCCTCAGAGGCGGGGTCTCTAAGTAAATGAGTGCCTTAATTGATACATATGTACTCAAGTAATGGTCCAAGTTGAGCTCAGTAATCAATTATCCCATGAGCCTCTTGTTTGTTGTTGAGTTATTGGAATCAGAGTATAATATAAATATAAATTGTACTATCAGCCATTCACCGTAATCGTAAAAATTTGGGGATTTACTTTTTAAATCACAAATCTTGGTGCTCCGCAAATCGCAAAATATTTTCAGTTTTAAATCGACATACATAGTTCGAGTCAGTGAAATGAAAAGTAAAAGCAGACCTTCAACTTCCACCAATATTTTGTGGATGGGGTAGTCCATGATACAATTACTAAAGGCAGTTGCAAGAGCCTGCACTATATTAAGAACTCGGAATTCAGAATTTGAGGTCTGTGATTTTTTTTTTGAAACAATGTTCTTTCTTTCTTTCAACTAAAACAATTCTAAGATAGTTCTTGACACGGTTACCGACCATACAAATCAGCGAATGAAATATAAAAGGTTACCTACGTAAAGTGTATTTTAAAAAGAGCAACAAGATAAAAAAAAAAAAACAAAATATATTTTATTTTTTTTGAAAGTCTTAGTAATTTTTTTTATAACTAAATAAAAACTGTTTGTAAATTATAAGAAATGAATTTGTTGAAATGTGTTTATTTTGCACATTTTTTTATGCTCAAAAAAAATAATACCATTTGAATGTTCTTGTTCTATCTTTCTCTATCTTGTCTCTCTCTCTCTCTCTCTCTCTCTCTCTCTCTCCGCGGGTTTTAGCGCATTGTAAACGAAACTAGTAAAGTATGCTCTTGCATTTTTATCTCAACTGAGTAGAACTGCTGTAGAACAAGTAGATCGAGAAGAATATATCTTATGGAGACACAAGGTAGAAAGAGATAGAGGCAAACAGTATACCTTCTTAGTTATCAAAAGTAAAACTTATAGTTCACAATCAGTTTATATTTTGTTATGAAGAAGTTTACAATGTATAATTTTTTAAAATTATTTTTTTTTTTATTAATTTATATTTTTTTTTTTTTTTTTTGGTTTTTGTAAATATATAATAATAAAATAATAATACAATGAAGATCTGATATAAGAGTCGTTTTGTGTACATCCTGGCTTTTAATAATGCTTTATCTTTATTGAAATTGTAAATTGGCTTGACTGGTTGATTGGAATGGTTGCTATATAAAATAGTTTGATTTGAAACCAAATATCCGATATTTTCATGAGACTATCCTAGGTGAAATCCATATCAAATTCGATAATGTGCGGTAGGCTTTTTTTGCTGCATAGGTGAATTTACGCTGCGCTTGGATCTCGGTCTGCACCCGTATAAGATGGAATTGGTAAAAGAACTCACGCCAACTGACCATAGATTGCGTCGAGAGTTCGCAGATTGAACTCTGAAAGAGATGCAAGGCGACGCCGGTTTTCATCGAAAAGTTGTGTTTTCGGATGAGTCGCCGTTTTGGCATACATTTAGTAAGGCCAGAATTCCAAAAATACTAAAATTCTATCAAATATCTTTAGGAGAATCATATGCATGCAGCAAGCTTATCGATGTTGATCTGATCTTTAGGTTTACTGGGTTTGAGAAGAACGATTACAGCATACTTTCTTCCACGGTAATGTGTATGTGGCATTGTATGAAATATGCTATAAAATATTCCTCGAAATATTTTTCATTATTTTTTTTTTCCAGTTTTATTTTAAAATTTATTATTTTCCGCATACTTGAAAAGCGTATTAAAGCTTCTCATTTTTTATTATTCCTATTCAAAAATTCAATATGAACGACCACAAATATTTTAATTTTATTTTCCTGTGTCGTCATACTTTAAAATGAGTTTGGTGTTGCTTTGTTTGGTTTGGTTTCGTTTCGTTTGTTTGTATTAACAGCAATTTGTATGTTGTTGTTAACTTTTATTATTTTATTTTAAATGAGAATGCTTATATAAATTTTATTTTGTGTGTGTGTGTATGTGCACATAAACACATACACACACACTTACACATTTAAAAAAAAAAAATTGAATAAAAAAAAAAAAAGCCTGCATTGAAACAGGCGCATAATAAGCAATTAGCGAGTTCACACATACATATACACACACACATACAAATAAACTTAGTTATAGTCACTTTATAGTGCTTGGTTTTGTTTTTTTTTTTTTTTTTTTTGGCTTTTTATTGTTGTTGTTATTGCATCTGAAGTGGAAAACTTTTAATTGACGCTTGTGTTGGCTAGCAGCTTTAGAGTAAAAACAAAAAAAACAAAAATATTTTTTCTATTTAAGTGTGTAGACCAAGCATGCCAATAAGAATCGAGTAAATCAAAACTAGCTAACAATAAAAATTGAACACACACATACATACATGTGCGCCTTTGAAATTTTCTATACAGACACACACACACACATTCTCGTACATACTCACGCCCTCAATAGAAATTGCAATCAGAAAACACTGGCGCTGATTGCCATTAATAAATTTTAGTTTCGACAAATGTTCTAATTAAAAAACCATTTAACGTGTTCGCTCTTTCGTCCCAACCGTTCCGTTCCGTTTCGTTTCGTTCGATGCTTTTGTTGTTTGTTTTGTTTTAGTTTTAGTTTTCATTGACTTAAACCGTTTGAAAACTGTCCGCCATTACCACAAAACGTCGCCATTTTTGTCGCTATTTTGCTGTCATTACATACAACATATTGCAACAAAACAAATATTTTCTTCCTGGCTTAGCTTAGTCTGTCTGTCTGTCTGTCCGTCCGTTTTTTTTATTTGTTGTTATTAAATACTTTTTTATGGGTATATCAATAAGTTTTCTCATTTCACAAAAATCGCCGATCTTGAATAACCCAGCGGCGGGCAGCTAACAACTCATCTGCGTCTTACCACTTTATTATTCCTTTTCACACATTCACTTTCGGTGATTTTTTCACAGTGATTTAAAAATCACAATGTCGCACTGCGATTGAAAGTACTGATTTGTGATTTTCTTGTTCCTCAGAGAAAATTTTCTGAAAGTTTTTGAAAATTTTGTGTATCGCTCTTTGCGAACAGTGAACATATTCAGTAATCGCTGATTGTTTTTTTCGCCAACTGTGATTTTATCACTTTTTTTCAGACACTTCTATTTTCAAATCACTCTATTTGGCAAGACTATTGTTAACCTCTTCATAACTGCCGCACAGAGGCTCTTAACAAACTGGTTACACTGCTGTCCATTGAGGTCTACATTAAGGAAATGTCATCTTAAAGGTGAATCAGGTCTCTGGTCACCAACACATTATGGTCACAGTGCTATGGCCTGCTCGACAGACTTTCTTTGCACAAATTGCAGTTTTTAATAAATCTTTAAGAATATCCTTGCCCACAAGGCAACACTGGAAGGCTGATCTGCTAGGATGCAAGACTGACGGTTCAAAAATGTACTATGGTGTGGGCTCTGGATTATACTCGAAAGACCTTTGGCTCCCCGGTTTCTGCAGTGTTTTCGAATCGGAGCTTTATGCTATACTTGCAGCTTGTGTGCTGCTTGTAGAACTGAACGTCCGTGACGGAACGGTATTTCATCTTTTGAAAAGTTACGAAAAAAGTTGGTAAAAGACTACAAAAATCGGCTGAATGCAACTAGCGACTACTCTACTCTCGTGGGCATAGCGACGTTTCTGGTAACGAGCACTCGGACACTGTGGCTAGTGAGGTATCAGCCAGTAACTCCCCACCGGTTCAGGTGGAGATCCCGATGAACGCAGAAATGTCTGCAAAAACATTTTGCACAATTGAACAAATCTAGTTAGCTGTAGGAAATCTAGATTGATTTGGCCTAGATTTTTTTAAAATTCAAAATGGCGAATGCAATATGGCGGACAATGCTTCAAAAATTTACTCAAATCGCTATTTCCGGTGGCGTTGATTACGAATCTGTTGATCAGATGTCCAATGGTGTACAGTTTAGTTAACTTTCATATGGGGTGACCCATTGAAGTATATATTTATTTGCATCTTATTACTTAGTTTATGCAACGTTTACATTGAAATGCCAAGCAGAATGCTTGTTGCCACTTTACTTTAATTAGAAAACATATTTCGTACTAAGCATTGAGTTTTTACTGTAACTGCAGTAAAAGTGTATTGCATACGCTGTCTGCAACTAAAAGCTTTTAAATTGGCAACACAATTCCGGCCCGTATGTCCATCTGTCTGTCCGTCTGTCTGTGTGTCTTTCCGTGTGGGTGTTGAAATAAATGGGATGAGTTAACATTGCGCTTGACCGAACGTTCACCGGCGGCGACGGCTGCCTGCTGCTGCTGCATGTATTGTAGATAGTTTTGTTGTTGAGGTTAGTTTTGTAACTATACTTTAGGTTATGATGTGTACAACAACAACATAATAATGATGATGATGATGATGATGTTGTTGATGATCATTACTGTCTGCTGTAAACGCTAGAAGCGAACATGAAAATTACTTTTTTTGTATATTGTAGAATGTGCGTTTGTGTAGTGTATATAAAAGCGGTTATTTAGCAAGTGAATGTGCCTACAAGTGCTGACGAGAGTGCCAAGCGAGTGACAGTGCGAATGATTGATTTTATGTTACAGTAATGCCACAAAAAAATAAGTACACGAATTGAATTACAAATTTTTAAGTTCCAAATTCGATGGGCAGATAGACAGACGGACATGGTACCTGGTTGTGGGCACCCTTGGAAAATCTATTAAAAATAGAAATCACTCAATCATAGAGAGAATAACATTTTTTTGTTTTTTTAAAAGCCTTCAAAAAGTGAAAAACAGCCAATAGTGTGCCCACAATTGGTTTCATTAGGGTGCCCACAACCGGCAAAGGCAGACCAAAGGCAAAAAATGTTGGTAAAAAGCGGAATTGCAACACGAATTACAGTAAAAAAGTACTTCGGTTAGTTGAATGTTTATCCAAATTAGTCTAAGTACTGTATCAATCAAAAGGGGTGCCCACAACAAGCAGATGCCCACAAGAAGCATACTTGATTTACATAAAGGTTGTTCGTTTTAAGAGGTATTATTTCAATTTAGTGTTGAACAACACTAAAAGAAAAGAAAAAAAAAACACCCGTTACTTTCTGTATGCCCAAAAATATAGTAATACTGTTGTTGTTGTTGTTTTTGTTTTAGTAGATTTATATTGCATCTTGTTCATCATTGATGTTGCATTTGCTGTTGTTGTTATTGTTGTTGTTGTTGTTGTTGGCAACAGTGTTAGTTAACGTGTTGATGTTTTGTTGTTGTTGTTGTAACTGGTGCATAACTTTGCAATGCTTGTTGTAGTTGTTGTTGTTGTTAAGCACTGTTTGTCTAATTTTAAAGCAAGTTGTGGCTGTCTATAGCAGGTGAGTTCATGCGTTTGTGTATACACATACAAACATATATATTATATATACACATACACACAAGAATACACACACATACATACAAACTTATCAAAGTCATACGCACTTACATGCAGGAGCGGACAAAATTAATGAAAAGCAAAAAAAAAAAAAAAAAAATCAAACTAAAATTTGTAGAAGAACATACAAAGTTTTTTTTTGACAAACTTCTTCGCAAATAACAAAACTTTTTCACATGTTCCAAATTTCAACTTGTTCCACTTCTTCGTTTTATTTCATGTGTTCGATTCACATGTTCCAAATTCAACTTGTTCCACTTCTTCGTTTTATTTCATGTGTTCGATTAAATAAAAAAGCTTTAAAGACAATATTTCACCATGTGATCTTCGACGAACTCAATAATATGGAGCTTCTCTCTCTCTCTTCGGTTCATGAAACCCTTATGTGTCATAGGGCGTCAACAGCTGCTCTCCAACTCGTCCTGCCATGTGAAGTCCTTCTCGTCGCTCCCTTGACACTCTTCTCCTCCATGTTTCTCGGGAACGTCCTCTTCTTCGACCTTTACCATCAAGAGGATTGCATTGGCTTTGCAGATTCGGCTGCAGACATCCAGCTCAGCTCCGCCTTCTTCTGCAAGAGTGCTGCCTCATCCAACTCGATTTGTCGTCCATCGATTACAAATCTACTCGCTGGTCGTTCCTATAAGAGTGCTTGTATTTTCCGCATGTTGATTTTTAGCCCAGCGGAAGAAGATACCCTCTCAAGGGCTGTTGCCATTCGGGATGAATCCGTCATAGTATGCGCGAGAAGGCAAATGTCGTCAGCGTAGTCGAGGTGCTGCAGTTTGTCCCGGTGTTCGGGAGTGGTTGAAGTCCAACGGCAAAACATCCCCCATTACTGTTAAAAACAGAATTGAAGAAACACAAAAGGCATAAATTCAAAACATCGATTCCAAATGGTAATTATGAACGTCGATTAAAAAAAAAAAACTATAAAGAACGATGGTCGCCACAAATGGTCGCCGGGCCCACTCCTTGCTACGCCATTGCTCATACGCATATTAGTGTTGCATCATTGTTTTGCATTAGTTCATATTTCGAAGCAATTTTGAGTTAGCAGAGTAGTCCAGTGCAGCATAGCCGCTTGAGTTACGCGTATAAATATGGAATATACACACAATTTATGTATGTATTTATGTTTGTATGTGTGTGTATAGAGTACATATGTGAATATACTCTAGGTTAAAATCATACATATTCCCCATATACATACATGCATACATATATACGTATGTATGTTTGCATGTATATGTGTATTTATGTATTAAGCCAACTCATTGGAGTGCAGCTGCGGTCAAGTACTCATTTTAACGTACACAAACACTTAAAAAATACAGAAAAATTAAATACATACATGCATGCATTATATACACATATGTATGTATATGTAAGCATATACGAGTATGTATGTATATGTGTGAGTGCATTTAATAAGTGTTGTATGTACTTGGCTACATAATAGTCGAGTTACTAAATTGAAGTAAGTAAAATGAAACCGTAGCACGCAGTTTGTAAAAAAATATATTCTTGTGTAGAACTAAAGCATCTTGCAACACTCGACTTTGTGCCACAACAACAACTACAAACATTTTTAAGCTGCTAGCAAAATCATGCGACAAGTTTTAGAAGCAGTTTTTTTTTTTTTTTTTGTTTATGTAAATTTATTTTAATAAAATGTTTTAGCTTAAATTAATAATATAATATGTATTTTTTTTTATTTACAATATTATGCACAATATGTATTCGTAGTGAATTGAACTTATTAATGCCGAAATGGCGTATACAATATGGCGAACGTTTGTTTAAAAAATTTGTTTTTTTTTTTACCTAGAAACTTTGCTGAGAACTACGCTTTTCTGCTTTAACTACGAAAATGTTGAGTGGCTTAGTCGCAAAATAAAATTTTTTCATGTTCGAATTTTTTTTTCTTTTAATCGATTTTTGCTCAAATTGGCAACGCCATTTTGAATTTTTCTAGTCTGACAAGTTTCCAGTTTCCAGTGTGACAAGTTTCAAGAAAATCCAAACATTTTGAAAAAATATACACCATTTTTTTTTCACCTTGTAAAGACAATGTAGCGATTTTGTGTTGTTGACAAACGGAATAGAGACAGCGACTTGAAAATCGCAGTGACTGTAAATAGTGATTAAATCGCAGTTCGCAAAGAAAAAAAAACAATCAACGATTACTGTACAGGTTCACTGTTCACAAAGAGTGATACACTTCCATGGGCAGCAGTTTAGGCAGTGTATTAAGAGCCTCTGTGTCGCAGGTTATGAAGAGGTCCACAATAGTTTTAACAAAAAGAGTGATTTTTGAGTCGCAGTGTCTTTGAAGACTGCGACTTGAAAATCGCAGTGATTGCAAACTGTGATAAAATCGCAGTTCGCGAAAAAGCAATAAGCGTTTGCTGAACACCAATCAGTGACAACTGAATAGTTTCACAAATCGACGACAACTGAACTTGTTCACTGAGGGACAAGAAAATCGCAATTCATTACTTTCAGTCACAGTGTGACATTGTGATTTTTAAGTCACTGTAAAGAAATCACTGTTAAAAAAACACCGTTTCGCTGTTCGCGAAGAGCAATACACAAAATCGTCGATAACTGAACATGCTCTATGAGAAACAATATAATCACAAATCACTACATTATTGCGATTTTTAAATCACTGTGAAAAAAATCACTGATTGTAATTTTTTTTTGCCAACATTAGAGTCCTGTAGCCAACCGAAACAAGACGAGCACATTATGAGCGTTCTCGTAGAATCGAATAGCGAATGAAAGGTCTCGGGAAACACTTGGGGGGTGTCGTCGCCTTATTTAAAAACTCCATTTTTATTTTCTAAATTCCGTTTCTTTTACCTCTGTTTAAATTTATTATTTTTATTTTACATAATCTTTATACATAATCCATGATTTGCCAACGGATGGCTCTGAAACGAGGCGACAACCAGAGCTTATAATATATACTATACTTCTCTACACAGACGACAGAAGCAGTCTACGCATGAAACGGTTTTTTTAGAAAGCTGAATTCAGCTAGTGTAGTACTGGACTGGGGAACTTCGGAATGGTCGGAAGCTGAGCGCAACAGCTCAACTGATAAACGAAATGCTAGAAAATATTCTGAAGTTTAGCGAGGTTCATTAGCATCGCATTCTAGTTAAGTTTGTCTATTTGTTTTGCAAACCATCCATCATGAATTACTGCGCCTAAATTCTTTGCAAAACTGTTGAGATACAATTTATAATTTTTTTTTTTTATCCAACTTACACAAACTTAGCACAAGTACAGAAATCTATGCTATAATTCTGAATCTCATTTATACTTTTCACTTGAAAAGTAATTTGTTAGCCTAAGAAATTTCAATGATGAAATCTAATTAATTGCTAATGCAATAAATTTAAGTTTTAGTAATAAGTTTTTTTTCCTTTTTCCTTTTTTTTTTTCTATTTCTATTTCGACACACACCCCAGTATAAAACTATTAATCATTTTTAATTATCTTAGCATAATTTGCTTAACTTGCTTAACATACCAAAATGTCGTTGCATAACATTACGTTACGTTGTACAATATAGTATAACGTAATGTAACGTAATAAAATAACATTACGCCTTATGCGTGGCATAGCATCATCTATTTAGTAACTTGTTGACACGTCAGCGGAATGACAGTGAGTGTCACATAGACAGACAAATAGACTAACTGATTGCTTGATAGGTTGGTACGTTGATAACTGCCTGCCTGCCTGCCTGACTGAATGACTAACTGAATGTATAAATAAATGACTGACTGCCAGACTGAGTCAGTGTCAGTTAGTAGCCGAGTTCATTTCCATTTCCGGCATTTTAAAATCTCAAAAGAGAGGAAATTGATTGCGGCAGCATCAGCATCAGCATCAGCTGTACCTAGCCGCTAACGCCACTTCACTTCACATCACTTCCATGCCTCTACATACATACATATGTATGTATATAGTCAAGCCAAAAACACCATTGAAATATTACGCCTGAATGTATGCTAAACATTTTTGCATACGCGTTCGTGCTCATTTACAGCGGCTGTTGCTGACGCCGCCGCCATCATCATAGGAAATAAGTTCAGTCCGTGTACGTGTGCGTGTGTGTGTGCGCGCGCGTTTTTCTAATTGGCTTGCTCTGCTTTGACGTCGACGCGTCATTTTTCGCTGATGACGCAAACTATTTATATGCAAGGCTTAATTGTAAACTTCCTGAAAATTTAATTATGCTAATTAACATTTTCCTTTTTAATTATTATTTTTCATACAAAATACTTCATATGCAACTTTCGTCAAATATGTATTTTGCCTGATTAAGCACATTTTTATAGAAATAAATGCATAATCTTTATATATAAAATAGTAAAAATATTTCTATGTCCGCTATGGACGTTGAAACCATTCAACTGCTGAGTTCCAAACCGGTTTCATTTGAAAGGCAACAATGCAAGTAAATTTTCATTACAAAAATGTTTTGCTTTTTAAATGTTTTTATTAAACTAGCCCCAACATTTTAAAGGACTCACTGCAATAGAAAGACAAACAACAAAGGCTGCAATCAAAACGAAACTGGTATTTTTTAGTATGTTTTTGACTGACAGTAATTGCTCTTAGTCTTTTAAAATTACAGCAACAAA
Source organism: Leucophenga varia (assembly GCA_018903435.1). Classification (NCBI taxonomy): domain Eukaryota; kingdom Metazoa; phylum Arthropoda; class Insecta; order Diptera; family Drosophilidae; genus Leucophenga; species Leucophenga varia. The sequence continues at coordinate 118,177 of JAEIFJ010003018.1, read as the reverse complement.
ATACATATGTACATTTGGTTTGGGTACTGTGAATACCTATTGGTAATCGAAACTCATAACAAACCGACAAGCCGACACGATTCCATAGAAGTTTAGGACTATTTTGCGCATATTTTGAATCGATTTCATGCTAATTAGCGGCAAAGATTCTAGATACTCGTACTGCCTTTGAATGCAATCGTTCGAATGCAGCAAAATCGCATTGTTCTATTCTCTTCAGATGTATTCAGTCCATTGAATTCGCAATTATCAAATTTAATATTCGGCATGAAAACATTCAAATACAAAACACGTTTCTAATGAAAAACAGAAATGCTTCTGAACAACTCTTTGTGTTGCTTTTGAACAGCATCACAAATGCGTCTGTCTGTCCATCAATCCTGCAAGTCTATAAATCTTTAAAGAAGCTTACGACATAATTTAAAATTTTTTTTGTTTTTTAATTTAAAAATACTTTTAAATCAAACTTTGTATATGCTACAGCAACATCATTTGAATATTGTATATAGTATGCGTAATATATATATTTAGGGTTGTCCAAAAATGTTTTGAAAAATTTCTTTTTTGTTTCAAAATTTTTAAGCGCTCACCAGCTAGAATTGTTCTATATCGAAAGTGCCGCCAAGCCACTGAAGTTTCCTATATTTTATGTAGAAATCTTAAAAATGAATATTTTTTAACCGGATAAGCATGTTTTTCTTTAAAAATGGTCGTAGAATAAGATCCAATCATTTATATAGAATTTTTTAAAATATTTAAAAAAACTTTTGGGGCTTTGCGGCACCATTAAATATTATCCGATTTAAAAAAAAAAAAAAAAACAAATAAAGTTCTTCTTATTTTCGATATAGAGCAATCCTATGTTAAAATGTTTTTTGGACCACCCTAATTGTATATGTGTATGTACAAAATGCATTTATTTCGCAGATTTTTTAATTGAACAATTAATTATTTTTCTTTTGGCCATTTTCATGTTGCGCCACAAAGCGAAAGGTCAAATAATCAAATTCAATGTAAGAGCGAACGGGTTATACAGCAGATGGACAGACAGACATACAGACGGACAGACGGACAGTATGTACAATTGGACAAATAAACGAAATGGACAATTGGACAGACCTTGAAGTGGTTGAGTGCTGTTCTTGTTGTTGTTGTTATTCTTGTTATTTTTGTTGTTGTTGTTGTAAAGTGTTCGAATGGATTTATTTTGCATCGCATTTTGTTGGCAGCCGAAGCTGTTGTGTATGAACAATTTAAAAATGCTTTTGTTGCTTCACTTTGACTTTAGGTAAAATATTTTGTTATTTTTGTTGTTGTTGTTGTGTTGTGTGAGCAGTTGGCAATTGGCCAGAGAAAGCAAATGTATTTCAGTGAATATACAAAAAAAAAAAAAAATATATATATAAAAAAAATAACACACAAACTCTCTCACTCACACTTTAACTCTCTTTCTCTCTCAAATACATTTGCAGCTACACTTGCATACAAACATTAATCGTTGTAGAATAAATTACATTTTGCTTGTAAGTGTATGTATGTATTTTTGTATGTGTGTGTATGTGTGTTTGTATGTACTGTTTTTTTTTTTTTTTTTTTTTTTAATACATAGAATATGCGAGTGCTTATCGCTTAAATACACAGCAGCAGCAAGCAAGGTCGGCAAATTTTTGGCTACTGCTGCGCTTGCGGCGCCTTTTGTTGAATTATATAAAAAATACAAATTTTTCTCCTTTTCTTTTTTTTTTTTTTTTTTTTGTTAAACCAAAAATTCAACATTAAAAAATATAATATTTTTATATGAATGTTTATATACACTGCAAGAGCATTTCAAATACCTTTTTGTAACATTGAAAAAAAAAAAAAATTATGATGATAAAATAAAAAAATATTCATCTAGTAAATATATTTTTTTTTTTTACAAAAAAAAAAAAAGAGTAAACTGACTCAATCTATAATTAACATCCTTTGTAAAGGAAAAAAAAAAGTAACAGCACAAAAAAATGAAATTAATAAAATTGTAAACGCGTTGTAAAAACTAAAATTGAGCTTAAAGAAAAATGTGTAAATAAATTAAAGATAAAATCATATTTGTATTACAGTTAAAACGAATATTGTATACACTATAGTGACGGTGAGCATAGAAATTTATCAAAAGGTCAATCAGAAGAGTAATAAACAAAAAAAATCACTTTTTGTAGGCACACAAAAAACAAAACAAAACAAAAAAACAAGAAAAAACGTTAACTTTGGTAGAACCGAAGCTTAAATACCCGTCACACGAATCTTTAAAGAGTTTATGTGTAATCATCAGTGGTCACCCATGTTTACACACAACATTAATTTCAAATTTTGAGCTAAAAATACAGATATGTATAACAACATATTTCTCGAAAATATCTGAAAATGGGCGGTAAGTTTGTATGGAAGAAATACCTAAAAATGGGCGTGGCACCATGATATTGAAAGAGTTTTTACCCAATATGGAGTAAATTCATGAATCAATAATAACCATTTTGATACAAAAATTCGAAAGTGGACGAAAAGTTTGTAAGGGGGCTATACCAAAAAATGGGCGTGGCACATCTGATTTGACATTGGATGACATTAAAATTGTTTTTAGCCAAATTGGAGTGAATATATGCATAAATAATAACTATTTTCATACAAAAAATCGGAAAAAACAAACAGTTTATATGGGGGCTATGCCTAAAAGAGGGCGTGGCATCTTGGTTTTAATACTGGATGACAAAAGAAATGTTTTTACCCAATTGGGAGCGAATACATACATAAATAATTTGTATTTTTATACAAAAAAATCGAAAAAAAACGGTAAGTTTGTATGGGGGCTATACCTAAAAATGGGCGTGACACTCTCATTCTCGAACTTAACATAGTCGTTGCCGAGAAAAGCTTAAGTTCCAAATTTCAGCTTAATATCTTTATATCTTCAACAAAAAAGATGCCTAGAAATATACAGATAGACGGACAGACGGACATGGCTAGATCGATTCGTCTCGTCGAGCTGATCAAGAATATATATACTTTATGGGGTCTACGACGTCTCCTTCAATGCGTTACAAACTTTCAGACAAACTGAATATACCCTTCACACTATGTATGGCGGGTATAAAAAGAACACTGAAGTCGAGTATGCTCGACTACAAGATACCCTGTACCCAATCTTTATGTACCTTAAGATCGGTTCTATTGCACTACCATAGCTCATTGAATTGAATTTTCGTATAAAAACTTAAAAAATCGGATCTTTGTACGTAATTTTGTTGGTCCTACACATATTGGGATATTTTATTGGGACTATTATAGACAAAATTTATACTAAATTTGAACTTCCTAGAATACAAAACCATGACGTTTTTATGCAAAAATCCAAAATTTTGGGGTACATTTGTATCGGGGGTATCTCTTAAAAAGGGTCCCTTTTGCAAGTCTAAGTTTCAAATATGGTAGTTCTATATCTTATAGTCTCCGAGATAATCTCTCTCATACGCAGACAGCAGGACAGACAGACATAGCTAGTTCGACTCCCTTTCCAATGCTGATCAAGAATATTGTATATACTTTAAAATGTCTATCTTGCCTCCTTCTACCTATTACATACATTCACACAAACTTAATATACCCTTTTACCCTTTGGGTACCGGCTATAAACACTTTGGGTACCGGGTATAAACACTGCAAAAAGAATAACTGTAAATACAATACACAAGCTCGAGTCATAAAAAAAACAACAAACACATTGCATTTTATTTGTGTGTTTCTGCATTGAATAACGAAGCGAGTGGAAAATGCCGAAATACAAATTTATATATTTTGTCTATTTTTTTTGAATATCTGACTTCAGAAACACTCTTGAACAACTCGATAGAATAGAAGATGGACACGGAAACCACAGGACAATTGTTAAAAGTGACGGAATGGGCTGGATCAGGAAAGAACTCTAAAATTATCGGTTTACCGAAGTTACCATAATATTTTTTAAGATTAAGTTAAAAACAAGTTTGGTAACCAAAATTTCCAAATTAAGGAAGACATGTATGGGAGCTAATGCTTCAAATGGCAAAAGTAAACAAAAAAAATAAAATTAGTTTTAAGTTTGGTGTCTTTATGTCCGGAACGAAACAATTCGGCATCATCTAACGTTCTAGCTCTCATAGTGATCATTATATTTCTATATATTATATAAGCATCAAACCGGGGTATTGTTCAAATTAAAAATAATTGTGAAAATAGTCAAAACAGGACATTCGAGCGCATTGTCAGTGATTCTTTGACAAAATTTTTTATTAAAAAGAAGAGTATACTTAGTTTTTTATAAAATATTCATTAACAGCTATCGTATTAAAAATTTCGACAGCAGCTTAGAAAAAATATATATATTTATAAGGTGCTGTATTCTGTTACTCTCGCTCTTAGAAGCTGCAAATATTGTAGTCGCTATGGTGCTGTATTTTAAGCTGTTGCTGAAATTAGGCGTTATTAATTAATTTTTTAAACTGCAAACATAGTAAAATAACAAATAAGGTGTGGTATTTCGCTTCTATCTACCAACTGATATCAAAATTTTAATACTCAACATATTCCAACGAGAAGTGTAGTGTATTTTTATAAAAGAAAATCGAAATCGAAAATGCTGTAAAATGTAATTGCAGCAAAAGCAAAATGCCAATTGAAGTTAATTAAGACGAACAATTTTATTCATGGTGGCAGTTGTCATCGTTGTTGTCGACAGCACAAATAAAAAAAATATTAAAAAAAAAAACAAAATGAAGGAAAATATGATATAGTCTGTCTGTTTGTCTGTCTGTCTGTCGAATAAAGTATTTTCACAGGAAACGCAATAAAATTACAAATTAAGTCAAGTGCTGCTGAAAAAGAAAACAAAAAATTAACACACAGATTCAAGTGAAATGTTCATACAATAAAGACACACACACACACACACACACACGTACGTAGATTTATTATTATTTTTTTCTTTTTTTGAGTTATTATGTATAAAGATTGCTGTGAATATTTATATTAAATGACATCTTTTGTGCATATTTTTTTTATTTTTTTTATTTGGTTTTAATACAGCGAAAAAAATAAAAAATATTGAAATTGTCAAAGGGTTTTCGTGTTCGTTTGCTTAAATATATACTTTAATTATTATTATTAATTTTTTTCTTCATATTTCATCAACATCGACCGACTTAAATGAGTCGCCACACTGTGTGCTGTGCTGTGCTGTGCTTGGCTGTGCGAAAAGTACAACTTAATAAACTGTTAATGAAGAAGTTTCTTTTTTTTTTTTTTTTTTTTTGAATTATGTGCAGAATATTGTTTATCTTTTGAATGAATAAATAAATAAACTCTGTGAAAGCTTTTAAATGTGAAAGGTTTTAAATTTATTACAACAAAAAAAAAAAGTTTGGGTTCTACAATAAATCCTTTAATGCGTTACAAACTTTCCGACAATTACTGAGAGTAGCCTATGTATGGCGTGTATAAAAGTAGTTTCGATTATTCTAAAAATAAATTTTTTTTTTGCTGTGTTGATTTTAAGATTTTATTTTTATGCTTTTTAATATGTTCGAATTTCAATTTAAATTTTAAATCATTATTTACTGCACATGCCTAAATTTAAAGAGAAGAAAATTTTGCCAAAGCAACAATAATTAGCGATTACATTAGAACGATAACATTTTAATTTGTAATCGATACCAGTTTTTGCACAAAAAACGTTTTGAAAAAGAAACATAACATTTGCGAATGACGAACATTTTGAAATTGAACAAAATTATTCAAATTGCAAAAGTAAGTGTTTGAAAAGAAATTAATTTTCCGTCAAAAGTAGTCAAATCTTATAGATTCTTCGGAACTTCTAGAATTTCCAATTGGTAGCAACAAGCAATCCTGATCATAGAAAACCCTGACTGACGCACAGGTCTATAAAAAGCTGTAGTGTATGCATACTCAGGTTTCGACCCTAAGAGAATTATGGTATTACTAAAAATCAATCACTTCAGATTCGATTGGATGAACAGCAGCGACGAGTATATATATTCTTGATCAGCATTGGAAGGGGGAGTCGAACTAGCTATGTCTGTCTGTCCGTCTGTCATGCTGTCTGCCGTATGAAAACGATTATTTCGGAGACTAAGAGGTAGAGCATTCAAAATTGAAACTTAGACTCTCCTAAGCCGTCAAGTGTGCACTTACAAACGGTTTTTCTCTAGACCCATTTTAAGGAGTACCCCCATACAAATCTACCCCAAAATTTTGGAGTTTTGCATAAAAACGTCATTGTTTTTTATTCTAGAAAATTTAAATTTAAAATAAATTGTGTTTATGATAGTCCCAATAAAATATCCCAATATGGGTAGGCCCAACAAAATTTTAGGTATAACCCCATTCAAAGATATACCCGATTCAATTCAATGAGGTATGGTAGTCAAATAGAACCTAACTTAAGGTACATATAGATTGGGTACAGGGTATCTTGCAGTCGAGCATACTCGACTTCAGCGTTCTTTCTTGTTTTTTGTTACCAATGAATCTTCACTAAAATTTGATTCGATTCTTACTAAAACATTTTTTATTCAACAAGTTTTTTAAATGTTTACTGGGGAGTCCCCTTATATAAATTATTATATATAATGTATCTCTTTTGCTGCAAGTCGTTTCTTGGTTTCTCGGTGTTACCCATGCTTTTTTTTTTAATCAACTTCAACGCGGATGCACAATAAAGCAGCTTATTCAAGATTCATAAAAATCATAGACAGAAAAAAAGGCACAAACTTAAAAACTATTACGACATTTCCGTTTACCATTTCTGAAATTCTATTTAAAAGAGTTTCGAGTAATTTATCACAATGTCATGTAACATGCAAACTTTGTGCAAATACACAAATCGCAATGTATTCAACTATTCAAACGAAAAAAAAAAAAGATTTCTTTTGCTTTCTTTTTTTCGTTTGTTCTTATTTTTTATTTTATTTTATTTTTTTTTGGTTCAATAAATGCTAAATGTATCTGAGAGTTTATAGTTTGGCGTTGAAGTTGCTGCGTGTATAGCACCCCAACATCCAAACCAAAACCCAAACCCAACCCATTCGACCCATATAGTATGCAATATGGGTTATATTTGTCTGTCCATCCGACAGTCTGTCTGTCTGTCTGTCTTTTTGTCGTTGTATTCAAAATAGCGCAACTGGCGAATTTGTCGCGCTGACTCATGACTGAACGAAGCGAAAGAGCGAACGAGCAAGCGAGCGCACCAATGAATGAATGAATGAGTGACTTTATATGTATATCTAGTATCTATCCATCTATCTGTCGCACTGAATCAATAGCTGACTGATAGATAGAAAGATAGATGTATATTGATGGCAATGACAATGGTGATGGCATGACAAGCGTACAATGTTGACTATGAGCATCCTTTTCTTTGATGCGTCGTTGTCCTTTTATACTCTACATTTATTTTTTTTCCCCTTCGCTTCATGCTCATTTAATTTTTTTTTTTGTTACTTCTTTTGCATTATTTTATTTTTTTTTTTGACTTTGTTCACTTTATTATTCTAATTTAGTCATTTATCGACATTCAGAAGCCAATCAGTAGCGTTGAGAATTCTATGCGCAACGAAGACAACAGCGGCAAGATTCATACAATTCGTCAGCAGGAATTTCGAATCTCTGTCCATCTGTTTATCTGTCTGTCTGTCTGTCTGTTCATCTGTTTGTTTGTGTATCTTTTTATGTGTATAAGTAGTTCATTCATGCGTGCCTTTGTCCACTGGCCCGCATACGCAATTTAATATTTGTTACAATTTATTTTTGTCTCTTTTCATCGGGCGAATTTTATTCAAATACACTTTATATACTTGAACACTCTGTTTAAGACAAACAAAAAAAATGCATTTATTGATTTTCTTTAAGAGTTTGTAACGCTGTTTTTTTTTTTTTTTTTTGCTGCTTTAAAATGATTTTAAACTTTGATGACATTAGAAAGTTATTTGAGTTTTTTGCAATAATGAAAAAAGTTTTCATAATAAGAACACAAAAAAGTCATGTATTGTGACCCGATTAGACCCGAATAACTGGAAAAAAAAACTGGAAAATTTTGCTACATAATGAAAAAATTTCGGATTAGTTTCGAAACTCTGGATAGGGATTTGGATTTTTTAAAATTTTAAAGTGCTGAATTCAATTTTTTTTCTATATTAAATCAAATTTTTTGAAAAAACAAGAAAATGTTGACAGAGATGGTAGACAAAGTGGTCTTCATTGTAAAGGTCAATGTTTAAATTTAAGCAGAAGAGATCAATGAAAAATTAAATCAATAAAAAAAAAATATTAAAAAAAGCTGCATACTTTCAGGCGTAAGCTTTATTAATAATAAATTTCGATTATAACTTACATTCTCTGATAAAAGAGGTGCTGATGAAAAACTCGGTTACTGCTGAGCTATTCGCTAAATATTTAAAACTAAACTTCACATTTGTTACTTTTTATAAAATAACAAGCATTTACCATTTGTCGGCAAAATATAAATTAGGTCAAAAAATTTTAGTTTAAGTTTTGGAAATCCCCTAAACACGCCTAACCATCATTCAAATGCGTCCAGTTTTCAATGCAAAGATATGACTTTTTTCATGGCTCCAATTAGGCCCCGGGTCAAAATAAAAAAAAAAAAAAAAAAATTGGTCAAAAATCTATATTGAGTCCACCTATGGCTCCCAGGTCCAAATTTTGCCTTAAATATTTTTAGGCCGTTTTTCAAATGCCTGTTTCTACATCTATTCAATACAAAGATATGGCTTTTTTAGTTTCAAGGCTCACGTTAGACCCAGTGTCAAAATTTTGCTAAATCCCGTCTTAGTCCTTACCTGAAATGTAAAAAAACAAAACAAAAAAAAAAAAAAAAAAAATTTGGTTAAAATATCTATTTTGGGTGCACCTATGAGTCCCTTGAACATGTCTTAAATATTTTTTAACCATCTTTCAAATGCGCCCTGCCTTAAAGATATAGCTTTTTCTAGTTTCAAGGCTACCATTAGGCCCGGTCAAAATTGTAAAATGCATGGATCTGACCGATTTTTTTTTTCAATTTCCTAACAATCTTTTACGAGTACTCTGGCAGACTTTCGTTAAGTTGGACAACAGTTTGCATACAAAATTGTGTAGAGAATTTAGGAATTTACAGGAGAGAGAACCTAGAACTCTTAAGTCAAAATTTGTAAACTAGTGATATCGGTACCACTATGAGCTAGGAACCGACCAATATCAACTAAATCATTCCAAACTACACCTTGAAATTCCCATAAAGTTATTTGGATTTAGTTCAAAGTACATTTTAGTATGCTGATACATATTCCCTAAATTCTGTAGAATATCTTCATATAAAAAATGCTTTTCGCTGGCCTCTCTTATATAGCACAACAAAAACCAAAGAGTTCATAAGTCTGATATTTAATGAACTATGTAGTTCTGCTATGAGACAAAGTAACAGACGAGGTTCAAGACTTAGAAGAATGTATTGTAGGAATTTTATCACACTCAAACATAAAAAAAATCGTAAACAAAATATTTCTTCTAGTTCTTTTATGTTTCTTAAATTTTAAGCATGCGTTATTGCACCAAAGTTGCTATACACTACACATAAAATCATAAGAAAAAAAAAATACCGGAAAAATTCTGGGAAAACTACTTCTACAGAAAATAATGCCGTTTATAAATAATTATAATATTTATGTAAAAGGCTTATATGTGAAGCATATAAAAGCTGCGTTTCAAACGAAATTCATATAATTTATTGTATTTTTTTTTTTTTTTTTGCATTTCAAACAATTGAAGCATTTTTTTTTTTTTTTTTTTTTTTGGTTGAGGTTTTTTCGTATTTTTTTTTTGTTGTTGTTCGTTTTATTTGCTTCGCAGATTTTGAAGTAACTCATCAAAACGATGTCATGTGTGAGTGGAAGAGTGTGTGTATGTGGGTGTGTGTGTGTGAAAAGGAAGTGTGACAGAATAATAATAGCTGCAAATGAATGAGCATAAAACGAAATTGCCTGAAAAGTGCTCAAAATGCGTCTTCTTCGAGACAAAAAAAAAAAAAAAAAAAAAACGAGCAATACAATCCAATTCAACCCAAACCAACCCAAAACCAACCTCAATGCGACCTCAATCCTTTGTAAAATATTTTCATGACATTTCCTATTTCATTTCATGTGAAAAAGCTTTTTGTGTGCGGTGCGGCACGGCACGGCACGAGTTGCCGCTGGCATTGGCGCATCGCTTAATGCTAATCACACATGGCCGCAAGTTGTGATCAACATCATCATTATCATAAGTTCGCGAAGTGACTTTTGCTGCGAGACCGAACAAATGAACTAGTGTTGGCCAAAAAATAGTGATTTTTGAGTTGCGATGTGATTATAATCGCAGTGACTGCAAACAGTGATTAAATCGAAATTAGCGAAAAACATTCAGCGATTGCTGAACAGGTTCACTGTTCGCGAAGAGCGATACACAAAATCGCCGGTAACTGAACATGTTCACTGAGCAACAAGAAAATCGCAAATCACTACTTTCAATCGCAGTTCGACATTGCGATCTTTAAATCACTGTAAAAATCACTGTGAAAAAATAACCGTGAAAAAATCACTGTGAAAAAATCACCGTGAAAAAAATCACCGTTTTACTGTTCACGATGAGCGTTACACAAAATCGCCAGTAACTAAACATGTTCACTGAGGAACAAGAAAATCGCAAATCACTACTTTCAGTCGCAGTGCAGTGACATTGTGATTTTTAAATCACTGTGAAAAAATCACCGAAAGTGATTTTTTTTGCCAACACTAGAATGAACGACACAGCGACTTTAGCATAATTTTTTTTTTTTTTTTTTTGATTACAATAAGCAAAAAAGGAGAAAATAAAACGCGTGTTCAAGTGAAATAAGTTTGGAAATTAAAAGCGCGCACAAAACTTTGAGTATTTTACGTTATTTGCCGCATCATAAACCGTCTTGTGTGTGTGTATGTATGTATGTGTGTCACGTCGGAAGTACGTCTATGGCCGGCAGCATGCCATGTCCGATGTTTCGTTTAACTGACAAAAAAAAAAAAACAAAAAATACAACAAACTTCAAATTGCTATTGCAGCCGAGAATGGATAATTTTGATAAACGGATAAATGCGACAGCAGCTTTCGCTACATTTAAATCCATATGCAAAACGTGTCTTCCTTTGATTCAGTTGAAGTACATACAAGCATGGAGAGACGTGGAGTAAAGTAGAGACAAACAATTTCCAAAGTCATAAGCTAGTTAAATATGCTACTACTCCATCTTCGTCTTCTTCGGTTACTTCCATTTCCACTTCTGCGTCTTCTTCCTTTTCTGCTTTTGCTACAAATTTTCTTGCCACTGTCTGTCTTACAATTGCCGCAAGCTATTGAAACGCGACCAGTAAACTAGTTTTTCGTTGGAAAAGGCGGGCAATTTGGATAATTCCGTAACCGCAAAAAGTCATTTTGTCACACCGCGTCTCAACCGCGCACAACACTTTTCGTATTTCAGTTTTGAGTTTAGGTGTAGAGTTCTTTTTAATGTGTGTGTGTGTGTGAGTGTTTCTCTCTCACTCTCTCACTCTTTAACTCATTTTATCTTTTTCTGTTGTTAGCCTGCGGTTTAAGTGCTCCTTCCGCAGCGGAAGTTAATAGTAACCTACAAGCGCAACACACTGAAAAAATATATATGAATAGGAATCGAACAATCAATCAATTTACTTTCGAAAAAAAGTTTAACTACGTCTACCTTTCTTTCTACAAAAATATTGAAGATGAGAATATATTCTTTCAATGAAAAAAAAAATGTTGCATACTTTTTGGTGTGATTTTTAAATATAAGTTTTGAAACAAAATCATTAATGTGAGTTTTTAATTAAATAACTAGTTTTTGTTCGAGTATATTTGAAATATTAATGAAAATATTTGCAGTCTTTTACCATCATCGGAGCACTCTTTCTTTTGATTTGTTCAACTACGGAGTTATGGAATGAGAATTCAAAAATCCAAAATTCTGAAGCACGTGATTCATTTTCCGGGTAAAAGATACCAATTAGGAGCTAGTTTTAAATTTTTTATTTCTTTTATAGGCTCCAAAATTGATTGCTTTAAACGCGGAATGCTGGACTAATGGATAGTTGGATGAATGGGTAGAAGGAGAGACTAACGCCCCACGAAGAAGGTTTATCTAAGTGGTATAGGAGCGCTGTGTATGTATGGCATAAGACAGTATTTGGACAAGTTTACGCTGCATTACAACTAAATTTGCGTTGGTTCACAAGTGAGGTGGGGTGTGATGCATTTTTTTCCTGTAGACCAATCACTCGACACCAAATCAAGCTCATTGCTTTATACATATATTCTGTAAAAAAAAAAAACACATTTTTCCAATTTCAATATATAGTGTCTGAAGGCACTTATAGTGTCTGAAGGCACTTATAGTGTCTGAAGGTACTTAAAGTGTCTGAAGGTACTTAAAGTGTCTGAAGGCACTTATAGTGTCTGAAGGCACATATAGTGTCTGAAGGCACTTATAGTATGTGAAGGTACTTATAGTGTCTGAAGGCACTTATAGTGTCTGAAGGCACTTATAGTGTCTGAAGGCACTTATAGTGTCTGAAGGCACTTATAGTGTCTGAAGGCACTTATAGTGTCTGAAGGCACTTATAGTGTCTGAAGGCACTTATAGTGTCTGAAGGCACTTATAGTGTCTGACGGCACATATAGTGTCTGAAGGCACTTATAGTGGTCTTAAGGCACCTTTAGTGTTTAAATCTGGCGAGTATGGTGGTTGATCGATATTATTTATTGAGTTTTTAAATTTGTACTCTCCTGTAAAATCACAGCTTTTTACGAGTTGTTCATCCACAATTCCGACCGTTATCTACGGATACAATAATATTTTTTATTAATCTATTTGACCCCCCGGGTGAAACTTGGTATTTCCTTGTACTTTATCAATTTTAACGAGCTAAACTACAATATTTTTTCTCAGTGTATACACCCACAACATACGATAGCATCATTGCACAATCCATAACTACAAAAATAGTTTGCGCTATAGCAACTGACTGAACTGACTGAACTTAACTTAGAAAACAGTTAGTATTTCATTTTATTTGAATTTGCTAACTGCCAAAGACTTTCCGGTTTTGCTGCTTACGTTTTGCTTCTTGCTTGCCAGGCAATGGCAACGTTGCTAATAGCTGCTAAGTATCCTAAGGATGATACGCACGCATTTTCCATTTTCATTTCGTTTCATTTGCAAAAATTTGCTGATCTAGTAAAAAAAAAAAAAAAAAAAAATGTATTAATAAGAAGCAAAAATAAATGTAAAGCACCTAACTACCGCAACCAAAATTAGGAGTTGGTATCTCATCTTAACTCAACGCAACTCAACTCATTTTCACGCACAATGCTTATGGTTTTTTGAGATACTTTCGCGTATGCGAAGCTTCTAATGCACTTGCGTATTGTGTGTGTCTATGTGTATGTGTGTGTGTGTGTGTGTATTATTACCGTTACTTTGCGTGGCCATTTTTGCCAACTGCACACGCACAGATAAGAAAATTTAAATTAAAACTAATTCCTTTGCAAGAATCATGCAAGCGTCAGCGCGCATCGTCAGCTACAGTTTCCGTACTCCGTATTCCGTATTCCGTATAGTCTGCTGCTACAGTTTTCTAAGTTTATAGCACACCGCATCCCTACGTACTATGTACGAGCAACAAATGCTGCGTAAGAAATTAGCTAACAAATGCGCCAGTGAGTAAGGACAAACGTCCAAGGGCAAATAAATTGCGCATTTCGCTAATAGCCACCATAGAGTTATTTTGTTGTAGTTGGCAACATTACAGAGCAGAGCAGAGCAGAGTAGCATTACCTCAGTTTCACCAAGTTTGCCGTTTGTTCTATGCCGTAGAAATATTTAGAATTTATCAGTGGCCTGCATCAAATGGAAAATGGCGAGAAAAAAAAAATAAGTAAAATAAATAAATAAATACAAATTTCGCTTATTCGCTTTATTTGGCATTAAATAATGCGATTAGCATTGCCAGATGTTAGCAAAAAAAAAAAAAAAATTCTTGTACAACACTGCACATTTATTTATTTTTATTATTTAATTTTTTTTTGCATTAAAATCCACAAAATATCTTGAAGCTATTTTATTTTACCAATTTTTAATTTTTAATTAAAATTTTATTAGCTGACTCGCTTTTTTTTTTTAAATTTTTTAAGTATTTTTTATTCTGCAAAATAAATTTTATTTCGCTCAAAAGTAGGCTACTTTCCGACTTATTTATATTTAGTTCGGTTTTTAATATTTTTTATATTTTCATCGAAATTTACGACTTAGCTTGCTTTCAGTGCAAAAACTCAAACTAAATGACACAATTGCTCAACACTTAGATCAGTAACTAGTGATGATGATATCCATAACACGATGCAACAAAAAAGGTGGTAATAGATAAAAAGTCGCGTCAAAAAAAAAAAAAAAAAAAGTCTGAACTTAACACTCGAACAGTCGATTTCGAACCGAATTTTATATTTTAACCAGTTTTGGAAAGGAAAAATATAGGCTTTTCAAAAATGTGTGAAGCATTATGACATTTTATATACCTACTTGTGTGCATTTTCTAGGCAAACGTAATTCTATTTTTTTTTCTTCAAAATTTTCAAGTTTATCGATGGTTAGTATTTTGCTTGAAAGCTACTTATAACTATGGGATAATTCCTCATTCGAGCTAAGGAACATGCGAGTTGTTTTCAAATAGTAGAATGGTGATAGATAGATAGATAGATAGATAGAGGGGTTGAGAGGAAAACCCTATATTCCCCACACAATTAACATAGAACTGCTCTTTTGCTACCACTTAAACATTTCGGTACGTGATAGTACGTGATAGACAGTTAAGAAAGGACCGTAGTTTGAGGGTCTAAGAGGTACACACACAGACTAAGTGCTCTAACGTTTCTGAAATGATCTTTCTTCTTCTTTACAACTTCTGCAAATCTAATCTGGCCGCGTTTTCTCTGATGGGCCACTGCCCCGTGATGACATCTGTTAGTCTCGCAAGATCTTTACGTGAGTTTACCAGTAGAGTTCTGGTATGTTTGGAGTAAATTGTAGGTCAAATAAACTTAGATTTACTGCAGCTATATATATCTTGCAATTTATTATTGTCTAAAGAGCCATGAAAGGCAACAACAAGATTGAGTTTGTTTTTACACTCCCTTACTAGCTTAGATATCGTAATGTTGTTATCAATTAAACCCGATCTGTCTCGAACACTCTTCCATGGTCAAGAGTTCTGAGAATACCCCAGACCCCACACTGCAATCCATCTTAGAATCATCGGTGAAGAGCGGCAGACCAGCTTCAAATTCCAGCAGCTTCGCCATCCAGAACTGCCTTGAAGGTTTTGTAGTTTTAAAGCACAAAAATTCGTCGGAATTTTGGATAAATGGATATTTGATGTATAAGTCAAGAGGTAGCAGATTCTGCAACGCATTTAAGGCTGCGTATGGGCAGATTCTAGTTGCGCCCGTGATCCCGGTGAGAGGTGCCATCTACGACCAAATAGTTTGGAACACGAGTAGAAAGCAATCGTAGCCTTGTTAACTTGTTCCTGAATCTAGTCTTTTCAGTTCAGTTTTGGGCTCTAAGATTAGTCTTACGTATTTTACTCTATCCATTTGGGATAATACTGTATTTTTTTGTTGCTTTGCATGCAATCAGCGACGCTTACCTAATCTAAAGCATTTTCTGCTTCATCAAGCTTAATCTACAAATACTCTTAAGCGCAATCATCAAATAAAAAAAAAAATTAAATATATACTTGCAAATTATTCAAGCATTTAATTTGATAAAAAAAAATATTGTATTGTAAAAAAAAAAAAAAAAATCATTGCACAAAGTTTCTTTACCAAAAAGCGCAGCTGAATTTGAATTCATTCAAATGTTAAATGTTGCATCTACATACACATACGTATCTATAAAAAGGTACAAAGGACTGCCAAATGCCAATTTGAAGTTTATTCAATGAACACACACACACACATATGTATGCATGCCACTTAATATGCTAACCTTTGGTCCAAAAAAAAAAAAAAAAATAAGGAAAAAAATAGAAAAAGGAAAGATTATCTAGGTCGAGGTCATGTACATTATCGACTTGGACCACATGATAAAGTGCATCTTTGATGAAAGCAATACGTTTGCAGAACAGAACAGAGCAGAACAGGAATGTTTCAATTTGTATACAGGTGAATGAATCAAAGATTTTAGTTAAGTACACATTTACACTATACCATTGTGTATGTAAATGTAAGCCGATATATTTGTATAAAAAAACACACACACACAGCCTATGTAAAAAAAAAACAAACTACAAGATACAAGATACAATTTACAGAGAAAATCGTATTGAGTGTGAATAGAACCGCTTTGCATATAAGCAAACAGACAGACAAACAAACAAACAAATAATCAAATACACACACACACACTCAGAGAGAGACAAACAGGCAGGCACAAATGCAAACGCATATACGCATACAAAGAAGTACTTAGAGATAAGATATACATATTTGTATGTATATGTTTATTTGTCAGCCTATTATGGAACACAATAGAGAATTATTTGGTTTAGATTTACAAGATACCAGAAACAACAACAACAACAACAAAAACGTCAACCAAACCATAGCAAACCAAACCAAACCACAACATTGACACATATCATATTGAAATATTCTATAACAATAAACGACAATAAACAAGAATTTATGAATGTCTAAACATTTCTAATAATGCGATTAGGTAGATACATACACACTTGTTTGTAGAAGCTTGTGTTTTGTGCTCTGTGCTCTGTGCTCTGTGCTGTGTATCAGCATCATCTTCTCTTAGTTGTATTTAGTTTTAGCATGTTTCATGTAGTAGATCATCATCAACACAAATAATTTTATTAAAAAAAAAAAAATAACCTTTGAGATTTTTTCATACTTTACACGGAGGATTATTGTTATTATTGGATTAGCATTGATTGTTTTTTTATTGTATCAATTACACACATACAGCTGGGTTTTCATAGATATTGAAGAGAATTCCCGCCAAAATGGAATTAGCGGTGAACGAAAGTAAGACGAAGTACTTTGTATTTACTCGCAGGTCATTAACACGATCTAAAGATTCTATGACTATGGGGAATTTCACCTTTGAGGTTGTAGAATACTTCGTCTATTTCATCTTACTCCGGCTAACCGATGCTACTTTGGTCTCGGTAAGCAAATGCGTAGTAGAGTCTTATCCCGAACAACGAAAAACAAACTCTACAAGACGCTGATTATCCCAGTTCTGAGGACAAATCAGCGTTGGGAACGTTTGAGATAAAAATTTGTCGTAAAATCTTTGGACCTGTCATAAGGGACTACGAGTACCGTATTCGCATGAATCATAAGCTATATCAGCTATATAATGACATCGATATAGTCAGGCGCATTTAGCTGGTAACGTGCTTCGAATGGATGAACTGGCGCCGGCGAGACAAGTTAACGGAAAACAACGTAAACGAAATCAGAGGGGCACGACAGCGTGAACAATTGGCGCTACGTTGGAAGTATCAGGTCCTGGAAGACGTTTAGAAGATTGGGATTCGGAATTGGTATCGAGTAGCATTGGACCATTCCAGCTGGTTTAATACCCTAAGTGATGCCCAGGCTTATAAAAAGCTATAAACCTTATATATTTTGTGAGATTTGCAGAGCATAGAACTGAGTGTGCAGTGCTTATAGAAAGGTAGAGACTGCTAACATACGAATCGGACCATGTTCCCTCGTAACTTCGAGAGCGGTGTTATACCTAGGTATGTGGATAGACATCCGACTCAGCTACAAAAAGCATTTCGCATACACGAAAAAAGAGGCAAGCTCTTCCGCATTATGCTCAACACAAGAGGACTCAAGCAGGGTGGTCGGGTACTGGTAATGAACGTAATGCGGTCTGTAATGTTGTATGGCGCCCTAAGTCACACAGGCGTGGGCTTGAATACACATATCGTCCTGGAGCACTGAGAGTCTGCAGCGCTTTTCGTACTGTGTCCGTTGATGCAGCGTTGGTAATTGCAGGTATGGTCCCCATAGATGAGTTAGAAAGAAAAGCAACCGAGATTTTTGAAGTTCACCGTTTATCCGAGAACACAATACGCGCTCAGATGGCTGCAGCTCACAAGAAGGTCAGATTAAGAAGCATCGAGAGGTGACAGTCGCGTTGGTATAACTTCTTAAAACGAAGTTGGACGCACCGTCTTATTCCTAAACTCTCTGAGTGGCTTGAAATGCGACACGGTTCGGTTAACTTTTATCTAAAACAATTCCTTAGTGGTCATGGTTGCTTTCGGAGCTAGCTGTTCAGGTTTCACCACGACGTCGAGAACTTCTGCACTTAGTGTAGAGGCGGAATAGAGAAAACGGTAGAACATGTTTTATTTCATTGCCCGAAGTTTAAACCAGAGAGACGATAGCTTGATGCTCAAGCATGCTGTACACTTAATGTGAACAACCTTAGCAGCGAAATGGTAAAACGTGAACCTCAGTGTTCCTAATCGTTCGTAGAGTTCTATTTTGAGCTAGATTTTATTGAAGGTTGTTGCTACAGAAGTGAGTGCATATAGAATTGAAGCCGTAAACGTGAGACGAAACCTTACACTTATAACATATTTCCATGGGGTCGCCAGTTTGAAGGTTAATGAAACATAAAGATAGAATATCTTTCGGTTTCTTTGAGTACCAATTCACTTGGACTCTTAAATATTATCATTTTGCATAATATACTTTATACACTTCTTCTTTTTTGTTTTATTTCATTTTTTTTTTTTTTGAAGATTGAATTGGTCTTTAACATATTAAGCGCCTAGAAATATGCAATTTTTTTGATATTTCTTTTTTTTTCAACTGCATGTAAATTTTGATAGCAAACACGTACGTACAAACGCGAAAGGCAAGGTTCACACCGCACATTTTTGTCGTCGTTGTCGTCGTCGTCGTCAAGTGTCATCCATTTTAATGCATACAAACAAATACATACATACATACACATACACATATAAACGCATTTTGTTGTTTATGGGCGTGTTAGCATATATAATATGTATTTATGTCTTTATTTGTATATATATGTGTATGTGTGTGTGTGTGTGTATCTTTGCTTTTAAGCACTTTTTGTAAAGGATGTCTAATGTCTTTGTCGACATCTTTGTCTCTTTGTTGTTATTGTTGTTGTTGCTGTTTTACTCTGATATGTTTGTGCTTTCAACGTCTTTCGTCTATTTACATCATTCATTCATTCTTTCCATCTTCTTCTGATAGAGGGCGGCTGGCTGGCTGGCTGGGATGTTGCTACTTGAATTTGAATTTTTTAATAAAAACAAAATTTCATATTATGCTCATCTTTTTTCTGCTTCTTCTTCTACTTATTCACACATACGAAATTTATGTGTATAGAAATTATATAGACCCATACAGCTGTGGACTTTAACTGGGGAGTCGACAAGCAGGACCAAACCGTACCGAACCGGGCAGGCACAATCAAAATTACAGCCAACGTTAGAAATTGATTTATGATTACGCTAATAAATAACGAGCAGACGACTACGACTACGATGACGACGACGACGCCGTTGCTTATGCTGATACGGATGCTGACGATGAAGATGAAAATGATGACGACGACGACGACGAAGACGAAGAAAACGTAAACGACGAAGAAGGTAAAGAACAACTACAAGTAATTGAAGAAGGAAAATGTTGTTGATGGAAACTAAAGTTTCAGAAAATGATGAAAATTATGGCGCAAAAAGGCATTGGAGACGTACGTTGCGGAAAAATAGCAGCTGACAAGATTCTGGGACAGCAAAAAACAAAATCTAAGAAGTAAAAAAAAAAAAAAAAAAAAAAAAAACAAAATCATATTTATACTTTAAAGTTAAGGTTTTTATAAAAACATAAAATAATAAAAGTCTTTTCGTTTTTTGGCTAAGTTTGTAACACTTTAACGCTTAAAGAAAATTCAACTTGTGTGAATGTATGAAAAAAAAAGTAAATAAATAAAAAAATAAATAAAAAAAAAAAAAAAATAAATAAAAAAAAATAAATAAAAAAAAAATAAATAAATAAATAATAATAAATAATTATTAAAAAAAAAAATAAAATAAATAAAAAAAAATAATAATAATAATTTAAATAATAAATAAAAAAATAAAAATAAATAAAGATATAATAAAAAAATAAATAAAAAAAATTAATAAGTAAATAAAAAAAAACAAATAAATATATAATATATTATAAAATAAATATATATATAATAATAAAAAATAAAAAATAATAATAATAATTTAAAAAACTAAAAAAAAATTAAATAATAATTATAATATAAATATAAATAAATAAATAAATAAAAATAAATAAATAATAAAAAAAGAATAATAATAAAAAAAAATAAATAATAAATAATAAATCAATAAAATAAAATATATAAAAGAATAAATAAATAATAAAAAAAATAATAATAAAAAAAAAAAAAATAAATAAATTGAAATAAAACAAAAAAAAAAATAATAATAATAATAAAAAATAAATTAATTTTAAAAAAAACTAAACAAATAAATAAAAAATTATAAAATAATAAAAAAAAAATAAATAAATAAAAAAGAATTAACCAAATTCTTCGGAAAGTTAAATTAAAGTTTAGCATCACCACTTTTGTAACATTGAAACCATTTACGAAAGATTGTGAAATCACTTACGACAGAAGCCTCGATGGTCCTTAGCCGCATATGGTTTTAGTATTATTACGTTTTCAATATATGGTTCCGTTTATTTTCTTTCAGAAGTATTGCTTCGGAGCAAACGATCAAAATGGCTGTGGTTGGGTTCAAAAACCGGTTCGGTTTGCAGCCTTGTTTTTTATTTAAAATAAACCCTAATATCGTTTATTATTTTGCCATTTTTTTCTGATGTCCCATCGAAGGCTTAAATTCCGAACATAATTAATAAAGAAAAGTTGTAATGCCGCATTTGGTCACATGTAGCGTAATAAAGCTTCGACTAAATCATTTTTCCATAAATTTTTTCCCTTTTTTCCCCTTTTTTTGTATACTTTGTACCCTTTACTTAAAATTGTTTGCATAAAAGTTTTGAGCTGTCTTTGCTTTTGATTTTGCTGGTTTGCAGCTTTTTCTTCGTACATTCTTATTAACTAATCTTTTTGCATACTTTTCTTTTGCCTTTTTTTTTTCCATATACATAAATAAATATTTTTTTTCATCTTTTTTTAACTCTTTTTCCCACTTGTTTGGGGTAGTTGGGTAAGTTGGGTGCTAAGTAAATGCAGAACGATTGCTAGCTGGCTCTGACTGTGTCTGTGTGTGTGCAAAAGCGTGTAAAAAATTAAATGGTTAATTACGAATACGTTAGGCGCGAATTTCAGCATTTTATTAGAAAACTTATTACACCTCAGCAGGAAGCTTTTAATTAAGTGGCAACGAGTTTCGTCCTTTTGCCAATGCCATACGTTGCGATGCGATGTCATGCCTTGAACCGCGAACTGAAATGTTGAAGCACCGCACCGGATGTCTAAGCATGTGAATTATTATAAAAATGTCGCGGTATGGGTGTATGTTTCCTTAATAGTTGTGCATGTGTTTGTGTGTGTGTGTGTGTGTGAGCATCGATTTTTCTTTTGGAGCAATTGCAGCATGTAAAAAAAAAAAAATAAAATATGAAGTATAACCAAAGCTTTATTACGCTTTAGACGCTTTCAGAAAGAAACAAAAAATTTTGAAGAAGGCAAATTACCTAAAATGCACAAAAAGATTTACACACACACATACATACACATATGAATATGCGTTTGTGTGTGTGTGTGGGAGTGTGGTAGTGTGGGTTTAGATTTATAAACGTTGTAGCAAATATCTTTTAAAATGAGCGACAACGTCAACGGGAAACATGAAACCAAAACGGATGCTTAACGTGTACGCTTTTGCCATATGCCTTTATGTGTGATGCGTGTGTATGTGTGTGCCTTAATATCCAAAATTGTACGTATTTTCTTTCCAAAACAGTTTAAAAAATAAAATTCGGTTCGTAATCGACTGAGTTGTTGTGGCATAAGTGAAAAAAAGTAGGAATAATCAGTTTTTTAACCATAAGTTCAGGTTTTAGGTTTCGCGACAATTTGTACCATTGGGCTTTCCAGATTACAAAATTTATTCAATTCTCCCGCAATATATCTATAAGCAAGGTACTTAACTCAAAGCGTATTTGCAGTACGGGTAAACTCATATATTTTCCAAGCATTCAAACATAAAGCCGGTATACCCCAAGGCAGATTTCTTGTTCCAAGCCTGTATGTTCCTTAAACATTAGACATACCAACAGTTCAAGGCCTTATAATCTCTATATTTGCTGACGATACTGCTATATTAAGCAGATCTAAATGCCCACTGCAAGCAAGTAGAAATCTCTTGAGCACATCTCGAAGACTGGCTGTCTAACTGGCGCATTAAGGTAAACGAGAAAAAAGATTTTGGAAGATTTTGAAGACCTCAAAACCGGAAAGCCATATCTTTGAAATGAAATACACACAGAGATTTGAAACATGGTGCACTTGAAAGATGGTTAAAAATAATTCAGGCGTGTGCAAGGGATTTCCGGAGTTTGAACCTGGGACTTATAGGTGGACCAAAATAGATTTTTTGAAAAATGTTTTTTAAATCTTTTTTTTATTTCATGTAAGCACTAAGACGGAATTTTGGAAAATTTTTACCAGGGGCGTAATGGGGGCCTTGAAACCGTAAAAGCCATATCTTTCGATTGAATACGTACGATTTCAAATTTGCTCGTGTTCCGGCAAACGTAAAGGTTATGTTTCATTTCCAAAACGTTTCTTTGCATGCATGTGCGTGACAAAAATTGCTAACGATTACAAATTAAAATGTTATCGGTCTAATCAAAACTCAAAAACGTTGTCTGCTCTTTAAAAGGCATGAGTACCGAAAATAATATATGAACTCAGCAACAGTCATATTAAAAAGTGCAAAAAACGAAATCTACAAACTTTGCAGACTGTACTTAAAATATTTTAAATTAATCGAAATTAACTTTTTGCTTTTTATACCCGTCACACACAGTGTGGAGGGTATTATCATTTTGTCAGAAAGTTTGTAACGCATTAAAGGAGACATCCTAGACCCTATAAAGTATATATATTCTTGATCAGCACGACGAGACGAGTCGATCTAGCCATGTCCGTCTGTCCGTCCGTCTGTCTGTCTGTATTTATGCGATTCATTCGCTCAGTTTTAAAGATATTGAACTGCAACTCGGAACTTTAGCTTTTCTCAGTCCTAAGCAGTTCAAGTGTTAAAATCAAAGTGCCACGCCCATTTTAAGGTGTAGCCCCCATACAAATTTACCGTTTTTTTCAGAATTTTTGTATGAAAATAGGATTTATTTATGAATGTACTCACTCGAAGTTAGATAAAAATACTTCTAACGTAAACAGTATCAAATCCAAGCAGCCACGCCCATTTTTAGATACAGCCCCCATACAAACTTACCGCCCATTTTCGAATTTTATATGAAAATAGCTATTATTTATGAATGTAGTCACACCAAGTTGGGTAAAAATACTTCTTATGTCATCCCATGTCAAATCCAAGCTGCCACGCCCATTTTTACCTATAGCCCCCCTACAAATTTAACGACCTTTTTCGAATTTTTGTATAAAAATAGGTATTATTTATGAGACTATTCACTCAAATTTATGTAAAAACACTTCTTATGATATCCAATAACAAAACCAAGGTGCCACGCCTATTTTTAGCTATAGTCCCCACACAAACTTATCTATTATTTTCGAACAAATGTATGAAAAAGTAATTATTTTCAAATATATATTTATAAATGTATATAAGCTACTGATGATCACACATAAACTATTCAAAGTTTCGTGTGACGGGTATTTAAGCTTCGGTTCCACCGAAGTTAACGTTTTTCCTTGTTACTTTTCATTTCATTTGCTTAAACGCTGCCGAATGATTGGGAAATGTATTGCATTTTCCAAAATTTTCGATTTAAAAAGTAATTCGCAAGATTTTTGCGAATTGCCCCTTTTGAAAATCGACAACTGTGACAAGTGCACCGCTTAAGGGCATTGGTTTGCTACAATTCAAGTATATAAAGCAAGCAAAATACCATTATATGGTACATATGTATATGGTATATACAATACTATAAATCTTTATATTATGAATCGAAATATTTATAGCGGCGTCGTCGTTGGTAACAATAAGAACAACAACAACAGCAACGACGCTGTTTGTCGCAGTCACCGTCACTGTCACCGTTTCCGTCGAAGTCGAAGTCAATGCAAAATAGCTTAAACCCAAGATTTACATAGGTCATACGTTGCTGTATCGCATTTAGAGTTCATTAACACGCTAATAAACCACAAAAGCTAATAGTCATAGCTATGAATCTTCGCTCGATCGATCGATCGATCTATTTTTTTATAAGCAATTGCGCCACACCACACACTTCCTCCTGCTTATATACGCAGTATACTATACCAGCAACTAAATGCGACAAAGTTAAAATTAATTTTTTTTTTTTTTGCAGTACAACAAAAATACAAAAAAAGCAATTTTCGGCAAGGTAAAATTTTCAACGTGTTCAGTAGAGGAACAGACATCAAGCAGAGCACAATTGAAATCAAAAAATTTTGAAATAGTATTTCGGATTAAAAAAAAAAAAAATTTAATTTAATTTTAAGTAAAACGTTGTGACAAAATTTTTTAATCCTTAAAAAAAAAAAAAATTTTTTTTTTTTTTTGAAAAGAAGAAAAACCAATCTTTTCGTTAAAAATGGTTCTTGTGCTGCGTCGCATTTATGATATTCTATATAAAGTTTACGAGGATCATCGAGATCCGCGTGTCGAACATTTACCGCTCGTTGGGAATCCGTTGCCCGTTTTAAGCATTATTGTCGCATATCTTTGCTTTGTATTGCATTATGGGCCAAAATTAATGGAACGTCGCAAAGCATTCGAATTAAAATACATTATGCGCTGCTATAATGGACTTCAAGTGATCGCAAATCTTTTTTTGTTTATTTTTGTAAGTAAAAAAAATAAATAAAATTATAATAATAATAGATTTATTCCATGAACTAAGTACATACAACAAAAAGAACACACGAGCGTATTTTAATTAAATCAATGAAGCACAAAAACAAAAAAAAAAAAAAAAAAAAAAAAAAAAAAAAATAGAAAATAGAAAATTATTGTAAATTAATTCTGTACTTAGGTAATCCAGAGATTTTCGGTTTGCTTTGAATTTGAGTTAGTCCGTTGGCAACTAACGAATTTGATTTAATAAATTTTCTCAAAACAAAGCATTTGTTAAATTAATTATAATCGTTTGAGAAATACGTTCATGAATTTTAATTTTGGGTATATTAGAATTTTTCGCATATATGTACATGTAAATACCACCTACCACACAGAATATAGTTTGATTAAAATTGATTAAAAAAAAAAAAACTTTTTTTTGTGCTGTTCAAAAGGTCTGATTTTGGTATCATTTTAGCTATGTCCGTCTGTCCACAAAAAATTTTATTTATTCTGACTTATAGGTCTGACCACTTTTTTTTATATTTTTAGGGTTGAAAGTCAATTTTATTGCTTCACATCAGAAATTTAAACGGCTTACCTCTGTCTGCCTGTCTGTCTGTCTGTCTGTATGTCTGTCTGTTTGTCTGTATGTCTGTCTGTCTGTCTGTCTGTATGTCTGTCTGTCTGTCTGTATGTCTGTCTGTCTGTCTGTCTGTCTGTTTGTTTATCTCTCTGTTCTCTTGCATAAGAATACATTCAAAGGTTTAAAGAGTAGAGTCAGAAAGAAGCTAAATAAACACTATAAAAAATATGTATGTATGATCAGCGTTGAAAGAGTAGTCAAACTAGCTATGTCCGTCTGTCCGTCTGTCATGCTGTCTGCCGTATGAAAATGATTATCACGGGAACTATAAGAGTTAGAGCAACCAAATTTGAGACTTAGATTCTCTTAAGCGTCAAGTGTGCATTTGCAAAGGGGTTTTCTAAAGGTACTTTTTTTTAAAAAAGTGTTTTTTTTAAAAAGTATACCCGCCTGACATGGTGTCAGAAAGTTTGTAACGCATTAAAAGAGGCATCGAAGACCCCATAAACTATATATATTATTGATCAGCTCGATGAGACGAGTCGTCTGTCTGTCCGTCTGCCTGTTTGTTGCTGCGCGATTTGTTCGCTCAGTTTTAAAGATATTAAGCTGAAATTTTAAACTTAAGCTTTTCTTGCCCACATTTAGGTATAGCTCCCATACAAAAGTACAACATTTTGTCAAGTTCTTATAAGAAAAAAATGTATTTATAAAGCGAATGTCTTCAAATATGGTTCAAAAGTTTCTTATGCCATGCCAAATCTTCAGTTTAAAATTGGTTCAAATCGGACCGCGAATTTCTAATTTTTTAAGAATATTTTTAATTTGTTTACTATTTTAAGATAAAATTTAATACAAATGCTGCACACGAAGGTCTATCAACGTCAAATGATGTGTAACAGGTATATGTATATAAGCTTCGGTGCTACCGAAGTTAATGTTTTTTTGTGTAAACAAGTTGGCAGCACCAGAATTTGTTTAAAAAAAACAATTGCTTATATCATATAAAATAGTTCATTGACATGTTTATGTATTCGATTAGACTTTGTGCTATATACACAGTTGACAGCTGTTGACGTTCGGACGGACATTCTTTCAAAGTAGCCATTTGCTTACATTTAATTAAGACGTCAGCGATTAAATTAGCTAAAGTTTAAAAAATATATATGCTATATATACATAAATACATATAATTCTCAATTAGTTTAAACATTATTTAAAAAAAAAAAATTATAAAATATACAACGCAATTTCAAAATTTTTTAGTAAAGTTTATAGCAAAAAAAAAAAAAAAAAAAAAAAAAAAACTTTTTAATATACCCCAAATTAAAAATTGATCTATTGAAACATACATACATCTTTTCAATATAATTATAAATAGTTACAGATACATAATAGACAGCTAGCTTTAATAATGTTTGTGCTTACGTAACGAATTCAATTTTTGTTTTATTTATTTTTATTGTTATTGCTCTTATTGTCATTGTTGCTGTCGCTGATGTTGCTGCTGCCGATGATGCTGTTTGTTCCTGTTCCTGCTGATTTTGCTGCTGTTGCTGCTGTTGATGTCATTTTGGCAGGGCGTACCAAACTCGTATCTGCGTAGCGAATTCAGCTTAACATGTCAACGAATCGACCACACAAACAACGCACCATGGATGCGAAGGCTCATTTATATTTCGTATTGTTATTACTTAACCAAATATCTCGATTTATTTGACACGGTAAGTCCGTTTAAAGTCGCAACAGAGTGACAAACTGACAGCTCATCCATACTTTTTTCTATTCTATTCATTTTCAAAACTCATCCACAAAAATTCTCCATCATTTTCCATTTTACTCTGTACCTTATGCAATTGCCACTCATTCAGTGGCTGCATGGCTGCCTGGTTAGATTTAGATCTAATTCAGCTTTTCTAATTCATTTTCATTGCCTTGTATCTGTCTGTCTGTCTGTCTGTCTGTCTGTGTGTATCTGTTTTGTGCTATCAACAACAGATTTTGTACAATTGTATTTGCCAATTATTCACACAGAGCAAATATGTAAAAAAGAAAAAGTATTGTTTGCACACTGCTTTGCTTTGGTTTGGTTACGTTTCTTTTTTTTATTTTTTATTTACTTTGAAAATGATATGACTGACAGCGTACATACACAAACTTACATATATGACGAATTAAAAATTATATAAAACTTTTTTTTTTTTTTTTTTTTTGCTTATTAGACTTTTGTCGCTATGTAAATTTCACTTTTAACATTGCTCATTTACGATTTGAAAATACAAGAAAAAACCGGCAAATAGTTTTAAAATACTTTCTCAAAAAGTATCTACGCATATTAATGAACTTGTTGACTCGAGCTAATCTTATCATGTCCGTCTGTCTGTCTAAAAGTTGCTACTCCATTAGTCTTCAAGATATCTGACTTAACTAAATAGACTTGACTTTCAAGAATATATATAAAACTAAACCATACACAACAAGAAAGAACGCTAAAGTCGAGTATGCTCGACTGCATAATACCCTGTACCCAATATTGATGTACCCTAAGTCTTATCTTATTTCCATTAATATTATTGTATTGGATTTTCATACAAAAACTCAAACAAAATGGTTTTATGGGGGCTGTACCTAAATTTTTTTGGTCCTACCCATATTGGGATATTTCATTGGGACTATCATAGGCATAATTTATACTAAATTTGAAGTTCCTAGAATAAGAAACAAAAAAGGTTTTAAAGCAAAAACCGAAAGTTTTGTTGTAGATTTGTATGGGGCTACCCCTAAAAATGGGACTAGAAAAAAAACCTTTGCAAGTGAACACTTGACGGCTTAGGAGATTCTAAAATTCATATATGGTGGCCCCATCTCTTATAGTCTCCGAGATAATCTCTCTCAAATGGCAGAGAGCAGGACAGACGGACAGACATAGCCATATCGACTCGCCTTTCAATGCAGATCAAGAATATATATACTTTAAAGGGTCTATCATGCTACCTGTTACATAGATTCGCACAAACTTATTTTCCTCTTTTACCCTCTGGGTATAGGGTAAAAAAATGAAAACTAAAATTTATAAATAAAAAAGGAAAAAAGGTTAACTTTGGTGGAACCAAAGCTTAAATACTCGCCACACGAATCTTAAAATAGTTTATGTGTGATAATCTCTGGCTTAGAAAGAACTTTGAGATGGGAAGGATGAGGGTCAATGGTCTAATACAGAAAATGAGGATGACAGTAGAAGTGATTTTACCCAGATTGGAGTGAATATATTCATAAATAAGAACTATTTTTATACAAAAACTCCAAAATGGGCGCTAGGTTTCTATGGGTGCTGTACCTAAAAATGGGCGTGGCACCTTGCTTTTGACACTGGATGCCATTAGAAGTGTTTTTACCCAATTTGTAGTAAAAACATTCATAAATAATAACTATTTTCATACAAAAAATTGAAATAACAAGGAAAAACTTTATCTTCGGTGGAACCGAAGCTGAAACACCCGTTACACAACACTTTTTATAGTTTATGTGTTCACCAGGTGCTTAGATTAAATTTCACGATGAATTTGGTCAAATTTGTATGGAGGCTTTATGTTATATTAGTCCGATTCTTACCATATCGATAGTGTTCACTTAGGTGGACATTGGAATTGATTTTACCAAATTTTAATTGGATTCATTAAGAAATAACAAATGTTTTCATATAAAATTCGAAAATGGGCGGTAAGTTTGTATGGATGCTTTACCTAAAAATGGGCGTGGTGCCTTAGATTTGACATTGGATGACATAAGAAGTGTTCTTACCCTATTTAGAGTAAATATGTTAAAAAAGAATACGTATTTTCATACAAAAAATCGAAAAAAGTGGTAAGTTTGTATGGGGGCTATATCTGAAAATGGGCGTGGCAACATTCTTTTGATATTGGACGCAATTAGAAGTACAAAAAGCCTAAGTTTCAAATTTCAGTAAAACGCATCTCAACAGACATACAGACGGACAGACAGACGGACATGGCTAAATCGATTCGTCTCATCGAGCTGATCAATAATAAATATACTTTATTGGGTCTCCAATGCCTCCTTCAAGGCGTTGCAAACTTTCGGACAAACGGGTATAAAAAGTAGTAACTTTGTATGGGGCCTATATCTAAAAATGGGTGTGGCACCTTGGTTCTGACATACAAAAGCTTAAGTTTCAAATTTCAGTTTAATATTTCTAAAAATTTCCGAGAAAAACTCATTGCCACAGACAGACGAACGGACGGACATGGCTAAATCGATTCGTCTTGTTGAGCTTTAATGTGGTGCAAACTTTCCGAAAAACTTATAATACCCTTTACACTATGTGTGGCGGGTATAAAAATAAATAAGCACTTTTTATCGAATGTACGATCGCTTTAAACTGAATAGGTCTCCATTTCAATATCTGGAGTCAGTCTGTCTGTCTGTCTGTTTATCGTTTTGTTTGTTCGTCTTTTCATTTGTCTGTCTTTCAGATTGTTCATTTATCTAACTGTCCATCTATATGTCCGTTTATCTGTCCACATATCTTTTTGTCTGTCTATAAACTTCCAGTTTAGATGTTCCAGAATATAAAGCTATTTTTCTTTACGCGAATATTTGTTTCATAAAGCAAACCTTTTCACCTTTGGTAAGTGTAACTTTTTGTTCGTACTCAATCGCCTGCAATATTCTTTTTAGCTTTCTTTATGCATTTTTTTTTTAAATTTATTTTTTAAAAGTTTCTGTGTCGATTTAAAGTTGATAAAGTTTAAATGACCATTTCTGACTTTAAGTCAAGTGTTTATTTATAATAATGTTTTATGCACATTAGGGTGGTCCCAAAATGTATGGAAATTATTTTTTCAAAATTTTTATGCACTCACCCTCTAGGATTGTTCTATGTCGAAAATAAGAAGTCACTAATTTTTTTTATATTTTTTTACTTTGGATAATATTTAATGGTGCCGCAAAGTCCCTGAAGTTTCCCATTTATTTTATATGGAAAAATAATACTTTTTCGTAGATTTAATGTAGAAACCTGGAAAATGAATTTCAGGGGCTTTGCGGCTTCTTTAAATATTATCCAATAAAAAAAAATACTGGGTGAGCGCATACAACTTATTTATGGACCACCCTAATGCATATACTTACGAGTAGTACCTATGATATTGTACAGTGCTGTAATTATATTTTAAGTATTCAAAATGACTAACTCACTGACAAACTGCCTGACTGACTAACGTAAAGAAAACTTTCTAGACAAAATTGTTTGTTTAACTTGTTTCATTTCTTCATGTTCTATTTTTTTTTTTGTTTTTTGTTTGGTTTTTTTTTTCTTGTAAATTGTTCAATCTTTTCTTTTATCCATGTACATCTTCTGCTGTACATAGTATCTTCTTCAGTTTTCAGCTTTCAAACTTCATTTACTTGCATACTTTTAATATTCTTTTGTATTTTCTATTTTTTTTCTTCTATTTTTTTTTTTTTTTTTTTGGGGTTTTTTTCGGTTCACAGATTTTTATTGTGCTGCGTAAGAAATACAATCAGATAACTTTTCTGCATGTCTACCATCATGCCGGTATGATATTTGGTGTTCATGTATTCATGACCTTTCTAGCCGGTTCACATTCAACAATGTTGGGCGTGATCAATCTTTTTATACACAGCGTTATGTATTTGTACTATTTTTTGACCTCGGTGCGTCCCATAACACAGGCCTTATGGTGGAAACGACACATAACACAATTGCAATTGTTACAATTTGGTTATTTAATTGTACACTTTTTAATGGTTCTCATATGGAATGATTGTAATCATCCGAATATAATCAGCATTGTTGGTCTAACGCAAAATCTTTTATGTTTGCGCTATTCTTTGATTTCTATCTCAGAGCTTATGTGCGAAAAAATAAAACAACAACAACAACAAAGAAGGTGTCTGCAAAACAGAATACAACAACAACAACACTTCAAACGGATGCAACGGATACAACGAATATAACGCAGCAAAAGCAACAAGCGGACTCATATCCTGTTACGTTATCAACAACAACAACAACGACGACGACGAAGTCAACAGCAGCAGCAGCAGCTGTAGCGGAATCACCACCACCATCAGCAACATCGGCAGCAGCTCTTAAGCAGAAGCAAAGTTGACGCTTTTATCCTTTAATGCGTATTTTTAAACAAAAAAATATCTAACTTCGTTTTTTTTTTCAAACAATTTTTTTTTTTATTCCGCTGCGTATAGTAATCCCGCATTAGACCTTAATAAAAATTTAGTTTATATTTACAATCATTTCTTTACATATTAAATTGTGTATTTTATGCTCAATGTTTTTTTTTTTCTGCTTCATTTTATTTTTTTTTTTTTAAATTTAAGCAAGTTCATACATATTTTTTTTGCTATTTGTGTGCGAAAATGCGTACATAATGTGATTACATCGACTTAAATGTAGCTGCTATACTCTAGTTTTAAGCTAAAGCAAATATTCTCACTTCAATTAAGTTTAAAGATTTGCATAGGATTTCTTTTTTTCGACTATGCGCACTGTGGGCAAAATGACAAATTTTTGTGGCATTAATTCAATTTTTTTTAAAGGAATTTACTAGTTTAATTTAATAACGATAATTTTTTGTCGCGATCATATACATACCCATCACACATTGTCGTAGACCCCATAAAGTATATATATTCTTGATCAGCTCAATGAGACGAAACGAAACGATCTAGCCGTGTCCGTCTGTCTGTATATTTCTATGCATCATTTTCGTTCAAGATATAAATATATTTCGGTGAAATTTGAAATTTAGCCTCTTCTCGGCAACGATTAAGTTCAGTTTGAACTAGAAAGAACGCTGAAGTCGAGTATGCTCGACTGCAAGATACCCTATACCCAATCTTTATGAACCTTAAGATCGGTTCTATTTTTCTACCATACCTCATTGAATTGAATTTTCATAGAAAGACTTAAAAAATCGGGTATATCGTTGTATGGGGGCTATATCTTAAACTTTGTTGGACCTACCCGTATTGGTCTATTTCATTGGGACTATCCTACTCATAATTTATACTAAATTTGAACTTCCTTGAATAAAAATAATGACTTTTTTATGCAGAAACCTAAATTATTGGGGTACATTTGTATGGGGACTATACCTAAAATTTTGTTGGTCCTACCCATATTAGGATATTTTATTGGGACTATCATAGACATAATTTATACTAAATTTGAACTTCCTAGAATAAAAAACAATAATGTTTTTATGCAAAAACCTAATATTTTGGGGTAAATTTGTATGGGGGTACCCCTAAAAATGGGTCTGGAGGAAAACCGTTTGCAGGTGAACATTTGACGGCTCTGAAAAGTCTAAGTTTTAAATATGGTGACCCTATCTCTTATAGTCTTCGAGATAATCTCTCTCATACGGCAGTTAGCAGGACAGACAGACGGACGGACGGACAGACAGACATAGCTAGTTCTACTCCCCTTCCAATGCTGATCAAGAATATATATACTTTATATGGTCTATCTTGGCTCCTTCTGTCTGTTACATACATTCGCACAAACTTAATATACCCTTATACTCTTTGGATACAGGGTATAAAAATTAAGTGCCACGTCTATTTTTAGGTATAGCCACCATACAAACTTACGGCCCTTTTTCGAATTTTTATATGAAAATAGGCATTTTATATAATATATAAGCTTAAAATTTGACCCTATTATTTTGTCTAAGCTTTGGTTGTATCGACTCCAAGCCACCCTTTTTCCAAATTTTACCAAAGCCACTGACGATCAAAAATAAACTAAACCCAGATGTGGGAGGGTATTTGAGCTTCGGTTCAATCGAAGTTTACGTTTTTCCTTGTTTTTTAACTGTCACGTAGTCCCCTTGGGTTCTGACATTTTTTCAACCTTATGCAAAAGTATCGAGTATCGAAACAGTTTTTAGCTCCAATCACACCGGATGAGGTGCATCTTCAAATAAAAAAGGCTTAAAACATGCAAAGCACCTGGTTACGATGCAGTTGATGGAAGAGTAGCTAACGCTCTTCCTGAAATCGTTGTAATTAATGCAATGGCTCGTATTCACAAGTGGAAGTACGCTATAATTATAATAGTTCCAAAACCTGGACCAATTAGTTTACTACCAACTTTTTCAAAAATATTTAAGAAGATATTTTTGACTCAAATGCTGTCGGCTATTTCGGGTATTCAGAGTGTAATTCCTGGCCATCATCAGTTTGGATTTAGGCAACATCATGGTAAGCAAGGATAAGTACATCGTGTTGTACAGAAAATTCTTGAAGGTTTTGAAAATATGTATAGCTCAGCAGTTTTCTTGTATGTTTAACAGGCGTTTGATCGTGGTGTCTGACATGAAGGTTTACTCTACAAGTTGAAATCTTTTTTGCCAGCGGCACAATACCTTCTCAAGTCTTATTGGTTTCAATTGCACTTTATGTTTGAAGTTCCTGACGATAGGTCGAGTATTCAATGCATCAAGGCTGGTACACAGCGGATACACAGCAAATTCAAGTTGCACCTAATACAATGCTTGCTTCTTATGCGAGACTTAGCACCAGTGATGTTGCAGATCTGTCACAGGAGTTCCTGAATGCTTTTACCAGATGAGCCAATCGATTAAACATAGCAGTTAACAGCAACAAGTCACAGAATTGTAGCTGTGCTCTACGAAAGGGAATTTGCCTCGATGCCTCAGTTAATAATGTAGTAATACCACAAATAAATGTTTCTGTACCGGCGACTTACTTGGTGCACTAACTGTTTATATCGACTAATAATTGCACCGACCTGCATGTACTGTTTGCAAATTTGGGGCTCTGCGGCATCGTCTAGCATTAAAAGAGCAAGAAGAAACAGAGTAGAAAAACAAACCGCATCAAGTGGCTTTTGGCACTACATTGACGAAAAGCCAGGCTGAATAGTTGATGTTGAATTCGTTACTCAAATTGTCTTTGCTTGTACATTTTGGATACTGGGCTTTAAATAAATTTTGTCACTCAATTTCATGCCGAATACCGAATATGTGTGTATTCGTATATTCGCTTCAAGAACAAAAGTGATCGATTACTTTTAACATATTTTTTTTTATCGTTGCTTACCTAACGAATACAAATACAACGCTGCGTCCATTTTTTGTGCCTTCGGTACGATTAGAAACGCACGAATGATTTCGTGTAAGCGACAATGGTGCCGTTGCAGGCCGGTATTATATTTTCGTAAAGTTTAGTTGTAAAAATTTTGCATATTAGTAGAAAAAGTTTATTAATTCTTTCTTTGGTTTCAAAACTCATTTTTTCAAATTCGATTTACTAATTTAAGAAGAAAAAACATTTTGTTTTTTTAAATTAGTAAAGGAAAAAGCACTCAAATTGTCAATCGAATTCGTTTGAATTAAACTGTATATCTGCCTTTTGATTCGTTTACTTTGATTTTAACAAACTAAAAACAACAATTTTTTTTGGTTCCTTTTTTTCGTTGTGCGTTTAGCTTTTCAACTGTATTTTATTTATGTTTTTTCCTTCTTTTTTTTTTTTTTGTTTTTTTTTTTTTTTAAGCCGTTTGAAAGTGAGCAAGTACGCCGCTGGGACCTTGAACAGTTCATTGTATGTGTAGTAGAACTGTTATGCATATAGCCACATACACAACACAGTCTCATACCAATACTTATGGAACCCAACAAGCCCAACAAAACGACCGACCGACCAAACAGCCAACCATCCATTCATTCAGCCACCACAAGCGATATATTTCATGATTGGCTTTCGTAACTAATATAAAATGCCAAAGCGAAAACGAAACGAGAACGAGTACGAGAGGCAACGAAATAGGCTTTTGAATTTGACTCGATGACTCTTTTTTTTTTCCTTTTTTTTTAAATTTTTTTTCCACGTCAATTTTCGCGCATCGTACGCTATGTGTTTCTGTGTGTGTGTATGTGTGTGTGTACGTAGCTGTGTAGCACCGTGCTTTCTTCTGCTTCTATTTCAAATGTTACACAACAAAATCAACAAGTGTATAGGCTATATTGGTTTTATTATAAAGTTTGTTCCAATTTACAAAGCTTCGTCGAGAAACTCATCGATGACATAACCGACGAAATCTCCATTCAAGTCATTGACAACATTTTCATACAAATGTCGCGATTGTCTTGAATGACATGTCTTGTAAGACGTCATAGATGAAATGTCTTGTAAGATATTTTGGATGAAGTATCTCCTAACACGTCTTGGATGTCATGGATGACATGTTTTGTATGGCGTCATGGATGACATGTCTTGTAAGATGTCTTGGATGACATGCCTTGTAAGATATCTTGTATGACATGTCTTGTAAGACGTCATGTATGACATCTCTTGTAAGACGTCTTGCATGATCTATTTTGTATACATGAGCTATTCTAAGGTTCGTGTTAAACAAACCAGCGACCCGACCTATAAACCACACCGAAAATTGGAGATAACCAAACCAAAATTTACATACTTTCTACGAAGCGTATTAATGTTTCGATTGAAATAATTTTTTTCATCAAATTCTTATCTTGTAAACTTTTCGCTGTTGTCTACATTTTCCATTTTTTTTTTCTGAAATTTTTTTTTTTTTTGTTTGACTTGACTTGACTTGAACTTATCTCGCCATTTTTGCGGCGTCGGCAAAGCAATCAAAGTGTTTTGCCAAGTGAAAAATTATGTACATCTACCTCAAGGATATCGAAGATCAAAAGCTTAATCAAATAAAGGCGCGCACATACAAAATATGTATTCAACACAAAACACACCATGCCGCACGACACCTTTTTGCATCCCGAAAACGAAAGAAAAAAAAATAAAATCCAACCCAAAGAACATATTCATTGTGGCATGGCACAATTGGATTGGAATGGTAAATTTACGTTTTGTCGTGTCGTGTCGTCGTCGTCGTCGTCGCCGTAATGGAATAAAGAAGAGAAGATGTATTGTATGAGTTTACTTTATGGTTTTGCCATTTTGTGATGTTGTGCGAAAATTGTCGTTTAGGCTGCAATCGTTGCAGTAATAGCAACAACAACAACAACAAACAACAATGATATCAAGAATAACTGCAACAACAACAACAATTGTAATAACAAAATCGGTTATACCGCCATCAACAATGTTGCTACCAAAATACGATGCTGCTGTTTTGTGTATGTGTTTGTCTATCTGTCTGTGTGTGTGTGTGTGTGTGTGTGTATTAATGTGGTTGTAGATTCGATGCTGCTAATGCGCTTCAATGTCCTGCCATGCTAGCAACGTCAGGTAACGATGGCAATGGTAACGGCAACGGCGAACTCCTTTTTTGCTGCTTTAAACCATAACTCAGCTCTCTTTACTGCTCTGCTTTACGCTGCTACCCTCTTCACATTGTGTTCTGTTTTTCTTTTTTGATTCAGAATCGTTAGCTTCCCGTAGCTTATACGGCTCGCGTTTTGGCTTGCGTTGCATTATCCAACAGTCAACCTAACCAGTTCAATTTGTTACCTTTCCTTAGATGCCCCAAAACGCTGCTTTTTTTTCATATACGTATATACTCGTTTCTATTTCCGTTGCCATTACTGTACGAGAGTAGCTAAATAAGTATGCTAATGCTTTAGGTGTGTGATCTAATTAAATTAATAAATCTTGCTTTGGCATTTTTTTTAGCATTAAGTAAGAGTGATTTTTGAGTCGAGTGTGATAAGCGACTGCGACTTAAAAATCACAGTGTCTGTAAACAGTGATAAAATCGCCTCTATTCTGCGATTATTTAACAGGTTCACTGTTCGCGAACAGTGATACACAGAATCGCCGCTAATTGAACTGTTTCGACACACAAACTTAATAAACCGACTTGAAAAACACTGCTTTTATTGTAAAACTTCAAATTGCACAAAAAACTATAATTTCGAAAAACAATTGTGTTCTTGGTAGCTTCCTTTGCAATTGCCGTTTTAAGTTATTCATACTTTTTTTCGAACGAAAGTTTGGCAGAAAACATTTTGCATTCTGCTGTAGTTTCTTACCTTTTTTTTATGAAAAAAAATATTACATTTCACTTCGTTTTTTATTCTTTTTTTGTTGCAATTTTGCTTTCACCATTAAATCGTTTCAATAGATCGTGCTTTTAGTGAATTGCACGTTTTATCGACTCAAGTGACTGGCAAATGTATCAACGAATTTGTACAGGTTAGGTGTTCAAGCGAATATGAAAGATTCGTGAAGAGTGATAAAAGCACCAATCACTGATAAATGAACTGTTTCACTGTTTGCGAAGAGCGCTACACAAAATCACCGATAACTGAGCATATTCAACGAGGAACAAGAAAATCGCAAATCACTACTTTTAGTCGCAGTGCGACAGTGAAAAAAATCGCCGAAAGTGAAGAAATATTTTTTTAAACTAAGATTTGCTTACTAGAAAATTCGTTCTTGTAGTAAGAAAACCCATTGTCCTTCGTTCGTTTTATTGTATTTAAGATAATCGTTTATGATAGCAACAACATTCGATCAATGATTTATGTATCAAGGGCAACCCATTTTGGAAGTATTAAGAACAATCTATCCTTGTATAAAAAAAATTATTGTTATACCCGTTACACATAGTGTGAACGGGTATATTCAGTTTGTCAAAAAGTTTGTAACGCATTGAAGGAGGCATCGGAGACCCCATAAAGTATATATATTCTTGATCAGCTTGATGAGACGAATCGATCTAGCCATGTCCGTCTGTCTGTCCGTCTGTTTGGTGCTATGCGATCTTTTCGATGAAGATATAAAGATATTGGGCTGAAATTTTAAACTTAAGCTTTTCTCGGCAACGACTAGGTTAAGTTCGAAAATGAGAGTGCCACGCCCATTTTTAGGTATAGCCCCCATACAAACTTATCGATTTTTTTTCGATTTTTTTTTTAAATAGTAATTATTTATGAATGTACTCGCTCCCAATTGGGTAAAAACATTTTTTGGTCATCCAGGGTCAAAACCAAGACGACACGCCCATGTAACGGGTATTTCAGCTTCGGTTCCACCGAAGTTAACGTTTTTCCTTGTTATACCCGTTACACATAGTGTAAACGGGTATATTCAGTTTGTCAAAAAGTTTGTAACGCATTGAAGGAGGCATCGGAGACCCCATAAAGTATATATATTCTTGATCAGCTCGATGAGACGGATCGATCTAGCCATGTCCGTCTGTCTGTCTGTCCGTCTGTCAGTCTGTCCGTCTGTTTGTTGCTATGCGATTTATTCGATGAAGATATAAAGATATTTGACTGAAATTTTAAACTTAAGCTTTTCTCGGCAACGACTATGTTAAGTTCGAAAATGAGAGTGCCACGCCCATTTTTAGGTATAGCCCCCATACAAACTTACCGATTTTTTTCGATTTTTTGTTTAAAAATAGTAATTATTTATGAATGTACTCGCTCCCAATTAGGTAAAAACATTTCTTTTGTCATCCAGGGTCAAAACCAAGACGCCACGCCCATGTAACGGGTATTTCAGCTTCGGTTCCACCGAAGTTAACGTTTTTCCTTGTTTTTCTATAAATTTTGTATTTAAAATATATGTTTTTTGTTTTCATTGTATCAAGAACATATGATCATTGTATCAAGAACAATTGTTCATTGTATCAAAAACAATTGTTCATTGTATCAAGAACAATTGTTCATTGTATCAAGAACAATTGTTCATTGTATCAAAAACAATTGTTCATTGTATCAAGAACAATTGTTCATTGTATCAAGAACAATTGTTCGTTGTATTAAGAACAATTGTTCATTGTATCAAGAACAACTGTTCATTGTATCAAGAACAATTGCTCATTGGATCAAGAACAATTGTTCATTGTATCAAGAACAATTATTCATTGTATCAAGAACAATTGTTCATTGTATCAAGAACAATTGTTCATTGTATCAAAAACAATTGTTCATTGTATCAAGAACATTTGTTCATTGTATCAAGAACAATTGTTCATTGTATCAAAAACAATTGTTCATTGTATCAAGAACAATTGTTCATTGTATCAAGAACAATTGTTCATTGTATCAAAAACAATTGTTCATTGTATCAAGAACAATTGTTCATTGTATCAAGAACAATTGTTCGTTGTATCAAGAACAATTGTTCATTGTATCAAGAACAACTGTTCATTGTATCAAGAACAATTGCTCATTGGATCAAGAACAATTGTTCGTTGTATCAAGAACAATTATTCATTGTATCAAGAACAATTGTTCATTGTATCTAGTTCGTTGTATTTTTTTTTACTTTTTGTTTTTTGTATGATGAACTATTGTTCATTGCATCAAGAACAATTCGTTGTATCTAGTTCAATGTGTCAAGAACAATTATTCTTTGTGTCCGAAGCATTTCTGTTGTTTTTTTTTAAACCACTTTTATAATATTTTCTCTGATAAGGTATCTTTTTGGGTTTTTGTCATTATATGAAGTTCCTCTCCAAACTAGTACGATGAGCACAATATTGAACGACTAATCTAGTTGGAATGTTTCTCAAGAAAAAAATTTTCGACGATTCACAAAAATGCGGCTAAGACACACGACGATTTACCAGAAATCCAATGGAAATAATAACAAATAACGTAGTAGACTCTGCGCTGTTTGCCAACTGAGAAAATGTTTGACTCTCACAAGCGTCTTTCTGAATTTTTGTGTAATTATATATTGCAAATAGGCAATTATTTGTTAATCCACTCTCGTACAATTTTGTTGTTGTTCTGTGCTAAACAAGCTAACAAATGAACAAACGAACAAATGTGTTTATATGTATGTATGCATGTATTTGCCCGTATTTCTGTCCGTCTGTCTGTTTATATTTGTGTGCATTAAAGTAGCGCTTTGTGTGTGTTTTCTTACGTTTATGCTTTTGAGTTGCTTTACAGTAGCGAAACTTTGCATTTCGGTTTTTGCTAATGCTTCGGGCAACGAAATTTAATAAATATTGCATTTAATAAAATATTGATTTATTTTAAATTATTTGTATACTTTTGCATTTGTATTTTTTTCTTATTTAAATATTTTTGCGCATAAATACATTTCAGTTGCGTTATACGAAATGCTGCATAGATACAAGATACAAGATTATAATTTAATATTTTTTAAAATTGAAAATAGTATTTAAGTTTTATGCATTTTAAACTGTAGAATTCTCAACAAAATTTAATCCATAACAAAGCTTCTCATTAGTTAAGCAAAGATAGTCACTGGCGTGTTGCAGCTACTACGTCGAACTTGCAACATTGCAACGGCATTGCTCGTTGCTTTATTATTGCAAACATAAATTTCATTTTAAATAAATAATTGCAATAAAGTTGCAAAGTGAAAGTTTAGACAAAGTTTCTTTGCAAGTGAAACAACATTCGAAACGTTCGGAATGTTAAGATTAAATTTGATAGTTTGATCACAACAATAAGCTAATCTAGTAAAATTTTAGTTGCATTTTAGATGAAAAGTATCTACATCTAGACTCTTTTTTCGTTGTATCTTACGGATACAAAATATTACATATCTAAATAACTTGCAGTTAAATAATTTTACTTAATATTGATTCGTCAAAATGTTAAGTAGAGCATAAATTTATTAAAACTAACACAAATAACCATCAAATTCTAAATGCAATAATGAATTTTTAACTAACGTCAAATTTATATATAGTATAGCTTTTAATCTAGTAAACTGTAGTTATCGTACAAAATGTACACAGAGAGAAAAAGAATGTTAGGAAACTAAAAACGATGACTATACTTGATCTAAGAACGCACGAATGTTCCTGTTGGCTTTTGTGTTGAACAAAAAAAAAATCGTGCTTAATTTAAGTTCCAAAAGCTTAAATTGTAAAATCAGAGAAAGAAAGAGAGAGAGAAAGAGAAAAGAGAGCAAAACAGTCAAAATCGTGATCAACGCTTTCACAAATTTACACTTGTCGTATCACTTTTTTTGGTTTGTTTTTATTGTTTTCTTCTCATTTTTAACTGTTCGCTTGGTAAGAACAAATTTTTCTAAATATAAGAACGAATGTTCTCGACACAATAACGAATGCGAATGGCGGAGCTGCTCTTCACCGACGGGTCTAAGTTGGATTGTGGTGTGGCGTCTGGAGTACAATCAGAGGACTTGAAAGTGAAAGAGTTCTTTCGTCAGCCGAATCTCCATGCTGTGTAAGCCACTGGTGCAGCTGGAGACTCGGGGCAGATCAGTTTTCATTTTTTCAGCCATAAAAAGCGCTGGATAATCATATTACCAAATCAAAGCTAGTTAGGGAATGTAAAAACCAACTTAATCTTGTTGGTCGCCTTAATACACTTTGCCTTGCATGGCACAGTGATGTTCAGGGAACGAGAAATCTGACAGGCTGAATGGAAGATGTTGATCGGGTGAATCCTAGTCAGTCGCGGTTCAGATCCCAATTAGCGCTAGGGTCGCCCTCATTAGGAATCACTGCACCTCTTAAGGCAATAATAAATGGCATAATTTGAATAGCTGCAGGAGACTAACAGCCGCTATCACTGGGCATTGGCCCATCGGGGAACACACGGCCAGATTAGGTATCCCTTATAACAGAAGTTGTAAGGTAGAGGATAATTCAGAAACGGAAGAACACTTTATCTGTGTGTATCCTGCGCTTAGATTGAGTAGACTAAGGTACTTTGGACGTTGGCAGTTGGAATCGCTGAGCGATCTGTCTACGGTCCTTTCTTAACTGTACTGGTTGGCTCTCAGTTCAACAGTTCATCTTACTTTTAACCATGGATGTGCTTGATATATGCATGAAAGTATAATTAGTTTTTTTCTCTCAGTGTACATACATACACACATACATAAATTATTGCATATTTAAGAAAATATTTTAAAATTATGTATATAGGCCAATCAGAAATTGAACGCTCCTGGCTGTATTCCAAATTACCTCAAAAAATTTAGCTCGCATTATCTTCGCTTAATATGTGTATTTGTATGTATTGGTGTGTGGGTGTATGTATATATTGTATATCTATCTGCCTATATTTGTGTATGTATACATACATATCTGCAATTGGATAAAGACAAGCATTAGCGTATGTAATAAGAAGATGAAGATGATGAAGAAGAAGAAGAAGAAAATGTAGTAGACGATGACATGCAGTGATGCGGGAAGCCATAGGCAAAATACACAACTTACAAATTTAGTATATAAAATCGTTTACATACATATACATATACGAGTATATGTATGTATAGGCAAGTAAAACGCAATTACATGTATGTAGCTAACGTACATATAGATACATATATAAGATACATAAGTACTACATATGTATAGATACATACTCGTATATTTACATATGTATTCATTACACTGTTGCGCTTTTTTATTTTTTTCGGTTTTTTTTTTTTTTAACAGCAAACATATATTTGAGCATATTTTACAAAGGTTAATTGCAAGCGCACAAAACCGGGTAAATATACATAGATACATATATGTACGAGTATATGTAAGTATGTAGCTGTAAACTTAAACCGAGCGCGACGTACGACGTACAAGACTGAATGACTGACAGTGAATTTTGTAATAAGGAGTTATATAAATTCATGTACTGTAACGTATCTGTA
Source organism: Leucophenga varia (assembly GCA_018903435.1). Classification (NCBI taxonomy): domain Eukaryota; kingdom Metazoa; phylum Arthropoda; class Insecta; order Diptera; family Drosophilidae; genus Leucophenga; species Leucophenga varia. The sequence continues at coordinate 74,719 of JAEIFJ010003018.1, read as the reverse complement.
CACACATACACATACACATATGTACGTAAGTAAATGTATCTAGATACTTTAATATAAATACATACTTTCTATGTACTATAGATACATTTGAATGTATAGCAAGTATGTTAAATACAAATGTAAAATAATGAAAAAAAAAAAAAAATAAATATAAATAAATAAATTAACACAAAAGCTTAGCTAGAAAAACAAAAATCAACAAATACAAACGAAAGCAACATTCAACATTCGAGTTTGTCGACTAAGACTAACCAAATATTGTAAACATTCAACTTGGTAATACTTTAGAATGCCCCACATCTTGCGTTTTTTGTTTTGTATACATTCAACACTGCTAAAGGATGCTCATTTCAGAGCTATACAATTGAGCAGCTAAGTTGAAAAAAAAAATTTTAAAAAGAGATAAGCAATAATTTTTTTTAAATTTTTTTTTTATTTTTAATGTATTCAGAATGGTCGCGCAAAAAATTAAAAATTAACTCTGCACTCAAAGGCAAAGTGAACGCCTCTTGTAAAAGTAAATTTGTGCAGCTCTGTGCAATTTTCTGCAATCAGCTGTTTGTGACTACGCTTTATTTGTTTTAAAATATATTTCAATTGTGCTGTTCACGAAGTCTTGCATGAGTGCAGAAAAGAATAGGTGCAAACGATTGCAAAAGCAATAAACAAAGAAACTATTTTATTTTCTGTGTTAGTTGTTGTTGCAAATTTTTGCACTCATTCTTTTATGCACTCATGCTAGACTTTGTGAACAGCTCAAATGTTTATGTGGAAAATGCCACGATAAAGTTTAAGGAAAACATTAATAAATTAAAACATTAATAAATAAAAGAAATTATTTGCAAAATAGCATTTATTGAGAACTATATGTGAACTTTATTGTTTCTACTGTTCAAAACCTGTTTACTTTTTTTTTTTTTTTTTTTTTTAGAAGGCAGCTGACCAACTGCTGTGTCGCCAGCCAAGTTATATGAAAATTTGTTGAATTTCGGTTTGCCACTTGCTATACTTTCGTATTTATTTTGCAGCCCTAGCATTATACCGATGCAATGAAATTTTTTTTAATCAGGCGCATGAGTAGTACAAAGTAGATTATCATATTTATATGGAAATTGTTGTTGGTTGTGCAACATTTGATTTACATTATTCTGCGTTACTAGAGTTGCCAACTCATACTTAATACGGTTTTAAGTGTGTTGCTCAAAACGTTATATATAAATGCCTGTAACAAAACTGACAAACAATAGGCTTCCAAAACTCAGATTTCAAATTATTTTATACGGAACACAACCAGTTATGCCATTTTCGCTTTTTTTTTTGCTCTTTCGCACTCATGCATGGTAAACTGTACAGAAATTTTAAACAGTACAACATGTGTATGTGAGAAAGAGAAAAAAAGCGAAAATGGCATCTCTCGGATTAGACAGCTTCATAAACTAAACTGAAGAATGTCATCCAGTGACGCCAATTAAGCTTTTTTTTCTTCTCTTTCTCACTCACATATGTTGTAGTGTTTTAAACTTTTCAACGTAATACACTCCCAGACAAATAAGTTGCGGTACGCTTCGTTTTATTTCCATTTTATTTTTTTGCAAATTTTATTCTGAGAAAGCTTCGACTTCAGAATATGTGACCTTTGATTTCTTAAAATAATATTCCGTGTATATGTTATGAATACCTCAAACACTCTATACTATACCTGGTAAAACCCATTCAAAAACAATTGTTTTCTCTATCCAAAAAGCAACAAGATAAACAAAAATAAATAATAATTAAAAAAGTAAAAGTTCTACTAAAGACTTTGTTAACTTCATACCAGCTAAATATAAAGTGTTTGTGAATTATAAAAGACGTTAAACTATGAAATGCATTTCAAGTTGTCATTTTCTGTCGTTTGGCTGCTCACGGTTAGTCACTTTAAGTAAGTAAAGACCGGAGCTATTCTGAATCTTTAATTTTTAATTACTCGCATTGATAAGCTGCAAAATAGACAACTGAAATTTGAAACGAAACTGGTTCGTACCGTTCTAGGCAATGCAAGTTTATTCTGTTTTTCTAAAAGATTTAAATATTTCATTAAAAAATAAAAACGAACACCCTTTTTATTTTGAACCCATTTTTGCTATTTTACGCTTAACAATGAACTAAAAAGTTTTATTACAAACACGCCTGTTGATGTATTTGTAAAAAGTATCTATGTGTATGTGTATCTATTTTTGTATTTGTATCTTTTTTATAAATGTAACTGTATTTCTGTATAGTTTCTGCTGGTACTGTTGACTTTTTAACTTTGCTAATGAAGTGAAAATATTAAAATGTTGCAAAAAAAAAAAAAAAAAAAAACAAAAAATAAAAAACGAAAAGTTTTTTTTAGTTATTCTTTCCATTTTTTTTTCCATAAGCAAAAAGTTTTCTGGCCTCACTCGCTTTGGCTACATTTTCTTTTGTTGCAAAATTATTTAGAAACATTAGAAAACAGTTCATTAGCTAAAGTTTTTTATATTTATTTTTTTTTTTTTTTTTTTTTTACTTCATTTTGTTCAAATTCACTTTGACGCGATTTGCAGCACAATCTAAAAATCATCATCATCTTCATCATCATCATCATTATCAACACAATAATAATCATTATGATTATCATCAACATTGTCTCATTGTCGTTTTGTTTGGTTTGTACTTTTTGCTTCATTTATCTTTTTTTTTTTATTTACTTTCTACATTACTCATACAAAGAAGAAGAAGAAGTATGAAAGGAAAAAAAAAACTGCAAGTAAAATAAAATGGTGAAAATCCATAAAGCACTTCAAGGCGCTTTAATGACGTCGATTTATTAGAAATTTACGTCGATTTTACGTCGTAATTTTTTGGATTTTCAAAAGCAATTTCGGCTTCATTTCGGGCAACTGAACAAACTGCAACAGGGCTGCAGTGTATTACTTTAAATTTTTCATTTTTTATTAACGAAGTTTTACACAAAAAAATATTTGAATAAATTAGAAAGATAAAAAGCTTTAAAATCTAAGAAATATGAGAAAAATTTCTAACAGAAACAGCTGTACCAGTTTATCTGGCAATTAAATCAGTGTTGAACAGTGTTATGAGATCGTACTCATATAAGTGAGTTGATCATTGTTGAACAGTGTTATGATATCGGAGAGATGGCTCAATACTGCCATGTATTCCCTAATTAAACTATTGTGTAGCACTCTGGCTTCTACCTAGTATCAAGGAGACCTAACTGGCAGATTTTGGTTTGACATACGCTTTTCGATCATGTTCGCCAGTCGTGAAGATTGAAGGCGCGATTATACGGTTGCGGCAACATCTATATCTAAGCAGTATACAGTATGTTTACGTACAGGCTCTGGCACATGTGTTTCTTTGGACTCTCTGTTGCCATGGGTCCCAGTTCTATGATTTTTAGAATCTGAGATCCATGCCATTCAAAATTCATGCGATCGTCACTCATTAATTTTTTAAAATTTTTATACAAAGCTGATTCATTCAGCATCCTTCGATACGCTGTCAATTAACTTAGCCTTGCAATATACCAGGGCATACATATGTAGTTTTTTATTATTTCGTAATTTTCTATTGTTGTATTGTCCGCCAAGTTCGTCAAAATTTTTCCTCTGTGTTAGGGTATGACCACTTGTCACTTGTGTTGTGACCATTCCAGACACTATGCCAGGTTTTAGTTCGCTATGGTTTTGTTTCTACTGTTAGAATGCAGAAATTTTTGAATTTTTGTACAGATTTTTTGTGTTTTATTACTTTTTTTTGGATTGCCTTCTGCTGACTTTTTTCTTCAATAATTTGAGTCACCCGGTTCTAAGCAGAACCTGGCAACCTGTGGCAACAACTGATTGTGTTTCTCTCATCTCTCATCTCATAATTGCACAGTGGGCATTTCCGTTAAACACCTAATTCCTTTCCAACCAGTGTTGCCGTTTTGGCTCTCATACATGCTAAGCTGTACAGATATTTTTAACAGTACAACATGCGTGCATAAGAAAGAGAAAAGAAAAAGCTAAAACGGCTTCAATGTTTCCAACCAATCAGATAGCTTTGTTCCATGCCATAGCGTGAACTTATTTTCGATGTTTTGCAATCGAATTAAAGTTTATATTCCTTGTTTTTAATTTAATTAATTAAAATGTTAATTAGTTTTATTGAATGCATTTACAAAAAGTGTTACAAGTTAAATGTTCTGCTACTTTTTTTTTTCACAGAAAAAAAAAAGCTGAAATTCCAAACGCTTTTCAGCCCTAGTAATGGAAAAGTTTTCACATTTTACTATTCATTTATGAATGAAATGAAGCAAATCGTTTTGAAACGCTCTGAATAGGGCACAAACGCATACAAACAAACATACACACAGATACACACACAAACACATACATTTACACATGCTATTGTATAGGTTAAAAAAAATGGAAAACAAAAAAAAATTGCTGATAGATTTTAGGTTTGGTACGGTTCAATTCGATCCATACTATAGACGGAATGGTTGTTTTACTAGATTGAATTGGATTGCTCTGTTCTGTTCAGTTCAGTACGGTTCGGTTCAGTTCGGTACTGCTTTATTTCTGTTAGGCAATTGAACGCAGCAAAATTTCAACACGCGACCGAAGAGTTTGCTTGTAAGAGCGTTTTTACGCGCTACTAACTTCAAAACTTTTCCCATGTACATGTGTGTGTATGTGTGTGTGTATGTGTGTAAGCTTAGGCTCAACAAATATACATACGGACGGACAGACAGACATACATGACTCAACTATAACTGACATACAAGCAGCCCCAATGGGATCTTAGCATCCCAGTATGCGAGTATTCATGCTTTTCTGTGTTTAGCCTTTTCTCAGCTTTTATCGTCGTCATTTTTCAAATCGAAACTCGAAATTTGTTCATTCATATTAGATTATTTAATTTCGGTTTTCAGCATTTTCCATTTATTTTTTTTTTTTATTTTCCTCCGTTGTTGTTTCTCCCTCTCTCTCACTGTATCTAGCACTCGCTTTTCAGTTTCATACGCAATGTTGTCCTTTCGGACTTTTTATATTTTTCTGTTTTTCGGTTTCGTTTTTTATTTTTTTTTTCTACTTTGCTTTCGCTTAGTAGTTTATTCATTTGCTTGTAGTCAAATTAGTTTTAATTTAAGTTTGTTGTTGGTATGCAAGCATTTAGTTGGATTTTGTATGAGTGACTCCTAACATATAGAAGCAATGTGCATATGTATGTGTATGTGTGTGTGTGTGTATGATTTTTTTCTATTTTTTTTTTTAGTTCAGCCAAAATTTTGTATTTTGTACCGCTTTCATTTGCTTTTACTGCTTAGTTCGGGATTGCTTGAATTGCTTGACCGGCACACTACGCTTAGCCACAAACACTGTACACACACACACACACATACATACATACATATGCATATATACATATATGCATATTTAAGCAGCGTAAGTGTACTCTCATTTCTCTATGCCTGTCACATTGCAAGCACTTAAACTATATACAGAGTGTTTAAATAAAATAAATTAGCAAAATTATTTCATTGCTATTCTCTTCCGTAATATACCGCCTTGATCCTGTAAACACGATTTCAAATTATTCGTGTTCCGGTAATCGCAAAAGTTATGTTTCATTTCCAAAATGTTTCTTTGCATAACGTTTAAAAATTAAAATTTTATTGGTGTAAACAAATCGTAAACATTCTTTATATTAGAGCCCTGCATCGATTAACTCGAAAAACAGTTATAATCGAGTCTCGACTTACTCGAGCCGATGAGTCGAATAACCAAACGCTTCGATTTAGCTCATATTTTTACTCGAATGAAAGAGTAATCTCTAAATCGTAGTTTCGGTTATCCGATCGAAATGAACCGTTTCGTTCGATTATCCGATCTTTCTGATATGACTCGAGTTATTGAATCATTTGTTTTTTTTTTTACTATTTTGACTAGAGGTGGGGAATGTAGTAGGCTTTTGTCATGGCACATCGCTGACATTTCAAAAATTTAAGATCATGCGGGTTCGTGCGGGTCAAAAGCTAAGCAAAAAAAATGGTATGTTATACTAGCGGATACCCGGCTTATGCTAGTACGTTGTACCGGTTTGGGATTCATCGGTTGGATGGTGTCAATTTCCATAACGGACATAGAAACATTTTTACTATTTTTTATACATAAATGATGCAGTTACTCTTCATTTCATCGGGAATATTTTGCGATTGCCGGAGCATCAATATTTGCGATTAAAAAACCACCAACTGAAATCTTATCATATTGTCGAAAATCTGATTTGACGCAATTGTACTTTGCAATTCAAGAGATTTCTATATAAAAAAAAAGAAACTATTTGCAAAATGATTAGCTGATTTTTTTTTTTTTGTATAATTTATTTATTTTATTATTTCTTTTTTTTTTTTTTTTTTTTGTTAGTTAATTTTTTGTTTTTATTTATATTTGTTAGTTGTTAGTTTTCTTGATTTTATTGTTAGATAAATAATGATATCGCATTTATTTAGTAGCATCCTGTGTGTATCCTGAGTGTGTGTGTGTGTGTGTGTGTGTTTGTATGTAGCTACAAAACTATATACATATACACATATACAATATTTCTGTTATTGTTGCTATTGTTGTTTTAGCTTGTTCATTTGTTCGCTTGTTCGTTGTTTGTTTGTTGTTGTTTTTATGTACGTACAAGTAAATAAACAAACATATGAGGAGAATATGTACTAACAACAACAACAAAAACAACAACAATATGTATACGAATATACAATACGTACCTACAAGTGTTTCGATATAGCCAGCTAGGCAGGCATTCATGCAGGCAGGGTAGGGCAGGCTGGGCAGGCCATCATGCATTAGACATTAGAATTTTATTACATTTAATGCTCTTAGCCAGTTTATTCCCAACTGAATCAAAGCTAACGAACAAATGTTAGTACGAAGGACGATCAGGCAAAACAAGGACAAGAGACGAAAGACGACAACCGACAGCAACAGCGACAGCAGCATCAGTCAGCGTGGCGCTGAGAGTGTTGCCAATGGGAATTGGCTAGCATTGTGACTGACGTTGTATATCCATACATACCTTCATTTGTACATAAATATGTACATACACATACATTTATATAGGTATAACTATATATATATGTATATGTGTATGTGTGTGTGTGCGAATGTGAAATGAGTTGTACTATATTGATGATCAGAATTAAAAGTTTCTATAGTTTTTATTTTTGTTTGTTTTTAATAAGTTAAAATATAAAACTTACGGGAATTGGGACAATTGTAAAAAATACCGGAATAGGAAAGATTGGAAAAGAACTTCAAAATGAGGGTGCTGGACGGGATATTGATCTAATCCTGACTTTAGAAAGTCTACGAAAACTCCAAGGCTTGGAGTAAAATAAATATCTGAACCAAAACGAATTTGACTTTTTAGTTTAAGTAACAAAATTATGGCTAAGCTTGTATGAGGGCTAACCGAGGGCTTAACTCCAGATCAACACAACGGTGCTTCATGCGCTATTTGTTTGGAACTGTGCCAAAGTCACATCTATCTATCTTAATTCTATAGAAATTTAGTTTTATGTTTGCTGGATGATCTATTAACATATATCTTAAAGTCTCTGGCAGAGTCTGTTTTATATAGCTGATGCACAGACGGACGGACGGATATTTTGACAGAGCTACCGTTGCAGATCAAGAATTTACATATAAAATTTACATAGTCGATATTTTTTTGTCTGTTATATACATTTGTGCAAATTTGATATACCAAGTTATACTTTGGATATGGAGTATTAAAGTCTGTACGAAGTATATTTAAAAAACTAAAAAATTGTCAAGTAATTAAAAAAAAAAAAAAAAAAAACTCCGGGATGGATAAGATAGAATGGAGAGATTTTTTATCTTTCGATTTCGATTAATCGTATTTACTAAACGAACTGAACCGAACGAAATCGAAATCTTTTGATTAATCGCACGAATGTGATGCCACATTATCTGAAAAGACAGGTCAGAGACATTAGGACAAGAAACTACCACCATTCAGTTGACTTAACAATCTTATAAGACGAATTTTTTTCAAATGTTCGAATCTATATCTACATAAAGCTGGATAGTGACTGAGAAGATGTGAAAAATTTTCTTTCTCATCTTCATTGCCACACCTTCTACAAAAATCGTTGAAGGGGATGCCTAGCCTACTAACATGAGTTCCTTTGAACCAGTGTCCCGTGAACACTACTATCAGTGAGGTAATATCTTTTCTGTTTATTTGAGGTCAATTGTAAGCAGGCCAGGTAATCATCAAAAATCATATGCCGCAAGTTGTGCGAGTTTGACCACATTCTGTTTGCAGTAAGTAGAGTTTTTTCTTTTATAAGGGGTACCCCAATGAAGTCCTTCCCTTGAAAGATATGAGTTGTGATATTTGCCTGGCACACAAATGAGAAGGTCACTGTATTGTCTCGTTAGGAGACACTTAGACACTCAGTAATAGATTTAGAATAACAAGCTGCTTGACTATCAAAAAACAGAAAAACATGTTCGAGAGAACTATTAGAAGTTTTGAGAAGGTTCATCGCTTCATTTATTGCCATGACCACTGTCTGATAAACAATGAGGTGGTCAGCAAGCCTGAAGCATATGTCAATTCCTAGATCCGATAAGTGGCTGTTGAGTTTGGATGGAGTACTGATGTAGCTATTTTTTTTCATCCACAGCTGTCTGTTAGGTAAAAAGCTCCATCTACTGCCTATCGCTGTATAAGGTTTCCTAACTTTAATATATTAAATGAAACTTTTTCTTCGACTCAACAAATTGTTCGAAACTTTTCAAACATTCCTTGTATAGTGAGGCGGCTGCTGCATGTCTGATTGCTTACTTGACTGCGTATACGTAATATTTAAGTAGTTCTTTCATGTGTGTGTGTGTGTGTGTAGGGTGGTCGTATGATGACTGTAATGTACACGAAATTTAAAGCAAAATAAATCTCGAAATTGATAGCACTACGTGCCACTTTATTCAATGTTTGCTTACAAAAATTAACACAAAAAAAAAAAATATAATGTATATATGTATTGTATATAATAAATAAACGCACACAACTAAGTTACCCTTTCTAATTCTTAAATTTACTTTTTTATTGTTAATGCCACTGTTGCGATGTTTTCGAAGTAATAAGTTCCCGAGAAAACAGCCGATTGCAATTCAATTCAGTTTATTCCTCATATATTCAATTGGAATATAAACAGATATCTCTTAGAGATTAGATCTTATGTAAGAGATCTCATAGAAGAAACTAAAAATTTCCTATAAATTTTTTACATTAATTATTAATTTATATCTACTTTCTTAACCTACTTACTTTATTCGCCCTAACTTTCCCCTTCGATGTCTACGCAAAAAGTGACAGAATTAATGATTTGCATAAATTATATGCGCTCTTCACTAATACAAATATGCGAAGCTTAACTACATATATATACAAATACTTAAGCATAGAATCTAATACATTTGTCCTGCTTACTCTTGCTGCATTTAATTACAAAGCGTATGACGTGGGTACTGATGTTGCATTTCGCTGCTAGGGCTCCAAAATAAGTGTTAGTCAGCAGTGGTAGTTACAGCTGACTCGGCGCTGCCCAGATCTGTCGTAACACTCCCCCTCGGTATATCCCGAACGGGTTCTACCAATTGTCCACATGACAGAACGGCCAATTTAATTGCTGGTCTGGTGTAAATACCGCTTGTAGTTTTAACAGTAGCGCTGCGCACCTGCCCATCTGTACTCCGGTTGACGTCAAGAACACGTCCCTTCGGCCAACAACCTCTTGGATTCCCTGGGTCTACTACGTAAACGATGTCTCCTATCTTAATAGGCTCTACTCCAGAAAACCATTTGCTGCGCCTAGTTATAACCGGAAGGTATTCGCGAAGCCATCTTCGCCAGAATGCGTCTGCGATTTGTTGAGCGGCCAGCCAACTGCGCCTTAATTGAATATTCTCTTCGACTGGTACTGTTAGAGGTTTGACGCCGTTTGAATTGCCCAATAAAAAATGGTTGGGCGTCAGAGCCTCGTCGCCTTCGTTGCTAAGAGGAATATATGTTAGTGGACGTGAATTTACCAAATACTCTACCTCCATCAGTGCGGCTCGGAGAAGCTCATCCGATGGTCGCCGCGTTGTTAATATTCTGAAGAGAGTGTCCTTCACTGAACGAACCAAGCGTTCCCACGCGCCGCCCATGTGCGGTGAAGCAGGAGGTATGAAATTCCATTTCATATTTGGGCCTGTAAATGCGCGTACCATTTTATCTTGATCCATTGTAGCAAAGGCTTCGAGCAACTCGCCTTTCGCTCCCCGAAAGTTGGTGCCATTGTCGCTCCATAATTCCAGAGGGCTTCCTCGTCGGGCGATAAAGTTGCGTACTGCCATTATGCAGGAATCTGTAGTTAATGAATACGCGACCTCCAAATGAATGGCCCGTGTCGTCAAGCATGTAAATAACACGCCATATCGTTTTTCAGTGCTTCTGCGTACCGAGACCAAAAGTGGGCCGAAATAATCTACTCCAGTGTAACTGAAAGGGTGATGATAAGCAGCTAGCCTTGCATCAGGTAGATTACCCATTTGTGGTGGCTTTGGCATAGCACGTTGATTTTTACACCACTGGCAATTTTTGCGAATTTTATTTAACAGCGCCCGCAGCTGCGGGATCCAAAACAGTTGACGGACTTCGTTGACGACGGTCTCATTGTTTGCGTGATGATACCTTAAGTGCATTTCTAAAACAATAAGCTGCGTAATGTTACTTTCTTTAGGTAGAAGCACCATGCTGGCTCCCCCCCCGTAGCATTGCTCGTCCATTAAACCGAAGCACTCCGCTGTCATCTAAATACGGTGCAAGCTTGTATAGAAAACTTGAGCGTCCAATAGTCCGTCCATTGAGTAAGCTAAAAATTTCACCTTCAAACTTAGTGGCCTGTGCCTGACGCCATAGATATGACTCGGCATCGCGAAAGTCTTCTTTCATCGGAAACTTTGACACCTGATCAGCTTTTATCGATTTTGTTCGCCAAATGCGCGCTGCCCATATGACGGTTGCCATACATCGCAATAATCTACGCCAAGTAGAGAATTTATGAGTATCAATTAACTCACCACACAATTTGTTATTTTCAACACAGTGTCCAACATACTGTGCCCGCAGCTCTTCGTTCGCCATTTCAACGGCAGCATGCCGTTCGACGGGCCAAGCAGTGGATGGCGACCATAAAAATGCAGGTCCGTTAAGCCATCGACTGCTACTTGAAAAGTCAGGAGAACGTTGCCATTTTGTTGCTTCATCAGCCACGTTGTCGGTTGAGGGTACCCATCGCCATTCAGATACTTCGGAGAGTTGCAAAATTTCGCTTACCCGAAAGGCGACAAATTGTCGATACCGTCTGTGATCCGATCTCAGCCAATAGAGCACCGTACGTGAATCAGACCAAAATATATGTTGTTTGAACTTAAACGAAAGCGTTGAAGAAAGAGCTTTACAATATCGGGCACCCAATACTGCTGCTTGTAGCTCTAATCGAGGAATTGACATTTGTTTAAGCGGCGCTACCTTTTGTTTTACTGCCCAATAAGCAGCACTCGATGCGCTCGCCATCATTAACTCGAATGTAGCTCGCAGCTGCGTAGCCGTTTTCGCTCGCATCTACGAACGTATGTAACTCTATATCCAGATCGTCTGAATATTTAAGCGTTGTATAACAACGCGGAATTTGCATTTCTTCCATTTGCGCCAAATATTTCAGCCATCGCTGCCATTTTATCCACTGCTCGTCGGGAATAGGTTGGTCCCAGCCACACCCAGTGCGCCAGACTTCTTGAAAAGTTATTTTCGCATACATGATATAAAAAGATAACAGTCCAAGGGGATCATATATGGACATAAGCAAGCTTAATACTTCGCGCTTTGTTGGACGTCGAATTCCCCGCAACAAGTCCTCCGATTTATAACGCTTGGAAACCTTAAACGTCAGAGTGTCGTTTTCCGTATTCCACCACATACCAAGCACCTTCTCCGGCGATAACTCAGATTCAGATTTCAATTCAATATCTGCAACGATGTCCGCTTCGAGTGCTTTGAGCACGTATGTCGAATTAGAAACCCAGTTTCTAATGCAGAACCCTCCTTTAGAGTGTATAAATCGCACTGTCTCTGCTAGTTCGATCGCTTCTTTTTCGGTGTAAACGCTGTCTAGCATATCGTCTACATAATGATTGTCGATTATGCATTTTACAGCTCTCGGATATTTTTCTTGAAATTCCATAGCGTTTTTATTTTTCACGTACTGAGCGCAACTCGGCGAACATGTGGCACCAAACGTCATCACGTTCATCGCGTACGTTTCTACTTGTTGTGTATCAGGGTCGATGTATACAAATCTTTGATATTTTTGATCATCTAGGCGCATCTTTACCTGATGAAACATTTCGGCAATATCACCGCCGACTGCCACTCGCCTTTCTCTGAACCGCCGTAATACTGTCAATAATGACGCCAGCTGATCTGGTCCTTTCAAAAGCATTGAGTTGAGTGATATACCTGCAGTTGTTGCGGCAGCGTCCCATACGACGCGTATTTTGCCAAGTTTATTTGGGTTGACAACAGGAAAAATTGGTAAGTACCAACTGGGCCGAGTATTGGCTTCAGCCTGTGTCAAACGTCTAGCGTAGCCTTTTTCCACGTACTCGTTGATTTTCGATCTCAATGTTTCAGCTAGTTCGGGCGTACGCATTGATTTATTGTAGAGGCAGCGAGCTCTTTTTATTGCCATAGGCAGACTATCAGGTAGCATAAAATTTGTAAATTTCCAAAGCAGTCCAGTTTCAAAGTGATTGTCAACCCGTTTCGTCAGCTGATTCAAAAGCTGCATTGCGCGGTTATCTTCGATTGACTGTGCTACCTCTTCTTCTTCTTTGACAATTGTTTCGCCTTCACCCCAAAGGTGCTGCTTTAGTAGATAAAGCAGTTCGTTGTTTACTTTTTGCTCGCAGTCACATATATGAAATATGGGGTACGTCGTTGTGCTTTCATGTGTACGAGATTTAATTTGTTGGCCTTTAATTGTCCAACCAAGTCGCGTTTTCTCTGCGATAGGTTCCATTAGACGACCTTCTCGTAATTTTAGACTTTGTCCTAAATTGCAATTGTTTAACCCTATCAATAATCTCGGTGCAGCTCTATTGTAACTCGTTAATGGGATGCCTTTTAGATGCTTGTATTTGATTTGCAGCCGCTCAGCATTCAATGTCTGCTCAGGTAGACCAAGTGATTTTACTGAATGCACTTCACGTAAGGCGTAGCGTTTCGATCGCCCCATTGCCGATATTTGCAAATCTACTTGCGTGGAGTCTTCCTCGTAGCGATGCATACCAGCTGTCCATTTCATGCAAAGCGGTTGAGGTGTGCCCCGCACACCTAGCTCTACTAACAGCTGTTCGTCTATTAATGTTAAAGACGATCCATCGTCTAAGAACGCGTATGTGTTCAATTCTTTGCCGTTGCCATACAACGTTATCGGTAAGACTCGAAATAAAACAGAGTCTGCGCTCTGTCCATGCGCATTAACGCTCACACTAACTGTAGCCGAGTTAGATGCCGTAGTCTCTTTGTGCAGTAAAGGATGATGTGCAGCTTCGCAGCCATTCACGCCACATCGAGTGGATGAATTACATTCGCTACCATGATGAGTACGTAGACAGCGTTTGCACGTCTTACGACGATTTACTGCTTTCCATCTCGCTTTTAATTGCATGCTTTTAAACGTAGTACATTCTGCCAACGATTTACATGTACCTTGGCAGGCTTGACAATGCACAACATTTGTTACGTTTTTAGCATGCGCATAAACTGCACCTCTTTTGCGATCTTTATGATGTGTACTTGGCATCAAAACGTAGTTAGCTCCTTGTGCTAACTGAAACAACCACTTGCTGAAATCTTCTAGAGAGCATGACGCTAGTTTCAATTTGTGCATACCCCAAAACGCTGCTAACATGCCGGGTAATTTTGAAACCATCTCTTGTTCAATATCAGGACTGTTTAAGTGCCTCTGCATTCCAGACGCCTTCATTGTTGCACACACATTTTGCACTTCGATCGCAAAGTCGACTAATTGCTCTAACCTATTTTCTTTTAACGCGGGAAGCTCCCTTATTTTTGTTAAAAGTACATCGATGATAATCTCGGGTCTGCCATATCTCATTTTCAATGTTGCCATAATTTGCGGTACGCAACTCGCATGCAACATTAGACTTTTGACAGCATTGCGCGCAGGACCGTCTAACGATTGACGTAGACGCATTAAATTTTCTTCATTAGAAAACCCGCATAATTTTGTAGTCTGCTCGTAGCTGGCCATAAACAGTGGCCATTCTTCAGGATGCCCTGTAAACTTTGGTAGCTCATTGAATGTACCTCTTCGCGCGGCCAGCTGTTCTGGTGTAATCCGATGAACACTAACGCCGGCATTTGATCGTTCCGATGGCCCTTCTAAATCATAGTCGTTGCTGCATCCGAAAACGTCGGCAGAAGCTACGCCAGGTAACCATGGTGTCGATTCACTATGTCTTGCAGCGTTATCTAAACGTGACGCAAGATTACTCAGCTTTCTTTCCAGTGCTTGTACACTTAGCTCCAATTTATTAGTGTGGCTTTTTGTTCCTGATGTTTGAGTGCTTGACGCCGATGGCGCATTCATTACTGTTGATTTATTATGAGCTTCGCTGCTGTTATGTTTGTCTAAAATGACTCCGCATCGTGCCTCATCCACAGGTAATTGCGCAAGCAACTCTTTGCGCTTTTCAATAAGGATCTGCTTTTGTTGCAAGATCTGTTGTTCTTCGTCTAGCATTCGTATTTGTGCCCTCAGTCGGTCACCGGCAGTTGAGGTTATGTTGGAAACACGTGCCTTATCTGCCGCCATTTCGACAGTCTTGGACCATACACCGCTATCATTTATTACGCCTGGTAATGTGTCATTATCCACATCAATATACAGCGCAGATATCGTGCCGTCTGCTAAACCCTTTTTGCTTGACATCATATGCACATTATGTAGTGCTGTTGGCTCTACTGCAGCGGTGTGTTGCGTCTCTATATCAAGCTCTGCATCGTTGTGTTGGCTTGATGCCAGCGAACTCTGTTGCATTTCCTTACATGATATACAGCGCCAATCTTTGGCTGCGGCCTTTGTAACTCCGGCGCACTTAAAATGATACTTATAAGAGCAGTCCGAGCACGAAATCATGCGTTTCGTGTTTGTGTTGTCGCACTGCACACAGTCATGTAATTGACCTTTGGACCCATGAGTCGCCATTGTTTTCACCACGTGTGTCATATCGGTTTCGAAATAGGTTAAGAAACCGTCAGAAGAAATTTTTAGAAAATGTTGCGATGTTTTCGAAGTAATAAGTCCCCGAGAAAACAGCCGATTGCAATTCAATTCAGTTTATTCCTCATATATTCAATTGGAATATAAACAGATATCTCTTAGAGATTAGATCTTATGTAAGAGATCTCATAGAAGAAACTAAAAATTTCCTATAAATTTTTTACATTAATTATAAATTTATATCTACTTTCTTAACCTACTTACTTTATTCGCCCTAACTTTCCCCTTCGATGTCTACGCAAAAAGTGACAGAATTAATGATTTGCATAAATTATATGCGCTCTTCACTAATACAAATATGCGAAGCTTAACTATATATATATACAAATACTTAAGCATAGAATCTAATACATTTGTCCTGCTTACTCTTGCTGCATTTAATTACAAAGCGTATGACGTGGGTACTGATGTTGCATTTCGCTGCTAGGGCTCCAAAATAAGTGTTAGTCAGCAGTGGTAGTTACAGCTGACTCGGCGCTGCCCAGATCTGTCGTAACAGCCACATTTTAGTACTCTTTTTTTTTTTTTTTTTTGCAAAAGCCGAAAAGTGTTGATAAGTAGCAAAACTCAACTCAGTCAGTTGTGTGTGTGGGTGTGTGTATTTAATGTACAATTTTGTAGCTTCGCACACTGAAATATTGTTTTGAAAACAAATTGTTAAGTGTAAATTAAATAAATGTAAAATACATAAAACCAAATAAATAAAAATAAATTAAATAATAATAATAGCCTAAAAATAAAAATAACATTTTGAAAAAAAAAAAAAAAAAATAAAAAAAAAAAAAAAAATAAAAAAAAAAATGATTAATTAAAATACAAAATAAAGCAAATAAAATAAAAGAAACGCAAAAGAACGTAAAAAAAAAAAATAAATAAATAAAAAATGAAACGTCCAAAACCATTTTGTTTTAAAACAATTTTTTTAACAAATGGCTTTTTGCACTTAATGCCGCTTACTGACTGACTGTCTGCCTGCCTGTTTACTAGGGCTGCAAACCACTAAAAAAAGTGGCTGTGGTTCGCGATGTCTTTGAACCAAACCACTTGTTGGCCTCTTATATGGTTCGGTTTTTGGTTCAGAACCATTTTCTTTTCGGAGCAAACGATAGAAGATGCTGTTCGGTTCGGTTCAAAAACGGTTTTTCAGCCCTGTTTTTTACCCCCCGGCACACACCATTCGAGTCCACTTTATCTATCACGTTTGTATAGTACGGTACTATGTAGCGTTTCTATTTTTCACTTTCGTCTCAGCCTCAAACGGCTATGGGCAGATGGGCACTCTGCTCGACATTTCGCTATCATTACAACAACAAAAACACCGGCAACGGCAACTGCAGAAGCAAAGCAGTCATTGTTGCGCTCTCTCTCTCTCTTTTTTTTTTACAATATATGAATTTTGTTTTATTTTCTCAATCTGTCTGCCTGTCTTTCTGTCTGTCTGTCCGTCTTTCTATCTCATTCTATCCAATTGTATTTTGCGCATTCATTGGCATTCGCTTACCAACACTGCATTAATTACTGTGCGCGTTTGATTTATTTAAATGCCAGCGAAAATATTTTGCGACGACGTGCAATTCACACAAATATACACACGCACACACCTAACGGCTGCCTTTTGTGTGGGTACGAGGGTGTTATGAAAAATATGCAATACACGAGTGCACTTGAAGTGGTGTGAAAATGTGCCGAAAAGTGTTTTGTTATGAAGGAGATAAACCTAGGCGTAGCAAATTTTATAATCTAATCGATATTCGTCGGTCCACACTAGATTTCTTGGATTTATCCAATTTTAAATATTTCAAGAGGTTTCGAACGAACTTTTATAAGCCCTTCGTTTACATACAATATAAGCGTATGTCTGTGTATAATATATTTAAGTTTACTGCATGTCGCTACGGGCTTTTTAAACAAAAACAACAACAAGAAACCAACAAATATATGCATTCATACACGTACAAGCAAGCCAAAGCGTAGCAAACCAGCAGCGGCTGTGATAATATTTAAACGCGTTTACCGCCCATTCCTCTCATATTTACTAATTTTGCTTTTCCCTTGCAACAGTTTTATATGTACGATACGTATGTATGTACATATATACAGGGTGTCACAATAAATGCTATTACTGTATATCGATCCCCAGTGTGTGATTCGTTGATATTTTTATGGTAAACGAAAGGAATGCCACCAAGTACTAAAGGAAATGCTATCGCAGCAAATAAATATCAAATTAATTTGATACGTAAATGCTTTCCGTTTTAGTTGATTACTTTATTTCACATCAACAAATACCATAAAAATATTTAATCTTAAATACATACGAATGCATAGTAGCTTAACAGGAAGTAATCGTGCGGTTGAGTGTACTTAACTACAAGATATCCTGTATTCAGATAGATAAGCCAAAGCAATATGTATCTGTGAGATATTTTCTGCAAAGAAATAAAATAAAAAAAAAAAAAAAAAAAAAAAAAAAAAAAACAAAAATGAAAAAACTGGAAAAACTATAACTTTAGTTTAACCGAAGCTCAATTACACGCCGGGCTTTACAATAGTTTGTTTCAGGCTGGGCTTATTTCTATTTTATATTTTTTCTCTATGATCCATTGAAATGCTGGGTAGAGGGCGTGGCACTATTTAAGCAACACAGAAAATATTCTGGAAATGATTGACTATGAAAGATCAAGGCCAAGCTGTATAGTTAAGTAAGGTGCGTTAGTGCTGAACAAATGCAAAGATATTTTAGACCATCTCCTTGCAAATTTTGGTCGTGTGTTGCACTATGCACAGTGATTTCACAGTGATATATAAATCGCAATGCGACACGGCGACTGTAAGTAGTGATTCGCGATTTCCTTGTTCCTAGTGAACTTGTTCAGTTATTGGCGATTTTTTGTATCGTTCTTCGCAAACTGTGAAACTGTTCTTTTATCAGTGATTGGTACTTTTATCACTTTTCGCGAATCGTTCATACACCGAACATCGAACCTGTACAAATTCGTTGCTACATTTGCCAGTCACTTGATGTATTACTCTTCACAAACGGTAAAACTGTTTAGTAATCGCTGATTGTTTTTCACGAACAGCGATTTTATCACTTGTTTGCAATCACTGCACTTTTCAAGTCGCAGTCGCTTGTCACTCAATTTGCCAACACTATTGGTGACTGTTAGTTGCACGAGATCATCTCGTGAGTTTTGTGGCAGTTTTTGAGTCGTTTGGTCGGTTTGAATGCAGTCTAAAAAGTCAGTGACTTTTTGAATAAAATATATATATTTTTTTGTTTTAATCCTTAACAGGAAATTGTTGCAGTGTAAAACTTGGAAAATATGCGGTGTGGATAAGCATTATCTTGCCGATGTCGGATCTTCTGTCTAGCAGTGGCTTCTTCAAAATTATATGAAAGATCTCTAACCGCCAGCATCAAAATATGCAATAATTGAAACACCCTGTTTAATATTTCATTTGACACGATGCAACTGTTCAACGTCAGCAACGTGCATTAAAAATGACACAGATGAGCGCATTTTTTTTTATTATTACAATATTTTTTTTTCCTTTGCTTTGGTTTAAATTACAAACTCAGTCGCATACTTTGTGTTAACTTATTCTCATAATTTTCGCGATTTTTGACAACGATCTATTTTGCACTTCTTCATATATATATAATTTTTTTTTTTTTTTTTGACTAAGAATATAAACTCGTAGCACAATGTTGGCTACTGGTAAGATTGTGAAAAAATGGTGGAGAAAAAAAAAAAAAGAAAATGGAAAATGGAAAACCTTGCGCTAGTGCAACCGTTGGCGTCATTTTTATGCTCATTGCCATCGCTAAAACGCCTTCGACTCGACTCTACGCGACGTCAACGTTTTCATTTTCGTCGTCACTCATAATTCACGAACTTTGGCTATGTGCAATGGCTGCTTTTTCATGACCTCTCTTGAGCTATGTGTGCAACGCTTGGGTTTTTTTTTTTTTTTTTTTTTTTCGTTTTATGTGACACACACTCCAAGTGCTGGCATACTCATTCTCATACATTGTAGGTCCTTTCACCTCTGTTGCACGAGAGGCACGAGAACAAAAACATATTGTCACGCTTTATCATCGCCGACGTTGTCTATTTTGCGCTTTTCTATTTTTTTTTTTTTTTTTTGTCTACTTTCTTCTTTTATTTTATTTTATTTTCTTTTATTTTATTTTTTAGACTATTTTCATAAGAAAAATAAATTCTTTAAAAAAAAATTTATTATTTTTTTTTTCTTTTCTTTTCTTTTACTCACCTTGGCCGCCATTTTGAATCCACAAAACGGACGAAAGGATAAAGGATGCGTCGCCGTTGTTGTCACCATCTTCAACATTTTGCTTTGGCTGCTGTCTTTACGTATATTCTGCTTTTTGTTGTTGTTGTTGTCGTCGTTCACATCGATGGCGCTTTGCCATGCCTGCCATGTTGTGTGCTGTGCGAATAATTGGGCGTTTATAAATAATTTTTATTAGGCACTTAAGCGAAATATGTAACAATTTAAATTTCCATGGCCCATCAAAACCTTTACACACACCTACACACTTACACATACACACACAGATACCTTTATACTCTCATAGCTATCAACGTATCAACGAGTCAATGTGCCAACTGCTGCCTGGGCTCGCCTAATCTCAAACGAATGGATACGCTTTTGCTTGACTACGCAGCGCCCCAAACGTAACGACAACGCATCAAAACAGCTCAAATTGTATGCTCAGCTATGGTTTGCAGCTTCTTACGCATAATGCCAGGACTTTATATTGTTTCTTGTTGTAGTTGTTGTTGTAATATTGTTCATTCGTATATCGTTCATTGGGTTCATTCATCCTTCTCTATTGGCTCTGCTTGCTTGCTTTTGCATAAAATTTCTTCATTTGTTATTTTAAAGCTTGCTTTAATCGATTTTCACTTTTTTTTTGCTCTTTTTTTTTTTTTGTGTTTTTGGTCTACTATATCCTTTTCTTCATCTTCTAGTATTTCATCTTTAAGTTATCCTTCTTTAGCTTTTCTTTGCACGATTTTCATTTTCGATTTTTAAGCTTACTTTCTTTACTTTTAAATGTGCACTGCGCAGTTATTCATTCATAATCGAAGTTGCCTAATAGCAACAAAACAAACACAAAACAAGGAAAAAGTAAACTTCGGTGGAACCGAAGCTTATATGCCCGTCACACGTATTTTTAAATTGGTAATGTGTTATCATCAGTGGCTTGAATAGAACTTCGGGATGGGATTAGACGGTGTCAATGGTCTGGTACAACTCATGTTGTGTGGGGCCTATGCCGAAAAATGGGCATGGCGCCTTGCTTTTGATATTGGATAAGAAAAGCTTAAGTTTCAAATTTCAGCTAAATATCTCTAAAAGTCTCCGAGTAAGTCGCGTTGAAATAAACAGACAGACGGACAGACCGACAGACAAACATGGCTAGATCGACTCGTCTCATCGAGCTAAACAAGAATATTTATACATTATGGGGTCTACAACTTCTCCTTCAACGCGTTACAAGCTTTCAGACAAACTGAATATACCCTTCACATTATGTGTGGCGGGTATAAAAAAAGAGAAAATAAATCAAAGTAAATACGCCAAAAAAGGGTTTAAGGCACAACGACTTCTTTCCACTTCAAAGTAGTAGATTATCGCGAAAATCTACTAACTGAACTGAATTGAATTGACTGTAACCATCAAAACATTTTAAATTTTAATTAAACTGAAGCTTTTTATTTCGAGGAATTTTAAATCTATGCATTGAAATGCTTTTTACATTTTTGCTTTAATTGCTGACGGCAAATTGAAGAAGCAATAAAAAACGCTGCATTCGCTGAGTATGCACGACTACAAAATGCCCTGTAATGTAATTAAGTACCATTTTTTGTTTACAAACAAAAAAAAAGTCACCATTTAAACTTAAGGGAAAAATATTCAACAAAAAAAAAATAAACTGGTTCCACTGGATCAAACATAGGGGAAAAAAAGTAAAGTGTGTCTCAGAATTACGTAAGATTTGTAATAAACTGCTGACAACCCTAGCCCTAACCAAAAGAGCGTGACGTAGTTGCTGCACCGCGATCGCAAGACAAGCAAAGGAGTAAGGGAAAATGGATACTGCGACCATACATAGTAGGTCTTTTATACACTGACCCAGTATGTTTAGGTTATGAGACTAAGCAAATTTTCTGTTGCCCTGATGAGTCTGAGAATGTTCTACGTCGAGGAAAGTTTGATATGTTCAGGGTTTAAAAGAGAGTAATCAAACTGCATGAATCTAAGTTTAACCATTTTTGCCGATTTCATCATTTTCCAGACAGAGTCTACTGTCGCTTAGTCAGAAGACAGACTCATTATATTCAGGTGGAGTCTCAGTACGTTTTGACCTTTAAGATACAAAGTAAAAGTAGTCTTAATTCAGAGCGACTGAAGTGAATATTAGTTTTTGGGATAATTGGCAGAACTTGTTGTTTAGCTTGTCGAATAGCCAGTGCTGAGAGAAGGAGTCACTGAAATGTCTCTCAATGGAGAGTGCTGCTGAGTCCACTGAAGGGTTCAGGGCCGGACTGTCTCGCTCGTCTATAAGCTTATTTCCTACAAAACCTCTATGAGCAGGGACCCAGCATAAAATGACTTTGCTTCTCAAAGATAGAGGTTAGTGCTCTGACAGCCGCCTGACTGCATGAAAAGAGTAGTAGTAACCCATTTGATATTTATCCAGAAGGTGGAGGGCGCAGACTTTAATGGCGTGGATCTCTGATTGAAAAGCCGTTGGCCAGACACCCATGACAATCGAGAACCTAGTGTTGGTGCAGAAAACACCTGTACTAGTTTATTAAAAAAGTTATAGTTTTAAAGTTCTGTTTTAATATATCTCGTTGACATCCGATTTAACTTTAAGTTCGGCAATTTTTTTTATTTCGGTATTCGCTCACCGAATAACATTTTCATTTACCGAATACCAAAAAGAATCGCATATCAAGCAAACCGATTACAATTCGGTTTGATGGATGTTGAGCTGTGCTGTCTCTTTCTTTTATTTGTTTTATTACATAATTTAAATTAATCATACAAACAGAATACATATTTTCATGCCTGACTTTAATTGATATAATTTTTATATTCTATCTTTTACAAAGCCTTTTACATAAATTGACGAAATGCTTGTACATTGTACAATACACAGCGTATAAGCCACAGCATATCATTTAATTTTGTATGTACGAGTATATTCCAAATAATCTCTCTTTTCTCATTATTAGGTACCATAGTATTCTATAATAAAGTCATTTAATATGCCATATAATGCTTAATAAGTTATCTTGTATCATATACATACACACACACACACATACGACATATACAAATACCTGAATTGAATTAAACTTATCAAGTTGTAGCAAATTCTTTGTTCGCAAACGGACAATGTTAACCATTAAATTTGTTATCTTTCGGTTGCCGGTTGCAAACATTTTTTGAAAGTAATTTCGTTTGTCCTTGTTTGTGCATCATAATCATTCAGTTATTATTGTTATTATATTCTAGTAGCAGAAGAAGAAGAAGAATATATTGTTGATTGTTTGTAAAAGCCACAATTTATACATTTAAACAGGTACGTAAATATGTATATAAATAATCTGGCTAGCAATGCTAATTGAATTGAATTTGTTGGTTTGTTTTTTTTTTTTTCTTTTGGAATATCAGAATAGTAGTGTTCCAGAAATAAAAATGTCATACAAACTTTATTCTATACTGAATTCGTCGGCAACAGCATACATACAGCATTTCTGACCTCATACGGCGGTACATTAAATGACACAGGCCATTCTAGTATCCTCTCTAACATTCCTGCCATCGCGATCTGCAAGATTGACGAAATGCTTGTTTGACCACGGTTTTACGCTTTGGACGACACTTTTTTGTACTGTTCCCCAGTCTGGAAGCGCGGAACTCAATTTGAGGAACAATCATACAACCACTGGTATACTGCTGGCTGCTTCTATTGCACTAGATCTGTTCACATGCATCGTCCACTTCCACGATCAGGCAAGACTCTTGAAACTGAAAAAAATGTTATAATAGTAGGCTCCGGACCATTTTATGTTTGGCGTCTCTATCGCTTAAAGCTTTTCAGATTTTAAGACTGACATACATAGGTACGTGTATAGCTAGCTCAGCTTTCGTTGCTAATCAAAAATGTACATACAAAAAAAAAAAAATGTTTATACTTCTCCAATTCCTAGGATTATTCTATATCGAAAATAAGGGGTCCCGTATTTTTTTTTAATCGGACAATCGGATAAAATGGTGCCGCCAAACCCCTGTAGTTTCCTATGAATTTTATATGGGAAAATAACACTTTTTCGTAGATTTAATGTAGAAACCTGAGAAAAACAAGAAAGAATGCTGAAGTTGAGTATACTCGACTGCAAGATACCCCTGTACCTTAAGTTAAGTCTTATTTTACAATTAGTACCATAAAATTGTATTGGAGTTTCATACAAGAATTCAAAAGAATGGGATAAATTTGTATGGGGGCCATGCCTAAAATTTTTTTTAAAGAAGTTTTTACGCAAAAACTCAAAATTTTAAGGTAGATTTGTATTGGGGCTACTCCTTAAAATGGGACTAGAGAAAAACCGTTTACAAGTGCACACTTGACGGCTTAGGAGAGTCTAAGTTTCAAATATGGTAGCCCTATCTCTTATAGTCTCTAAGATAGTCTCTCATGAGGCAGACAGCACGATAGACAGCAGACGGACAAAAAACAAAATATTCATAAAATTATATTAAAGGAAGATGACGATGTGCGTTATTAAATTGTTCATGTTTACCTTTATATATTTATATTTTTTTGAATAGAAAGATATATTGATCATTGAGTACAATGCAAGATACACAAATTATTTGCACTTTTGCAAATCAAACACAATAAAATGTTACT
Source organism: Leucophenga varia (assembly GCA_018903435.1). Lineage (NCBI taxonomy): Eukaryota > Metazoa > Arthropoda > Insecta > Diptera > Drosophilidae > Leucophenga > Leucophenga varia. Next base: position 50,297 of record JAEIFJ010003018.1, on the reverse strand, counting down.
CAAAGACCAATCAAACAATAATTTTTTTTTTTTTTTGAAATAAAAAAAAAAATTGAGATACAAATTCATAAAAGCACAGAAATGCAAACAATGAGCGCAGCAAATAATATGAAATGCTGCAATTGTATACGTTTGTGTATAGTTGTGCGTGTGTTTGTGTGTGTAAGAAAGAAATCTTTTGCTTCAGTTAAACCAAAATTAAAATACCTGTTGCAGAATAATTGAATTCAATAATAAAAAAAAACTCAAAAAAACTTAACAGTTAATTTGTAAGAAAACGGGCCTATATCTATAAATGGGCTTATCACTTTGGTTTCTCAACCGTGCAAAACCTTATATTTCATGTAATTTCATTTTCTAAACTGAGTGAATGAAATTTTTAACTAAAGAAGAACAGAACGTTGGACATTGATGGTTTAATCACTTTGATCTGTACTGTACAAGTTGTTTGCGTTTTAATCTTCACAAATTCTCGATCGCACTATGTATGTGTGTGTGTGTGTGTGTTGGGTATAAATAAATAGGATCTGACGTGCGTGATTTTTATGCGTCTCGTAATCTTAAAATGAAAAATATGTCAATGCTAAATGTATCTGTTTAGTTTTAAAAACAACAACAACAACAACAAAAAAAGCGTGCTGCATAAATGCATTTCAATGTTTGTACATCCGTCCGTCCGTCCGCCTGCCTAACTGTATATTTGCTGCTGTGCATTTTATTTGCTTAGTTTTAAAGATATTTGAGCTTAAATTTGAAACTTTAACTATTCTCTTTTTTAAAAATTCATTTTAAAGATAAAACAATAAATTTCTTTAAAATATCAGAAAATGAGAAGTAAGTTGGTACAGGGCTATACGTTATAGTGTTCCGATCCGTATCATATCGGTGGTGTAAACATATGATGATATTAAATGTATTTTTATTAAATTTGGAGTGAATATATGCATAAATAATTTTTATTTTCATACAAAAATACCTCAGAGTGGGCGTGGCATTCTAAATTTAACATACAAACTACCTAGTACTGAGAAAAGCTTAAGTTTCGAGTTTCAGCTCAATATCATTGAAACTGAGCTAATGAATCTCCTCGCAAAAGACGGACGGACAGTCACAGACAAGGCTGGATCGACTCGTCTCATCAAGCTGATCAAGATACGTTTACACCATGTGTAACGGGCATAAAAAAGTGTATACACATATCAATTTTACGAGATCTGTTTGCGGCATAAATAATTTATAAACTCTTAAAAGGATCAATCCTATTTTCAGATGCAGTGTCTTCATACAATTTTTGTCTATTTGCCTGACTGTCTAAACTTTTGTGGATTAGTTACAAATGCTTAAATTGTTTTAATATAAATAAAAGAAATTATGGAATTTCTATTTCAAAAATAATTACACATGAATTCCACTTGTGAATATATTTTATTTTTATTTTAAATGATTTAAAGTGTCTAAAGTAAATATTTTATACATATCAAGATTTTTAAAATATGAACTATGGCAGCAGCAGCAGAACCCTTGTTTTATTCTATGTTTGCTTTTTTTGTTTAAATGTGTGTGTTTGTGTGTGTTTGTGGGTGTATTTATTTGTAATATAGTTTAACTGCACGTTCCTTTGTGTTTGTTTGTTTGTTTGTTTCCTTGTTGACATGTACATACGTGTATGTTAATGCATATGTGAACTTCTATGTGTGTGTGTGTGGGTATCTGTATTTAAGCTTTTTTTCTACACAAACAAACAAACTTTCATAAAACTCAGAAAACTGTTTCTACAAAGTGTTAAAAGGCATTTTTCTTATTTCTTTTTTTTTTTTATTGTCGTCTGTTATGTCATTTCATTTTTTTTCCTTTTTTTTTTTGAGAACCTGTTTCTTTATATATATTATTATTTTTTTCTTTCTTGGATATTTTGTTTTATTTATGAGACGAGAACTTACAAATTATTTTTGTGTAGAACGTTAAGCAAGTTTTTCTATAGAAACGTTCATACTTTTGTTTACAGGGTGCACTTAAAAAAAAAAAAAGCCAAATACATTGTGGAACTTTAGAGCTAAAATTTTAGGAAAAGCCAACCACTGACTCCAGATTTACGCTAAGCCAGATCATGGAGAAAACCAAAGATTAGCAAATGAAGGCCGCTTTCGAGACGCCAATAAGATCAAAGTTCTTCAAAGCGCTGACTGAACTTTGTATCACTGCAAAAATCGTGCGCCTCTGTACGATTAAAGCAAAAAAACATTCAAAGCATTTTCAGGATCGTTAAACAAATTTCCGACTCCTTTAAGACCAAGAGAGGCTTCAGACAGAGCGTTACGTTGTCGTCCAACTTCTTCAATCTCCCACTGGACGTATAAACTGCGCATCGACGCCCATACGTTGAAATCCATGTACAGTGATACAAAGATTTTGAAGAGAGTTCCCGCAAAATGAGAATAGCGGTGAATGAGAGTAAGACGAAGTACTTGGTATCTACTCGCAAATCACAAAACGACCTAAAGATTCTAATGAGCTTCCCTCCTTTATAGAAAATTTCTCTGAGAACAAAAACACAAGACCAATAAACACCCCCTTAGAAATTAGACGAAGAGTTACTCTGGCTAACCGATGCTACTTTGGTCTCGGTAAGCAAATGCTAAGTACGAGGTGTGTTCAAAAACTATCACATATTTTGTGTTTTTTTTTTTAAATTATTTATTTATTCATGAATATCTATTTTGTCCCCATTAAAAGTAATCCCTCCCGATAAAATACACCTATGCCAACGTTTTTTCAATCCTCGAAACATACCAAATAGTCCCTTTCCGGTATAGCCATCAGCGCCTTCTTCGATTTAGCTTTTATCTCCTCAATCGACTCTCATGGTCTCTGAGTTTTGGGAATAGCCAGAAGTCACACGGTGCCAAATCACGGTGGTTGCAGAAAGATATTGGTTGAATTTTTGGCAAAAAAGTCACGAAAAATCAGTACAGTTTTAAAAAAAAAGATCATCATTTTTGGTACCAACCGAGACTTGACACGTTTGAGGACCAAAACATCCTTCAAAATTGTATTAATTGATCCTTTCGATACGCCAATTTCATTAGCAATGTCTCTCATAGTTAATCGACGGTGTGCAAGCACTAATTCTTTTACTTTTTCGATGTGAGCATCGTCCGTTGAGGTCGATGGTTGATCAGGGAGCTCTTCGTCTTCAACACGTTCGCAACCTTCTTTCAACAATTTATACCAATCAAATGTTGTTGATTTTGGTAGAGCTCGGTCCCCATAAGCCTTCTTCAACATTTTTATTCCATTTATTCCATTCAGAAAAAAAATTTGATACAGGTTCTTTGATCCATTTTTTTGAATAGGTAAAAATCGAAGACGATCCAAAACACGTGCAAGCAAAGCATGCTTCGAATGGATGGACTGGCTTCGGCAAGACAAGTGTACGAAAAAAGTGAGAACGAAATCAGAGGAGCACAACAGTGAGGACGACCGCCGCTGTGTCGATCGCCGCTGTGTTGGAAGGATCAGGCCGCTGAAAGACTTCCGAAAGATTGAGATCCGGAATCGGTATCGAGTAGCATTGGACCATACTAGCTGGGTTAATACCCTAAGTTATGCCTAGGCTTATAATAAGCTGAAAGAATTTTGCTTCTTTAATTTTTTTTTGTTGTTTATTATAACAAATAAATTTCAAATCACCCTGTATATGCTTAGTGTTCTGCCTTTTTCTCTTTATAGCTGCTACTACTGCTATTGTTCTTGTTGTTGTTGTTCCTTTTGTAACGCTTCGTATCGTCTGGAAGCGAGAGTTAAATTAAGTTTACACATTATCATCATAATGCTTTTAGTGCGTTATTTTTGGCTTTTCAGCAAATGTCACTGATGCTTTAGTGTTATCCTTGTTGTGTGTGTTTGATTTTCTTTTTTTTTTTATTTTATTTTATTTTATTCTCTTTTTTTTAGCTTTAGCCCAGCATTTGAACAAAACTTTAGATAAACAAAAAAACAACTTTGTAGCATTTCCTTTCATATATTTTAATTTTTTTTTTTTTTTTTTTTTGTGAAAAAAACAAGCAACGCACGCGAAAACGATTCCCGAAACGATCACTGAAAAAGTGGATAAAAAGTTTAGAAAATTTAGAAACTTAAGCAACGCGTTAGCTGTAGATACATATGTATCTTTATATATATATATATTTATTTAAAAAAAAACAAAATATATGTGTATATAATGCATAGCAAACGATAAAGTTAGTGTGCACAAGTAGCAGCGAGAAAGAGAGAGAGCTACTATAGTAGAAGAAGTAAGAGGAGCGTCAAAGATTTTTAGAAAAATGACTTTTAACTTTTTTTGCTATGCTAAAGTTTTAGGTTAATTTATGTTTTGCACTTTTTTGTTTATGTTTTTCCCCAAAAAATAAAGTTAATAACAATTGACAGTCAATAATTTGACATTTATCGTGAAAATAATTTTTTATTTCGAAAATATTTAGTTTAAATACAACAATTTTGTATGTGAAATGGAGCGTGTTGTCCTCGAAGTTACTATGGTGAAATATGGACCATAAGTCAGTAGACTTTTTTTTTGCTTGTTAGAAAGTTTATTTGCTTTTATAAATATTAATATTTTTATTATTATTTTTGTAAATTGTTAGAAAAGCTGTTGCTTTTTATTTAATATTTTTTACAGCTACATTTGTAAGCTTTGTTTTTTTTTTTTTTTTACCTAACTCAAAGTTATACGCCACTAGAAAAAAAAAATAACCCTAAAATAATATTCAAATTTTTTTTTAGGGTTCATCAACTTCAAAGCAGCATAACGGAATAAATTTTAGCCTGTTGATATGCAAGCACTCAATTGACTAAACACTTTATCTGTTGACAAAACTAAGTTCTGCTAAAAAGTTTTAAAACCAATTACTCTTCCTGACAATTTTTTGGAACATTTTTTTTTTTTTTTTTTTGAACAAGTGGGACTAGCGAAAAAAGCGTTTGCAAGTGTACACTTGATGGCTTAGTAGAGTGTAAGTCTCCGAGATAATCGTTTTCATATGGTAGACAGCATGACAGATGGACGGACATATGTAGCTAGTTCGACTCCCCTTTCAATGCTGATCAAGAATATATATAAATACTTTATAGGGTCTATCTAGCCTACAAACCCTTTACGTAGTTTTAAAAACCAAAAAAAGTGTCCGGTGAAACCGAAACTCTTGACAGAAAGATCTAATATCAATTTGGTGAAAAAAACTTCTAGTGTCAACCCATGTATACACCAAAGATTAATCTTAGATCAGGCTACTAAAAGTGGATCTTCAGTTATGTCTCAATTTAAACTGAGCTCTTGAGAACTCTCAAATATGTGGCTTAAGGGCACTGCTCTTGTAGTTAGAGATTTTTGTACCTGAGATGTTTAGGCTAAGTGGCAAATAATCCTCTGTTTCTTGGATAAGAGAGAATCCTACACTTGTTGTTAGGACTCAGTGACTAAGCTTTGTGAATCTGAAACGGTTATTTGAGTCGGTTAGAGACAGACACTCTCAGCCTAGTCAATGAATGTTACGTAGACGAGCCAGTTGGTCAGCAATTGCCCCATGCGCCAGATACGCCTCAATTTTTTTAAAACATTGTATTGAGAAATGGGATAGGAAATAACATTTAACGTGTTTAGCTCATGCGAGAGTGCAGACCAGATAAGACTAGTTAGCTGGCTCGTCAGTGCTACTAAAATTTGGTTTATGTTGACTGCCTCATCTAGTGTTGGCAAAAGAGTGATTTATGAGTTGCCGTGTGATTAGCAACTTGAAAATCGCAGTGACTGCAAACACTGATAAAATCGCAATTATCGATAAAACAAGTACCGATTACTAATCAGGCCGATTACTCAATATTTTCACTGAGATACAAGAACATCGCAAATCACTACTTTCAGTCGCAGAGCAACATTTTGATTTTGAAATCACTGTGAAAAAATCACCGAAAGTGATTTTTTGCCAACACTAGTCTCAACTTGCATACAATGCATATATGTATCTCCAATTTCAGACAATTAAATGTCCATTCGGCGCAATGCTTAATACATAGAATATTTTTTAAAAAAAATCATATCAAATGAACTTGGTATAACATATATATATATGTATATATAAAGTACACGAACAGTTTAATAGAGCGAGAGAGCGATTGTTTTTTTTGTAATATGACTTTTATTAGTTTAAATGATTTATTTTTATTACAAATTTTTCAGAGACAATAAAATGCAAATAATTTATTTAATTTAAACAAAAATTTGTTGAAGTGATTTAATTATTTAAAAGGAGAGATAAATCCAAAAACAAAAAAAAAAAAAAACAAGGACGAAAGCAGAGAACAATGAAAAACAGACATAGAGACAAGCAGACGGACGGACAAATAACTAGATAAATATTCATTGTGAGGCAGTTAGAGACAAAATGAATCATTTAGACAATTAGAGCAGCAAGCAAACGATTTCGATTGAATCTATTTGTATAGCATTGAATGTAAATTTGAAACTGATGCTACTATTGCTCCTGTGTCCTGTTCCTGCTGCTGGTGATGCTGCGTATACTTCTACAAATGTTCATCTTGCCTTGCCATAGAATGAACGTAGTAGCTTTTTGCTAACGTTGGGCAGCTTTGAACAAGTTTGCTTGTTAAGCGTAATATTTGGCAAACAATTCGCATTTGCAATCCTCTGGCACTCTCTTTTTCGCTCTGCATTTTCGCTTTCTTGCATTTTGTCATTGAGCATTAAAACTGTTTTAATTCGCTTCGAAATGAATATATGAAAAGCATATTTATTTTATTAGAAATTCTTATTTAATATATGAAATCGATAAGCGTTATGTATGTACGAGTATATCGACTGTTGCACATCTCTAGATGAACGAAATATGTGCAGTCGCTTGAGTAATTCAAAAAATCGAAAATATTAACTTAGATGAAAGCGAAGCTTTAATCAGCGACATTGCTACCTTTTTTTTTCCAATTCATATAGCGTATCTCAAAGTCGCCTAAAGTCGATAGTCTTTTGTGTTGTTTGTTTGTATTTTTCCTTTTAATTATGAATAATCGATTGTATTCAAATCAGCGTCTAAATGCTTAAGTTAACAGAAACTATCTGCAGGTATCTTTAGATGCTTTAGTTTCATTTCATTCCATCAATATCGGCAAAGGTGTCCTTTTGTTGTTTTTTCCTGTATAATGCGCTTACCTGCATCTCAAAGAAAAAAAAAAAACCTTTTTTGCTTTTCCTGTTGTTGATGTTGCTGATGCGATTGTTGTTGTTCTTCATAAATGCTTCGCTTGAACTGTGATTTTTCAAGCTTTTCAATGTGTGTGTGGGGTGTGTATGTGTGTGTTTCTACTTATGCCTTCTGCTTTCAAAATGCCATTCATAGCAAGTCTTCTTTTCATTTAATTTCTCTTCTTGTCTTCTTAACTCTTCTTCTTCTTCTTGTTACCGATTTAATTCGCTTGAAGCGTTTGTTCAAATGCAGTTAGCAAAGAATAGACTAAAACGGAAGAAAAGTAAAGAAAATCTTTCTTTCTTTTATTTCAGAGAATGCATAGAATGAAGTAAAAATGGTGCTGCCACTGCTGCCACTGCTGCTGCTGCAGCAGAAAGCATAAAAATTGTTTCGAAATTGGTAAAAAATAGTTGAAAATAAAGGCAGCAGCACTTAACTATTGTCAGCTTCCGGTTACGTTTTGGCACTTTGTTTGATGCAAAAACACACAAAATGATGACGACTACGATGACGATGTCGATGTCGACAATAACGTCGATGGCGGTGTTGGTGACGGTGATGGTGGACAATAGTGCTAAGCGTATAAATGCAGGTCTTTAGTTCGCCTAGGACACACACACACACACCCACACACAAATGTCCTCGAAAACAATGAAAACAATAACAACAACGACAAGACAGCTGACGTTGCTGTTGTTATTGTTGTCGTTTTAATATATTTTTTTTTTCTTATACCCTGTACCCGTAGGCTAAACGAGTTTATTAAGTTTGTGTAAATGTCTGTAACAGAGACTAAAAGTTGATGACTCTATAAAGTATATACGAGGCATTCTTACTCAGAAGAAACATTTTCTCCGCGAATAAAATGTGCAGACAGACAGACAACAGATATTGATTTTGGATTCAACTTCTGCAACGTTAGAAAAAAAAAAACCTTCAAATCAGCAGAAGTAAAATTGAATATGGACAGGCGGACATTACTTAAATGGTTAAACACCTGAAATGATGTCATAAATTTGATACTAGATTCAAAATCTTTAAAACGAATCCAATTTTTCACCATTTTGGATCCGCCATCTTGAATTTAAAAATGTGGCAACTTAATTTTGAATGTCGACGTAATTACCTAAAATAGAAGCCATATTTTAAAGATTCTACGTCAAAACAAATTTTGGGTGGAGGGGTCTTCCGTTAAAAAAGAGTACCTTTAATAGATATATTCTTAATCAGCTTTGAAGAGAGCCTTTTAAAAGGCATGCCCACAATTCAACTTCCAAAATTTGAATTTTTTAAATTCTTGATAGCACTGCAAGGAGATTCAATACTTTTTTCCCGCGCCGAAAGAGGGGAGTGTATCATTGAGACTAAAGATATAGGGCCACCACATTTGGAGCTAAGACTCCTCTGTGCTCACTTACCAACTGTTTTCTCTCTGGTCCCATTTTAAGGGGTTGCACCCATACAAATCTACGCCAAAAATTTGGGTTTTTGCATAAAAATTTCTTTGTTTCTAATTATATGAATTTCAAATTTAGTATAAATTATGACTATGATAGTCCCAATGGAACAGTCCCAATATGGATAGGACCCAAAAACATTTTAGGTATAACCTCCATACAAGTTCATCCCATTTGTTTGAGTTTTTGTATGAAAAGCAAGCAAATATAAGAAGTTTTAAAAACGTATGTTTTTTCGACCCTCCCCCACACCTTTAAAGGGTGTTTCAACCCTAAAACTTGGACCTTGTCGATATAAAAAAACGTGTCTATTTTTTCCAAGCTCAGTGAAATAATCATAGCTTCATTAAGATCTGTGTGTATCACTTGGGTAGCTTTACTTGTAAGATAGAACGTAACTGAAGGTACATAAAATTTGGGTACAGGGCATCCTGCAGTCGAGCATACTCGACTTCATAGTTCTTTTTTTTTTTTTTTTTTTTAAATTTAAAAAAGCCAAATCAAAGATGGCGAACGAATTATTTAAATTCATTGGATTTACATGAAAAATCTTACTCGGTGGTTGGTTGGAGTCGCGAATTTTGAATTTAAAAACTGGAAAGTGGGAATTCTGACTTTTTTTATATGTGTGTGTTTTTTATTGTACGAGTATAAAAATATTTCATTATAGTAGAAAGTATTTCGCGTTCGTGCATACTCGACTAAAGGGTGCTTCCGTGTTTTTTTTTTGTTTTATGGTGATGATGAGTGTTAGTTTGTTGCATGACAATATGCGCATTGTCCTTGCTGGAGCAAGCTTGAACTCTATTAAACTTTTTTTATTCCTTTGTGCATACAAGATTTGATTGAAAAGTTTTTGAGATTCGCTAAGCCATAGTTCCAATGGCTTCAATCGAAAATTTTGAATTTATTGTTGCATATGGCTTTTGCCAAAAATGAAAAGAAAAATTTATGAAGTTTTGAATCAGACATAATATAATGTTGTTGTTTTTTTTGTTTTGTTGTTATTAAGTTTTTAGTTTTTTGAAAATTTTTTATTTTCATTTTAGTTTTTGCTATTTGCTCGGAAGCCATTGCGCTTCTTGGCGTTAGCGTTCAACAACAAGAATAACAACAAAAGTGCCTAAAGCGCTTTTCAAACTGAATCTAGTTAGTAAGAATGAAGCAAACAGACAAGTAGACAATGCAACATCAGACAAACAGATAGACGGACAGATGTACGGACGGACGGACGGACACTAGTAAACTTCAAATCTGTTTTCGCGTTGTTCATTTAATCCGAATCATTTCAATTGACAGCGAAGAATGCAACAGCAGCAACATCAGCAGCAGCAGTTCTGGCTCTATTAAGCTTTTGTTGCACTTCACACTTCTCGTGGACAACAATATTTTAACTTAAACTATGTCCACCATTTTTTTTACTTGCCTCTTACTACAATCTTACATAAAAACACAAAACACAATGTCCCCGGTCCAACGCTTGTCATACGTTGCCATATACATGTATACCTCCTCTCCCCTCCCTCTAGACTAAAATGTACGCCAGCCCATTTGTTTGTTTCGTTTGCTCCGTAACCATTCTTCGAATTCCTTTTTTCGTTTTTTTTTTTTTTTTTTTGCGTTATACACTAAGTATGTCCTTGCTTTTCATTTCAGTGTGTGTGTGTGTGTGTGTGTTGTGGGTCTCTGTCTCTGTCTCTCCCTCTACGTCTACGTCTTCGTCTCTGTCTTCAAACGATTTCTTAGCGACATCCCGCTGTGCTTTTTGTGTGCTGAACAACATAATGGAAAAGTACTCGCAAAACTGTCAGTAACTTTTATTCTCATATCCACCCGCTCAACATTTATCACTCCGAATACTACACGACAACATCCGAAAAAAAGAAATGAAAATGAAAAGAAAATAATATAAAATAAAATAAAATGAAATGAAAGAATGGAATAGAATAGAATAGAATAAAACATCATGCTAGGCTACAAGCATTTGCCATTGCGCCTGCCTGCTGCTTTTAACATGGTTATTAGCCAATTCCGACACACTTTCTACTATTGTAATGTGACAGCAACGTAGTATCACTCGCTTCCCCCTCCCTTTTCCTTTCCTTTTCATCGTTGTCCTGCCCATTCCATTAGCCTCAACCGCATGCACATCCAAAAATCTGCCAACAGCCAAAAGTACTTATTTAATTTTCCATACATTTTACCCAACAATTGGTGTGATATGATGTAGCAAAAAGTGACTTTTTGTCGGAAATATACAACAAGCAGCAGCAGCAGCAGCAGCAGCACCAGCAGCGGCAGCAACAGCAGCATTTGCTCTTGCTGTGGCTTCTTTTTTTTCATAACTTTTTTTTTTTTTCTTTGTTTCTTTGTGTGCTGTTTGTAAGAAAATCTTAAGACCAACAGTGATCTACCTAAATATTCTATTCTATTCAAATAATTTCTATTCATTAGAATTATTTAACAAAGTTGCCAAGGATTTATTACGATTATATTTTAATATGCAACAATGTAGAAGTTTCACTAAATTTCTCCTTTGTAAAATTATTGCAAAAACTTATGAAAAATACGAGTACAGTATCAGAGAAGCGCAGAATAAGTTGATCGACGTCGTTGATCGTCGTCGTTGATCGTCGTCGTTGATCGTCGTCGTTGATCGTCGTCGTTGATCGTCGTCGTTGATCGGCGTCGTTGATCGGCGTCGTTGATCAGTAAAATTTGGCATTGCCAGACAAACAGTGCATTTTTGCATTTTTTGCATTTTTTGCATTTTTACTTAGGCGCTTATTATAACCGCCACACATAGTGTGAAGGGTATATTCAGATTGTCTGAAAGTTTGTAACGCATTGAAGGAGACATCGTACATTCCATAAAGTATATATAATCCTGATCAGCTCGACGAGACGAATCGATCTAGCCATGTACGTCTGTCCGTCTGTCCATCTGTCTGTATATTTCTATGCATCTTTTTTGTTGAAGATATAAAGATATTAAGCTGAAAGTTGGAACTTAAGCTTTTCTCTGCAACGACTACGCTAAGTTCGAGAATGAGAGTGCCACGCCCATTTTTATGTATAGCCCCCACACTAACTTACCGCCCATTTTCGAATATTTGTATGAAAATAGGCATTATTTATGAAGTATATACTCCAAAATGGGTGAAAACAATTCTTATGTCATCTTATGATAAAATAAGGTGTCACGCCCATTTTAAGGTATAGCTCCTGTACAAACTTACCGCCCATTTTCGATTTTTTTTTATGAAAATAGGTAATATACATGAGTTTATTCATACCAAATTGTGTAAAAACATATCATATATCATCCTATTTGCACACCACCTATATTATAAGGATCGGCACACTATAACATAAAGCCCCCATATTAACTTACCTTCCATTTTCCGATTTTTTTAAAGAAAATGTTTGTTTATCTGTCTTTAGCTTCATATTTGACCATATTTTTGTGTCTAAACTTTGATTATATCGGACTATTGACTTCATTCCACACATTCTTCAAATTTTACCTTAGCCACTGATAATAATAAATAAACTATTCCAAAAGAGCTTCGGTTCCGCCGAAGTTAACGTTTTTCCTTGTTTCTTCTTCATTTTCGCGACACTTTTAATCAGCAATGGCCCATGTTTTTTCAAAATCACACTTTGATCTCCAAAAAGATCAAAGATTTTGATCAAATGTCACAGGTCAACAGATGTTTGTCAACTTTGTTAATTATTCTCTCGAATAAAGCTCAGTTTTATGCACTTTCGAGCTAATCGCTCGTGCTTAGTTTTTCAGGTTAGCAGCACTCTCGCCATTTTATCATTGAAAAACTTACTGGTGGAATCATCGGTCCATTTTTCTTCAAAGACAACAACATAGACCCATGATACGCGACTTTTTTTTTTTTTTTGGTTTCATCAAGACGGCGCCACATGCCAAAGAGCTCTTGAGGCAATCGACATGTTGAAGGAAGAATTTGGGTGAGCAGCCTCTCCGAAATGGCCCAGTGAGTTGGGCCACCAAGATCATGTCGATTTAACGTAAGTATGACGATATCGATATATATCGAATGGAATGAATGGAATAGAACAATAAAACTTTAATCAATATTTTTTAAGGAATTATAAAATCTGCATTTTAAAACAAAATAACTGATTTAGGGTAAACATAACGAAACTCGTCGTTGAGGGAACAGTGGTCCTTTACACACTTGTATACTTATGGATAGGATGTTCCAGAACGTGTAACGCTCCGTTAATTCTAAAACATCCTATATTAGGTCGTTGTATGAATTTTTGAAGTGACTGCGGCTTCCCATCTTTTGCAGTAAGTTGTCATCTTAAAAGTCTTCAGAATATTTTTAAATAAAAGATTTTTTTTTTTTTTTTTTTTTTATTTGTTTTTCAATTTTATTTTTGATCACTTTCTGCTATTAATTATCTTTGTTTTTTGTTGTTTTTTTTTTCTTTCTTTATCGGTTTTATAGTTTTTCATGTTAATAGTATTATATAATAAAGCTTTACAATCTAGTCATTCTCCAAAATAATATTATAATAATAATAGTAAGTAATATATATATATATGTGTATGGTATGTATGTATGAATATTAATAATAATAATTATATTTTTTTTTTTTAAGAACCATACACAAGTCAAATGTTAATGAAGTTTGTTAATGATCATTTAGTACACATGCAACGCTATAAAATCTCAGACACATAATAAACTCGGACTAAATTTTTCTAAATTTGACTCATATTATTTTCTCTATAATTCATTTATTTATTTATTTATTTTTAGTTTGAACTCATATACAATACATACATTGCATATATATAATTTTTACCATGTATTTTTTTTTTATTAGTTGCTTAGCTCTGATTTTAAAAAAAAAAAAAAATATTTTATGCTATTTTTAATTTTAATTTTTTTTTTTTGTAATATTTAGTTTATAATTTTAATAACCTTCATACAGCTGCATACATAAAAATATTGGAACAAATATTTTTCTTGCAAATTAAAAATTTTGTTTTTTTTTTTTTTTTTTTTTGGTTTGCATTCTTTTTACCAAAATATTTGTTGTTTATTTTTTTCTTAAAATGTTGCCAAGCTGCATGTAGGTTATCAAAGCTGCGATATTACCGTAGCTTATTTTTATATTAGGAAGTATTATTTAGTTATATATACTTTATTTATTTAATTATTTTTTTGATGCATTTTGATTTTTGTTTCTATTAATAATTCAAAGATAATGTATGCACTATTTATATAAGTCATCGCTTCTGGTCGCTTTGCTATTTATGAATTATTTATTGAATGATTCTTTTCTTTTTTTTTTTTTTATTTTATTTTTTTTAGATTTAAGATTTTTGTATATATATTTTTTTGTTTTTTGAATTTTTTTTTTTTTTTATTGTTGTCATACTTTTATTTCAAAGAGTAGAATGCTTTGTAAAATGTTTTTTTTTTATTTTTATTTTTTTTTTTTTTTTTTTTTTTGAAATTGTGATTTTATTTATTGTAATACTAAGAAGAAGTCTATAGGCGCTGTTTTTCAACTATATAAAATTTTCTTTACATATATAACTATATGTAACTATGCTTATACATAAATATATATATATATTAATATTAATATATATTTACTTAATTTATTCTATTTATTTTTTGTCTTTGACATGCAATACTATTAAAAAAAAATTTTTTGTATGCTTATTTTTAAAATTTTTATTTTTTATTTTATTTTTAATTCACAAATGCATGCAAACACATTTACACACACAAATATTTGTACAACAACAAACATACATACACACACACACGCACACGTACATACACATGTAAAGGTACTCGCTAATATTTTGTTTTTTTCATTTTCTAAAATTGTTTCTAGATTCTAAAAATAATTACATCGGAATTGATTAGTTAAAAATACGGGGTTTTTTTTTTTTTTTTTTTTTTTTGAGCTGGCAACACTATCTTAAATTTACAGCTGTTGATTTTTTTTTTTGCAATGATAAAAGAAATGTATTGTAAAAATGTTTTTTATGAGAGTTATTGCATTCTGTTTCAATTAGAACTTTTATACATATGTGGTCGTATTTATATATAGCATGTCGTGAAGTCTTAGCAACCTATTAAAAATGAACCAACAAATTATAAGACTACATTTCAATTTGATTTGATCAGCATAGAAAAAATAAATAATTAATTTCTAAATTAAACAAATCAAAAATAAAATAGTAGAAATAAATTAACCAGAAACGCTACGTTTGAAAAACTATTAAAATTTTATGTCAATCATTAAAGCTGTCAATTATAAACGAGAGAACAACCTTGACAACGTCTGACACAGTTGAACTTTTGAATAATTAATATCTTTAGAATTTTGACAGTTGAGATATTGTATACAAATATGTACGTAATACCTTAAAGGAAGAAATTCGCTTTCGGCTTGATGGAGCACAAAATGTTTTTGGCATGTACAATAAGTATGTATAAATGAAAATCAAATTCTATATTTTAGTTGAGAACTAATGTGATTTTGTAGCGTGTTTCGAAAAAGCTAGCTATAAATTTTTTATTTCAGTTTATCAGAAAGTTTGTGATTGAAGTTTCCGTCGTTGAGATGGCGATAATTTTCTGTCCCAATGTCCGACTTTCTGTTGACGACGGTTAGGCTGAGTGCTCATTTTATAACATCAAAGCCAAACTTAAGCTTTTTTTCGGTCCTACCTAGTTCATTTTTTAAATCAAAAATGGATTCAACTCAAAGCTAAAGCCCTAAAAACACATTTATTATTTTGCTGTATCAAATATCGTCCTATGCACACACCACCGAAATGAAACGGATCATGCCACTATAACATATAGCCCCATATAAATATATTCCCTTTTTTCTGATATTTTCAAGAAAATTATTGTTGTATTTTTTTAGCTTAAAATTTGATACCAATATTATGTAAAAACTTGAGTTGTATCAGACCATTGATTCCCATTCATTCCATCTCCAAGTTCTAACTGATTCACTGATGATCACACATAACATATTTTAAGATTCGTTTAACGGGTATTTAAGCTTCAGTTCCACCGAACCTAACCTTAATATTATTTTTTTTTCCAAACAGTAAGCTCAATTCAAAATATATTTACATATCATATATATTTACTTTCATTTTTATTGAAGTTTTATTCCTTTTATTTATTTTTTTTTATTAAGCTAATAAAAAACATAAAAAATAAAAAAAAAATTAAATTTCTGCGCAATATTGTAGTGCAAAAAAAGTTTTTTTTTCATTGCATACTTTTTGGCTTATGTCAAATAAAAATAAAATGACATGAGTGCCGGAAGTGCAAACACATAAAAATTTAATAAACGAATAAAAAGTTAAAAAAATAGAAATAATAAAAAAAAAAAAAAACACATATTAAATTAAATTAAAAGTGCAACAATGTAAAACTTTTAACTGAAAATTAAACTAAGTGAATTGTTTGTCGTGTTTAATTAAATAAACAATTTAAATGAAGTGCTTAAAATGTCAAAAAAAAAAAAAAAAAAAAAAATATCAAACAAAAAAAAAAAATAGATTCATATATTTATTACTTATTTAAATCAATTGTTGAATTTTTTTATATTTATAAATTACAGACACAGACATAAAAAAAACAAACACACTCACACACATACACACACATGCTAACTTAACTAAATATGTACGTACACTTGCTATACAATTTAATACTATAACCATCTGTCTGTATTCTTTTTTTTTTTTTTTGTAACTATGTAAATAGTATCTGTTGATTTTGCTGTTTTGTTTTATTTTTTTATGCATCTAAAAAAATTATTTTATTTTTTTTTTTTTTTTTTTAATTATTCGTTGCTATTTAACTATGCATTTAGTACATACTATTTTACTATATATATATATATATACAAGTACATAAATGTTTTTTTTTTTTTTTTTTGAAATATATAATTTTTTGTTTTAAATAATATATATATAAGTAATAGTTAATAATTATTATTATTTTTTATTATTATTTAAAATTTTTTAATTTTCCTTTTTTTTTTGTATATTTTATTTTATTTTTTTCTTTTGTTAAAATTTTTATTTACTATTTAATACATTGTACCACATTTACTATATATAATAATTTTATTATTATTACTATTATTTCTGAAATTTTCTTTCTCTCTGTCTCCTCTCTCTCTGAATATGCAGCTTTAGCTCAATTTATTTTTACGGCATATTTGCATATACGAGTATGTTTTGTATAGTATTTTTATTTGCATAATTTTGATTTGTTTATTATTAAAACTAATTGTATTTATGCTACATGCATAATTTAATTTTAAATACAATATATATATTTATATATTTAGATATTTAATTTAGTTTATTTATTTTTTTAAATATATACTCAATATAAGTAATACATATATATAATATAATATATTCGTTCTTATTTATCAAGCTCATAAATATGTTAAAAATTACGGGAAGAAAATATTTCTAAATATTGTTGCTGCTGCTGTTTGTTTTTCAAGAGATTTACGTCAAACTGTATGTGTGTTTGTGTGTGTGTGTGTGAGTAAATGACATTAAAATGAAAAGCATTAAATAAGCTTATACAAAAAAAAAAAAAAAATAAATAAAAAAAAAAAAAAATAATAAAAACAAAATTTTTTGAATTTTATTTTTTTTTTTTATTGTTAAACAATTTCAATCAAATTATTTTTTTTTATCTAGCCTTTTTTATCTATGCAGCAAATTTTAAATTATTAATATATAATTTTTTATTTATATTTTTATATATTTAAATACATAAATATGCACATTTGCATGCAAACTTTTTGATTTATGTTTGTGAGTAAAATACAAAAGCATATCGAATTTAAAAGAATTATTTTTTTTTTTTGATTAATTAAATAATTAGAAAACATTTAAAATTGCTGCAGCAATATTAAATAAACATTTTATAAAACTTAATTTATTTTCTCTACAACATTTTAAACCCATCACACATTTGTAGTATAAACGGCTTTTAGCAGTTTATCGGAAAGTTTACAACGCATTAAAGGTATGTCTACAATTTCTGAAGAGCTCGACAAGACGTGTCGATTTAGTCATGTCCGTCTGTCCGTATGTCTGTCTATTTACTGCTGTGCTCTTAATTCGCTCAGTTTTAAAGATATTCACCAGAAATTCGAAATTGAAGCTTTTGTCAGCAATAATCTGTTAAAGTGCCACGCCTATTTTAAGGCATAGCTTTTTTTTCTACAAATCTACGGCCCACTTTTGAATAGGGTCTATCTAGCCTCATTCGGTTTGTTACATACATTTGCATAAACGTTATATACCCTTGAACACTTAGGGTAGAGGGTATAAAAATCGAATATTCTTTTGGGCAATAGACACAACATATTATATTAAAAAAAAATAATTGATTTGACACTAAGTATGCCTTCTAACAACATATTTTAAAAATATCGAAAATTCAGTTGAATTTATCAAGTTTAAAACTAAATTATTATTTTAAAAAGTTTATCGAAATACTTTTAATTTTACTCACAGTTTATTTATTTTTTTTTTTCATCAAAACAACGAGACTGACTTTTAAAAGTTGTGCTTAATTTAATTAAAACAAAACAACAAAAAATATCTCTGCAACTTTTTAATTATATTCGTAAAGTTTTTTTTTTTTTTTTTTTTTTTTTTTTTAACAGAATTAAACTTATACACAAAAAAAAAAAAATGATATATAAAATGCATGCTTCTCTAAAGAAACTTGTGTGTGTATGTGTGTGTGTGTCTGTGTAAGTGGATTTTGATTTGGATTAGTTTAATCAAAAGCGTTGTTTTTTACTTCGTTTATTTTTATATTTTCTTTAAGACATTTAAGAAGATATTTACAAAAAAAAAAAAACGAAAGAAAGAAAAAAACCAAAATGCACACAAACACAAATATTAGGGAGACATAAATATTTTATATGGATTTTATATATATATTTTTTTTAACATTTGGTTTTTTTTTTTTTTTTTTTTTAGTTGTTTTATTTTGTTTGTTTATTTTATTTGTTTTTGTTGTTTGGTAACTTTGTTTAATTTGAATAATTTTCATCTAAATTCAAACATGTTTTGTAAGCAAGAAAATGAAAAGCAAAATTAATTCCGTACGCGCACAGTGAACTCACAATTGGTTGGGGTGGTTTTGTGGTTATCATGATGATGGTGTTCTTGTTGTTGTTGTTTTTGTTGCCCAATATGGGCAAAAATGGGTACCAAGTAGAGCCAAATGTGTGTGTTGGTCATATGTATGTATGTATATGTAGTATATTTTGAGGTCGAAGTTCAGAGTATGAATTAAGCAAATATGCATAAAAACGTGTAAATATTGAAGACAAAGACCTAATATGTATGTACACCATACATACTATACATACATATATGTACGTAAAATGTAAGCAAATACATATTATATGCTTACGTTTTTAATAGGCATAACGCATTGTAAATAACATACAAACATATTACGTAGTCAGGCAGAATAATAAACAAATAAATATAAAAATATTATTTTGTGTATATAAAATTTGTAACTTAAATATTGTAAATTAATTTAATATTTTATTGCTTAACGTTAAGCGATATGTTTCTTTACTTTTTTAATTTAAAAATAAATAAATAAATAAAATAAAATAAATAAATAAAGAAAAAACTTTAAATATTTATGAATAACGTAGATACTAACGTAATTATTCTATGTTACGTTAAAACATAAGATGTTTACGTAGATATCTACAGAACATTTTCCGTGTAACGTAATTAATAGCGAAAAACCAACTGAATTGCTTATTTTTTAAATAATATTTAAATATTATTTAAATACGTTATGACTTTGTGGTAATACAATTATGTAGTACAGCATGTTTGATATCAAACATGCTTGCAAGCATGCTTGACACTATTTATTATGCGCATAGCAACATGTTTGTTATCAAACATGCTTGCAAGCATGTTTGGCACTAATTTTGATGCGCATAGCAATATGTTTGATATCTAACATGCTTGCAAGCTTGTTTGACACTAATTTTGATGTGCACAACATCATGTTTGACATCAAAAATGCTAACAAGCATGCTTGACACTAATTGTAGAGCGCATTGCAACATGTTTGATATCATACATGCTTGCGACTATGTTTGGCAGCCTTCAGAGTGCTTGTATATTTTTTGACCTGAAAGTATGCCACTACTTTTTAGTTTTATTAAAAATGTTCTATGTAGTGCCTTCCTGATCGTCCCTGGAGATAGTATCAAACTTGCTATTAAAAATGTCAGATATCAATCATGCTGCTTTACGCACCTTACTAGGCGTTAAACATGTTTGATGATATACATGCTGCATCATATACATTATTTTATCATCAAACATGCTTGCAAATATGTTTCTGTACGCATCTCAATAACGCGCCAAACAAGTTCGTTCATACACCCTAACTAGCATCGAACATGCGCGCAGTGGCAGTGTACATTTGTTCAATCAATTTGTTCAAATCAATAAATAATAAATAGCGATTGTTAAATCACTGTGAAAATATTCGCCGTAAGTTATTTGCCAACACTAAATGGCACACGACAAGTAAAATGAGTTAGAGTTCAAGTGTGCACAAGTGAATGTTTGCTACATAAACTACATATTTACTCAATTCACACAAATATGTGCATACTTTTTGCTTTCGAATTTAAACAAGATTACTATGTAATATTTCATATCTAACATTTTGGTATTTTCTAAGGTAGGTCACTTTCAAGGAATACATGCAAGTGTGTAAGTTTATCCTTGAATACCATTCAGTCACATACCATATGAATGTATGTATATGTACGTTTGACTCATTAGTAATAGTTACGCTTCGAATGCTCAATTATTCCAGGTATTTACTAATAATTTCTCAAGATTTAGGCGCCATACTGTATATACAAGTATGTAGCTTTTGGATTTTGAGTTCAGCTAAATGCAATTTATCTACAGCAAAACATCGGCATGAATAAATGGAAAAGGCGTTCGTGTATGTGAAAAAAAGTTTAAGTATTCTCGGCAGCATAGCATACAATAATTTAACAATTTGAGAAGAGATATTTTTCTAAGAATTATTTTTCGAATTTTCAGTGGTGGATCGAATGTAGGTTGCCACCTTTTTTGGCTAGCGTATTGCCACCACTCCACATTTTTCCCATGACGAATCAGCTGTAGCTAGTTACAATTGATCCAAAAGCAAGCTAGCCATTATAAGACGTTTTCTCTACAATTTGTTTTTACAATGTCCAACGAAAAGCCTGGAACAGTTTCTAAACCGCACTGGAACGTTCGGGTTCAATTTTAGCTACTTGGAAAAATTAGTTTTGCTTTTTGAGAATTTTAATAATTCTAAATTCAAACTCCAACAGTTTTGCAATGCTTATTTTATAAAAACCAAGAAAACCTTTGAGGTGGCAACCTGCAAGCCTTTCCCACATACAATTTTGAAATGGTGCTGCATACCGGACGGAAATAATTTTGCGTTAGTTATGCTTGCCAAAAAAAAAAAAAAAATATTACTATTAATTTATTTACATTTTAAAGATACTTAGACACTACAAGCGCTGTTTTTTTTGGTACAGTAAAAGCTGACTAACAAAAGCGGTCAGCAAAATTTAATTAAAACAAATAAAAGTATAAATTCTTTCTGGATAGATTATTCAAAAAATAGCTTACCCGTTTTGAAAACACCGCAAAATATTGTGGAAAAAAAAAAACGAAAACGAACTCTTGTAGTGTGCATACGGATTATGAATTACGGATTAGACTAAAATGATATGAAATAGAACGATTGCCAAAATTGTTTGATTTTTTTAGATTGTTATAATTTGTTATTTTTTACTTTCTTTCTTTTTAATTAATTAATTTTTATTTTTTTATTAATTAATTAAATAATTAATTATGATGTATGTATGTATGTATTGTATGTACATATATGTATATGTGTGTGTATGTGTAGCATAAATCTATTGGCCAACATTTCTATACACTTTAGATACGTATTTTAGTGTTGTTGTTGTTTGTAGATGTACGTGTATCTTGGGCGTCGCACTTACACCTGCGTCCCGTAATGCTAGAGTGAAACAAATTCAGCATTTCCATTGCCACTTCCACTTGTTAGCTGCTGCTGCTGCTGCTGTTGTTGTTGCTGTTGTTGTAGTTGCTGTTGACAGTCCTGTTGCTGCTGCTTTTGCTGTTGCTGCTGCTGCTGCTGCTGCTGTTTCTTAAGTGTCTCACTCTTATAGAGCCTTTCATTCTCAAGACGTTCTTCATCCGGCAATGATAATGTTGAATTACCGCTGGCAGTGATACGTAAGCCCATATTATCATATTTTGGATATGCTGCAGCTGCTGCCGAAACGGTTGCTACTATTGGCGGCGTACTACAAAGTGTTGGCTGCATACCGCTTATGCAGCTAGCACAATTTTTTTCGATACAGCAGCAGCAGCTACATTGTTGCTGACGCCGCTGTTTGTTGTTGCTGCTGCTGTTGTCACCTGTTGATGATGACATTGTGCCACTGCAGTAACAGCGGGCGGTGGCGGTGGTGGTGGTAATTCCGTAATGCCGCTGCTTATACAATGCGCCTGTTGCTGCTGTTGTTGATGCAGCTGCTGCTGCTGCTGTTCTTGACTTGCATAAAGTTGACTTGCGTAACCTGTTTCCAAATTATGATACGCTACAATTTCATTGTGCGCATAAAGATTTGATTGTTGCTGTTGTTGTAGCTGTTGCTGTTGCTGCTGTTGCTGCTGTTGTTGTTGTTGTTGATGCTGTTGCAGCGATGTATCTTTTTTTAATATGCCACGACGCGGTGTATGACGCGGCAATGTTGCAAATTGTGATACATAATTTGCTGCACTTACTTGTGCTCCATTTGCTGTTGCTGATGCTGCCGCTGCTACTGCTGCATCCGTTGTCACTTGACCTGCTGCTGTTATATCCTGCAAACGTTTCGGTATATTTAATAAATCTGGATACATATTTATATCGGTGCCATCGAGCATATCTTGCGTTACAGAAACGCTTATGAAAATATTGCCAAATGTTGGATTCGGTACAATATTCGAACAAAATTCTGGCGGCGGCGGAAAAACGCCAACATTAAGCGGAAATTCATCGTTCATTTGACCATGTTGACCATGTTGACCATGTGATGTTGATGTGCATGCGTTGATGCCATTGATGTTGGTATGCCAACAATGCTGCATGTACCGCCAGCGCCACCGCCTACTCCAGCAACACCACCACCAACGCCAGCACCACTAATGGCAGCAGCCGCCGCAGCTACGCTGCCATCATTTATTGTTAACAGCTGTTGTCGTGCATTTGAATGCATATGTTGCTGTTGTTGTTGTTGTTGTTGCTGCTGATGTGTTAGCACTCCACCACCACCACCACCACAACAATACCGGCTACACTACCGTGTACCAAATGACTTTGACGATGATGATGATTCTCAACAGCGTGTATCTCAATTGGATCAAAACCCATAACCGAATCGGTTTTACTCATCGATGTTGTATTATTATCAATGCCACAGCTATCGCCGCGATCATTTGTCGTCGTTGTTATGCTCAAATCGAGCAATTTCTTTTCCTGATCATTGAAACTGACGCTCGACTTAACGCCCGCCTTGCCGCTCGGATGTCGTCGCTGACGTGTTGTGCGCTTGCACAGACACACCACAAATGAAATGGCAATCAATAGAAATACGGTACCAAAGGTGCCCATTATCAAGCCGAAATACCAAAATGTTTCCGGCGTTTTCACGAGTACGTGTTGCACTATTTCGGTTAAATAAATGCTTATATTCTGCGTAACAGCACCGATACTATTCACGCCTGTGCATGCGTATGTGCCTGCATCGAGGCTGCTCATATTGAATACGGTCAAATTGCTCCACAATTTATCCGATGCAATGCTCTCAGCATCGAAGAGTACATTATCATTGTCCAATATTTTGCCATTGAGTTCCCACGAAACTTCCGGCAATGGATCACCATAGACGAGACAACTGAATGTCGTATTGCTGCCAATATCGATATTTTGCACATCTTCATTATTGTAAATTTCAACACGCGGCGCACAACCGAACAGCTCATCATCGACGGCTTCCCATTGTTTATCCTTTTGCGCCGGTGGTCCTTTGCACAGTAAACTGACGCTATTTAGACGACTCGTCACATACCATTTACGAAATTTACGCAGCTTACAATTGCACTGCCACGGATTCTCGTCGAGTGCTAGTGTCTTCAGATTTGCCATATGCTGAAATACATATTCGCTTAAGCTCTCCAGTAGATTGTTCTTGAGATAGAGAAACTCAAGCTGATTTAAATTGGCCAATGCCATTGCATCGATATGCGATATTAGGCAATCGTGCAGATCGAGCGTACGCAAATGCGGCAATATCGGAAATTGATAGGCAACTAAACGCTTTAGCGGATTACCATTTAAGATAGAGTATACGCAAGCGATCGTTACCCATGAATGTATCCTTATCGAGCATTTCGATTTTATTATCGGACAAATCGATTTCAACTAAAATCTTTAAATTGCGAAATGTCTCTTTGTGTATGTATTGCACTTCCGACTTCTTCAAATAGATACGCTGCAAATTGAGTAGGCCGAGCGTTGTGAACTCTTCGCGATTCAAATAGGGTATATGATTGTCGTTGAGCACGAGCACTTGTAATTCGGTGCTCAGCGTTGTCGGTATCGTCGACAGTTGCAATGAGCTGCATATCGCTGATTTTTTACCATTTGTCCATTTGCATGTGCAATTCGAGGCACAGCTCAGTGACCAGTCATCCGCCAATGCCGGTGATAATGGCCAAGCGAGTAGCAGTAAACGCAATACGAATACTTAAATACAAAAAAAAAAACAAACAAATAGAAAAATAATTAAAAAAGAGTAAAAAGTTAAGAAGAGAAAAAAATACATGTTATGTCATACAGGGTGCTCCATTTTGTGGTCTCTGATGTAAAACTCATTCAACGCAAATTTCTCCCTGAAATTTTTACCAACCGACAAGCCGCCCAAAACATCAAAGAAACCAAAATGCTTAAATTTTATCATGACTAATGTGGTTCATTTATGCGCTGCAAGATTTATTCCTTTGGAAATACCTGAAGGGAAAAGTTTATGCCGAAAAACCAGAGTACTGAACGCTCAAAGTCAATCGATATGCCAAAAAATCGCCCATATTCCCAGAGATATGCTGCAAAAAGTGATGGGAAATGCAAAAAAAAAAAAAAGGAAAATTCTGGCGTTCCTTTAATATCATCTTCCGAAAATAACGAAACAAATTGTAATAGCTCCAAAAAAGTTTTATTCGTTCCAACACATAACAAGATTTTCAAATTATTCACTAAAATCATAGGGTACCACAAAACGAAGCACCCTGTACATATATACAATATATTTTTATAAGTATATGAAACGTTTTAAACCAAACTTCGGGTCATTCTTATCTACAAAATTGAGAGCTTTTTAAATTATTGCAAACATTCAGAAATCATTCGGTACATACTTTTAAAAACTATTTGATCTTCTCAAAATATTTAATATGGCGACCCAAAATTTGGAATGTTCAAACGTCTCATATACATATTATATTTATATATTTATGTAGTTTAACTAACTCACCTGCAAACATAAACTCTGCACGCCTATTTAGCCTCATAATGCCTCATGCAATTCTAATTTGGCTATGCAAATTACGTATCCAAATGTACGCTCCAGTTTTAACTTTAATCGAATTCTATGTTGAATTTTTGTTTTTGTTTTTATGCTTTTATTCTTTTTCTGTTTATTTTTTATTTATTTATTTATTTATTTTTTTTTTACTTTAGTACGTTTTTTCTTCGATTCGTTCCGTACATATTTATTTTGATTTTTATTTTGTACATTTGAATCATCTAAATCGTCTTCTACACAATTCTTGCATTCTCAGTGGAAATAATTAAATTTCGTTTGTATTAAGTTTTTTCGATAACTTTTTATATTCCTATTGGACCCATTGGATGCTTGTGTATCTGCAAATAGAAAATATGATTGCAATTAATTCATTTTTCTTAGAAAAAATACTTTTTTTTACACATTTTTATAAGAAATTGTTTTTGCATACTGTCTGCTGGCTGCTGTAATCACTTAATTAAGTGTTTTACGATTTAAAAAAATTCGATTCGACGATTTCAAAATGTTCATGTTCCGGCAAACGCAAAAGTTATGTTTCATTTCCAAAACGTTTCTTTGCGTTGTATATAAAAAAAAAAACTGCTATCTGTTACAAAAAAAAAGGCTATCGGTCTAACTAAATCATAAATTGTCTTTGCTTTGACTAAATTTGAAATTTGAACTCAGAAGCAGTAGCAATTTTGCCAAAATTTGCGCTATCAAAAGTGAATTGCAAAATTTTAGCGTTTTCGATTACGGGAACATGGCTGTTAGAATTATTTTTTAATGCCATCCACGCCATTTATGTATTAACTCAGCTCAAACATATCAAAATAAAATATAAATAAAATATGTATTAAAGAGTTAAGTTCGTCTTGCAGATCCATGCAAGACAATAATAATTTAAATATTTTAACCTGAATCTGAGAAAATACAACAATTGAAAGCACCTGCTATGCTGCTGCTGTGCAAATCTATTTATGTTCATAAATTTACATTGTGCTAAATTTTATAGCATGGAGTGAGTGAATAAGAAAATCAAAAGAAAAAAATGAGAGAGAGAAAGAGTGTGTGTGTGTGTTTGTGTGTAAATGCAATGCCACAACGTACATACTTAAATAAGTTCTTATTGTCAAATTGGCATTTTACATTGCATTTCTTCAGCTGTGCACTGCGCCTATCTAGGATATCTATACACACCAGCCCACTTGTTCACGTGACCACCCACTCAACACATGCTTATATGCTTGCGGACTCTTTAACTTCATCAAATACAACAACTCATCATTCTTATTGGACCTTTGTGCTGCCCACTCGTATGTCTCACTTACATATTTGCGTCATTTTCAAATAGAGATGGCAACAACGTTTGTGCATTGTGCATGGCAACGCTTCATACGGCATGGCATGACAAATATTTTTTTTTGGTTTGGCTGTGATATTATTTTTTTGGCAATGCAGATAATTCTTATTGCATTCAGTTCGGCGCAATGGTTGCTGCCTGCTGTTCTCACTTAACTAAAGTATTGTGTTCTTGTTCCAAATGATTTTGTTCTTCTGTCATTTGTTCAGGTTTATTTTTTTTTTTCCGTTTATACCCTGCAATCGAAGACTCTAAAGCGTATATTAAGCTTGTGCAAAAGTAGGCATGATGACTCCCATAAAGTTTACATTAGAGCCCGGCATCGATTAACTCGAAAAACAAATATACTCGAGTCGCAACTTACTCGAGCCTATGAGTCGAATAACCGAACGCTTCGATTTAGTTCATATTTTTACTCGAATAAACGAGTAATCTTTAAATTGGGTATCCGTAGTTTCGGTTATCCGACCGAAGTTAACCGTTTCGTTCGAATATCCGATCTTTCAGATATGACTCGAGTATTACGCGAGTCATATTCTTTTGGGGTTTGAACTACGGCAATCCAAAGACACAAGCCTATCTATATACTTAATATTTTCAGTGTCAAAACTATTTTATAATGAGATTCTAGTATAATTTTAATACGGAACAGAACTATTAGCTTCATCGAGTATCCGATCAACTTTATCAAGTATACGACTCGATTTGAGTTGAAGTTGACATACCCGATTCGACTCGTAACGAATTAAAACGAATCGAGTCGAGTTGATCATTTTCCTAGCAGTAGACTTGAGTTACTCGAATCGTTTTTATTTCGAGTATCCTTTTTATCTGTTTTCGGGTAATTGAGCAGGGCTCTAGTATACATATACATATAAACTGTTGATCAGGATTGAAATCAAAGTCGATCTAACTATGTCGATATGTCTGTCCGTCTGTCCATGTATATTAAGATATATAAAAGTCATATACAGTGTATCTCGTAGTCGTGCATACTCAACTGCAGCGTTCTTTCCTGTATATTTTTTTTCTTTTTTCTTATTGTTGTAATTGTTGTATGGCAAATTGTGGCAAATGTATGTATGTGTATGTGTGTTTGTTTGCATAATGCAGTTATCTATCTATTTATACACATCTCTCTCTTCTCTCTCTTTTTCTATCTCTTTCAAAATGTGTTTTTGTGATTATTTTTTTTTTTTTCAAAGTATTTTGGGAGCAATGCATAACTCAAAGAAAGCATGAAAAACAGGACACTTGTCCTTAATGTCAGGATGCCTTTAACACTGAACGCTATTATGTTGTTGTGTATTTTTATTTTGATTTTGTTGTTGTTGTTGTTTCATTTTTACTCTACCATATATGTGTGTGTGATATGGATAATATATGGTATGTACACATTTTTTTATTTATTATATTTTCTTTTTTACTCTTTTCTTTATTTTTTTTGTTTTAAACCTGCTGTTTGTTTTTATTCCTTTTCATATGTCGTTTTGTTGGCTAGCAAACCACAATGTGCTCAGCGGCTTACTACAAGTAACTGCAATTCCGTTAAAGATTCATACAGATACATAGAACAAAACTAACAGATACAAACGCAGCTACAAACAGGAAGTTATATGTATATGCATCTGTTTACATACATACACGCATGATGCATGCTGGCATTGGCAGCTTTTCAACAAAGAAGAAAGAAAGAAAGAGTCAGAGAGAGAGAGAGAGAGATGGACACACTACGCGATAGCATGTTAAAGTAAAGCACCATTTACTCAAGAGTAACACCACAAATTGTAGTGTTGTCGCTCAACAATTCTGACAAATAAATAATATGTATTATGGTATGTGCACTATGGGCCAGTTTTAAGACAATGCATTCAAAATTTAATTAAGAAGAAGAAGAAAAAATATTTAAGACTAAAATAATTTTTAATTATGCAAATGTGTGTAAAGTTTCTATATCCACCAGATCTCAATGGATCTAATCAAACATGTTATATAAATAAAACGGTGGGTAGTGTTGGTAAAGTTATCTTCTCAACAGTCTTGAGGATTAGCGATTCTTCAACAATACCCGACCACTGCTGAAAATTTAGCTATACAGAAAATCTAAGGCGTTAGACAATTCGTTGTTTGTAATCACTATATTTACCGTTAGTCAAGCTACACTTGACTTGCAAGCACTTGACTCCTTCAGCAATATTACACAAAAAAAAACAGATCTTTAAACGAAATGGCTGATCACTGGGATATTTAGCAAATCCGTATACCGGAACATAAATGCGTTGTGTTATAGGTCGCATTAGCCAGAGAGGGTACAATCCCGATTTTCCACCGTGGAGGAGAAATCTGTTGCTACACTCAAACAGCGTGACTAAGAAGCCACAGCTACTACAACAGAGCAGCAGACACGACGATATTGCCAGATTGATAGGTGTTCTCACTGAACATGCCTGTCTGATTGGTAGGTATGCTACCCGATTCAGAAACTCTTAAAAAGGAAATAGAGCCAATACATAGAACAACTTCTCGTAACTCTCTGGCACTGGTAAGAATTATTTTCATGCTAAGTTCGCGAACTAGACTCACTTTGAAGCACAAAAACTCAACGAACTCAAGGACAAACAACAAAACAAATTTTCTTATAAGAAAACAGGATATCTTTGTCTGTCTGTCTGTCTGTATTTATGCGTTTCATTCACTTATTTTGAAAGATTTTGACCTGAAATTTGAATCAAGAGCTTAAAACCCAAGTGACATATATACAGCTCTAGCACCCATTTGTCGAATTTTCTATGAAAATTGTAGTTTTCAATCAAATGTACTCATTTCAAATTAGATAAAACCATTACCTTAAGTTGTTAGGACCTTAACTGTCATCTATGTAAAATTTTGAGTCCACAGCGTCAGTAGTTAAGGTCAGTCAACAACAAAAAAAAAACATTTTTCGATCTTGATTTTCGACTTGCTTTGGCGTGGTTTTTTCGGGCTAAAAATGGCTCAATTCCTAATGCCCGGAAAATTTAAAACGATTTGTCTTACTCTCTTTTTGATCACAGTAGTATACACAACCGATAAGATACGGATAGGGATACTGTAATACACTATTTACGCCACTGCCGATCACATAAAAGCTATTCAAAGTATCGAGTGGCGACTATTTAAACTTCGTTCCATCCAAAACTTAATGATTTTTCTTGTTTTAAATTAAAAAGTTGTGTCCAAATTTTGAACTCCATAGTGCAGTTTTGAAAAGATGCATGCATGCATAGTATGTATCCATTTGTGTAAAAGCAAAAACTCATAAACGTAAACATACACGCACACACACACACACAAAACATGCAAATAGGACTTAAATGAAATTATGTATGTATATAGCCAAACTAATAGGCATATGTATATAGTATAGCCCTTGTTTGTATGCGTCGTAATATGACAAACATTTATGTGAATATCAACACACACACACACATACACACACAATGAAAAAAAGGAAGTCCAAGCCAGGATTTGTTTAAAGACGCCATTTGCAAAAACAAGCGGAAAAGTAACGTTAACGTAGATAAGAACCTAAAAACAACAAACAACAACAACAACAAAACGTAAAATCACAATGAATACAACAAGAGACAGAAATGTACTCCTCGTAGTCTGAAAAGTTCATTGTGCCGCTGTCGCTGTCTCTATCTCCTTGTCTATCCGTCCGTCTGTCTGTCTGTGTATCCATTCGTCTGCCTAGCTGTCGTTTAGTTCAACTATCTTTTGTCTGCAATTGCTAGAATGAACGCATTACAATGCTGCATAACAACATACACAGTATATAGCTAGCTATTTACATTCATACACACACGCATGCACACATGCACATACATACATACATATGTTATGTATGTACTCTTTACGTTATTATAAGTATCTTTCTCTGGCGAGTTTTATGCCTTGGATTTGTAATACGAATTAAAGCATATGAGACCGGCTGCAACTTGCCACAAGAAACTTATAATAAAACGGAAAACAGCTTACATACATATATGAAATGCTATACAACACACACACACGAACACAGACAAAAACAAGTCCGGCAGACAGGCAGAAATATACGCACTTCAGTCCCATTTTGACATTTGTCTAAGTTAAAACGGAAGTCGCTTAATAGAGCACTTTACAGTGTATGTGGTTAACTAAGCATTGCATTAGTTCACTGTACCTACTAAATGACTACAAGTAGCATTTAAGCAGCACACAACACGATATTAAGATACTTCCATAAATTTCACAAAAAAAAAAAAAAAAACAGAAAAATAAACAAGAATTTAAATTTAAACTCTCTGAGAAATGTTTTAATTAAATTTTCATGAAAAACGATTTTATGAATATTTTTTGCCAAAAAATTAAAACCATTCAAGATGCACTTTGCAAAGTTAACATGGATTAGATTGTTAAAATCAAGATAAATGAAAGGCACATTTGCAGTTTAAAAGATGCTGGTTTTCATTTTAAAATGCCAATTGTTGAAGACTGACACACACACACACACACAACGTTAAAAAACAAATAAATTCGAAAAATAATAATCGAAGCATTTGTTCACATCGTACATATCGGCCGACCGACCGACCGACGCAGCCAAGCCAATCAAAAACTGTTAACAAAGAAAGAACGAAAGAAACAGCAATATAATCGTACTGTTTTGTGCACAATGGTTTGCACAGTGGTTTTACTTGTATAAAAAAAAAGTTTTTTACGCAAATAATTCTATGTAAAAGCGTCGTTGGCAAACAAACAACTGGAACTATCAGGATAATCAATTTCAATAATTAAGAAAAGATTTACTGAATTTCATTGTGATTGTTAGTGTTGACAAAAGTAGTGATTTTGAGTGGCAGTGTAGCGACTGCGACTTGAAAATCACAGTGATTGATAAAATCGCAGTTCACAAAAAACAAGCAGTGATTATTTAACAGCTCCACTGTTCGCGAAGACTGATACACATAATCACCGCTAACTGAACTGTTTCGCTACACCAATACATGAAATCGACTTTGTTTTAATTTATTGAAATGTATAAAACACTGCTTTTATAGAAATTGCACAACAAATGATATTTACGAAAAACAATTTGTTCTTGGTTGGTTTCTTTGCAATTGCCGGTTTAAGTTAGTCACACTTGTTTCGAACGAGAGTTTAAACATCAGAAAACATCTTGCATTCTTCAAAAATATCACATATAACTACGTTTTTTATGCATATTTTTCTTGCAATTGAGCTTTCACCATTTAAACGTGTCAATATGCGCGGTCTATCAGTGATTTGCTCGTTTTGACAAATCAAGTGACTGGCAAATGTACCAACGAATTTGTACAGGTTCGGTGTTCAAGCGATGAATGAACGATTTGCGAAGAGTGATATAAGGATCAATCACAGATAAATGAACAGTTTCACTGCTCGCAAAGAGCGATAAACAAAATCGTCGATGACAGAACGTTTTCACTGAGGAATAAGAGAATCACAAATCACTACATTCAGTCGCAGTGCGACATTGCTATTTTACTGTGAAAAAATCACCGGAAGTGATCTTTTTGCCAACACTAATAAAAGAGTCCAAACATTCACAGATATTATTCAGAGCTATTAAAAAGTTTCGACTATCGAATAGAACAATCTTCCATTACAGAAATTACAAAAATTCTTAAATTGGCCTACGAACTGCAAAACTATCCAAGCATATTCTCCGTATTTAGTCAACGTGAATATTTCTGTTTCGAATCTTGTATTCAAGCTATCTCGACTGCAGCGTTATTATCGTATATTATACTCTTATACAAATACTTATACAAATCTTTTTAAATTTTGAAGTTTTTATATTCTATATTCGACTGCAGTATTCTTTCTTATTTCCATATTTGTTTTTTCGTATTTCTTTTTATATCTATACTATTTTTTTTTTTTTTTCTTTTTTTTTTTTTTTGTTATGTAAACCAAATCAGTTATCTGATTTAAGCTTTTTCGCTAACAATTTATTTGATTGTATTGCTGCGACAACAATTTTGAATTCAAAAATAAAATTTACTTTTAATATATTCACAAAACGAAATCTGTAAACCTCTTTTGACAACAACAAATAAAATATAAGCAGAGAGTGATTTTAAATCCATATTGTATCTATGGATTTAAAATCACTGCTTATATTTTATATATATTGTATATGTATACTATATAAGCACTTTATATAGTATATACGTATGTATTTGTATGTATAAATGATTAAGTATGCTACAAATTACATATATGTACATAACATTTTTTTTTATGTAATATGCTTCATTAAAATTACTTTCCAAATAAAAAAAAATATATATATATAGAGGCAATCTTTCGCAACGGGAGACCCTTTAAACACCAAAAAAAAAAAAAAATTTGTTTTGGCAATGGTTCAAATTTTATGTAATTACAAAAGCACAATACCACTTTTTAAATGTGATGGCGAATCTAAAATGGCGAAAAATATTAAAAATATCGAAAACTCTTCCGATTCTTGACCAAGTTAGCAACAAATTTTATTTTTTTTATATTTTTGAGTAGCATTCAAAATCTGTCTGTCTGCACTTTTTATTCGATCGGTTTTTAAAGATATTGAGTTCAAATTAGAAACTTAAGCTTGCTTCGGCACTAGTTTGTATTATTTTACTGACGACTAAAAAAAGTTTTACAGACAGACGAACATGGCTCAATTGGTCAAAGACCTGAAGAGATGAAACGAAATGGTTACCAGATTCGAATTCAGCGAGCACAAAATTATATAATAGACTAGGTTAGAGCTTTACAGCAGCAAAAAAAAAAAAAAAAAAAAACAAGAAAGAACGCTGAAGTCGAGTATGCTCGACTGCAAGATACCCTGTACCCAATCTTTATGTACCGTAAGTTAAGTCCTATCTTTGTATATACCTTATTGTATTGGATTTTCAAACAAAAACTTGAAAAATGGGGTAAATTTGTATGGGGGCTATACCTAAAACTTTGTTGGTCCTACCCCTATTGGGATATTTTATTGGGACTATCATAGACATAATTTATACTAATGACGATTTTATGCAAAAACCTAAAATTTTGGGGTACATTTGTATGGGGGTACCCCTTAAAATGGGTCTAGAGAAAAACCGTTTGCAAGTGAACACTTGACGGTTTAGGAGAATCTTAGTTTCAAATATGGTGGCCCTATCTCTTATAGTCTCCGAGATAATCTATCTCATACGGCAGACAGCTGGACAGACGGAAGGACGGACAGACAGACATAGCTATTTCGACTCCCCTTCCAATGCTGATCAAGAATATATATACTTTATAGGGTCTATCTTGCCTCCTTCTGTCTGTTACATACATTCGCACAAACTTAATATACCCTTTTACCCTTTGGGTACAGGGTATAAAAAGACGAATACGAGCAATTTTTGGTTCATTCTTCCGCCATTTTGAATTTCAAAACGTGACCCGTTTTTAAACATTTTAAGTCAAACCAAATTTTGGGAGAAGTGGTCTTTCATAGAAAAATTGTAGCTAAAACATTTTTAAGCGAGCAAAATTTTTTAAACGTAAAAAATTTGGTAAGAAATTTTACCATAAAAAGGCCACGTTGCATGTTTAGAACTTCAAAATTTCAAAACTTCCTTAAAAAGTCACTTAATTTACTACAAAGTTGTAACTCAGAGGTTTTCGGGATTAATAATTACGAATATGGTATCAGATATATATGGTGATCAGAATTCATGGATTCTTTTGAAAAATTTTACGATGATTTTACGAATCTTGCATTAAATTTTCAAAATGGTAAATCCAATATGGCGAAAAACACCATTTTGAGGAGCTCAATTTCACATGGAATGACTCATATATATTGTAAATAGTATATAAAAAACAGTTATATTATATACTTAAGCATTTATGTATTAACTTACAAAGTACATACAAATTATGACATGACATTCATTTTATTGAAAATAAAAAAAAAGCATAATAAATCGCTTTAGTTATTTTTTTCATTGCATATTTTGTTGCGCCCAAAAAGGAAGAACGAAAAATAAAAAAAAAAAAAAAACAAGAAAAAGTTTTTAAGCCCATCAAACCGCATCGAAATCTGCCAAACTTTGCATAAAACTTAACGATTTATGATGCTTATTGCTACTGACAGCGTCAAGAGCGATTAGCCAAGAAATTAGCAACGGAAGCGCCTTAGCTTATGCAACATAAAAAAATCAAGTAAGCAGAAAAAAGAGAGCATACATAAGCATTTACTTGGATTATATACTTATAGCACACTCTTATATGTTGTGGGCGTATAAGTATAATTAAATAAAAATTATGTATGTTGCCTAGCAGCTTATTAACTGCTTCATTTTTTAATTTATGGCTTAAACATATTTTCTTTTCATACATAAAAGTATTTCACGCCTCGCTTGAGTAGCTTAAAAAACTCAATGCCACCCCAAAGACCTCATAGCTAAGTTTCAAGCGCAACAAGTAGAAAATTTTTTCTGAAAATAAAATAAAAGAAGGTAAACAACAAAGTGAAGCTAAAAATGTGAAGTTCTCGTGAAAAGTTTTATAAAAAGTTGTTATGGAACAAATAGCAATTTGCAAAATATGTGAATATGTGCGACACACAAACAGACAGACAGACGGACAGACGGACAGATAGACAGACAGAATTCTAAATAAATTGCGCATTTGCATATAAAAGTCTGTGACTGTGAATATATTTAAAAGGTTTTGAAAATGTTTTTTTTTTTTGGTTTTTTTTTTTGTTTAAAATATTTTAATTGCATTAATTTAAAATTAAATTGTCTAATTCCATCAAAGCCTATGAAATCATATAAATAATTTTTTTTGAAGAAATTCTAAGGAATTTCTCGTTGTAAACCGCAGACAGAACGTACACAACACCAGAAAATACCTTGGGCGCCTAGAAATATAAAATGCTGACACAAAAAGATAATAATTGAGTGGTTTCGGAGCTCATCGTGACATGAGATTTTTATACTCGTCTCACAGTAAAATATTAGTTTGTCAAAAAGTTTGTAACGCGTGAAAGAAGACACCGTAGACCCTGTAAAGTGTTAATATTCTTGATCAGCTCGATGAGACGAGTCTTAAACAGTTAAAGTTTTAAAAATCAAAATGTCACGCCCATTTTTAGGCATAGCACCCATAGAAAAACTAGTCTAATCATCGTGTGCGAACTATCTCAAACAAAATCTCTCTGAGATCTTTGTCAAGTGATCACGAGATTGCTAGAAAACATCTTTATTACATTATCTAGGAAAGCCAAATATATACAATATATAAAAAAAATGTTTCTATGTCCGATATGAACTTTGAAACCATCAATCCGATAAATTGTAAATCAGTTTCACTTGAAAGGCAACAATACAAGTTTAATTTTAGACCACTAAAACAATGCATTCATTCATGAAGTCGATCTTAAACTTTTCTCAAACAACATTTTTTTGCTTTTTTGTATGTTTTCATATAAGCCCCAACATATTTAGTACAAAAAAGTACAAAAAAGCCACCAAAAACAGCAGATGCGAAACGGAAAAAAGCTGAAATAGCAGCCGAAGCGCCTGTACAATGTAGTAACACACGATCTGTATACGCAGTAGTATATAAAATATTTTATTTTTGATATCACAGAAATTTTAAGTATACACCCAAATAAATTTTTCCTATTCTTTTTACTTTTTGGTCTATTTTGAAACTGAAACCTCTATGACATACAGCCCAGTTGTGTGTAGAAGCACGCAGTAGCTTCTATTTTGAAATGCTTAAACTGTTTGAGAATTATAAGATTATAAGAATTTATTTGAAAAGCAAATCAATAATTTCATAAAAATTATTTTGGTCTTATTAAGCTATTTACGCTTTATGAGATGCAATATTTACATACATATAGAGCATACGTATAGATATAACGACTCACTAACACCAAACACAAGAAAAAAGTAATGTTAAAAAATGCGTTTCAAGATATCATCATTACACACTTCCAATCAATCCAGTCATTGTCTAACAAATAGCATCATTAGGATTTAATTTACAGTTGAATTGATTTTGCTGATATGGAAAAAAAAATACATTTGTTTTTTTTTTTTTTTTTCTCTCAGCTTCAAATATATTTGACGAGTAACAAGACAATATCTCAACAATACTCGCAGAGAGGGTTCAAAAATGGCGAAAGATTACATGTATCTGTGTGTATATTTTTCGGTATTTTAAATATTTTATTAAAGCATAAGAAATGTAGCAGAAAAATTTAAATAATCATTTCAAAGTAAAATATATCTTTTTTGTTTTTTTTTTTTTTTTTTTTGCAATATTTGTATTTATAGCTCAGATACAAATATAATATGCAATGCAAATCCTTTTTACTTTTATTAAAGTCAAAAAGAGAGTTACTCAAATGACTAAAAGAGCTAAAGATGTCACGAAGTAAATACATTTAAGCTACTCAAAAAAACTTACTCAAAAACTTTTCCAAAGGTTTTGTTAGAGAATATCAAGTCAAACAGATACATACATACATATAGTATATATATATACTATAGATGTATCTTGTATCTATGAATATATCGAATACAGTTTTCAATATTGTTTACGAAATAGCATTCAAGTGTTAAGACAAAAAAAAAAAAATAAATAAATAAAAGTAATGCGTTGTAGTTAAAGTAGCATTTAACAACAACAAAAATAATACAAGGAATTGTGTTGTGCTTACAGATACAATATACAGTAAATCTCTTTATATACATACTGTATTGTTCATGTTTAAATTGAGAAAACAGCATAAAATGCGAGGCTGTTTTAGAAATTAAGCGGATTTTGATTAACAAAAGAATATTATAAAAGAATTAAATCGAATGTGAAAACTAAAAGCAACAGAAAAAAAAAAACATTCATTGTACTCATGAATATTTTCCCATTCATGAGTACATCGAATGTTTTCAAAAGAGCGAAAGAAAGCATTGGAGTTTGCATAAAATATATTTAAAATAATAAACACATGTCCGTCCGTCTGTCCGTCTGTCTGTCTGTCCTTTTTTCATTTATTTTAAATACTTATAGTACCAACCTCGCAGCTACATACATACAAATATTGACGCATACAAATAAATTAACATATAAAGGCTGTCAAAAACGAAGAAATGAACAAACAACAAGTAACTACATGTTTTTTTTTTTCTATATAAATCGGTGAATATATATGTACATGTATATAAAATAAGTATGTATGTATATGTATATAGGTAAATTTATGTATATATAGTAAAAATGTATGTAATACTTCTATGCTACGTGGCATATCGAAAGAGTAGCTCAGCAGCAGTAGCAGCTAAGACGCCAAACTTTTGTCTTTGTTTGCTGTTTCAAATGAATAATCAATACATAAAAAAAAAAAAAAAAAAAAACATTTAAACGCAGATAGATATGTGTATTCGTGTGTATATGTGACAGTAATAAGTTGTTTGTCGAAGTTGCTACCATCATCATCATCACACACTACCATCAGAAGATGCCCTTAAGTCAAGAAAAGCGCTACGAAAATCCGCGTTCATGTCACGGCCTAAGTGAAAAGTTACTTCGAAGTTAAGCCTTCGATAACCAAATTAAATGTGAATGGTATTGGCAAATGGGGGTGGCAGCAACAACAACAACGACAACAACAATCACCTAAAAGATGCTGGCACAAAGATACACGCACAAACTTACAGATACACACACAGAACACAGACACACACGTGCACAGATACTGAATCATTAGCTCATTGAGTTATATCTTTTATTTTGCTTTCAGTATGTAAGTTTTCTTATTTCTTTTTTTTTTTTTCTTTTTTATTCCAGACCAGCAGCAGCACGGCAACGTCATCGTCATCGTTCTTCAAATCATCATCATCAACAACAACAACAACAAACATTATCAGATAGAAGCTGCTTTCAACCAAAAGTTGAAATCCAAAAATGAGTTTTTTAAAATCTCTTCATGACTTTACGTATAAGCTTTGTGGTTAAATTATTTAAAAAGAAAATTTATAAAATAAAAAAAAAAATTGAAGAAAAATAAGTAAGCAAAAAAAATTTAAAAAAAAATACAAGTTTCCATGAAACCAAAAAGTACAAAATCTTTTGGAAGCTCTTAAAAAAAAAAAAAAAAAATATTAAGTGGTTTTAAAAAAAAAAAGAAAAAAGAAAACGTTGTTGGAAAACAAGATTAGCAACTCATTGAGCAACTGCGATAATTTGAAAAATATATATAATAAAATTGTATATGACTTTTTTTGTAACTTAAAGTTCGTTAACATCTCAAGAACATTTTCAGTCTACAAAAATATTTTCAGAAAAAAATTCAGTAAAATTCAAGCGCCGAAATTTCAATTTTTTGTTATTGACACAACTGAAACATTTTGTATGTTAACAAAAATTTAGCACAGCATTGCCAATTCGAAAATATAGTAAATGTGGATTTTGTTAGTTTTTGTTAGCATCCTGTCGGCGCAGATTCAAATGCAAAATGTAATGTTGAGCCTTGCAGAAATAAATGAAAAGAAATAAATAGAATAAAAATGGTAAAAAACAAAAAAACAAAAAAAAAACAGTTAAACAAAATCCAAAAAGGAGATGGCAACGCCATATCGTCAAATAATTTTGGAATAATTTTGTGCAAAATGAAACCGAAAGGCTTGATACATGTGATATGGGGTCTCTGCACCAACAGAGTGCCGAGTGGTTTCTAAATTCCGTTGTGAACGTAGTACCATAATGGACGCCCAAAAAGAAATGAATACAGCTGTGAATATTATTCAGAGCATTTGAACAGATTCGACATTGATTTAAAGAAAAATGACCCGATTTGATGAAGATAAAAGTGCTAACCAGTCGACTATTTTCTGTTTCCAAACCTGAAAAAATGACCGCGCTAAAATATTTGGAACAAATCCTGATTGTCTTAAATGCAATAAGCGTTTAATTTGAGTGAGTACCTTGAGAAAACATTGAAAGGTATAAAAAAAAAAATTTGGTAAAAAAAAAAAGAGTGAACAATGTATATTTCGTGTTTACCATGTTAGACCCTATAAAGTATACATGTATACATATGTTGGACTTTTCATGTCAACTATCTACATTTTTCGTTCTCTACAAAATTAAGACCTTTAAAAATTATTTCCCATCTAAAAATTAGTGTTGGCAAAAACAGTGATTTTTTGAGTCGCAGTGTGATTAGCGACTGCAACTTGAAAATCGCTGTTAACAGTGATAACACTGTTTACGAAGAGTGATGTGAAACACAAAATCACCGCTAACTGAAGTCTACACCAACACGACAAACCGACTTGATTTTAATTCATTGAAAAATGAAACACTTTTTATACCCGCCACACATAGTGTGGAGGGTATTATCATTTGTCAGAAAGTTTGTAACGCATTAAAGGAGACGTTGTAGACCCTATAAAGTATATATATTTTTGATCAGCACGACGAGACGAGTCGATCTAGCCATGTCCGTCTGTCTGTCCGTCTGTCGGTCCGTCTGTCCGTCTGTCTGTATTTATGCGATTCATTCGCTCAGTTTAAAGATATTGACCTGAAACTCGGAACTTAAGCTTTTCTCAGTCCTAAGCAGTTCAAGTGTTAAAATCAAAGTGCCACGCCCATTTTAAGGTATAGCCCCCATACAAACTTACCGTTTTTTTCTAATTTTTTGCATGAAAATAGTTATTATTTATGAATGTAGTCACTCGAAGTTGGAAAAAAATACTTTTAATGTCATCCAATATCAAATCAAGCTGCCACGCCCATTTTTAGATATAGCCCCCTACAATCTTACCGCCCATTCTCAATTTTTGTATTAAAATAGGTATTATTTATGAAACTATTCACTCAAATTTGGGTAAAAACACTTCATATTACATCCAATATCAAAGCCAAGATGCCACGCCCATTTTTAGATAAAGCCCCCATACAAAATTACCGCCCATTTTCGAATTTTTGTATTAAAATAGGTATTATTTATGAAACTATTCACTCAAAACCAAGGTGCCACGCCCATTTTTAGCTATAGCACCCATACAAACTTATTGATTATTTTCCAACATTTGTATGAAAACGTAATTATGATCACACATAAACTATTCAAGATTCGTGTGACGAGTATTTAAGCTTCGGTTCCACCGAAGTTAACGTTTTTCCTTGTTCTATTGTAAAATTGAAATTGCACAAAATATGATAATTTCGAAAAAAAATTGTGTTCTTGGTTACTACCATTCCATAAACATTTTGCATTCTGCTGCAGTTTCAATCTGAAGTGCGATATTTAAATTTTAAAATCACTGTGAAAAAATCACCGAAAGTGTTTTTTTTTTTTGCCAACACTACAAGAAATGATTCGGATGCAAGAGTAGGTACTCTGAAAAACTATGAGATCTTTCGAAAACTTCAGTATGGTGCTCAGACCTATAAAAACATCAAAGTCTTAAGATGGCCCGAAAGAAAAAAGATTAGTATTAATGTTAATAAGGAATATTTGTATTTCGATTAGCATAAAGAAACGAATTCAAAATGACGTATAGATCCAATATGGCGTACTAAAATTAAACAAAATTATCAGATTTGATAAAACTTATTATTGATGGTTGTTTGAAGTCGCTGAAAACAACTCAGATATCAAGTCAGATCCATGGGGATTTTAAGAATTTACGTCCGCCATTTTGAATTTTAAATGCTTTAATAAGTTACATTAGAAACGTCATATTGAATATAAAAAAGCTACATAGTTTTTAAAAGTACCTAACTTTCGATGTTTGGTATAATTTTGTAAGCTCTCAATTTTGGCATAAAATGTCTTATATATTCTTGCTAAGTATGACGAGATAAGTTGATCTGATCATGTTCGTATGTCCGTATTTTTTTCCAGTCTGTTTCGTTTGATCTGTTTTAAAGATATATGTGCACATAGATCTGAATTTCTTAACTCAAGCTTTTCTCGGCTCAAGGCAGTAAAGCTTTAATATAAAATATTAATGCTCGTATTTATAACAAAATTGGATTACATTTTTTTTTTTTTTTTTTAATTTAAATTTTATACTTTAATGCTTTTTATGTATATTAACGCAATGTACACATGTCTATGTATAATAAATTGGTTTAAATTGTATCATAGACCGTTCTCCGCCCACATCACTTTACATATGAACGTTTTTTTTTTATTTATATATGGAGTGATGCGTATTAAAGCTTCGGTTCTATAAAATTAAAGCTTTTATCTTTCTTTGAGAAATGTTTTTAAATGTTTTATTTAATGTTATCTTGTATTTTAAGTAAAAACAAAAATAAAAACACAAACTTCATAAAATGCTATTAACAAATCAAATAAGAACGCACTTCAATTGACGCACCCACTAGATGGTTGCTTAAGTGTGAAGGGAAATACATATATGAAAGTACCAAAAAATCTGTGTATGTACGTGCATGCATGTGTGTGATGTGCGTGTAAAATGTAAAATGTAAAAGCACCAAAAACCGATTTATCTCAATTTACATACTAAATGAGTCTGTTTCATGCAATCTATGACGGATCGTAGCCCTGAAAGACAACATCAACGCTCACACATACACACTCATGCTCTATTTAAAATATTAACTTTTCTCTTTCTATCATTTATGTATGTGTGTGTGTGTGGTGCTACACGCATTTGGTACACTTACACACTTTCCTTTTTTTTGCACAACCAATTTTATTTTGTTGTCATCAGTCATATTAAATGAAGGCGTTCGATTAAAGCAATGCAAAAAGCGCCCAAAAGGCACTAAAAAAGAACCGAACTGAACTGAACAGAACAGCACCCGCAGCTCAAGTAGGCAGAGAGTAATGTGTATGTTGAGATACATTTTATTTGTGTAATGGAAAATGTACTGAAGCGCAACAAAGCAGCAGCAAGAATGTCTTACGAATTTCATATAATTCTTTAGCGTCATATTTTTTTTTTTTTTTTTTTTTTTTTTTTGCTTGACATGAAGTTGCGTTGCGAATTTTGAATTTAAATTTTGAGAAACATTTGACGTGCCTTCTATTGACTTTCTCTACTTCTTCTCTCTCTCTCTGTTCTCGTTCTTATTTCCCTTTAACATTAGCATAAAATGTTGCCTTGACTTGTGCCATCTTAGCTCTTAGCTTTGCTTGCTTTCTTCTTCTACATAACTTCCTTCGATTCGATTCGTTTCCGTTTCCGTTTACCACACATCACTCGATGACTGTGACCTATGCCACTTGTGTGTGTGTGCGTGTGTGTGCGTGTAGTGCAATCTTTGCATAAAAAGTCAAATAAATGATTCCCAAATGTATTGGCTTGCGCGTTTTAATAAATAATAAAACAAAAATAAATATAAAAAATAATAATAAAATTTTAAAAAATGAGAAATTCAAAAAAAAAAAAAATAAAATAAAAATTTAAAAACGAACATTTAAATTTTTTGTTAAATCGAAACTCAATATTATTTTCTATGGCATGCGGCGGCAGCTGTTGCCTTTTTTATTTTACATTTTATGAAATTAATTCTTTTATATAATTTTTTTCGTCTGCAACTTGATTCAGATTTCTGCACGTGAAAAAAAAAAAAGTATCTGTTAGATACATACGCAGGCTAATCAAATGCATGCAATGCTTAAACAGAAACTTTTCTACTTAAAGTATCCAATCAACAATAAAATCAGTTGCAGCTTATCGCTAAGATTCATTGCGGTTGATGCGTTGCATTTCAATTAAATTGAAATCAAAAACAAATAACAACAACAAGAAAATAGTGTGACAACGACAACTTGATCGACCAGCAACGTATAGTTTTTATGTAGTTGCATACAAATAAATTTTCTAGATACATTTGTAATCACACACACACACAGATACAGCACTAGTAGGAGCAACAAAAGGCAGACATGTAGAGCAATAAGAATAACGACAAAAACAACAACAAATAACACGCCTAGACTACGTCATTTACACCGCCCGCGGCAGAAAATAAAAAAAAAAAAAAAAAAAAAAACAAAAAAAAACAAAAAAAAAAAAAAAAGAGAAAATACTCACAGATACAAATGTAGATTTATATTTAAAACAAAATGGCGTAGTACGTTTGTACGATTTTCCTTTTTTTTTTGTTTTGAAACTCATGAAATGTCTGATGCTGTCAGACTATTCTTTGCCAGAAGCTATTCTTTACATCAACAGCAACATCAAAACTTATCTTAATGCCTAAGAAAACTAGTGCAGAAGAAATACGAATATTATAGTACAGACAGACAGACAGCATAATAAAAGGCATTATTTCAAACCGGATTATAAGTTGTCGGAGTATAACTTTATAGATGTTGTCATGGTCAGAAATTGTCGATTAATAAATTGAAATGATTTTGAACGATCGAAAGAACAAAAAAGCCAACTTAGTCGGTTGCTTGACGCTGTTTGAAGCAATGAATCAAAACTGCATTGTTCAACACTGATTTG
Organism: Leucophenga varia; assembly: GCA_018903435.1. Lineage (NCBI taxonomy): Eukaryota > Metazoa > Arthropoda > Insecta > Diptera > Drosophilidae > Leucophenga > Leucophenga varia. The sequence goes on along the minus strand of JAEIFJ010003018.1, from coordinate 5,902 downwards.
CTCAACACTGGATTGCTCAACACTGATTTGCTCAACAATGGATTGCTCAACTCTGGATCACAAGCGCAATGCAACAGTGTGCTCAGTGTGAATGTGAACGTGAAATATGAGTCGATCGGTCGATCCATCACTACACATCAGAGACTAAGAACTCCATGCACTAAAGAAAGTCAAAGAAATGACGTTCTGTCGGTCAAAATGACCTTTTTTTTTGAGAATCACAGAGATTCAATTACATTGATCGATACCCTTAAAAAGAGTAATACGATCACTGGCAATTCACAGCTGCTAAGGAGAATTGACATTCATTTAAAGCAAACACTTTCGATGTAGAAAACTGTTCGGGTAAATTTCCAGAATAATTTCTTTTTTTTTTTTTTATAACAATTTTTAAATATAACAAAACTAAAGAATTTCCATACAAAACCGGATATTTTTTTTAAGCTAGTTTCTAAACATTTATAAAATCTAAAGCTAAATAAAATGAAAATGAAAAAAAAAAAATAAATTAAGACCACGCATTTGAGTTTCAGATTGACGTTGGCTTCTGTTTGTCTGTCTGTCTGTATTTCTGTCCATACGTCCGTCCGTCTGTCGATTTGTCTGTCTGTCTGCCTGTTTGACAGTCTGTTCAGCTATTGTACTTCCGTCTGCCAATGAAATCGTGCTCAAGCAGTCATTTGCTCCAGCTTCATAGCGCCCGGATTTTTTTTTTTTTTTTTTTCCAGCCACGTTGACTCGCTCGTGACTTGACTTGAGTTGCGTTGCGTTGAGTTGACTTGCCTTGTAAATGTTAGTTTCATGTGTATGCCTGCGCTGCTGCTGCTGCTGCTGCTGCTGCTACTGCTTCTACTGATTCTCTACCGTCTCTTTTCATTTTACTTGAATGTCATTCCGCTACACTTCACTTCACTGCGCCACGTTGCGTTGCGTTACGTTACGTTACGTTACTTTATTTTATTTTTTTTTTTTTTTTTTGGTTTTTACTTTGTTCTGTTCAGTTCAGTTTGTTGAGTTGAGTTGAGTTAAGATACTTTACTTTACTTTACTCTTCGTTGCGCTAACCGTGTTCAATGAGACATTTTACACCATTTGCTCTTACTTATGTACTTGGCGAGCTTGAAAACCTTCATTTTGGCATTCGGCATTATCAGCACGCAACAACTCACACCCACCCAATGCATACATACATACATACTTATACATATTTATGCAGTACATTTTGCTTATCTTATCTTGTTATATATTCAACCCATACCACCACCACCAACACACACAAAAGCAAGTGCTCTGCTCGTCATCATACATCGAAGTCATAATTTGCAAACTGCCTGACAAAAAGAAACGAACGCGACCTTACATCCTTGTACTCATTCTCAACTGAATTCATCCATATGTGTACGTCCAATGTTAATATACTTACTAAAAAGATCTTTATGTATCTAAAAGTATACACACACACACACATACATATATAGATATGTAGATACAATGTATCTATAATATAACACTAGCAGTTTTTTTTTTTCGCTTGCAATTTCTTCAAGTTATCTGCACTGCGGATTATTTTGGTTATTTATGCAAGGACACTATATGTTAGTATATCGTATTATATCTATACACACATACATAACATACATTGTATGCAATAAAAAAAAGAACGTAGTTCATTTCATTTAAGATTGCAATTTAAGCTTAACTATACAATGAACTATTCGTATCTTTGTATCTATTGTATTGTATCTGCACATATGCATTGATTAAGTCAGACAGACAGACAGTCAGACAGTGAATCACTTGCAACAAGTTGCTGCATGTGCTTCTTTTTTAAACTTGATAAGCTTGCTGACATATTTAGTCTTAACCAATTAGCATTTTGGTTTATGAAATACTTTTAAAGAAAAATTTTTAATTTATATTTTTCAAAACAAAATATTTACGATTTTATTATTTTAAATTTTTACACAAAGCAGCTTTGTGGTATAATCTTTACGTCAGTATAAACCGATATGTCTGAATTTGAGAAGTCTACAAACCTGGCAACATAATCGCATAAAAAAAAACAAATCTTATCCCCCGCAGAAATTTATATTCCTTTATATTTTATTTATATTCCTGTAAACGACGCTGTTCAAAGATGTCAGATGAAAAACGTCAAATTGTAAGCTTAGACATCTGACAACAGCGGTACACTTCTTATGAAGATTGCCAAAAAAAAGGGGTCGATTATGGGTGCATGCCTTAAAAACGTGTGCTTGTTCTTCCGAGCTGAAATCAGCAAAGAACGTTTCTATGGTGTTTTCGCATGCAATTCCTTAAAACATGACTTGAAGTAGCGTAGACCGAATGCTAAGCAAAGAAAGCGTTTGTATAAGCAAATGTTTTGAGATTTGTGAAAGTTATTAAATTTGAGTGTTTTGTGCCGTATTTAGAGCAGTCAGCTTGAGCAATAATCAAGCCAAAGTACAGTGGCGTTTTGCAGTTTCTATTGTTATTATTTTCACATGCAAGAGAGTATAACTATTTCAAGCATACTACCGTGTTCGTTGTTCGTACTTTTCTATTTAAAAACTCTGAAAGACAATTAAGCATTTGACCCAGCTGGGTAATGGTTATATAAATAAATACATACATACATACATACATACATACATACATACATACAGTAATACATACATACATACAATACATATGTACATATGTGCTCGGCTCTCTGGATACTACAGTTTTCAATAGCACCCTGTTTTTATACCTGTCACACAAAGTGTAAAACAGTCGTAAATTATGTTTGTAACGCATAAAATAAGGCATCGTAGACCCTAAAAGTATATATATTCTTGATCACCTCGAATCGATTTAGCCATGTCCGTCTGCCTGTCTGTTTGTTGCTGCGCTGATTTATTCGCTCGTACAACATTTTTTAAGTTCTTATGTGAAAAAAAAAATTAATATATAAAGCTAATGGCTTCAAATATGGTACAATTGCTTCTTATATCATGCCAAATCTTCAGTTCAAAATTGTTCAGATCGAGCTGCGAATTTCTAAATTTTAAAGCTTATTTTTAATTTATTTTGTATTTTAAGATAAAATTTAATACAAATGCTGCACACGAAAATCTCTCCACGTCAAATGATGTGTGATAGGTATATAAGGTTTGGTCTAACCCGAAGCTCAATTTTTTTCTTGTTTTATTATCAGTTTTTCGGTTTGTAATGCATTTTATATATTTATAAAGCCCAGATTTCTGGACAGATGTTTCCTGAAAAGCCCAAAATTCTGGACAGATGTTCCAGATTGAATCTGGAGCCCTGGAAGGAATAATAGATTTTTTTTTCGATCTTATAACACTTACAGATTTACCCCAAATTTAAAAACATATGGAAGACGGTGTATTGAACCTGAGTAGGGAAACCTAGTAGGGGATTCAAATAGTTTTTTTTTTTTTTTTTAACTATTTTATTTTTTTATTCTAATTTAAGGTAAATTTTGCTATATAGTTTTTTACTAAGTCGCATATTTTGAAAATTTTGAACTGGCGCCTAAAAAGAGTCTTGAAACCGGAAAATCCATATGTTTTGAAAAACCATAAGACTGGGCGCATTTGAAAGATGATTAAAAAGTAATTTTTATGTGTTTAAGGGGCTTTCCAAACTTGGTCTGGGATCCAAAATGAGATCTTTAATTTATTTTTTTAAATTATTTTTATATAGATGAGAGTCCTAAGACGAGATTTTGAAAAATATTAATATGGGGCATAATAGTAGCTTGAAACCGGAGAATTTTTGTATTTATTTCATTTCAAATGTGGCGGACGGTAAAGAAGCAAACCTGGGGAACCCCTCAAAATAAATCAGAATAAAGCCATTATCGTTATGCTACAAACGCATATAACTACCAAAAAAAAATTATTAAAATTTATTTAAAAATATTAACTTTTTCGTTTTAGTGTTGTTGTCATTAAAATTTTATAAAGATTAAAGATAAATTAACGGAAAACAACTTAAAATTAAATTTATCTATATTTTAATAAATTTTATACCTATATACATAATTTTTTTTTTATGGATAAAAAAAAATTGAGCACAGAAGTATGCAACGTTTTTTAATCATGTTTTTTTTTTTTTTTACAAATGTATCTAGAACGTTACAAAAGTTACTTCTACATTTATATATGTTAGAAATGTATACTATATATATATGTATATGTATACATATGTATGTATAGTATACATAGACATTTGAATTCTAATTAAGTTCACTGTGTCACATTAAATTGTTGCGTCGACTGTGACGTGACGTTAGTGATTAAGTGTGTGCAAAGTACAAACTCAACTGTTTTTTGCCTTTGCCAAGCGACTTTTATTCGTGACAACTTCAGAGTTACAGAAAACTAACCAACAGTCGCTTCACCACGCCACAACTACGACAAAATTTTTTTTTTTTTTTCGAAAATTGTCATGGAAGAAGAACCTTACATGAAGTCGGTTGTATTGGGTTGTACCTAGTAGTGTACGAGTAGTGTAGTAGTATGTAGTATGAAGTGTCATGTGTTGGCGGTGGATGAATGCTTTCAGTTGTAGGTGCAAACAAACTCTTACATACACCAACACACACACACACACACACACACACACACAGACAGACACTTGATTATTTGTTAGAATGCTACAAGAACAACAAAAAGAAAAAAAAAATAAGAATTTAAATCGTTTTGAATGTAACAAAAACTATGAAAACCGAAAAACTAAATCAAAAACTACTTGAAAACAAATTGAAAAATCATTGGCAACGTAAACCAATTCTATTGAAATTGCCAAGTTAATTGAGGTTAAGTATTTATTAAAAGTACGTATTTTATTTATTAAGCACTAAGAAATTTCAATAGATAACAAAAAATATTGTGGTAAATAAGTTCAAGTGTGCCAAGGTAAAAATTAGATTATGAAGATGTTGAAGGTGTTCTGGAATAAAAAATTTCAATACAAGAATTGATTTATTTTTTTAGGGTTTTCTTTTTTTAATTGAAAGAATAATTAAAAGAATAGGGAACCATCTTCCTTCTTTTTTTTTTTGCAAGACGATGCAGTTCAGTTGCTAACCTTTTTTTATGAAAAAAATTCCAAACTCTTCATTTTATGGAGCCGTTTTCATACGCAACTGCCTCAGCAAAAAAAATTGTTTGCTACTTACTTGAAACTTTGGTAAAGTGTTGCACTATAATATAGAAATAAAAAAACATTATATTGAATAATTTCAAAACAAATTTATAGAACAGAGGGGGGGGGAAGATTTGATATTTTAAGTGAGACTGCGACTTCTAAATCAGAGCATAACTTTGTCAAAACTTCACTATGGGTTTTGTGATTGAAATAGTGATTATATAAGTGAATATTTTATGAAACTTTTAATAGTCACAATAAAACTTAAAAATAAAAAAATATTCACCCTTTTTTTTCAATGGGTGGAAATTTACTATAAAATGTGGAATGAGCACTTTTTACTGATCAAATTAAGTAATACATATTGCCTCGAACTAAACGGAATGGAAATGCATCAATTCGTGTCAATCTAGAAATTAACCGAAGCAGAAGAAACGAAAAAAAAATGCAATATGTGCTGTTCTCGTAATCGCATAATTTTACGATTTAGTTTTGTAAATCTCGACATGATTTCAAATTAATAGTGACTCTGACAATTGCAAAAATTATGTTTCATTTGCAAATGTTTCTTTGCATTTTTTGTGAAATGAACTGACACATCTGACTCCAACCGATTTGAAATCGAAAATATTTTGCGATTGCCGGATCACTAAAAATCGCGATTTGAAAAGTATATCGCCAAATTTAAGCGAGTGAAGTGATTACGGAATCAGGCGTGAATATATTCGACTTTGTTTATCTG